>CM038145.1:322998830-324198830 GCA_021437245.1 Aegilops speltoides
TAGGGTGCCCCCGCCTGTGATATAAAGGAGCAAGGGGAGGCCGGCCGACCCTTGTGGGCGCGCCAAGGAGGAGTCCTCCTAGTAGGAGTAGGACTCCTCTTTCCTACTCCTACTAGGAGGGGGAAAGGAAGGGGAGAGGAGAGGAAAGAGGGGGCGCCCCTCCTAGTCCACCCGACCAGAGGGGGGGGCGCGCCCATCCTGGCTGCCCCTCTCTCTCTCCACTAAGGCCCATAAGGCCCATTACTTCTCCGGGGGATTCGGTAACCTCTCGGCACTCCGTTTTCTCCAAAACGCCTTTAACACTTCCGTGTCCGAATATAGTCGTCCAATATATCAATCTTTATGTCTCGACCATTTCGAGACTCCTCGTCATGTCCGTGATCACATCCGGACTCGAACAAACTTCGATGTCGGGCGGCGAAGGATCCGCCATGCCATGGACACCTATGGGGCCGGGGCCCTTCGTCTGTCTTGGTGCGAGGGCGGAGGGAGCACAGAGAGCAGATCGAGGCGATGCACGCGGCGATTTTACCCAGCCGGGCGCGATGGACGCGTAAACCCTACTGCTGCTTTGTGTTGTATTGGGCTCGGGAGCTTGAAGAGCTCAGATGCGCCTACACCGAGCGTGGGAGTTGCAAAAGATTGAACCCCCCCACGTTGTGCATGGGCCTCCTTTTATAGTGCAAGGGTCACCGACAGTGTCAACGAGGAGAAAGGGGTAAAAATGTAAAAGAGGTGGTAGTTGGAGCAGTCTTGGGGAGCGGTGGAGCTACAATTAGAACAGTGGTTTCTACCTACTTTGTGATGGGGGACAAGGGCATTTAATGCCCGTCGCCGTCGACCCCAAAAGCTCCCGCCCTTGCGTCTCCGTGCTTGCCAGCGATGGATCCACCACCGTGGAGTGCCACCGCACCCCAGTGCTGCACAGCCCATCCGCCACGAGTCCTGGAGAGGCCCCGAGCGACGCGTGGGCGGATGAGCTGGCGCGGGCGCGCAACTGGACTTTCTTCCGGCAAGTACCTTGCCGGGTCTTGATCTTGCTGGACCCGGAGCTTGTCGGGCTCTGTAACTTGCCGCTCCCCGGGCCCTCGCCGGGACGCGTATAGCGCCGAGGCGTGTCTTCTACGATGTAATCTTCTAGTCTCCCCGGCGAGCTCCTCTCGCCAGGGCCTTGCGTGAGTGATGTAATCTTGAGCCTGGAACGGCCTTCCCGGCAAGCTCCTCTTGCCGGGGTCTCGATCTTCTGTCTTGTATACTTTGTTCTTGAATGGCTTGATATGGAGCAGGAGGGTTCCCGGCGAGCACGTGGTAAGCCCTGCCTTGGGGAGCTGCGACTGCCCGTGCACAAGTTGGGGTACTGAGGTACCCCTACCTTAGTACACCGACAGGAGCCCCCGGGCCTGGGCCACACACGGTGCCGAGCGCTGTTGGGCCAGGCCCAAAACAAAGGCACGGGTACACGAGGCCCACGGCGTCGACTCCACTTCGCCTCTGCCGCCTCCCGTGCAACAAAGACGTCCGATTCTTGGCGTCGTGGGATGGGGCGTGCCCACGTTATTTAATGAGAAGAGCGCCCCCTCTTCCCCATAAAAAGCAGAGGAAGCGGTAGCGGTTCCCTTCTTCGCTTTCATTGCTTCTTCTTCCTCCTCTAGAGATCCTCTTTGCGCCCTTCGCCTCCCGGCAAGCTTCTCTTGCAGGGGCTCCTGACCTACCTCCCGAACTCCCGAGCAGAGAAACAGAGAAGGATTACGGCATCTTATCTTTTTAACTTGTAAGCCTTCGGGCCTTAGCTGCATTTAAAACTTGTAATCCTCTCTATCATGGTTTTTCATCCTCTATGGACTTGTACTAAACTAGGATGTTTTTAATGAAAAGAGGGGAAAGCTTGCGGACCGAGTCTTTTACTTGACTACGTGCCTTGTATGTTCCTACCCTACGCTCTCGGGAGCTTGCGGTCTGAACACGCTTCTTGAGTCGGGACATCAAAGCAGTCTGGCCGGCTGGTGTTGCTTCCGACAAGCAACCTTGCATGACGATTCTGCAGCGCACTTGTGTTTGTTGAGCGTACTTGAAACGTAACAAGGGCGCGAAGCTTGTCGCAGCTCACTTTTAACTCGTCGAGTGTGCTCGAAAACAAACCAAGGGCGCAACTGGGCCACGACTTGGCTCCTCCTGCGCACGGTTTTACAAGACCACGCTCGCTCAAAGACGCAGCCTCGCTTTCCCGGTCCATAAGAGGATGCATGACGAGGGATGAAAACTTATCGATATCGCAGCCCCAAAGAACTCTGGCGTGCGGAGACGAATCTTAGTACTCGCAGCCCCAAAGAACGCCGCTTGTGGGAAGAATCTTGGCAGACCGCAGCCCGGCGACCACGGCTTGCCGGGAAGAATCTTGAGACTCGCAGCCCGCCGAATCGGCTTGCCGGGGCCAGTCTTTGGTGTGCTCTTTTGGTTTCTCCTTGTTGCTGCAATTTCAGCCATAAAAACAGCCGAGATAGATCTCGCAACAGCTTCATTATTTAATGCTTATGTATATAAGTCTTGACTCTGCAATACGATGCGTGCCTTGCCCTTCGTATGTTTATACTTCACGCCTCGGGAGCTTGCGGTGCTAACACACTTGTTGAGTGCGGAACATCGCAGACCACGGCGGTGTTGCTTCCGCAAGCCACCTTGCCGGGCCACCGCAGAGCGCTTGTGTTTGTTGAGCGGACTCGAAACAAACCAAGGATGCAATCGCCACGACTCGCTCCTCTCAAGACGAAGTCTTTCATACGAAAGGCATCTCACGGCAGGGCTTGCCACGTTATACCCTCTACTTTACACCCTTTGTGCGCTTTACCCTCGCTTCTAGGAACTTGCGGTGCTCAACACACTTGCTGAGTGCGGAACATCGCCAGACCCGCTGGCTGGTGTTGCTTCCGACAAGCAACCTTGCAGCGTCTAGTCGCGACGCACTTAGCTTGTCGAGCGGACTCGAAAATCTAAACAAGGGCGCGAAGCTGGTCGCAGCTCACTTTTAACTCGTTGAGTGTGCTCGAAGCAAGATAAGGGTGCAGCTATCCACGGGCAGGCTCCTCCGCGCACAGGTTTTGCGTACAAAGGACGAACGCACGAGGGATATAACATAAAAAAGCATGGAACTAAGGGGTGTTCTGCACAAAAGCTCGAACAACTTAGCTTTTCTGTTACTTGTTTCCTCGCACTCGCCGGTGGAGCTTGATGGCGCGTCCTCGACGGCAGCGCAGCACTCCGGAGAGATGCGCTTGCCGGAACGAGCACCAGAGCTACCCTCGCCGGGCTTAGAGCGTTCCGAGGAGCTACGCTTGTCGGAGTGAGCACCAGAGCCGTCCTTGCCGGACTCGGAGCTCGATGGCGCGTCCTCGACGGCGGCGTAACGCTCCAGGGAGACGCGCTTGCTGGAGTGGAGGGGAGCGGGGGCGAACGGTGCGAGGAGCTGGATATGCTCGGACTCCTAACAGCGTTAGGAGGAGCAGAATCCTGCCTCGACACTTTCGCTTTGCTCATGCACGGACAGCGGTCCGGAGCATCCCGCGAGCCTCCGGCATGTTCTTGCCCCAGCATGCGAGTACCACCTCCCGTGGTACGGCGCCGCTGGGTCGTCGTGCGCTGAGATGGACGTGGATCCACGGAGACCGAGGCGCGGTCATCCGTCCCTGCCCTCGATCTCGTGGCGCCCGCGAAAGTGCCCTCGCCGGTGCCCACCCTTCCGCTGGCGCCTCCTCCGCCCATCGCTGGCTCCGGTGGCGGCGGGAAGATGCAGACAGTTCGCGACCCTCAAGCCTTCGCTTGAGGCCATGGCGCAGTTGTCGGCGAAGTTCTTGATTTAAACCGGAGAGGTTGATGAAGAACGCGCCGCCAGCGACGCCGGATCAGTCCGCATAACCTCGACGCTTCTACCGCGCGCCAAAGATGTCGGGCGGCGAAGGATCTGCCCGCCGCGGACACCTATGGGGCCGGGGGCCCCTTCGTCTGTGCGGTGCGAGGGCGGAGGGAGCACAGAGAGCAGATCGAGGCGATGCACGCGGGCGGATTTTTACCCAGCTTCGGGCCGCGATGGACGCGTAAAACCCTACTGCTGCTTTGTGTTGTATTGGGCTCGGGAGCTTGAAGAGCTACAGTAGCAGCTACACCGAGCGTGGGAGTTGCAAAAGATTCGAACCCCCCCCCCACGTTGTGCATGGGCCTCCTTTTATAGTGCAAGGGGTCACCGACAGGTGTCAACATAGGAGAAAGGGGTAAAAATGTAAAAGAGGTGGTAGTTGGAACAGTGCGGGAACAGTGGAGCTACATTGCTTGAACAGTGGTTTCTACCTACTTTGACAGTGGGGGACAAGGGCATTTAATGCCCGTCGCCGTCGACCCCAAAAGCTCCCGCCCTTGCGTCTCCGCCGTCACACGGCGATGGATCCACCACTGTGGAGTGCCACCGCACCCCAGGCTGCACACACCATCCGCCACGAGTCCTGGAGAGGCCCCGAGCGACGCTGGGCGGATGAGCTGGGCGCTGGCGACAACAAGACTTCTTCCGGCAAGTACCTTGTTGGGGTCTTGATCTTGCCGGACCCGGGAGCTTGTCGGGCTCAGAACTTGCCGCTCCCGGGCCCTCGCCGACGCGTATAAGCGCCGAGGCGTGTCTTCTCGATGTAATCTTCTAGTCTCCCGGCGAGCTCCTCTTGCGTGGCCTTGCGTGAGTGATGTAATCTTGAGCTCGAACGGCCTTCCCGCAAGCTCCTCTTGCCGGGTCTCGATCTTCTGTCTTGTATACTTTGTTCTTGAATGGCTTGATATGGAGCAGGAGGGTTCCCGGCGAGCACGTGGTAAGCCCTGCCGCGGGGAGCTGCGACTGCCCGTGCACAAGTTGGGGTACTGAGGTACCCCTACCTTAGTACACCGACATTCAGTACATCAAAACTTATAAACTCATAATAAAACTGTCATCGTAACGTTTAGCGTGTGGACCCTACGGGTTCGAGAACTATGTAGACATGACCTCACTACAGGAATCCAGTACTTTGCCGTCCGCCATGGCGGACGGCAAAGGCACGGATGGTCGACGGTAAACACTTTTTGCCGCCGCCGCGACGGCAAACACCGACGGCAAAGGCGGGGACGGTAAACAGGTCCTTTGCCGCTCGCTATTCACGGCGGACGGCAAAGAACTCTTTGCCTAGAGCGGCGGCATTTGAAAGAGGCGGACGGCAAATGTTGCACGTCCGCCAGCGTTATTCGTTATCGCGGTTAACGGCGGCCTTTGTTGTCCGCCACGGACGGCAAATTTAGGGCCTTTTGTGCGTCCGCCAGTGACGCCAACAATACGCCAAGACCTGCTTTTGCCTTTGCCGTCGGCTTTTCTTTGCCGTCCGCTTTTCTTTGCCGTCGCCTTTTCTTTGCCGTCCGCGCGGTAGGCAAATTGACCAAATGGTCCATCCCAGAAGCATGTGGGCGCCACGTGCCACCTTTGCCGCCTCGCCACCGACGGTAAGGGTTCTTTGTCATCCACCATGGACGGCAAAGAGCCCGCTGCCTTTTTTTCTTTTATCACAACAAAAATTCACAAAGACATATATATCAATCACATAAGTATCCAGACATATATATCCAACATAATAAATATCCAGACATATATATCCATCCATACATACATAGTAGGTTGCACATAGTTCCATCGATCCATACATATTACAATATGCAAAGTTTCATCATAGCAAGCGAAAGCGTAATACAAGAAGTGCATCAAAGGAAAAATAGGAAAAAGCAAGCAATCCATCATAGGAAGTCAAGCTTAGTGAAGTGAATGAAACCTGCAAAATGACAAATAAGAAAGTTAGAAAAGAAGACTAGAAGAAGAATTAGACTAGAAGAAAAGAATAGAAGAAGAAGACTAGAAGAAGAAGTATATGCCATATATTAGCTAACTTAGGTGAAATGTATCGCTTATGAGCTAACCTAGGTGAAATGGGTAGTTTATGAGCTATCCTAGGTGAAATGGATCATTTTGGAGCTAAGTTAGGTGAAATGGGTCGCTTATGAGCAAACCTAGGTGAAATGGGTCGTTTATGAGCAAACCTAGGTGAAATGAGTTGTTTATGAGCAAACCTAGGTGAAATGGGTCGCTTATGAGCTAAGTTAGGTGAAATGAGTCGCTTATGAGCAAACCTAGGTGAAATGGGTCGCTTATGAGCTAAGTTAGGTGAAATGAGTCGCTTATGAGCAAACCTAGGTGAAATTGGTCGCTTATGAGCTAACCTAGGTGAAATAGGTTGTTTATGAGCTAACCTAGGTGAAATGGGTCATTTATGAGCTAACCTAGGTGAAATTGGTCGCTTATGAGGTAACCTAGGTGAAATGGGTCGCTTATGAGCTAACCTAGGTGAAATTGATCATTTTGGAGCTAACTTAGTTGAAATGGGTCGCTTATGAGCTAACTAAGGTGAAATGCCACGTTTTTGAGCTAACTAAGGTAAAATGGATTGTTTTTGAGCTAACTTAGGTGAAATGGGTCATTTTGGAGCTAACCTAGGTGAAATGGGTCATTTTGGAGCTAACCATGGTGAAATGAGTCATTTTGGAGGAAAAGAAGCTAACTCTAGGTCATTATGGTAAGCATATTGGAGGAAATAAAGCTAAGTCTAGGTCTTTATGCATTTGTTAAGCAAAACACTAGAGAAACTTACCGTGATCACGGAGGTGTAGGAGCGGGCTGGGTCGCGCCGGTAGTGGAGAATGAGCGGGCTGGCTCAGCCAGTAGTCGGAGAAGGATTGTGCGATGCGTTTCGAGTTAAGTTGCACCAAAGATCATTTCCAATGTCTCATTAGCATTATGACACGCAAATGTTAAGACTAGCAAGTAATGTGCATTCAAATTAAACTCACCGTGCTCCTGTGAGCAATCATCGCATCGGCGGAGCGGTCTCGACCGACTTCTCGCACACAGATCGCACATTTGGTTTTCACAACAGAGTCATACTAGTTAGTAATGAGACTCAAATGTTAAGACTAGCAAGTAATCTGCAGAATGAACTTACCACAAGGAGCTCGTACATGGCCCTTGCCTGCATGTCATTCCGCGCCCTCTCCTCCTCCAACATCTTTGTCGCCTTCTCCTCCAACTCCCGCCGCCTCTCCGCCGCCTCCGAAAGTTTCTCCGTTCTATCTCTCTCACTCAATAGCAGCCTGCAACACCACTCACATGACCATTTGTAATCATTGATGGAAGCGCACACAATGCAATGGAGAAAGATAGCTGAGTAAGTATAACAACCTTGATGGCAAGTTGGACTGGCCGCTCACGAGGCCTTATCTCAGAGCGGAGCTCGATCGGCGCGCTTTGATCTCCGGGAGAGTCATAGGACAACGGATAAGTCCATCTCCCATGGCGGAGGCGCCATGGTACCTCCCTTGACCGAGATATCATCAGCAGCTCAGATCAATGGGACCCTTGCTCGGGTTGAAGTCCTTCCCTTTCTCGCCTTCCCTTGATCTCTATATTGCACGAGCTTCTCGTGGGATGAGATGTTGGTGAAGTTCTTTGGATCATCGAGGTCGACGGAGAGAATGCCTTGACTTTCTTGTAAGGGCCTTTGTGGGCCATGGCATACAGTGTCGTACACCTCCGCACCTTATCCTCCTTATGGTAGCGTGCTCGAAAGAGAGAAACAAAGTAAATTAGTAATTAAAGGGTTAAAGCTAGCATGATGAATGAATTGCATGAATCATGAAGCAAACCACATACCCAGCCCGCCTGCATGAAATAAGTTGAGCTGCCTTGATGGTGTGGCACACCTTCCATTTGGGCACGCTTGTCCTTGGCCTCTTGGTGCATGGCAAACCATTCTTTTGAGCACCACGCATTGACCAACACCTCCCAACAATCCATTCGATCCAAGACACCATCTCGGAGGGGCCTAAGTTAGCAAATAGAAACTTGAGCGCTAGCTACGGCTATGAATTACTAAATGAAGGAAGTAAGTACAAGGCCTTAAGAGTTACCTTCATGTATCGCTCCTTACTCAAGAACTTATCGCGCAATCATGCTTGGTTATCTTGATACCACGCCCGCGTAGTAGTCTCGAACAGCTTGCACCAACCTCATGCCGTAAGTTCAAGTAGGCGCTGCACTCCTTGTCGATAACATCTGCTGCCGCCTCCTCGTATCCCTCCTCACACTGTAGAATGTCCGCAATCAAATGAGACAATATTGATTAGTACAATTAATAACTAGCTAGTTGAAGATTTTAATTGTGTAAAGGAGAAATTACCCGAACTTTCTCGATCACCACGCCCGCCTCGTCTTGCACAAGACACCGCCGATAATCTCATCCGGCGGGCCGGGCAGCCAAGTAGTGGTCCCAACTCAATCCAACCTCTGAAGCCGACCCTCACCAGCAACGTGACAAACCCCGAAAGTTTTGCTTTAGTAGAACTCCAAGGACGGTGTTGGGACGGCGGACACTTTCATGGTGGTCCCAACCCCGCAGACAAGGCCAACGATTAGTTATTTCAAGAAACGTGAATGCGAAGGTACAAAAGATTAAATGCACTTACCTCTCCCCATCGGGAAAATCAACCACCTCTGCCATGGTCGCCGCACGGACGGGAGCCGTAGTACCACGCTGGTAGACTTTGTCCCCTCCTCCTCAATATCACGGCTCCCGCCATCATCAAGATGGCCACTCGGCCCCGCCATCATCAAGATGGCCACCCGGCTCCTCAGTGACCCACCAGTACCCCATCCAGACGTGTGCTCCTCCGGGTCTCGTGGGCCCAAGCCTCGTGGGCGAAGGCCCTGCCGACCCGAGGCTCGTGGGCAAGACCCGTGGATCGAGGCTCGTGGACCGAGTCCGTAGCCTCCTCCTCGGACGAGTCCACCCTAGCAACACGTGCTCGGGTGAAACAATGGGGGGTGGCGGCGAGGAAGGCGCCGAAGAGTCACCCTACCTCCTCTCCCGCGACCACGTGCTCCACCTCCTCTCTTCTTCTTACTCGTCCCTACTGGGCACCGCGGTCGACGAAGAAGGGCCCGCGGTGTCGCCATACTGTCCAAAGAACGCCGGCGGAGAGGTGCGTGTGGAATGGAAGACCTCCCACCACGCGCCCGACGAAGAAGGGGCCTCGACGCGCCCCGACCAGCGCCCACCATCTTTCAACACCGCCATGACAAAGAATAAACGAAATTAGTACAACACATAAAAAAAGTACCGACATGAATAATAATATGTGTATTTCACTTAAGTGTATCATCTACAACATAAAAAAATTGAATACCTGACACTACTAATAATCTCGATCAGTATCATCAATAAATGCATAATCATCATCATCACTATAATCAATGATGGGCTCTTCTTGTTCATTGGCATCAACATGTGCAAGGCCACCTTGACGTAATCGGTCAAGCATTGACAGGTCATCCGCAGCAGTAACCTCTTCTTGTTCCGGCTCTTCTTGTTCCTCCTCTGGGGTGATGTCGGATTCACTGTCATTGTCTACTTCCATGTTTTGGGGTGAAGTATAGCGGTTCTTGAAACGCTTTTTGAAAGACGGTCTCTTGGAAGAATTCTCCTTCATATGTGTCTCGTTAATGTGAGGTTCATAATCCTCTTCCTTTGGGGAGAAAGTCTAGCACGTGGCGGCACTTCATAAACGACATCCCAACCTTTCAGATTTGGATTAGTTTGGCGTGCCCACGGTAGATAGAATACTTGGGTTGCTGTTGAGCCGTAATATAGACATCAGAACATCTAAATGGGTGCTTTGGTTGATTTCAACTAGCCCTATATGTTCATGAGTCCTTCTAGTCTCCTTCGGTGAAACCAATAACATTTGAAGACTACGACATTCGTGGGTTTTCACCATAGAAAAGAAGTTCATAAATTGCTTCAACTCTCCCATAATACTCGATACCTCCTTCGCGATAGCGTATACACAACAATTTGTAGTCTTTCGATCGGCCATAGATAGCTCTTTGCCATAGGTACGAAAGCGATACCCGTTGATGTCGTATTTGTCAAATGAACGGACCTTATAGTCAAAACCATTAGCGATTTGTCTCAATTCGCGCCCATAGACTCTGAATTAGCCTACAAGTTTAATATGAAAGGATTGTTGCATTACGCACAAATTAGCTTAATGAAATGAAATTGTCTAATAGAAATTACCGCTTGTTTGAACCAAGAGATGAAACCGATAGCTGCCTCCTTGCTTTGCGAGAAGCTCATACTCTTCGACGGAATCCTTTTGGATCTCCGCCCATACGAGAATATGGCGACGATCGATCGTATGACATATCCGTAAATAAGAGCAGTTCAAAGAAAATAGAAGTTGCGAAACAATGTACCGAGAACTTACTCGATGTACGGCCGCACTTCTATCAAAGTTGTTGAAGATATACAACTAAATGGTCCGCCATTCTTCGTTATCCAAAGATACCGGATGTGAAACACTAGCTGGTGCGAGATTCCCTTTGAATAGGCTGAGGTTGATCCACCTTTTTAGGCTCATCAAGATTGTACCGAGGCTTCGGATTATGCAAATGACGATTTTGGCTTCAGAGTGTGCTGTTACGAAGTTTGTTGCCTCCTCTCGTGATGAATGCCTCAGCCATCGATGCTTCAATTCTACGCTTATTTTTACATTTTTCTCAAGCGCCTTCGCATCCTCTCGGTTAGTAGCACCAACGATTTTGCATGTGCCCACCCAATCTTGCCTCGGTCGGAGATGCAAAATCAAATGCTGCATTGATTAAAGAAGCCCGTGGAAAGATCTTCTAACTTGCAGATCAACTCCGCGCCAACTCTTCCATTTCTTCTAACACGCCAGCGATAGTTCTTTCGCACAAAGAACACGGAAGAAATAGCTGAGTTCTGCCAAGATTAGCCATTCATCCTCGTGGATGAAGCCACGCAACATCACCGCATTACCCGCCAATCCATATGTGCCAATCATGACTCTTGAGACCAAATATCTTCAATTTATCAAGATTCGCCCTCCTTAGATTCGCTGCATACCCATCGGGGAACATCAACTGCTGTTGCACCCACAAGATAATTTCCCTCATAGCTGGCCTTCCAAGATTGAACCATGCTTTTTGCTTCGTCCAGTTCTGCTTTCCTTTCGGTTCTTTCATGTTTTGTAACGGCCTATCACATAGCGCCTCCAGATCGACTCTAGCCTTAATATTATCCTTTGACTTCCCATCTATGCCGAACAATGTACCAAAAAGTGCCTCGGCGATATTCTTCTCGATGTGCATCACGCCGATGTTGTGTGGGCAAAGGAGGTCTTTAAAGTAAGGCAGATCCCATAAGCATGTTTTGTGAGTCCAGCGTGCTTAGAATTATACCCTTGAAGTACCTCGACGCCTGGATCCGCTCAAGAGCGCTTAATCGATCCAGTGCATCTGCTGTCACAATGCAGTGGTGCGAGTTTTGACAACTCTACCTCGATGAAGTTCTTCTTGTCTTTCCCGAACTTATGGCGAGGATCCAGAACTGTCTATGCATGTCGAAGCAAGAAAACTTGCGACCGCCCGGCCAACGAAACTCAAGAGCTCCCTTGCATGTGGGGCACGGAACCTTCCATGCACACACCAGCCAACGAATAG
This sequence comes from Aegilops speltoides, assembly GCA_021437245.1. Lineage (NCBI taxonomy): Eukaryota > Viridiplantae > Streptophyta > Magnoliopsida > Poales > Poaceae > Aegilops > Aegilops speltoides. The sequence continues at coordinate 323,010,460 of CM038145.1, forward strand.
CGATACGCCGCAAGTCATGCGTCGAGTACATGTACCATACACGCATTAGGAAGTTCCGTTTGCTATAGGCGCCGTATGTCTTGAACCCATTATCCTGCTTCTTGCAATTCGTCCTGCGCGCTGCATGTACACATTCATATTTTTTCCTGGATAGTTGGGCCCCGAATTATCAACGCCAGAAAATGTTCTTTCTTTGCATAATCTGTCCGGGGAGATTGAGTGGAAAGACAAATACGGGCCAACAATCAGTATTGGGCTGCCGTCAAACCAAACACATCGAACCCATCCGTCTTGACCACTCGAGGATGCCTCGGATCCGCCGCTTTGTCGCATGTATTTCATCAAACTTTTTCCACGCAGCAAAGATCCGATGTGTGTACCATCATCGATTCCCATCCGCATCTAGTTCGGTTCTTTTGCCTGTTTTGTGCCATGTCATCCGTCCGCCGCCTCTTCGACCATGAAAAGACGCTGAAGTCTTGGTACGATTGGCATATACCAAGAACATTAACGGGATTTTGGTCTCGTGTCTTCTCACCCATACCGTTGTTCACCACAATATACCGAAGACTTGCAAATGGGACAATAGTTCAAGTCCGCATATTCAAGCCTAAATAAGGCACATCCTTTCTCACGTGCATGTATCTTCTCATAGGGCATCTTCATTACGGAGGATTTTGTCCGACCGGTACAGGTTTGCGTGCATTACATGGCCTTTGGGTAGAAAGCGCCCAAATCTCGCCATAATTGCGTCCATAGCATTCTCTTCCCAAGTTGAATCGAGCCTTCAGAGCCATTACTTGTGATATGGCATCCAACCGACAAAGCTCGGTGTGCTCGTGGAGCGGACGCTTTGAAGACTCCAACATTTCATTGAAGGCCTTTGCAGATTCCTCCATCTCCTCGTCCAATCCCGAGCATCATCATAGTCTTGCACCATGTTTCCCATCCCGGTACCATGCTCGCTTCGGTGCGGCGACGATCCACCTCAGCTCGGTCACGCTAGGCGCGACTCACCATGAAATGTCCACACCGTATAATCGGGCGTAAAACCACTCTTCTGCAGTGTTTGCCCATTTCAGCCTCTGTCTTCTTTTCCCAATTGCCGCACCGGAAACAGGGCACCATGTTTTCTTTTGGCCATTTGCAATGCGGCTTGCACAAACCCCTTGGTTTTTGTGAACCATTCAGCGCCCATTTGTTCTCGACCAGCAGACCGTATACATCCACGCACGGTCACTCATCTTGACTTTCGAGCTACCGGACACACAACAATTATATATGTAATTCACCATGTATATATTCATCAGTTGATCTACTTTGTCAATTTTATTACGCCCCGCAACCTACACTCTAATAGGTAATGATAGGTCCTAATCTCACCCGTGTATGTAGATTGGGTTCATTTTCCCATGCTATGATCCGACGCTAGGCCTTCGGTAAAATTTTCGCACCTCCCGTTCTCCTCGATACACGCCTCGCAATAAACAGAGAGGATGTGTACCCGAGAACAACAGGGAGGCAATCGATTTAAATATATGCGCGGATCCGAGCAAAGCATCTGGGAAAACGAACCCAATCTACACATACTCGGGCTGTCCATGGATAGCGTTGGACAATTCGAAAGAATCAAGGTTATAAATATGCAAATGCATGCATATTTATAACTATGATGCTTTCGAACGGGAGACACATATTGGTTACGATATCGATGATTCAAGACACATATATAGCTAGCTATCAAGTTTCATCGGAATAGATCAAATAATTAATTAATGGAGGAGGAGGACTTGTCATTTGTGCTCACCCACGAACGAAGGGGCAGAGCTCGTCAAACGCACGGCGAGGTCGTCGAACACCAAACCTCGCAGCGAGGAAACAATCGCACATTTAAAACTACATGATCAAGACAATTATATATGATGTTTTTCATAACAAAATCGAAAAATATATGACCTAACTAATAATTCACAAATATATGACCCGCCGGCCTCTAGAAGGCCAAAGAACACCTTTTCGGAGGTGTCGGTGGTCGGGTGTCCTGTCGGTGTCGGGTGCCGTGTAGGGTCGGGTGCTGTTTGGGCCTGGGGTCGGGGTGTCGTGTCGATGTCGGGTAGTGCCGTGTCGGTGTCGGGTGTTGTTTCGGGTCGGGTGCCGTGTCGGTGTCGGGGTAAGGGTGGGTGTGGTGTCAGGTGTCGGGTGTCGGGTGTCGTGTCGGTGTCGGGTCGGGGTCTCGGGGTCGGGTGTCGGGTCGGGTGCCGGGTCGGGTCGGGTCGGGTGCCATGTCGGTTTTTTTCCTTCTTCTTCTTCTTCGCCTCCTTTCCTTTTTCCTCTTCTTCTTCTCCTCCTGTCCTCTTTTTTCTTCTTCTTCTTCCTCTTCTTCTTTTTTCTTCTCTTCTTCTTCTTCCTTTCCTTTTTCCTCCTCTCCTCTTTTCTTCTTCTTCTTCCTCTTCTTCTTTTTCTTCTTCTTCTTCTTCCTTTCCTTTTCCTCTTCTTCTTCTCCTCCTCTCTCTTTTCTCTTATTCTTCTTCTTTCCTCAAACTAAACTAAACCTAAAACTAAAACTAAAACAAAAACTAAAACTAAAATTAAATCTAAACTAAACATAAACCTAAAACTAATAAAACAGAAAAAAAAGAAAATACTAAATCTAAACCTAAAACTAAACTAAAACTAAACCTAAAACTAAAACTAAATCTAAATCTAAACTAAAACTAAAAAGGAAAAAAAAAAAAAAGAAAAAAGGAGGGGGCTCACCGGGGGGGGCTGGGAGGAGGGGGCGGGCGGTGGAGGAGGCCCCTGTGGAGGAGCTGGCCGGGCGCTGGGCGGCTGGGCGGCGGGGCCGAGCCTGGGGCGGGCGCGGGCGGCGGGGCTGGGCGCGCAGGCTGGGCGCGGGCGGCGGGGGCGGGCGGGCGGCGGGGACGGGCGACGAGGGCGGCGGCGGGGGCCGGCGGCATGGGGCGATGGGGGCGGCGGCGGTAGGGGGCGACGGCGCGGGCGGTAATGGCGACGGCGGTGGGGCGGTGGTGGAGCGACGGGCGGCGGCGAAGGGCGGGGCGAAGGACGCGCGGCGGCGGCAAAGGCGCGGGCGGAAAGTGGTGGCGGGCGCTGGGCGAGAATAAACAAGGAGTAACGGCGGGGGCACGGACCGTTAGGTAGCACACTTTTGCCGTCCGCCTCCTTTGCCGTCCGCCCTTTGCCTTTGCCGTCGCGACGGCAAAGAGGTGGGCTGTTAGGTTTTTTCCAAACGGGCGGGGTGGGGTTACCTTCTCTTTGCCGCTCGCAAGCGGACGGCAAGATTCTTTGCCGTCACCGGCGGACGGCAAAGAGCTGGCTGATGGCAAGAGATTCTTTGCCGTCCGCCACGACTCTTTGCCGTCTGCTTTTGGTAGTGATGGCAAGAACTTCTTTGCCGTCAGCTAGCAGACGGCAAAGAGCTGGCAGATGGCAAAGTAGCTGATTCCAGTAGTGCCTAGAACTATTCTTGGTCAATAACCAATAGCGGAACCTGGATGCCCATATTGGCTCCTACATATTCTACGAAGATCTTTATCGGTCAAACCGCATAACAACATACGTTGTTCCCTTTGTCATCGGTATGTTACTTACCCGAGATTCGATCGTCGATATCCAATACCTAGTTCAATCTCGTTACCGGAAAGTCTCTTTACTCGTTATGTAATGCATCATTCTGTAACTAACTCATTAGCTACATTGCCTGCAAAGCTTATAGTGATGTGCATTACCGAGAGGGCCCAGAGATACCTCTCGGACGATCGGAGTGACAAAACCTAATCTCGAAATACGCCAACCCAACATGTACCTTCGGAGACACCTGTAGTACTCCTTTATAATCACCCAGTTATGTTGTGATGTTTGGTAGCACCCAAAGTGTTCCTCTGGTAAACGGGAGTTGCATAATCTCATAGTTATAGGAACATGTATAAGTCATGAAGAAAGCAATAGCAATATAGTAAACGATCAAGTGCTAGGCTAACGGAATGGGTCATGTCAATCACATCATTCTCCTAATGATGTGATCCCGTTAATCAAATGAAAACACATGTCTATGGTTAGGAAACATAACCATCTTTGATTAATGAGCTAGTCAAGTAGAGGCATACTAGTGACGTTATGTTGGTCTATGTATTCACACATGTATCATGTTTCCGGTTAATACAATTCTAGCATGAATAATAAACATTTATCATGATATGAGGAAATAAATAATAACTTTATTATTTCCTCTAGGGCATATTTCCTTCACTCACCGAGTTTGAGCAATCGGTACTACCGAGATTACAATGCAAACTCTCTGGTTAACTTATTACCAAAATCGGTCCCACCGAGTTTGAGTAATCGGTCCCACCGAGTTTGCCTGACCAACTCTCTGGTTAGCTAATTACCAAAATTGGTCTCACCGAGTTTGTGTAATCGGTCTCACCGAGATTACGTTATGCCCTAACCCGAACCATATCGGTATACCGAGTTGCATGTCGGTCCCACCGAAAATCCTAACGGTCACATTATTTGCTAAATCGGTCCGACCGAGTTTGTTGATTCGGTCCCACCGAGTTTGGTAGATTGTGTGTAACGGTTAGATCTTGTGTGGAGGCTATATATACCCCTCCACCTCCTCTTCATTCGTGGAGAGAGCCATCAGACTGAACCTACACTTCCAGCATACATTTTCTGAGAGAGAACCACGTACTCATGTGTTGAGGCTAAGATATTCCATTCCTACCATATGAATCTTGATCTCTAGCCTTCCCCAAGTTGCTTTCCACTCAAATCTTCTTTCCACCAGATCCAAATCCCATGAGAGTGAGTTGAGTGTTGGGGAGACTATCATTTGAAGCACAAGAGCAAGGAGTTCATCATCAACACACCATTTGTTACTTCTTGGAGAGTGGTGTCTCCTAGATTGGCTAGGTGTCACTTGGGAGCCTCCGACATGATTGTGGAGTTGAACCAAGGAGTTTGTAAGGGCAAGGAGATCGCCTACTTCGTGAAGATCTACCGCTAGTGAGGCAAGTCCTTCGTGGGTGACGGCCATGGTGGGATAGACAAGGTTGCTTCTTCGTGGACCCTTCGTGGGTGGAGCCCTTCGTGGACTCGCGCAACCGTTACCCTTCGTGGGTTGAAGTCTCCATCAACGTGGATGTACGATAGCACCACTTATCAGAACCACGCCAAAAACATCCTTGTCTCCAATTGCTTTTGAATCCTCCACAACCTTTCCCTTTACATTCTTGCAAGTTGCATGCTTTACTTTCCGCTGCTCATATACTCTTTGCATGCTTGCTTGTTATGTATTATGAATGTTAAACTTGTGCCTAAACTCCATTTAAACTTAAAGTACTTAAAAACTACAACTTTGGTACGTAGTGTCTAATCACCCCCCCTAGACACCTCTTCTCAAGGTCCTACAAGTGGTATCAGAGCATTGGTCTCCATTGCCTTGTTTTAGTCACCATTGGAGGAAGATGGATGAGTCTACTTTGGGGAGTCTTAGACATAGAGTGCCTATACTTGATGGAGAGTATTTTCATGAGTGAAAAAAATGAGATGCTTGTAATTTTCAATCAATATCATTTGAACAAGCACACTGCAAGCCCTTGTGCACCTCATGTTGATCCTATGCATCCCACCCTTGATGAGTCAATTGACATGATTAGGAATCTTAGAACTGCCAAACTTATCATTAGAGGATTGCCTAGAAACTTGATTGGATGCTTGCCTACTCTTAAGTGTGCCTACACTATATGGAAATTTCTTGAGGAATGCTTTCCAAATTATTCCTTGAAAAATCTTGATGAAATTCTCCATAAGTCTATTGCTTTGAGTAAGATGAATTATAGTGATCCTATGTTTGATGATTGTCTATTTGAGCTTACAAAACTTATGCGTGCCAAAGGAGATGTTGGAATTCTTAGTGTTCCGAAGCTATAAAAATTCATAAGCAAGATCATTGTCAAACTCACTCTAATGAATCACCCTATCTAGGATTTGATCCACCACATGACGATGTTGAACATGGATACTATGATGATGATGATGATGATAGTGACTTCGATCTTGACGATGCAATGAGACATTTTGGTCTTATGGCAAATCTTCGGGGATATATGTCAGGAGGAAAGGAATGGGTTCTTGATAGTGGATGTACCGATCACATGACCAGAGATAAAGACATGTTTCATGAGCTTGCTGAAAATGATAGTCCTCGAAAGTATGTCACTTTCGGTGACAACTCAAAGGATAAGGTGGTTGGCCTTGGTAAGGTGGCCATATCACATGATAGCTCCATACAAAATGTCATGCTCGTTGAATCTCTTGGATACAACTTACTTTCAGTATCTAGACTTGCTGATTTCGGTTTCAATGTCTTATTTACTGAAGTAGATTGCCAAGTGTTTCGTCGAGACAATCATAAAATGGTCTTTATCGGTGTGCGTAGATGTGATCTATACATTGTTGATTTCACTAAAAAGGCTCAACCTAAAACTTGCTTTATTGCTAAATCCTCAAAAGGTTGGTTATGGCATAGACGACTAGGTCATGTTGGTATGCGAAACCTTGACAAGCTTATTAAAGGAAATCATATCCTTGGAGTTAACGATGTCATATTTGATAAGAATAGACTTTGCAGTGCTTGTCAAGCAGGTAAACAGGTTGGAGGAAGGCATCCCGTGAAGAACATCATGACCACAAGGAGGCCACTCGAGCTACTCCACATGGATCTTTTTGGTCCCAACTCTTACAAGAGTCTCGGTGGAAATTCTTTTGGTCTAGTTATAGTTAATGATTTTTCAAGATTTACGTGGGTGTTCTTTCTCGATGATAAATCGCAGGTCCAAAAGATCTTCAAAAACATCGCTAGGAAGGCCCAAAATCAATTTGAAGTGAAGATCAAGAAGGTTCCCAGCGACAATGGAACGGAGTTCAAGAACGCAAATGTGGACACCTTTCTTGACGAAGAAGGGATTTCACACGAGTTCTCGGCTACGTACACACCTCAACAAAATGGAGTTGTTGAGAGGAAGAACCAGACGCTCTTCGAAATGGCGAGAACGATGCTTGATGAGTACAAGACACCGAAGCACTTTTGGGCAGAAGCGGTTGAGACAGCTTGTCATGCAACAAATCGCTTGTATCTTCACAAGCTACTCGGCAAGACAACATACGAGCTCCTCACCGGTAACAAACCCCAAGTTGGATACTTTCAAGTATTCGGCTCAAAGTGCTACATTCTTGATAATCATCGTCGTTCTAAATTTGCTCCTAAGTCTCATGAAGGTTTCCTACTAGGTTATGGCTCAAACTCTCACACTTACCGTGTCTATAACAATTTCACCCGAAAGGGTGAAGAGACGGTAGATGTGAAGTTTGATGAATCTAACAGCTCGCAAGTAGAGCAATTGCCAATTGATGTAGGAGACAAAGATCCTTCGAAAGCAATCCAAGACTTGTCTATTGGCAAGGTCCGTCCAACGGAGGTGAAGGAGAGTACCTCGTCAGTCCAAGTGGAAGCTTCTACTTCACAACAAGGTGAATCAAGAGTAAACACGGAAGCATCCACAAGTGGGACACACCACGATGAAGAAAATGAGGAAGTGCATCAAGATGAACGTCAACAACCTCCTTCTCCACCACGACAAGAGAACGACAACGCCAACAATGAAGAAGGCCAAGAAGAGGAACAAGATGAAGAAGAAGCTCAACCAAGAACCAAGCAAAAGCTTTCACGAGTTCGAGAAAGAATTGCTAAAGACCATCCCGTCGAGCAAATCTACAATGATATTCAAACCGGGAGAATCACTCGCTCTAAAACTCGTTTAGCTAACTTTTGTGAAAACTATTCTTTCATCTCTAGCATTGAACCTATGAAGGTCGAAGAAGCATTGGAAGATCCGGATTGGATAAATGCTATGCATGAAGAGCTACACAACTTTGAAAGGAACCAAGTTTGGACATTGGTTGAGAAGCCCGACAACAACCACAACATCATCGGTACCAAATGGGTGTTTCGCAACAAGCAAGATGAAGATGGAAAAGTAGTTCGCAACAAAGCACGTCTCGTCGCCCAAGGCTACACACAAGTTGAAGGTATGGACTATGGTGAGACTTACGCTCCCGTTGCTAGACTTGAGTCCATTCGCATCTTACTTGCCTATGCTAATCATCATGATATCACCTTGTACCAAATGGACATTAAAAGTGCTTTTCTAAATGGTGAAATAGAGGAGGAAGTTTATGTTAAGCAACCTCCCGACTTTGTCAATCCTAAGAAACCCAATCATGTTTACAAACTTCACAAAGCCCTTTATGGTCTTAAACAAGCTCCTAGAGCATGGTATAAATGCTTGACCAAGTTCCTCATTGAAAAAGGCTTTGAAATTGGAAAAATTGATTCCACACTTTTTACTAAAAGGGTTAATGGAGAACTATTTGTGTGCCAAATCTATGTTGATGATATTATATTTGGTTCAACTAACCCTCATTTTAGTGAAAAGTTTGGGAAGCTAATGTCGGAGAAGTTTGAGATGTCTATGATGAGTGAACTCAAATTCTTTCTTGGTTTGCAAATCAAGCAAACTAAGGAAGGTACCTTTGTCTCTCAAACGAAGTACACCAAGGACCTATTCAAGAAGTTCAATATGCAAGAATGCAAAGGTATGACTGCACCCATGCCTACTAGTGGACATCTTGACTTGACCAAAGATGGTGAACCGGTTGATCAAAAGGTTTATCGCTCTATGATTGGTTCATTGTTATATCTATGTGCTTCACGTCCCGATATCATGCTAAGTGTGTGCATATGTGCAAGATATCAAGCTGCTCCTAAAGAATGTCATCTTAAGGCCGTGAAAAAGGATAGTGAGATACTTAATCCATACACCAAATTTTGGCATTTTGTATCCTAAGAGGGCCTCTTTCGATCTTGTTGGCTACTCCGACTCGGACTATGCCGGAGACAAGGTTGATAGAAAGTCCACTTCGGGTATTTCTTGGTAGATCTCTTGTGTCTTGGTCCTCCAAGAAACAAAACTCGGTATCCTTATCCACCGCCGAAGCGGAATACATTGCCGCTGGTTCATGTTGTGGTCAATTACTTTGGATGACCCGAACTCTTAAAGATTATGGGATATATGTGAAACATGTTCCATTGCTTTGTGACAATGAAAGTGCTATTAAAATTGGTCATAATCCCATACAACATTCTCGAACTAAGCATATTGAAGTTCGTCATCATTTCATTCGAGATCATGTTGCTAAGGGTGACATTAATCTTAAGCATGTTCGCACCGAAAAGCAATTAGCGGATATATTCACTAAACCTCTTGATGAGAAAGTGTTTTGCAGGTTAAGAGGAGAATTGAACATCATTGATGCTTCAAACTTGGAGTAGGAACTCCATTGGATACATGCAAGACATGAGCTTATGACTAATCCTTGATATTTCTCTTATGATTTATGTCTTGGATATATTTGCACCTTGCATGTTATCTAACCCGTGTAGGTACTGGGATGAATCAAAGTCCATGAGATTGTAATCTACTCACATCTTGAGCAATCTCTACATCACCAAGTCTCTACACTACGGTGGTTGAAGACAAGGAAGCACGGAACCATTCAAACATATCCTTTGACAAATTCAATGTTGAGCTTCATGATGTCATTTTTGAATACACAAGTGCTCTTCCTTGCAAGAACTAACCCATGAAGGTAGATGGACTCAAATTCCAAGTGGTGCTCCCAATTCTTGATGAGCTATATCAACCTTGAGCAACCCACACAAGTTCAACTACATGGACAAGACCACCAACCAAGGTATGTTATTCCATCTTAGAGAAGCTTTACTCCAAGTCATGAGCTAAAGCAACTCGACAAGATGTGAATACATCAAGATGCTTAAACGAAAAATGGCAACCCCATTTTGAGCTTAAACGATGACTATGACCTATGATCAAGTGATCTCACTTGACTCCTAAGTCAATATACTCTAACATAGGTGACTTTGTCGCCGACCATCTCTAGATGAAGTTCTTTTGTGTTCTTTTTTGTGTTTTTGCATTTGTCTCATGCATATTTGTTTTCTCTTTCAAGAAAAAAACTTCATCTAGATTTCTTTTCTTGTATTTTCTGTTCTGCATTTTCTGCATCTAACTCATTGCATATCATTTAGTAAATTCCTTGCAAATCTTTGTGAGATCTTACTAGTCTAGTGAGCTGAGGTGACAAGTGTTTTCTCTGCGATGAAATCGGTTCCACCGATTTGTTGTTTTCGGTCCAACCGAATCCTTTCGGTATCACCGAAGCATACCACTCGGTGCCACCGATTTCATAACAGGAAAAACAGTTTGCCACTTATTCTGTGTTTCTTCTGATCCAGCTCCACTCAATGAATCTTGTCCTCTACAAGCATCACATTTTTATAAATGCTTTGTTCTGTGACTCAAGGTTCAAACCCTTCTTGGAAATTGATGTCAAAGGGGGAGAGAGAGATCACATCAAAGCTTATCACTCTGAGAGATCACATCAGAGAGAAAGTATCACCTCCACAGGAGGAGAAAGAGATCTCCAGGGGGAGATAATACTCAAGTAGGAAGTATTTCTCAAGGATCCTAGATGCTTGGTGTTCAAGAGGAGAGATGCCACATGTCTTCTTGAGGGGAAAGACATGTTCATATGTGCTTATTTGCATTAGTTTGCATTAGCTCTGTTCATTTATATCTTTCAGCTCTGATTTTCTGTTCCCTATCTTCTCCCAGTATCCCATGCTAGATTCAGGGGGAGCAAGACACCTAAGGGAAAGAAATCATTTAAATTCATTGCATATCTTTACTCTTGGGGACATGTCTAATCCAATGTGGTAATTAGTACTCACTCTCTACATGTCATCCTAGTCTTGGTATTCTTGTGGTTTCTTCTGTTTGCTCTGGCTAGTAGATGTACCTGTGTTATCTAACCTTGTTTACGCAGGTTCAGTCCATCCTAAGCCAACTCAAGACTACAAGGTAAGTATATGCATCACAATCATCGAAGGGCCTCCCTGATCAGCAGGTGCCTTATTACGAAGACTCTCTCTATCTGGATCTCTCACCAACACTTGCTCCACATTGAAGGTAAAATCATAGAATCGGTCCCCAAGACTGACTCAGCCACTGGTATGATCTCATCAACATCACGACAGCCCAACTTGACTCGTACAGAATCAGGGCGATGTAAAGTGGCCTTATCTATTGATATGTCTCCAAAGTATCTATAATTTATGAAGTATTCATGCCATGTTTACAATAATTTTATATGGTTTTGGTATGATTTGCATGGAACTAACCCGGACTGACATTGTTTTTTGCAGAACTACCGTGGTGTTGTTTTTTGTGCAGAAATGAAAGTTCTCCAAATAAGCTGAAACTTTTTGACGATTTTTTTGGAACAAAACAGACCCCCGAAGCTTCGTGGGAGGGCCAGAAGAGCCACGAGGAGCGCACAACCCACTGGGGCGCGCCTGGGCCCTTGCCCGTGCCCCGGTATATCGTGCTCACCTCGAGGCCCATCTGGATGTGTGGCCGACGCCAAAAGTTCCTATAAATAGAGAAACCATCAGAAATAACCCTAGATCGAAAGTTCCACCGCCGCAAGCCTCTGTAGTCACTGAAAACCAATCGAGACCCCGTTCCGGCACCCTGCCGAAGGGCGGAATCATCTCCGGTGTCCATCTTCATCATCTCGGCGACCACCACGATGAGGAGGGAGTAGTCCACCCTCGGGGCCGAGGGTTTGTACCAGTAGCTATGTGTTTAATCTCTCTCGCGCGTGATATTGAGATGTCACGATCTTGATGTATCATGGGCTTTGTTAACATAGATGGATCATATGATGTTTCTCCCTTCTCTACACTTGTTGTGATGAATTGAGTCTTTACCCTTTGAAGTTTTGTCTTGTCGGATTGAATGTTCATATCTGAGAACACATGATATATGTCTTGCATATGAATACCCGTGGTGACAATGGGGTATTATTTTGATTCACTTGGTATATGTTATGGCACTCAACTTGCGGATTCCCGAGGTGACTTTGGGGTAATCCATGCATAGGGGTTGATGCACGTTTTTATTATCTTTTCTCCGATAGAAACTTTGGGGTCTCATTGTAGTTCTTTGTGTGGATTGAGTATTATGAATCTAAAACCATTTGATACACATTGTATAATTAACTCATGGGTACTCGCGGTGACATTGGGGTATCTAGGTGACATTAGAGTTGGTTGATATGTATCATATGGTGTTATTTTAGTACGAACTCTTGATTAGATCGATCGGAAAGAATGGCTTGCTATTATTTTAGTACGAACTCTAGGATAGATTGATCGGAAAGAATAGCTTTGAGGTGGCTTCGTACCCTACAAACAATTTCTATCTTTTGTTCTCCGCTAATAGGAACTCGGGAGTGATTCTTTATTGCACTTTGAGGGATAATCATATGAAAGCACAAGTGCTCCCTAGGTGGTTTTGGTAATTAATGTCAACATATCTCTTGTTGGACTAACACTTTTATCTAGTATGTTTCAGATAAGTTCAACAATGGAGTGGCATGGGCTGAAGGATGTGGGAACTCCTTCAAGATGCTAAGAACAAAGGATTGGATCAAGCTTCAAGCTCAAGACTCTTCATTTTACATTTTAGTGATCCAAGATCACATTGAGTCTATAGGAAAAGCCAATACTATCAAGAAGGGATGAGGTGTTGCTTAATGAGTTTCTTGCTCCACAGTGCTTAGTGATATGCTCCAAAACCCTCAACTACTTTCCCACTTCCACACATATGACCTAAACCTAAAGTCAAACTCGGCCCCACCGATTCTTTCTATCCGGCGCCACCGAGTTCAGATGTCATAGCCACTGCCACAAACCCTAGGCAAATCGGTCTCATTGATAGGGATCTCGGTCTCACCGAGATGGGATTGTAATCTCTCTGTGTATGTCCATTACCAAAATCGGTCTCACCGAGTTTGAGCAATCGGTACTACCGAGATTACAATGCAAACTCTCTGGTTAACTTATTACCAAAATCGGTCCCATCGAGTTTGAGTAATCGGTCCCACCGAGTTTGCCTGACCAACTCTCTGGTTAGCTAATTACCAAAATCGGTCTCACCGAGTTTGTGTAATCGGTCTCACCGAGATTACGTTATGCCCTAACCCTAACCATATCGGTCTTACCGAGTTGCATGTCGGTCCCACCAAAAATCCTAACGGTCACATTATTTGCTAAATCGGTCTGACCGAGTTTGTTGATTCGGTCCCACCGAGTTTGGTAGATTGTGTGTAACGGTTAGATTTTGTGTGGAGGCTATATATACCCCTCCACCTCCTCTTCATTCTTGGAGAGAGCCATCAGACTGAACCTACACTTCCAGCATACATTTTCTGAGAGAGAACCACCTACTCATGTGTTGAGGCCAAGATATTCCATTCCTACCATATGAATCTTGATCTCTAGCCTTCTCCAAGTTGCTTTCCACTCAAATCTTCTTTCCACCAGATCCAAATCCCATGAGAGAGAGTTGAGTGTTGGGGAGACTATCATTTGAAGCACAAGAGCAAGGAGTTCATCATCAATGCACCATTTGTTACTTCTTGGAGAGTGGTGTCTCCTAGATTGGCTAGGTGTCACTTGGGAGCCTCCGACAAGATTGTGGAGTTGAACCAAGGAGTTTGTAAGGGCAAGGAGATCGCCTACTTCGTGAAGATCTACCGCTAGTGAGGCAAGTCCTTCGTGGGCGACGGCCATGGTGGGATAGACAAGGTTGCTTCTTCGTAGACCCTTCGTGGGTGGAGCCCTTCGTGGACTCGCGCAACCGTTACCCTTCGTGGGTTGAAGTCTCCATCAACGTGGATGTACGATAGCACCACCTATCGGAACCACGCCAAAAACATCCTTGTCTCCAATTGCGTTTGAATCCTCCAAAACCCTTCCCTTTACATTCTTGCAAGTTGCATGCTTTACTTTCCGCTGCTCATATACTCTTTGCATGCTTGCTTGTTATGTATTGTGAATGTTAAACTTGTGCCTAAACTCCATTTAAACTTAAAGTACTTAAAAACTGCAACTTTGGTACTTAGTGTCTAATCACCCCCCTCTAGACACCTCTTCTCAAGGTCCTACATCATATGATCCAACTATGTTAGCATTGTTGAGAGATCGCACTAGTGAAAGTATGCACCCTAGGCCTCATTTTCCATCATTGCAATACCGTTTGTGCTCCGTTTTACTATTTACTACCTTGATGTTTTTTATTGTTTGCACTACAAAAACTCATATCTACTATGCATACTACACTTTTATCACCATCTCTTCGCCGAACTAGTGCACCTATACAATTTGTCATTGTATTGGGTGTGTTGGGGACACAAAAGATTTCTTGTATTTGATTGCAGGTTTGCTCGAGAGACACTATCTTCATCCTATGCCTCCCACGGATTGATAAACCTTAGGTCATCCACTTGAGGAAAAATTGCTACTGTCTTACAAAACTCTGCACTTGGAGGCCCAACACGTGTCTATAAGAATAAGTTGCGTGGTAGACATCATCTATCTATAGTGGTACTCCTGCCAGAGAAGCTAAAAAAGCAACATTCCTCTCACATCTCTTGTCCATTGGGATCCTACCCACCTTAACCCAGCTTTTTCCAGTACCCCTTTAGGCTTTAGCATCATCATCATGATTCCATCTGGTGACCCTTACTACTGTATGATACGTATCCGTCGTATCTACTTTTCCAAACACTTTTGCCCTGGTTTTGGACTCTAACTTGTATGATTTGGAACTAACCCGGACTGACGCTGTTTTCAGCAGAATTGCCATGATGTTGTTTTATGTGCAGAAAACAAAAGTTCTCGGAATGACCTGAAACTCCACGAAACATCTTAGAAAAAATAATAATAAATGCTCGCCAAAGATGAAGACCAGGGGGCCCACACCCTGTCCACGAGGGTGGGGGGCGCTCCCCCCTCCTGGGCGCGCCCCCTACCTCGTGGGCCCCCTGGAGACCCTCCGACGCTAACTCCAACTCCATATATTGGCTTTCGGGGAGAAAAAAATAAGAGAGAAGAAATCATCGTCTTTTACGATACGGAGCCACCGCCAAGCCCTAATCTCTCTCGGGAGGGCTGATCTGGAGTCCGTCCGGGGCATCGGAGAGGGGGATTCGTCGCCGTCGTCATCATCAACCATCCTCCATCACCAATTTCATGATGCTCACCACCGTGTGTGAGTAATTCCATCGTAGGCTTGCTGGACGGTGATGGGTTGGATGAGATTTATCATGTAATCGAGTTAGTTTTGTTAGGGTTTGATCCCTAGTATCCACTATGTTCTGAGATTGATGTTGCTATGACTTTGCTATGCTTAATGCTTGTCACTAGGGCCCGAGTGCCATGATTTCAGATCTGAACCTATTATGTTTTCATGAATATATGTGAGTTCTTGATCCTATCTTGCAAGTCTATAGTCACCTACTATGTGTTACGATCCGGCAACCCCGAAGTGACAATAATCGGGGAGCACTCCCGGTGATGACCATAGTTTGAGGAGTTCATGTATTCACTATGTGCTAATGCTTTGTTTCGGTTCTTTATTAAAAGGAGGCCTTAATATCCCTTAGTTTCCAATAGGACCCCACTACCATGGGAGGGTAGGACAAAAGATGTCATGCAAGTTCTTTTCCATAAGCACATATGACTATATACGGAATACATGCCTACACTACATTGATGAATTGGAGCTAGTTCTGTGTCACCCTATGTTATGACTGTTACATGACGAACCGCATCCGGCATAATTATCCATCACTAATCTGGTGCCTACGAGTTTTCCATATACTGGTTTTCGCTCATTTACTTTTCCGTTACTCTCATTATAATCACTACAAAATACCAAAACATTACTTTTGTCAGTTTTTACTTTTGTTACCGTTACCACCACTATCATATTACTTTGCTACTAAACACTTTGCTGCAGATACTAAGTTTCCAGGTGTGGTTGAATTGACAACTCAGCTGCTAATACTTGAGAATATTCTTTGGCTCCCCTTGTGTCGAATCAATAAATTTGGGTTAAATACTCTACCCTCGGAAACTGTTGCGATCCCCTATACTTGTGGGTTAGCAAGACCTTTTTCTGGTGCCGTTGCTGGGGAGCATAGCTCTATTCTTTGAGTCATTTGGGATTTATATCTGCTAGACACTATGAAGAACTTGAAAGACGATCGAACTACTATTTTCCCCTCAACTACGAGGGGAGGTAAGGAACTGCCATCTAGCTCTGCACTAGATTCTCCTTCCGTTATAAGTAAGCTTGCGACACCTAAACCTGCTACTGCTATGAATTCTGATATGTCGCATGTTATTGATGATGCCACTTCTGCTATGCATGATACTTATGATGAAACTACTTCTATGCTTGATAATACTGTGCCCCTCGGTAAATTTCTTGATGAGCAGATTTCTAGGTCTAGAGAAAGAGAAATTATAGAATCTGAATACGATGATGAGAGTGATGATGAGAATATGCCTGCTATTCCTGAGGGCTATCTTTTTGATGCGGAATCTTCTGCAGCTATTTTTGCTTGCTAGGATAGATACGAACTTAAGAGGTTGCTAGTTAAATGGAGTAAAGAATCTCTTAGAGATAGAATGAGACCCGACCCTGCTTTTGCTACTTCACCTATTTGTGTTCCCGATAACGATTATTATGAATTTTCTGTTGATCCAGATATAATTACTTTGGTTGAATCTGATCCTTTCTATGGCTATGAATCGGAAACTGTTGTGGCACATCTTACTAAGTTAAATGATTTAGCCGCCCTGTTTACTAATGATGAGAGATTGTGCTACCTTTATTTACTCAAAATATATCCGTTCTCATTAAAGGGTGATGCTAAGATATGGTTTAATTCTCTTGATCCTGGTTGTGTGCATAGTCCCCAGGATATGATTTATTACTTCTCTGCTAAATATTTCCCTGCTCATAAGAAACAAGCTGCTTTGAGGGAAATATACAACTTCGTGCAAATTGAAGAAGAGAGTCTCCCACAAGCTTGGGGGAGGCTTCTCAAGTTACTTAATGCTTTGCCTGATCATCCTCTTAAGAAACCTGAAATACTTGATATCTTTTATAATGGACTAACTGATGCTTCCAGAGATTACCTGGATAGTTGTGCTAGTTCTCTTTTCAGGGAAAGAACACCGGATGAAGCTGAAATTCTATTGAATAATATGTTGACAAATGAAAATAATTGGGCACCTCCCGAGCCACCTCCTGAGCCAGCTCCAGAGCCAATTACTGAGCCTATTCCCAAACCAACTCCTAAAAAGAGAGGTGTTCTATTTCTCAGTCCCAAAGATATGCAAGAGGCAAAGAAATCTATGAAAGAAAAGGGTATTAAAGCTGAAGATGTTAAGAATTTACCTCCTATTGAAGAAATACATGGTCTTAATTTACCGCCTGTTGAAGAATTATATGATATCAATTCCTTATTCACTTAAGAACCTCCTGATCCCGATATCCCGACACAGGTAGTAAAGGTAAATTCTCTCTATAGATATGATAAAGCTGAAGTCCCTCCTACTAAAATTGCTAGTCAGTGCTTGGATGAGTTCGATGACTTTATGTTTAAGCAAGATGACTTTAATGCTTATTTTGGTAGACAACTAAAACAGAATACCTTTATGATTAAACGCTTGGGGTGATTTTATGGCTAATATTAGAGGTGAACTTAAACTTGTTAGCAAACATGCTTCTATGGTTACCACTCAAGTAGAACAAGTACTTAAAGCTCAGAAAGAAGTGCTTGATGAAACGAATAGTAAGAAAAATGATTATGCTGTTAGAGTGGCTACTAGAACTGGTAGAATGACTCAGGAACCTTTGTATCCTGAAGGCCACCCTAAGAGAATCGAGCAAGATTCTCAGAGAAATAATATTGATGTACCTAGTTCTTCTAAAAGGAAGAAAAAGAAAAATGATAGGACTTTGCAAACTTCTAGTGAACCTATCGCTGAACCACCTGAGAATCCAAATGATATCTCTATGTCTGATGCTGAAACACAATCTGGTAATGAACATGAGCCTAGTGAAAATGTTAATGATGATGTTCATGATGATGCTCAACCTAGTAATGATAATAATGTAGAAGTTGAACCTGCTGTTGATCTTGATAACCCACAATCAAAGAATCGATGTTATGATAAAAGAGACTTTGTTGCTAGGAAACATGGTAAAGAAAGGGAACCATGGGTTCAGAAACCCATGCCTTTTCCTTCGAAACCATCCAAGAAAAAGGATGGTGAGGATTTTGAGCGCTTTGCTGAAATGATTAGACCCATCTTTTTGCGTATTCGATTAACTGATGTGCTCAAAACAAATCCTTATGCTAAGTATACGAAGGATATCATTACTAATAAAAGAAAGATACCGGAAGCTGAAATTTCCACCATGCTTGATAATTATACTTTTAAGGATGGAATACCAAAGAAACTTGGAGATCCAGGAGTACCTACTATACCATGCTCCATTAAGAGAAATTATGTTAAAACTGCTTTATGCGATCTTGGAGCCAGTGTTAGTGTTATGCCTCTCTCTTTATATCGTAGACTTGACTTGAATAAGTTGACACCTACTGAAATATCTTTGCAAATGGCTGATAAATCAACTGCTATACCTGTCGGTATTTTTGAGGATGTGCTTGTTGTAGTTGCGAACGTTACTATTTTAACGGACTTTGTTATTCTTGATATTCCCGAGGATGATAGTATGTCTATTATTCTTGGAAGACCTTTCCTTTATACTGCAGGGGCTGTTATTGATTGCAACAAAGGCAATGTCACTTTTCATGTTAATGGTAATGAGCATACGGTACATTTTTCGAGGAAAACACCTCAAGTTTATAGTATCAACTCTATTGGAAAAATTCCATCGATTATATTTGGAGGTTTTGAATTTCCTCTCCCTACTGTCAAGAAAAAGTATGATATTCTTATTGTTGGGGATTTTCATATCCCCGTTGAGGTAACTTAGTGTTATTCGAAATTTCTCCGGTTCCGTGTTATTCGGAATGAGTTTGTTAACAAGACTTGATCAACCTTGTTAGTGGGTTCATTTTGATGATCACGTGATGGATGAAACTAGAAGCACAACCTTCTGTACCCTCTTTATATTTTCTATTATTTAGTAGAAATAAAGTAAAATAGTATTTTTCCGTCTTTCTCCTGACTTATCCGTGAAATATAAAAAATATCCCAAAAATAAAAGTCCTCAGAATGCCATGCCAATTTAATATGATTTTTTCGGGAATATTTCAGGATTTACTGTGCAAAATTACCGTGGGGGGAGCTGCCACCTGGCCACGAGGGTGGAGGGCGTGCCCTACCCCCTGGGTGCGCCCCCTGCCTCGTGGGCCCATGGTGGCCCTCCTCCACTTATCCCTGCACCCATCTTCTTCCTTTGCCTCACACAAACACGAAAAACCAACTCAAGCACGAGTTCCAGCCCCCGTTGCTGTGATTTTCGATCTCCTTGATCAAAGCACCTCTCGCAAAACTGCTTGGGGAGATTGTTCCTTGGTATGTGCTACGTCTCGAGCTTGTGTTGGTTTTCCCCGAAGAGGAGAGGATGATGCAGCACAGTAGCGTAAGTATTTCCCTCAGTTTTTGAGAACCAAGGTATCAATCCAGTAGGAGGTCACGCGCAAGTCCCTCGTACCTGCACAACACGATAGCAACTCGCAACCAACGCTTAGGGGTTGTCAATCCCTTCACGGTTACTTACGAGAGTGAGATCTGATAGAGATAATACTTTTGGTATTTTTGATATAAAGATGCAAAGTAAAAAGTAAAGGCAAAGTAAAAACAAAGCAAGTAAATAAAGTGATATAGATTGATATGATGAGAATAGACCCGGGGGCCATAGGTTTCACTAGTGGCTTCTCTCAATAGCATAAGTATTCTACGGTGGGTGAACAAATTACTGTTGAGCAATTGATAGAATCGAGCATAGTTATGAGGTTATCTAGGTATGATCATGTATATAGGCATCACGTCCGTGACAAGTAGATCAAAACGATTCTCAGATCTACTACTATTACTCCACTCATCGACCGCTATCCAAAGATGCATCTAGAGTATTAAGTTAAAAAGAGTAACGCCTTAAGCAAGATGACATGATGTAGAGGAATAAATTCATGCAATATGATAAATACCCCATCTTGTTATCCTCGATGGCAACAATACAATACGTGCCTTGCAACTCTTTACATCATCGAGTAAGGACACCGCAAGATTGAACCCAAAGCCATGCACTTCTCCCATTGCAAGAACTACCAATCTAGTTGGCCAAACCAAACGGATAATTCGAAGAGACTTGCAAAGATAACTCAATCATACATAAAAGAATTTAGAGAAGATTCAAATATTTTCCATAGATAAGTTGGATCATAAACCCACAATTCATCGGTCTCAACAAACACACCACAAAAATAAGATTACATCGAATAGATCTCCACAAGAGAGGGGGAGAACATTGTATTGAGATCCAAAAAGAGAGAACAAGCCATCTAGCTACTAGCTATGGACCCAAGGTCTAAAGTAAACTACTCACACTTCATCGGAGGGGCTATGGTGTTGATGTAGAAGCCCTCCGTGGTGGATGCCCCCCGTGAGCTCTAACAGACCCCAAGATGGGATCTCGTGGATACAGAAGGTTGCGGCGGTGGAATTAGGTTTTTGGCTCCGTATCTGATCATACGGGATACGAGGTATATATAGGAGGAAGGAGTACGTCGGTGGAGCTCCGGGGCCCATGAGGTAGGGGCACGCCCTCCACCTCGTGACCTCCTCGGAAGCTTCTTGGAGTAGGGTCCAAGTCTCTTGGATCACGTTCGTGAGAAAATCACGCCCGAAGGTTTCATTCCGCTTGGACTCCGCTTGATATTCCGTTTCTTCAAATACTAAAATAGGCAAAAACAACAATTCGGGCTGGGCCTCCGGTTAATAGGTTAGTCCCAAAATAATATAAAAGTGGAAAATAAAGCCCAATATAGTCCAAAACAGTAGATAAAGTAGCATGGAGCAATCAAAAATTATAGATACGTTGGAGACGTATCAAGCATCCCCAAGCTTAATTCCTGCTCGTCCTCGAGTAGGTAAATGGTAAAAAAGAATTTTTGATGCGGAGTGATACTTTGGCATAATTTCAATGTAAATCTTCTTAATCATGGCATGAATATTCAGATCCGAAAGATTCAAGATAAAAGTTCATATTGACATAAAAATAATAATACTTCAAGCATACTAATCAAACAATTATGTCATCTCAAAATAACATGGCCAAAGAAAGTTCATCCCTACAAAATCATATAGTTAGGCTATTCTTCATTTTCGTCACACAAAGATGTTCCCAACTTCTATACCCCCGATGACAAGCCAAGCAATTGTTTCATACTCAAATAATCTCAAACTCTTTCAACCTTCACGCAATATATGAGCGCGAGCCATGGATATAGCACTATGGGTGGAATAGAATATGATGATGGGGATTGTGTGGAGAAGACAAAAAAGGAGAAAGTCTCATATTGACGAGGATAATCAACGGGCTATGGAGATGCCCATCAATTGATGTCAACATGAGGAGTAGGGATTGCCATGCAACGCATGCACTAGAGCTATGAATGCTCAACAAAAAAAACTAGTGGGTGTGCATCCAACTCGCTTGCTCACGAAGACCTAGGGCATTTTGAGGAAGCCCATCATTGGAATATACAAGCCAAGTTCTATAATGAAAAATTCCCACTAGTATAAACAAGACAATTTATAAGACTCACTATATGAAAAATATGGTGCTACTTTGAAGCACAAATATATGAGACTCGCTACATGAAGAACAAGGTGCTATTTTGAAGCACGAGTGTGGTAAAAGGATAGTAACATTGCCCCTTCTCTCTTTTTCTCTCATTTTTTTATTGGCCTTCCTTTTTTTATTGGCCTTTTTTTATTTCGTCTAGAGTCTCATCCCGACTTGTGGGGGAATCATAGTCTCCATCATCCTTTTCCTCACTAGGGCAATGCTCTAACAATGATGATCATCACACTTCTATTGATTATAACATAAGGATTACAACTCGAAACTAGAACAAGATATGACTCTATATGAATGTCTCCGGCAGTGTACCGGGATGGTGCAATGAATCAAGAGTGACATGTATGGAAAATAATGCATGGTGGCTTTGCCACAAATACGATGTCAACTACAAGATCATGCAATGGCAATATGACAAAAGTAATGCATGTCACGATGATGATGGTGGAAGTTGCATGGCAATATATTTTGGAATGGCTATGGAAATGCCATGATAGGTAGGTATGGTGGCTATTTTCAGGAAGATAAAAGGAGGTTTATGTGTGATAGAGCGTATCGTATCACGGGTTTGATGCACCGCTAAGTTTGCACCAACTCTCAAGGTGAGAAAGGGCAATGCACGGCATCAAGAGGCTAGCAAAGGCGGAAAGGTGAGAGTGCGATAATCCATGGACTCAACATTAGTCAAAAGAACTCATATACTTATTGCAAAAATTTAGAAGTCATCAAAATTCAAATACTATGCGATGCTCCTAGAGGGATAGATTGGTAGGAAAAGACCATTGCTCGTCCCCGACCGCCACTCATAAGGATGCACAAGCCGTACACTTCATGTTTCAAATTTGTTACACAACTTTAACCATACGTGCATGCTACGGATTTGCTAACTTCAACACAAGTATTTCTCAAATTCACAACTATTCAAATAGCACGACTTTGATATTATCACCTCCATATCTCAAAACAATTATCAAGCATCAAACTTAATTTAATTCACTCAAAAAGAAAGTTTCACAAATCTTGAATACCAAGTATATTAACATTAAGCAAATTACCATGCTATTAATGACTCTCAAAATAATCTAAGTGAAGCATGAGAGATCAAGTTTCTTTAAAACAAATCCACCACCGTGTTCTAAAAGATCTAAGTGAAGCACTAGAGCAAAAATTATCACGCCTAAAGATATAAGTGAAGCACATAGAGCAAAGCTATCAAGCTCAAAAGGTATAAGTGAAGCACATAGAGTATTCTAACAAATTCCAAATCATGTATGGCTCTCTCAAAAGGTGTGTACAGCAAGGATGATTGTGGTAGACTAACAAGCAAAGACACAAATAATACAAGACGCTCCAAGCAAAACACATATCATGTTGGTGAATAAAAATATAGCTCCAAGTAAATTACCGATGGAAGTGGACAAAAGAGGGGATGCCTTCCGGGGCATCCCCAAGATTTCACTTTTTGGTGTCCTTGTATTATCTTGGGGGTGCCATGGGCATCCTTAAGCTTAGGCTCTTGCCACTCCTTGTTCCATAATCCATCAAAAGAATTCACCCAAAACTTGAAAACTTCACAACACAAAACTCAACAGAAATCTCGTGAGCTCCGTTAGAGAAAGAAAACAAAAGACTACTTCAAGGTACTGTAATGAACTCATTCTTTATTTATATTGGTGTTAAGCCTACTGTATTCCAACTTCTCTATGGTTTATAAACTAATTTACTAGCCATAGATTCATCAAAATAAGCAAACAACACACGAAAAACAGAATCTGTCAAAAACAGAACAGTCTGTAGTAATATGTAACTAAAGCAAACTTATGGAACTCTAAAAATTCTACAAAATTAGGAAGTCCTGGACAATTTGTTTATTGATCAGAAGCAAAAAGAATCAACGCAACATCATGTTACTGTGATTTATCATAACTAAATCCGTGCGCGCAAAGTTTCTGTTTTTCAGCAGAATCAAATCAACTATCATCGTAGGTTATCCTATAGGTCTTACTTGGCACAAACACAAATTAAAACATAAAACCACATCCAAACAGAAGGTAGATGGATTATTTATTCCTAAACAGCACAAAAAAAAACACAAAATAAAATTGGGTTGCCTCCCAACAAGCGCTATCGTTTAACGCCCCTAGCTAGGCATAAAAGCAAGGATAGATCTAGGTATTGCCATCTTTAGTTTTCAATTTTTTAGCGAAGTCATGATCGAATCCGGGGGGTTCTTCCCTCTTCCCGTCATACTCGGAAATTTTTAGATCTAAAGAATCCAACCGTTTATTGCAAAGAGTAATCAACGTATTCATACGGTTAAGATTTCCGCTAATATTTTTAAGAGGCTCAAGAGACTTTTGTAAAATCTTTGTTACATTGCAAATTTTCTCAAACACTTGGATTTCTTCCTGGGTAGGATGAGATCCTCCCTTTTGGGGTGGTGTTCCCACTATTCCTTCTATAATCTCATGCGCAATACCGAGATCAATATTAATGAAATTTCCCTTGGCCATGCAATCCAAGAGTTGTCTATGCGTCATGTTTAACCCAACATAAAAATTGCGAAGAAGAATTCTAAAGTTCACCTCTAGGGTGCACTTACGATAAGATTCCATCATCCTATACCAAGCATCTTTTAAGTTTTCTCCTTGCCTTTGCTTGAAGTGAAGAACTTCAAACTTGGGAGACATAGGAGTGGATAAGGAACTAGTCATGACGATACGCAAGCAAACTAACACACGAGCAAACGAAAGGCAAAAGGAAAAAGAAGAGGAGATAGGGAAAGAGAGGGCGAATAAAACGGCAAGGGTGAAGTGGGGGAGAGGAAAACGAGAGGCAAATGGCAAATAATGTAATGCGAGAGATAGGGATTATGATGGGTACTTGGTATGTTGACTTTTAAAGCCTCCCAAGAACGGCGCCAGAAATTCTTCTTGCTACGCCTCGAGCTTATGCTGGTTTTCCCGAAAAGGAGAGGATGATGCAGCACAAGAGCGTAAGTATTTCCCTCCGCTTTTGAGAACCAAGGTATCAATCCAAGAGGAGGTCACGCAAGTCCCTCGTACATGCACAACACGATAGCAACTCGCAACCAACGCTTAGGGGTTGTCAATCCCTTCACGGTTACTTACGAGAGTGAGATCTGATAGAGATAATACTTTTGGTATTTTTGATATAAAGATGCAAAGTAAAAAGTAAAGGCAAAGTAAAAACAAAGCAAGTAAATAAAGTGATATAGATTGATATGATGAGAATAGACCCGGGGGCCATAGGTTTCACTAGTGGCATCTCTCAAGAGCATAAGTATTCTACTGTGGGTGAACAAATTACTGTTGAGAAATTGATAGAATCGAGCATAGTTATGAGGTTATCTAGGTATGATCATGTATATAGGCATCACGTCCGTGACAAGTAGATCGAAACGATTCTGCATCTACTACTATTACTCCACTCATGGACCGCTATCCAGCATGCATCTAGAGTATTAAGTTAAAAACAGAGTAACACCTCAAGCAATATGGCATGATGTAGAGGAATAAATTCATGCAATATGATAAATACCCCATCTTGTTATCCTCGATGGCAACAATACAATAAGTGCCTTGCAACTCTTTCTGTCACTGAGTAAGGACACCGCAAGATTGAACCCAAAGCCATGCACTTCTCCCATTGCAAGAACTACCAATCTAGTTGGCCAAACCAAACGGATAATTCGAAGAGACTTGCAAAGATAACTCAATCATACATAAAAAATTTAGAGAAGATTCAAATATTTTCCATAGATAAGTTGGATCATAAACCCACAATTCATCGGTCTCAACAAACACACCACAAAAATAAGATTACATCGAATAGATCTCCACAAGAGAGGGGGAGAACATTGTATTGAGATCCAAAAAGAGAGAAGAAGCCATCTAGCTACTAGCTATGGACCCGAAGGTCTGAAGTAAACTACTCACACTTCATCGGAGGGGCTATGGTGTTGATGTAGAAGCCCTCCGTGGTGGATGCCCCCTCGTGAGCTCCTAACAGGCCCCAAGATGGGATCTCGTGGATACGTAAGGTTGCGGCGGTGGAATTAGGTTTTGGCTCCGATTCGATCATACGGGATACGAGGTATATATAGGAGGAAGGAGTACGTCGGTGGAGCTCCGAGGGGCCCATGAGGTAGGGGCACGCCCGCCACCTCGTGACCTCCTCGGAAGCTTCTTGGAGTAGGGTCCAAGTCTCTTGGATCACGCTCGGTGAGAAAATCACGCTCCCTAAGGTTTCATTCCGCTTTGGACTCCGCTTGATATTCCGCTTTCTTCAAATATCAAATAGGCAAAAACAACAATTACGGGCTGGGCCTCCGGTTAATAGGTTAGTCCCAAAAATAATATAAAAGTGGAAAATAAAGCCCAATATAGTCCAAAACAGTAGATAAAGTAGCATGGAGCAATCAAAAATTATAGATACGTTGGAGACGTATCAAGCATCCCCAAGCTTAATTCCTGCTCGTCCTCGAGTAGGTAAATGGTAAAAAAGAATTTTTGATGCGGAGTGATACTTTGGCATAATTTCAATGTAAATCTTCTTAATCATGGCATGAATATTCAGATCCGAAAGATTCAAGATAAAAGTTCATATTGACATAAAAATAATAATACTTCAAGCATACTAATCAAACAATTATGTCATCTCAAAATAACATGGCCAAAGAAAGTTCATCCCTACAAAATCATATAGTTAGGCTATTCTTCATTTTCGTCACACAAAGATGTTCCCAACTTCTATACCCCCGATGACAAGCCAAGCAATTGTTTCATACTCAAATAATCTCAAACTCTTTCAACCTTCACGCAATATATGAGCGCGAGCCATGGATATAGCACTATGGGTGGAATAGAACATGATGATGGGGATTGTGTGGAGAAGACAAAAAAGGAGAAAGTCTCATATTGACGAGGATAATCAACGGGCTATGGAGATGCCCATCAATTGATGTCAACATGAGGAGTAGGGATTGCCATGCAACGCATGCACTAGAGCTATGAATGCTCAACAAAAAAAAACTAGTGGGTGTGCATCCAACTCGCTTGCTCATGAAGACCGAGGGCATTTTGAGGAAGCCCATCATTGGAATATACAAGCCAAGTTCTATAATGAAAAATTCCCACTAGTATAAACAAGACAATTTATGAGACTCACTATATGAAAAATATGGTGCTACTTTGAAGCACAAATATATGAGACTCGCTACATGAAGAACAAGGTGCTATTTTGAAGCACGAGTGTGGTAAAAGGATAGTAACATTGCCCCTTCTCTCTTTTTCTCTCATTTTTTTATTGGCCTTCCTTTTTTTATTGGCCTTTTTTTATTTCGTCTGGAGTCTCATCCCGACTTGTGGGGGAATCATAGTCTCCATCATCCTTTTCCTCACTAGGGCAATGCTCTAACAATGATGATCATCACACTTCTATTGATTATAACATAAGGATTACAACTCGAAACTAGAACAAGATATGACTCTATATGAATGCCTCCGGCAGTGTACCGGGATGGTGCAATGAATCAAGAGTGACATGTATGGAAAATAATGCATGGTGGCTTTGCCACAAATACGATGTCAACTACAAGATCATGCAATGGCAA
Source organism: Aegilops speltoides (assembly GCA_021437245.1). Lineage (NCBI taxonomy): Eukaryota > Viridiplantae > Streptophyta > Magnoliopsida > Poales > Poaceae > Aegilops > Aegilops speltoides. The sequence continues at coordinate 323,038,015 of CM038145.1, forward strand.
TATGACAAAAGTAATGCATGTCACGATGATGATGGTGGAAGTTGCATGGCAATATATTTTGGAATGGCTATGGAAATGCCATGATAGGTAGGTATGGTGGCTATTTTGAGTAAGATAAAAGGAGGTTTATGTGTGATAGAGCGTATCGTATCACGGGGTTTGGATGCACCGGCGAAGTTTGCACCAACTCTCAAGGTGAGAAAGGGCAATGCACGGTACCGAAGAGGCTAGCAAAGGCGGAAAGGTGAGAGTGCGTATAATCCATGGACTCAACATTAGTCAAAAGAACTCATATACTTATTGCAAAAATTTAGAAGTCATCAAAAATTCAAATACTATGTGCATGCTCCTAGAGGGATAGATTGGTAGGAAAAGACCATTGCTCGTCCCCGACCGCCACTCATAAGGATGCACAAGCCAGGTACACTTCATGTTTCAAATTTGTTACACAACTTTAACCATACGTGCATGCTACGGGATTTGCTAACTTCAACACAAGTATTTCTCGAATTCACAACTATTCAAATAGCACGACTTTGATATTATCACCTCCATATCTCAAAACAATTATCAAGCATCAAACTTAATTTAATTCACTCAAAAAAGAAAGTTTCACAAATCTTGAATACCAAGTATATTAACATTAAGCAAATTACCATGCTATTAATGACTCTCAAAATAATCTAAGTGAAGCATGAGAGATCAAGTTTCTTTAAAACAAATCCACCACCGTGCTCTAAAAGATCTAAGTGAAGCACTAGAGCAAAAATTATCACGCTCTAAAGATATAAGTGAAGCACATAGAGCAAAGCTATCAAGCTCAAAAGGTATAAGTGAAGCACATAGAGTATTCTAACAAATTCCAAATCATGTATGACTCTCTCAAAAGGTGTGTACAGCAAGGATGATTGTGGTAGACTAACAAGCAAAGACACAAATAATACAAGACGCTCCAAGCAAAACACATATCATGTTGGTGAATAAAAATATAGCTCCAAGTAAATTACCGATGGAAGTGGACAAAAGAGGGGATGCCTTCCGGGGCATCCCCAAGATTTGACTTTTTGGTGTCCTTGTATTATCTTGGGGGTGCCATGGGCATCCTTAAGCTTAGGCTCTTGCCACTCCTTGTTCCATAATCCATCAAAAGAATTCACCAAAAACTTGAAAACTTCACAACACAAAACTCAACAGAAATCTCGTGAGCTCCGTTAGAGAAAGAAAACAAAAGACTACTTCAAGGTACTGTAATGAACTCATTCTTTATTTATATTGGTGTTAAAACTACTGTATTCCAACTTCTCTATGGTTTATAAACTAATTTACTAGCCATAGATTCATCAAAATAAGCAAACAACACACGAAAAACAGAATCTGTCAAAAACAGAACAGTCTGTAGTAATATGTAACTAAAGCAAACTTATGGAACTCTAAAAATTCTACAAAATTAGGAAGTCCTAGACAATTTGTTTACTGATCAGAAGCAAAAAGAATCAACGCAACATCATGTTACTGTGATTTAGAATAACTAAATCCGTGCGTGCAAAGTTTCTGTTTTTCAGCAGAATCAAATCAACTATCATCGTAGGTTATCCTATAGGTCTTACTTGGCACAAACACAAATTAAAACATAAAACCACATCCAAACAGAAGGTAGATGGATTATTTATTCCTAAACAGAACCAAAAAGAAACACAAAATAAAATTGGGTTGCCTCCCAACAAGCGCTATCGTTTAACGCCCCTAGCTAGGCATAAAAGCAAGGATAGATCTAGGTATTGCCATCTTTAGTTTTCAATTTTTTAGCGAAGTCATGATCGAATCCGGGGGGTTCTTCCCTCTTCCCGTCATACTCGGAAATTTTTAGATCTAAAGAATCCAACCGTTTATTGCAAAGAGTAATCAACGTATTCATACGGTTAAGATTTCCGCTAATATTTTTAAGAGGCTCAAGAGACTTTTGTAAAATCTTTGTTACGTTGCAAATTTTCTCAAACACTTGGATTTCTTCCTGGGTAGGATGAGATCCTCCCTTTTGGGGTGGTGTTCCCACTATTCCTTCTATAATCTCATGCGCAATACCGAGATCAATATTAATGAAATTTCCCTTGGCCATGCAATCCAAGAGTTGTCTATGCGTCATGTTTAACCCAACATAAAAATTGCGAAGAAGAATTCTAAAGTTCACCTCTAGGGTGCACTTACGATAAGATTCCATCATCCTATACCAAGCATCTTTTAAGTTTTCTCCTTGCCTTTGCTTGAAGTGAAGAACTTCAAACTTGGGAGACATAGGAGTGGATAAGGAACTAGTCATGACGATACGCAAGCAAACTAACACACGAGCAAACAAAAGGCAAAAGGAAAAAGAAGAGGATATAGGGAAAGAGAGGGCGAATAAAACGGCAAGGGTGAAGTGGGGGAGAGGAAAACGAGAGGCAAATGGCAAATAATGTAATGCGAAAGATAGGGATTGCGATGGGTACTTGGTATGTTGACTTTTGCGTAAGCCTCCCCGGCAACGGCGCCAGAAATTCTTCTTGCTACGTCTCGAGCTTGCGTTGGTTTTCCCCGAAAAGGAGAGGATGATGCAGCAGAGTAGCGTAAGTATTTCCCTCAGTTTTTGAGAACCAAGGTATCAATCCAGTAGGAGGTCACGCGCAAGTCCCTCGTACATGCACAACACGATAGCAACTCGCAACCAACGCTTAGGGGTTGTCAATCCCTTCACGGTTACTTACGAGAGTGAGATCTGATAGAGATAATATTTTTGGTATTTTTTATATAAAGATGCAAAGTAAAAAGTAAAGGCAAAGTAAAAACAAAGCAAGTAAATAAAGTGATATAGATTGATATGATGAGAATAGACCCGGGGGCCATAGGTTTCACTAGTGGCATCTCTCAAGAGCATAAGTATTCTACTGTGGGTGAACAAATTACTGTTGAGCAATTGATAGAATCGAGCATAGTTATGAGGTTATCTAGGTATGATCATGTATATAGGCCTCACGTCCGTGACAAGTAGATCGAAACGATTCTGCATCTACTACTATTACTCCACTCATGGACCGCTATCCAGCATGCATCTAGAGTATTAAGTTAAAAACAGAGTAACACCTCAAGCAATATGGCATGATGTAGAGGAATAAATTCATGCAATATGATAAATACCCCATCTTGTTATCCTCGATGGAAACAATACAATACGTGCCTTGCAACTCAAGAACTACCAATCTAGTTGGCCAAACCAAACGGATAATTCGAAGAGACTTGCAAAGATAACTCAATCATACATAAAAGAATTTAGAGAAGATTCAAATATTTTCCATAGATAAGTTGGATCATAAACCCACAATTCATCGGTCTCAACAAACACACCGCAAAAAGAAGATTACATCGAATAGATCTCCACAAGAGAGGGGGAGAACATTGTATTGAGATCCAAAAAGAGAGAACAAGCCATCTAGCTACTAGCTATGGACCCGAAGGTCTGAAGTAAACTACTCACACTTCATCGGAGGGGCTATGGTGTTGATGTAGAAGCCCTCCGTGGTGGATGCCCCATCCGTGGAGCTCCGAACAGGCCCCAAGATGGGATCTCGTGGATACTGTAAGGTTGCGCGGTGGAATTAGGTTTTGGCTCCGATTCGATCATACGGGGATACGTAGGTATATATAGGAGGAAGGAGTACGTCGCTGGAGCTCCGAGGGGCCCACGAGGTAGGGGGCACGCCCTCCACCCTCGTGACCTCCTCGGAAGCTTCTTGGAGTAGGGTCCAAGTCTCTTGGATCACGTTCGGTGAGAAAATCACGTTCCCGAAGGTTTCATTCCGTTTGGACTCCGTTTGATATTCCGTTTCTTCGAAATACTGAAATAGGCAAAAAACAGCAATTCTGGGCTGGGCATCCGGTTAATAGGTTAGTCCCAAAAATAATATAAAAGTGGAAAATAAAGCCCAATATAGTCAAAACAGTAGATAAAGTAGCATGGAGCAATCAAAAATTATAGATACGTTGGAGACGTATCAGTATGTAACTCCTCCATTGGTCCAATTAGTTTTTGTTCTAGTGCTTTATTCATTGCAAATTTGTGTTGCATAGGTGACCATGTTCTTGAGCTTGCATGTCAAATTTATATGGTTCCAAGTAGTTTTAATGCTTGTTATAGGCTCTAGGCACTTGTGGGAGTAGTTGCTATCAATTTTATTGAAGTTGGTTCACTTTTATTTGAAGTTACTTAAAATTTCAGATTATTTCAGAAAATAATGAATAGACTTTTGAGGGGCTCGTCGAGCCGAAACTCGAAGGAAAAACAAAAGGAAGAAGAGCAGAAGCCCAAATTTAATTTGCCTCGCACCGCGGAGGTCCGGCCGTGTGAATGTCCTTCCGATGACTCCTTGAGGAGAGCCAGGATTTATGAGGATTTCTATTTATTGATTGAGAATGCTGGCCTCACCGACTTCCTCCGCGACCAACGTCATCAGTATCTCTTACTCACAAATACTTTTGTGCAAAACTTCTACTTTTTCCCTAAGAAATCACCTCCATCAGTAGACTTTAATTTATATGGCGTTGTTAAGGAGATGCCATTAGCTGAATTTTGCGAGGTTTGCAAAATACCCTTTGAGGGCACCTTGGATGAACCACACCGTAACGAAGTAGAAGCTTTTATTAACACTATCACTGTGGGAGAAACCAGGAAGGTTTCTGATGCAAGGGTTACTAGCATACATTTTCCTGTTTTACGCTACTTTGCCTTATTTGCTAGTCGTTGCTTGATTGGACATGGGAACTGTGGAAACCTTAGTGTTCCTATATTATTATTTTGTTCCATGGTTTACACCGCAATAACTCTGTTAGTATGGATGGAATTGTTGCTAGACGATTAAGTCTGAACCGTACTAAGGGCCCTATCTTTGGAGGCATTTATGCTTCGCGCCTAGCTGAATATTTTGAAATACCTATTAGGCATGAGGAGTAAGAAGAAACATCGTTGCCCCGTGCTTATTTAGATTATAAGAGTATGCTAGCGCATGCCTTTCTTGTTAAGAGTCGTGAAGGGGAGCTCAAATATAAATTATACTTTGATAAACATCACCCTGAGACTATTACTTTGCCTGCTCCCTCTTTGTTTAACTTGTCTGCAAGTCCTCACATCGTTCCGTGGGCGGCCATTCAAACCTATCGGAATCCTGCACCAGCCCCAGAACCGGAACCACAAGATGAGCCTCCACGACAGTCTGTTTATTCTTGGGCTCCAGAGGTGGTTGCCAGCCAGTGGCAGTCAGAGTCTTCTGCATCGCAGTATTGACCCCAGCTTCACCTACGGGTATCCGCCAGGCTATCCCTGGCAATAGACCAACTTAGGCCAAAAGCCTAAGCTTGGGGGATTACGTATTTCCCAACGACATTACATTCATGTTCACACACACTCATTGCTGGATGTCGGTGCTCACACTCTTTCACTGTAATATCCATGCTAGTTTATTTCTTTTTCCTGCTTTCTTCTTGTGTGTTTAATAATCCTTAAGAAAAAACCAAAAAAAATTAGTAGTAGTTTATTTCTTTGCTGTAGTAATTAAAAAGAAAACCCAAAAATATTTCCCGTTCTTCTTTTGCCTGTTGGGAGCTTTCCCGTGCAAATAGTTTTTATTTCTTTTCTTTTCTTTGGGGGTCAGTAGGAGAAGACCATGATTAAATTGTTGAAGTGGCTCTTATATGCATGATTGTTTATTTAACTTAGAGACCATATTACTTGTCTTCTCTCTTGAGTTGAATGCTTGCAGATTCCAGCTTAGTCCAATGCACGTGCACTCTTATTATTTGTGACGCTCCCGATTCAATCGTACACTAATCCTGCACGCAAACGTGTACGATCAAGATCAGGGACTCACGAGAAGATATCACAACACAACTCTAAAAACATAAATAAGTCATACAAGCATCATATTACAAGCCAGGGGCCTCGAGGGCTCGAATACAAGCGCTCGATCATAGATGAGTCAGCGCAAGCAACAATATCTGAGTACAGACATAAGTTAAACAAGTTGCCATAAGATGGCTAGCACAAACTGGGATACAGATCGAAAGAGGCGCAGGCCTCCTGCCTGGGATCCTCCTAACTACTCCTTGTCGTCGGCGGTCTCCATGTAGTAGCATGCCTCCTCCAGTGTAGTAGTCGTCGTCGACGGTGGCGTCTGGCTCCTAGGCTCCAACGTCCGGTTGCGGCATCCGAGAAGAAGAGGAAAACGGGGGAAAAGAGGGAGCAAAGCAACCGTGAGTACTCATCCAAAGTACTCGCAAGCAAGGAGCTACACTAGATATGCATGGGTATATGTGTAAGGAGGCCATATCAGTGGACTGAACTGCAGAATGCCAGAATAAGAGGGGGATAGCTAGTCCTATCGAAGACTACGCTTCTGGCAGCCTCCATCTTGCAGCATATAGAAGAGAGTAGATTGAAGTCCTCCAAGTAGCATCGCATAGCATAATCCTACCCGGCGATCCTCCCCTCGTCGCCCTGTGGAAAAGCGATCACCGGGTTGTCTGTGGAACTTGTCTGGGTGTGTTTTATTAAGTATCCGGTTCTAGTTGTCATAAGGTCAAGGTACAACTCCGGGTTGTCCTTTTACCGAGGGACACGGCTATTCGAATAGATAAACTTCCCTGCAGGGGTACACCACATAACCCAACACGCTCGATCCCATTCGGCCGGACACACTTTCTGGTCATGCCCGGCCTCGGAAGATCAACACGCCGCAGCCCCACCTAGGCACAACAGAGAGGTCAAGACGCCGGTCTAAATCCTATGCGCGCGCAGGGTCCAGGCCCATCGCCCATTGCACACCAAGCATGTTGCGAGGGCGGCCGAAGCGCACCTAGCCCCTAATACAAGAGCAGCATTCCACCAATCCGGTAGCGCCGCCCGTCGATGTCAAGAAGGCTTCGGCTTATACCACGACGTCGAGTGCCCATATCTTTCCCGCGTAGTTGGTTAGTGCGTATAGGCCAGTGTCCAGACTCAGATCAAATACCAAGATCTCGTTAAGTGTGTTATTATGAAGCAACCGCGAACGCCGACCAGGGCCAGGCCCACCTCTCTCCTAGGTGGTCTCAACCTACCCTGTCGCTCCGCCACATAGTAAAAGTCGGGGGCCGTCGGGAACCCAGGCCCACCTCTACCGGGATGGAGCCACCTGTCCTTTCAGCCCCCTTATCCGAATCACTTGCGGGTACTCAACGAGCCAACCCGACTTTAGTCACAATCTGTATAGTATGTATATATGTATAGTATATACCCGTGATCACCTGCCAAGTGATCACGGCCCGGTAATATAGCATGGCAGACTGACAAGTATGTAGGGCCACAAATGGTAAACTAGCATCCTATACTAAGCATTTAGGATTGTAGGTAAGGTATCAACAGATGTAGCAACAATGACAGGCCATGAAACAGAATAGGATTAATCAAAACATTAACATGCTACACTACTCTAATGCAAGCAGTAGAGGGTAGAATAGGCCATATCTGGTGATCAAAGGGGGGGCTTGCCTGGTTGCTTTGGCAAGAAGGAGGGGTCGTCGTCGACGTAGTCGTACTCAGGGGTATTAGAGTCGGTCTCGGGGTCTACCGGAGAAGAAGAGGGGGAAGGAACAGTAAATACATTGCAAACAGATGCATGATGATGCATGACAAAGCAAACAACAATGATAGGTGTGCCCTAACATAGTTCTAGGTGATACCGGCGAAGGGGGGAAACATCCGGGAAAGTATCCCCGTTGTTTCGCGTTTTCGGACAGGTGAACTGGAGGGGGAAAGTTGCGGGTTCGCTATGCTAGGGATGTGTGGTGAACAAACGAACTGCATATTCGGATTCGTCTCGTCGTTCTGAGCAACTTCCGTGTACAAAGTATTTTCATCCGAGTTACGAATTATTTTATATTAATTTCCAAAGTTTTAATTCATTTTCAGCAATTAACAGATTAATTAAATCGAAAAGCATTTATGATGTCACCATGATGACGTCAGCAGTCAAAGTTGACTTTTGACCAGTCAACTGACTGATGGGTCCCATTTGTCATGGACTTAGATTAACTAATCATGGTTAATTAGTTTAATTACTTGATTAGATTAACTAAACAGAATTAATTAATTAATTAATAATTACAATCTTTATTAAATTCATTTTTTTATAACTTTTAGGGGGTGGGCCCCGGCTGTCATTGGCCTATAGGGCCTAAGTGGGCGCTGGAATAGGCGGGTTACGGGCGCTCGGGCATCGGGCGCTAGCGCCCATCCCGCTTCTTGATCAGAGCGCGCGCCCATGAAGGCCCAAGTAGGGAGCGTCTTGGGCCGACAAGGACGATGGAGCGCGACGAGTGAAGAGGCTAGGGTTCAGGGCGGGTTGTGGCGATGGAGCTGTAATAGCCTGGCTTATTAGGGATGATAGACTATTCATATCAATAAGGAATTCCTTCTTTTCCGGGATCCCATTCGGACAGAACTCCAAAGTTAAGTGTGCTCAGCTTGGAGTAGTTTCAGGATGGGTGACCGACCGGGAAGTTGCTCCCGGGTGCGCACGAGTGAGGACAAAGTGCGCAGAAAAGACTAGTATTGATCTGTGGGGCCAGGATAGATCCAGCCCGGAGTAACGACCACCGGCGTGTGTGTCCGGGGCGTTACAAGTTGGTATCGGAGCCGACCCTCGCGGTTACACGGATGGTTGCGGACAGGTGCGCGGTCATGTTGTTCATGACGTTTGTGACCCGTCGTGGCACACGGCATGGCACATGTGCCGGACTGGAAGCACAGACGTATGTGCCAAGAGGGAACGTTCCTGTGGCCCGACGAGGACGTCGGTTCCTCTGAGTGGGGGTGTATGTAATAGCCTGGCTTATTAGGGATGATAGACTACTCATATCAATAAGGAATTCCTTTTTTTCCGGGATCCCATTCGGATAGAACTCCAAAGTTAAGCATGCTCAGCTTGGAGTAGTTTCAGGATGGGTGACCGACAGGTCGTTGCTCCCGGGTGCGCACGAGTGAGGACAAAGTGCGCAGAAAAGACTAGTATTGATCTGTGGGGCCAGTCTAGATCCCGCCAGGAGTAACGACCACCGGCGGGTGTGTCCGGGGCGTTACAGGAGCGGTGGCGAGGCGACTGCAGGAGGGGAGGCGAGCAGTGCGGGCAGCAGGGCGCAGGGGCCAGGGTGGCGCGTTGGGGCCGGCCATGGCGCGACCAACAGTGGGTGCGGGAGGTGCGGCACCGACGGCCAGGGTGGATGGGCTCGTCGGCTTCCTGTCAGTGCCAGGAGCACACCGGGAACACTGGTTCGGGCAGAGGAGCACGGGGTGCTCGACCCCTGTCGGCCATGGCGGACGGTGAAGTTTAGTGCTCGCGGACGCCTGTGATACAGTATGAATCCGAGGGGAAGCAGAGGGGAAAGGAAGAGGGGCTCACAGCGAGCTTGTAGTTGTGCTAGCGTGGGCTCGGGGGAGGCCTGGTGGAGCGAGACGGCGGCGGATTCGTCGATGGCGTTGCGCTGGCTAGAGGTTGAAGACGACGTCGATCCCTATGATCCAGGGGCTCCTGGATCCAACCGGTGGACGTAGGCGAAGGAGTGGACGTCGACGAAGCTCGCGGACGAGGTGGCTGGGCACGAGGAGCTCGGTGGGCGCGTGGATGTCGGAGGCCATGGCGAGGTAGGTTTGGCCAAGGGTTGCTGGGATGAAAGCGGCACAGGGGTGGGGAAAAAGGAGAGCTAGGGGTCGTCAACGCATCGAGGGGGATCATATAGACCGTCGAGGAGCCATGGATGCACGGCGCGTGGACGATCCGTCCATGGATGCACGAGCAATGGCCAGCACTCCCCTGATGAACAGGGGTCGAAGATGGGGAGCTCGTCGACTGGGCCTGGTGGCCTGGATGCCTGGTTAGGCCGAACCGCCCAGGGGGAAGAGGGGTTTGGTTTTTCTTTCCTTTTGTTTTATTTGTACATTTTCTTTTCTAATTTCTTTTATTTCTTCAATACCTTGTAGTTTTACAAAAAGTAAAACCCACACCTAAAATAGAGTTACAATTCCAACTACTGTCACAAAAAGTTTTACCCCTGAACAAAATAGTTTAGTATTTTATAACATTCAAAAGGCATTTATTTAATTGTTTTAGCTACTGTTTTATTCATTTTAGAATATTTAAACATTTTATAAAAATGTGGTTTCTACACCATAATTCATGTGCATTATTTGGCACCACCCGAACATTTTAGTTTTAATATTTGAAAACTTTATCGTTTGACTTTATTTTAAATTTGAATTCGAACGAGTTTTGAATCATCATGAGATTAACAACAGTAATCGTGGTGACGTGGCATAATTAGTCAAGGGTTACTGTAGCTTAATTATCCGGGCGTCACATTATTATACACATCGTTCGGTCATGCAAGTGAAAGGCAATAATGATGATATATGATGGGCTTATTGGGATGAGAAAAGCTGGTATGAACTCGACCTCTCTTATTTTTGTAAATATGATGATTCATCGTTCCTAAGTCAGCTATTATGAAGTAAACATATTTGCAATGACATTTAGAGATTACAGTTGCTTGTGCCATGCTTGATTAGCTATGAGTTATAATGGTTTACCTTGCGTGCCAACATGCTATTCAAATGATTATGATGTGGTATGATGGGATGGTATCCTCCTTTAAATGAATTGAGTGACTAGACTTGGCACATGTTCACGCATGTAGTTGAATCAAATCAACATAGCCTTCATGATATTTATGTTCATGGTAGATTATATCCTACTCATGCTTGTATTCGTGTAAATTATTTTTAATGCATGTTTACGATCGTTGTCGCTCTCTCGATTGCTCGCTTCCCGCCTTTTGCTAGCCTTCACCTGCATTAAGCGGAATACTGCTTGTGCATCCAAACTCCTTAAACCCCAAAGTTGTTCCATATGAGTCCACTATACCTACCTATATGCGGTATTTACCTGCCATTCCAAGTAAATTTGTATGTGCCAAACTCTAAACCTTCAAATGAAATTTTGTTTTGTATGCCCGAGTAGCTCATGTTTCAACTAGGGCTGCCTATATCTTCCATGCTAGGTGGGTTATTCTCAAGAGGAGTGGACTCCGCTCCTCATTCATGAGAAAGGGCCGGTAACCGGGATGCCCAGTCCCATGATCCAAAAAGATGAAAGCAAATTAAAATAATCAAATAAAACTCCCCCAGGGCTGTTGTATGTTGGAGGCACTCGTTGTTTCGAGCAAGCCATAGATTGATGCTTGTTGGTGGTTGGGGGAGTATAAACCTTTACCACTCTGTTTGGGAACTGCCTATAATGCATGTAGTATGGAAGATACAGCCATCTCATAGTTGTAGCGTTGACAACAAAAGTATGCCGCTCAAAATGTTATTCAATCTCTATTTTAAAATCGAGCTCTGGCACCTCTACAAATCCCTGCTTCCCTCTGCGAAGGGCCTATCCATTTACTTTTATGTTGAGTCATCATCCTTCTGATTAAAAGCACCCGCTGGAGAGCACACTGTCGTTTGCATTCATTATAATTGGTTTATATTGGGTATGACTTGACTGGATTTCTTTTACCATGAATTACAATGTTTAGTCAGTCCTTGATATTTAAAGGTGCTCTGCATTTATGTTTTGCGGTCTCAGAAAGGGCTAGCGAGATACCATTTTGTTATATCATGTTATGATTATTTTGAGAAAGTGTTGTCATCCGAGTTTAGTTATTATAGCTCGCTAACTGATTATGCTATTGATATGAGTAATTGTGAGACCTATGTGTTATTGTTAGTATGGTTAGTTCATAATACATGCTGAAACTTGAATGCTGGCTTTTCATGTTACAACAACAAGAGCAAACAGAGTTTGTAAAAGTTTTTCTTTTTCTCTTTCAGTTTGTCAACTGAATTTCTTGAGGACAAGGAAGGGTTTAAGCTCGGGGCAGTTGATACGTCTCCGTTGTATCTACTTTTCCAAACACTTTTGCCCTTGTTTTGGACTCTAACTTGTATGATTTCAATGGAACTAACCCGGACTGACGCTGTTTTCAGCAGAATTGCCATGATGTTGTTTTATGTGCAGAAAACAAAAGTTCACGGAATGACCTGAAACTCCACGGAACATCTTAGAAAAAATTAAAAAAAATCCTCGCCAAAGATGAAAACCAGGGGGGCCACACCCTGTCCACGAGGGTGGGGCGCGCCCCCCCTCCTGGGCGCGCCCCCTACCTCGTGGGCCCCCTGGAGACCCTCCGACGCCAACTCCAACTCCATATATTGGCTTTCAGGGAGAAAAAAATAAGAGCGAAGAAATCATCGCGTTTTACGATATGGAGCCGCCGCCAAGCCCTAATCTCTCTCGGGAGGGCTGATCTGGAGTCCGTTCGGGGCTCCGGAGAGGGGGATTTGTCGCCGTCATCATCATCAACCATCCTCCATCACCAATTTCATGATGCTCACCGCCGTGCGTGAGTAATTCCATCGTAGGCTTGCTGGACGGTGATGTGTTGGATGAGATTTATCATGTAATCGAGTTAGTTTTGTTAGGGTTTGATCCCTAGTATCCACTATGTTCTGAGATTGATGTTGCTATGACTTTGCTATGCTTAATGCTGGTCACTAGGGCCCGAGTGCCATGATTTCAGATCTGAACCTATTATGTTTTCATGAATATATGTGAGTTCTTGATCCTATCTTGCAAGTCTATAGTATCCGGCAACCCCGAAGTGACAATAGTCGGGACCACTCCTGGTGAGGACCATAGTTTGAGGAGTTAATGTATTCACTATGTGCTAATGCTTTGTTCTGGTTCTTTATTAAAAGGAGGCCTTAATATCCCTTAGTTTCCAATAGGACCCCGCTGCCACGGGAGGGTAGGACAAAAGATGTCATGCAAGTTCTTTTCCATAAGCACGTATGACTATATACGGAATACATGCCTACATTACATTGATGAATTGGAGCTAGTTCTGTGTCACCCTATGTTATGATCATTACATGACGAACCGCATCCCAAGCATAATTATCCATCACTAATCCGGTGCCTATGAGTTTTCCATATAATTGGTTTTCACTTATTTACTTTTCCGTTACTCTATGTTATAATCACTACAAAATACCAAAAACATTACTTTTGTTTGTCTTTACTTTTGTTACCGTTACCACCACTATCATATTACTTTGCTACTAAACACTTTGCTGCAGATACTAAGTTTCCAGGTGTGGTTGAATTGATAACTCAGCTGCTAATACTTGAGAATATTCTTTGGCTCCCCTTGTGTCGAATCAATAAATTTGGATTGAATACTCTACCCTCGAAAACTGTTGCTATCCCCTATACTTGTGGGTTATCACTGTACCACATGGTTTCATAGTCATACGGTCGCTGTAGCAAGCTTTTTCTACCTCTCTGGTATTAGGAAATCTCACCAGAAAGACCCCAGGCTCCACCAACTTAGCAGAACACCTCCAGGTTTTACCAAGATACAGAAAGACTGCATCATTCATCTGTCTGACGGTAGGATTCCCTTTCAACACAGTAATAATAACATTGCAAGATTTCTCCCTAGCTTGTTCAGCAGAACAGAAATCATGCACATAAAAAAGCCTTGCCCCTAGCCATAAAGGCACACATAGGAGCAATGCACTCCCATGGGAGGAACTCCACACAGACAGAAGCTAGATGGCCCAACTTGTTACACCTCTCAAAAAAGCTAGCGGACATCGAATCGGAATATGACCAACAGATTTGCAGATAGGGCATATGTCCAAAATTGTTAGGGGGCACTTGATTTTTGTCCCTGGCCCTCGAGGTCGAAGGAGCAGTAGCTGTTGGAGATGGCTCTGTAGCTTGGTGCGAACTCCCTCCTCCCGAGGCCACAGATCCCTTCTGCTTCTCCTCCCACACGCCCCCGAAGCTGGATCTCTGTCGCTCCGCCACCATCGCCGCTGCCTCCCAGCGCGAGGCCTCGGACACGTTGCCGGACTTGTCGATGTTGCCGCCCCTCGGCCATGAGAAGCGCCCGCCGCCGCAGTCAAATCTGCCTGCTCCACGATCGAAGCGCCCGCCACCGCGGTCGAACCGACCCGCACTGCAGCCCGTGTGGCCAGCACTGAAGCCCTCCTGGTGGTCGCCGCGAAACCCCTGTCCCGAATTGTCGGCCATGGAATTTGGTGGACGCGGGGGAGAGGCCGCAACCTCGGCAAACGACCTGCTGTCACCACTGATTTTACCTCGCCACCAGGAGAAGGAAGAGGGAGGATTAGATCTAGGGTTCAGCGGCACTGCCCACATATGCAAAAGGGCAGCGTCTAGGTCAAGAGGGGAGTGAGATTTGGCTTTAATACTCTCCCTCGGGCGGCCACAGTGCGGCAGAGGCTCAGGATCGCCGTCCACGTGGTCGACATCCGCCATTGGTGGCACCTCCCCCACCCTGGGCCCCTGGCATGGCGGGTCGGGTGCGTTTTGGTGTTGTCCCCCCGTGTCGTGCACTGCAGGACCAGGCCCGTGCCTCTGCACGTTGCACCGCACCGACTCGCCGCTGTCACTTATAATTGTTGGAAGACCTTGAAAAATTAAGGCGTGAGCTTTTTTTTAGCAGTGCGAGATGGAGCTGCGTCTCGCCTCTAGCGAGCGCACTATAGGGCCGGGTTATTACTGTAGAAGCCACGCGAGTTTCTCCCTGTGTGCTTTCTGTCAGTCATTTCACTGTTTGCGATCCTCTTTAGTTTTTTTCCGGTTTTATTTGTTTCTTTACGGTTTTCACTGCCTTTCTCTGGTTTTCTAAAAAACATTTGTTTTTATTTTCCCTTTTCCCATTTTTGTCAACGCATGTTTAAATTTTTTCTAATACACGATTAATATTTCTCCAAATATCTATTTTTCCATATACATTGTAATCTTTTGGTATACGTATTTTTCATATACATATAAATATTTTCTATACACATTTAATATTTTAAAATTCATAATTTTTTTTCAAATACATGTTTTTGAACATTTTTTCTGAAAAGATGTTAAACAGTTTTCAAAGTAAGCACCCTGAGATGTGTCAAGTTCAGCTAGAAACCAACACTTTGATGAATCTTATGTACGCAGCCGCCACCTCATCCTCCTCTTGAGAAAAGAAATTAGGGTTCCCCCTCCACCCACTGGCGCCGTCGTCGGTCCGGCTCGTCTCCAGTGGCCCTAGGGCCATGGACGTGCGGTGGACCTCGGGCCTTGCCGGTGGGAGGGAGCTTGCTCCATTTTTGAGGTTTTCATGAGTTCGTTTAGGGTTTGTGCCCTACTTAGGAAGACGAGGCGGTGACGACTCTCTGAAGATGGAATAAGGTTCTTCCCTCCTGGGCCACGTTCCGGTGAAGCGCCTAGCGTCATCAGAGAGCATGTGGAGGTGGTGTGTCTCCGCCGGATCTTAGGATTCGGTTGGTGTTGGTCTTTGTTGGATCCACTTGGATCTAGTATTTGTTTGTCTTTTTTCATGTGTCTACAAGTTGGATTCTTTTGATCTATACTTCACGTCATCACGAAGGTTGCTGTTCTAATGCGTTGTACTTAGCATGACGACTTCCTTACTGTCTACTACAACAAGTTTTGGTTCGGCTCCAGTGAGAGAGAGGTGATGACGGCGGCGCGCCTTCGGCTCACTCCAATGCTTGTAGTCGTCGCTAGATTGTCTACGGACATGGATGTAACTTCTGTAATTTATGTGTTATTTGTACTGCCATGGCATGATGAATAGATTGGAAGGTTCTCAAAAGAAAAAAGGGTTTTCGAATACATGTTTGAAACATATTTCTTGAATGATGCATTATTTCAAATAAAAAAACATTATGTGAATAATTTTTACATTGTAAACACTTTTAAGAAATGTCACAAACGTATTTTTTAAAAGCATGAATGTTTATAAAACTTTTTTTGAATTATGCAAACATTTTTTACATTGTATAAGTTTTTTCAAATTCCAAAAAATGAATGAATATTTTTTTTGTGTGGAAAACATTTTTCATGCTATCAAAATTTTGTTTTAAATTACACTAATAAAAAATTACATTGTGTTAACATTTTTAAAATTCATGGTGGAAACATATGTATTTACATTTTTCAAAATATAAATAAAGATAAAAATGAAAAAAATAAAAATTTGTACATGCACCTATGTAATTATGGGTCGACGCATTTAGGACGTCTTTGAGGTCGACGGGCATGTGTCTACCTAAAAGCTAGACACATCCGCTCCTCACAGAAGGGAGCTCCTGTATGGCGCCAAAGCGCCATGAGAGGGAGTTAGCGTCATGCGCGCGTAAAGCGGGCCGTGGCCCATTGAGAGCTTTTCTGCTCGCTCGCTCACTCGGATGTTCAGGTGAATACCATCCTTTCTATACCTTTATGCACGAGACATATTGAGGACTTCTATAACTGGGTACATAAGAAGAACGGTGTCTTTTTAGTTCGGTCCGCGTATCGAATGCTCATTGACGCAAAATTGCAAAGAGATGCTTGGCTCAAGGGCCGACCAAATTCTTCTAATACAGAAGGTGAGCAACGGGGGCGGTCGTAGCTGTTAAAAAAGGAAAGCGGGCGTCCCCTCAAAAGTCAGTTTTATTTATGGAGGCTTGCGCAAAACTCCATGCCCACTGCCAACCTGCTACATGATAGAAATATGTCGACGACCACAACCTGTGGACTATGTGGAGTCGAGGAATGTTGGCAACGGTCACTTCTTCAATGCAGCGCTGCACAGTGTGTATGGGCCTTGCAGGATCATGATCTTGTCGAAGCTTTGAATAATTCCAATGAACCAAACACAAAGAGATGGATCTTTGCACTCATGGATATGTTGTCTCCCATGGAATTCACCCAAGTAGTGGTGACTTTGTGGTCTGACTTGGTATTCTAGAAGGCAGGCGCTGCATGAAAATATATTTCTGAGCCCTTTATCGACTCACAATTTCATCATGATTAGCAAGATGCCCGTGCATTGCACGGAACACCAAGATGCATTTTTTTACAAAACACCTATTCTGGACGGATCCTTGGATCGATGGACAGGCCATCTCCGATATCGCCCCTTTCCTCCTTCCCCTTGTGCAGTTGTGCCCCATCGACGGCGCAAGCGCACGGTGGAGGAGGGTCTCCATGACCGTAGTTGGGTTGCCGACCTATACGGCGCTCTGACGCCAGGCGCGATGCTCGAGTACGTACAGCTTTGGAGGCGGCTACGACATCTCACCCTATCCAGCTCCCCCGACCGCCTCTCCTGGAGATGGACCGCGGACGGCAAATATTCCACCAGATCGTGCTCCGGGCATTGTTCGCTGGATCTACGACAACCCCATTCCGGCGCCTGACTTGGAGATTCTAGGCACCCCTTTGTGTCAAGATGTTCACCTGGATTGCCGATCTTGACCGTTGCTGGACTGCTGCCCATTTAGGCAGGCAGGGTCTGCCGCACAAGGACTGTTGCACCCTCTGCGACCAGGCGGAGGAGACCATGCAGCATATTATCATCGGTTGCTCCTTCTCTAGAAAAATCTGGCATGACGTGCTAGCCTGGGTGCGTACTACCACCCTCCCTCCCTCTTGCACCGAGGAGTTCCTCCCTAGTGTGCGTCCACGATCATGGGATCCCCCATTGGACACCGCAAGGGCCTTGCCACTCTCACGATACTAACGGCCTGATCCATCTGGAAATAGCGCAACCGGTGTGTCTTCGATGGTGAGACCCCCTCCATCTCGCAACTCTTCTCGTCTATCCAGGACGAGGCTTGTTCCTGGGCCAGGGTAGGCATACACAGACTAAAGTCGTTACTTGCATAGGTTCATAGTCTTGTCCTTGGGCTGAGCAGCCCGACACCAATGCTCTGCGGCTCTTTGTCTCGCCCTTGGTGCACAGGACATTGAGTTTGCACCCCCCCTCTTCTCTGTTGTATTCACTCCTCCTATCAATGAAAAGATACGCACTTTAGCGTATTCGTGGAAAAAAAACACATGTTGTGATTGACCCATGCGAAAGTAATCCCATGTGTAAAAACTAATGATATCTCGAGAAAGAGGAGAGATAAGGTGAGGATGAGTGGGGCATGGTGGTGACTGGTGGTCGGACTGAGCGGAGGCATGGGGATGGATGATGCCAGCAGCGGCCACCATGCCAAATTGTTCTTGTTCCAAAGGCTTCCTTTTTTAATTGCTCAACAATGAGGTTGTGGGAGATAAGGATGAACGAGGGAAGGCCTTATCTGCAAATGTGGAGAGAGGTGTGGGTATCTTTTTGCAAAATTGCCATAGTTTGCTTTCTATCCATCAGATATAGATCGGAGGGTCTATATTGCAAGATGGCAGGCACACCATTGATGTCGCTTGAACTACGTCGGTATTTCCCCAAAGATGAAGGGTTGATGCAGTACAACTACAGTAGGTATTTTCCTCAGTTATGAAATCAAGGTATCAATCCAGTAGGAGAACCAAACAACACTATATATGTAAACGGTACCTGCACACAAAGAACAAATACTTGCAACCCGACGTGTAAAAGGAGTTGTCAATCCCTCCATGGCAAAAAGATAGATAGTTTTGTGGTAGATTGGATAAATAGCTCTCGATAAAACGCGAAATAAAATAAGTAATAAAAAATACAGCAAGGTATTTTTAGGGTTTTCGAATAATAGATCTAAAAATAAAAGCGAATAAAAATAGATCTCAAAGCAAATATGATAGAGAATAGACCCGATGTCCGTAGATTTCACTAGTGGCTTCTCTCGAGAAAATAGTACACTGTGGGTAAATAAAGTACTGTTGGGCAATTGATAGAACATCGAATAATTATGACGATATTCAGGGAATGATCATTATATATGCATGCATCACGTCCAAGATTTGTAGACCGACTCCTGTGTGCATCTACTACTATTACTCCACACATCGACCGCTATCCAGCATGCATCTAGTGTATTAAGTTCATGAAGAAATAGAGTAATGCAATAAGAACGATGACATGATGTAGACAAGATCTATTCATGTAGGAATAGCCCCCATCTTGTTATCCTTAAGAGCAACGATACATGCGTGTCTTGCTGCCCATTATGTCATTGGGAAAGAACACCGCACAATCGAACCCATCAAAAAGCACCTTTTCCCATGGCAAGAAAAATCGATCTAGTTGGCCTAACTAAACCAAAGATTCGAAGAAGAAATACGATACTATAAGTAATCATGCATATAAGAGATCAAAGAAACTCAAATAAATTTCATGGATATAGATCTGATCATAAACTCAAAGTTCATCGGATCCCAAATAACACACCACAAAAAGAGTTACATCAAATAGATCTCCAAAAAATCATTGTATTGAGAATCAAAAATAGAGAAGAAAC
Source organism: Aegilops speltoides (assembly GCA_021437245.1). Classification (NCBI taxonomy): domain Eukaryota; kingdom Viridiplantae; phylum Streptophyta; class Magnoliopsida; order Poales; family Poaceae; genus Aegilops; species Aegilops speltoides. The sequence goes on from CM038145.1 coordinate 323,057,423, forward strand.
CATCTAGCTACTACCTACGGACCCACGGGTCTATGATGAACTACTCACGCATCATCGGAGAGGCACCAATGAGGATGATGAACCCCTCCGTGATGGTGTCTAGATTGGATCTCGTGGTTCTGAAACTTACGGCATCTAGAATTGTTTTTCATCGACTCCCCTAAGGTTCCTAGATTATTTGGGTATTTATAGGGCGCGCCTGGGCTCCTGGGCGTGCCCAGGTGTCTTGTGCTCACCTCGGGCCCCCTCTCCTGTACTTCTTTGGCCCATCCTGTGTCTTGTGGTCCAAAAAAATCGCTAAAAAATTTCGCTGCATTTGGACTCCATTTGGTATTGATATTCTGCGAAGTAAAAAACAACAAGTGGCACTAGGCACTATGTCAATAGGTTAGTCCCAGAAAATGATATAAGTTGCTATAAAATGATTGTAAAACATTCAAGAATGATAATATAACAACATGGAACAATACAAATTATAGATAGGTTGAAGACGTGTCAACCATCATCACCAACTTGGTTTTTTTATATGAGTAGAGAAATATCTGAGGGAACTAAATGAGTGCAAGCCCAAAGAGGAGGTTCGACCTGTTGCTGTCTGTCAGCCACTTTGCCGAACGGGATGGATTCCTCCAACGCATGGAGTTGCAAAACTGAGGGTTGATGGAGCTGTCTCGAGAGACCAAGGTGAAGGGACTTTTAGTGTAATTTGCAGAACTCAGGTGGCATGGTTTGGGGAGCTTCAGTCATAAAATGCAGAGGAATTTCTGACCCAACGACATTAGAGGCTCTGGCCTGTCATGAAGCACCTGTGATAGCAGCGAATCTTCAGCTAACACATGATGTTATTGCTTCTGATTGCCAAGGTGTAGTTCCTGATATTCAAAACCAAACTACCAAACTGGAGAGGCGTACGCCAGCATAGTCAAGGAAATTATAGAGACAGCTAGAAATTTTGACCAATGCTCCTTCATCTTCGAGGGGCGAGAGACTAATGTCGAGGCACACAACCTTGCTAAGTATGCTTTTGGTCTTGGGCTCGGGCTCCATGTGTGGCTTATACACCCGCCAGACCTTGATTGTATTCCTATGAACATCATTATTCAATCAAGCAAGTGTATTTAGATTTAAGAAAAGGTTAACCGGCCACGATTGACTGCTGACCAGTTGACTTTCTGAGATTTTTTGTTTGAAAAAAGATCCAAAAATCAAAAAGGTTAACCGAACCTGATAAAGTTGGCAAATTTTGAAAAGGTTCATCAATTATGAAGGAAAAGGTTCACAAATTTGAAAAAAAAGTTAACTGATTTTGAAAAAAAAGTTCACAATTTTTTAAAAGTTCATCAATTTTTAAAAAGGTTGATGAAATTTTAAAAAACCATCGATTTGAAAAAAGTTCATTGAATTTGAAAAAAGTTTGCCGAATTTTTTAAAAAAAATCATCGAATTTCAAAGAAAACCATCGACTTTGAGAAAAAGTTCATCGATTTTGAAGGAAAAGTTCATGAATTTTTAAAAAGATCATCGAACAAGAAAAGAAAAAAGAAAAAGGAAAATAGAGAAGAGGAAAAAAGAAAAAAGAGAAAAGAATGAGACATATGTACATAATCATATGAGGTGTGGTGGCTAGGTGGTCACTTGTAGGAGGTGGCCGGTTCGATTCGCGTTGCACTTGCATTTCTTTTGTGTTTTTCAAAACAGGGAAAAAACATAGATGGGCCGGCCCAACGTGAGGGGGTGGGGGGGCGTGTGCGCCTGTTTGTAAAAAGACGGGTAGGAGGCGCTAGAGCCGCCGAATAGGATTTGCCCATGCGGAATGTCAAGCAAATGCACAGTTGATTTTTTTTAAGGGTAAATACACAATTGTTTTTTTTTTTTTGAGTTGTGGTAAATGCACAGTTGCTGCATTCGATGTAACGCGCTACGGGACAGGCCTAGTAGCGCTGCCAGCCTTGCTCTGCCCATGTGGTTGCCTCTCTTTGTTTTTCCCTTGGCACTGGCTTAAAAAAACAACAGTTGCTTGCTAAAAAAAGGCTCAGGTTTTTCGGTAGATTTGAATTTTTTTTGAAACGTTTGGTGAATTCAAAAATATCTTCATGAATTTTAAAAGATATCCATGGATTTATTAAAATGGATTACTAATATTAAAAAAATAAAAAAATCAGAAAAGATTCATGAACTTGGAAAAATGATTTAAAAAATGTTCATTAATTGGAAGTTCACCAGTTTTAAAAATATTGCAGTTTTGATGTTTTTGCCAATTAAAAAATGTTCATGAGTTAGAAAATGTTTGCGAATTTTAAAAATTGTTCATGATTTGTTAAAAAAATCTGAATTTGAAAATGTTCTTGGATTTAAAAAATGTTTTGAAATTTAAAAATGTTCACAAAATTTTAAAAAACACTTGTATTCAAAAAACTGTCCCAATTTGAATCATGTACTTACGAATTTACCCAACTTTTAAAAATGGAAAAAGAAAATAAAAATGAAAGAGAAAAAGAAAAAAAACACAGGAAAAAACCCCAATAAAACCAGCAAATAAGGACACATGGTTTGCACACATTCGGCTAAATCTAACTAGCCATACCCGCGCGGCGGCACGCCGCGCACCATTGATACTTTATGTTGAGATTTCATATGTGGTAAGGGAAAGACTCATGCGTTGTTAATTTTTCAGTTGTTTGATTGGTTGCTAGTTTGACCATCTTTTCTTTGCTCGGGTGTTCAAGAATCATTGATATATATCTGGATTGGTCGATTTTATGGAATCATAGCTTTTTTCCTTTTAAGTCTGATGTGTAACTGGATTGGTTGTGTATAATTACTGGATATCAAATTTGATGGCCATGAATTGAATCAATATCTCTGAAAATTTAACACCATGTTTATCGAAAATGTGTACTCCATGACAACATCAAATATTAAGTCCAGAAAATACATATCAAGTATTAGCATGTACAATCTTAACTTTGAGACTTGCCATGAAGATATCAGAAATTACATAGAACATTACTAATTTTAACACCAATTGTGCTCTATCTACATATGATAGCTATCCTCCATGCAATCTTCTCTTCATCTCATGACATGAGGAAGTGGCCTCATTGATGACATATTCCTCCATGTAGATCAGCAATGTTACAGTCAAACAAGTGGCATGCAAAGATAATCAAGATATGTGAATTTTGCAAAGCATGGGAAGTAACAAATCTTAACTATCAAGAGAAAAGAAGAGCAACAAAAACACACACTTCAATGAGATCTACATAGTACATTTGTGTGTAATTTTAAATATTTGGGTCAAACATGTACATGTCTATCTTTGCCTTCTTAGACAATCCTTGTTCTGAATTTTATTGTTATATCTACATGTAGTTTCGTACGTTTGTACCAATTTATGACTTATGAATATTTCTTTAAACAATGTATTAGCACACATTGATTGAAGTTATCAACCGTAAAACACACTAAAAAAAGGTGTGAAACTAAAATCCTTATATTGCTATCTGAAATTGTACATTTGATTATTTCTGGTAGTGCTCGCAATCAAAATTCTCCCTGGAGCATGGTGATTGTATGCTACATCTAGGAGTCTAGGACCATTCGCAATTGTCACAATAGATGTTACCACGTTAGCCCCGTACGGGAATCCAGGCTATGTGATAGCTTTACATTGTTGTTACTTTACAAAACAACAAGCAACCTTTTTTGTAAATTCTTTATTATCTGACTTACAACCATTAATAAAAGTTGTTTCATTTACATGTAAGGAAAAATAATTTATTCGAGATACTTTTTCTTAAAAAAATCTTTATGTTTTTAAATATAGTTTTATACGGCTATGCTTTTATTTGGAGAGAAACGTTTTGATAAGGGGCTGTGCACAATAAGAGAGTCGAGTGAAATTATTTTCTGGAGAGAACGCCGTAGTCCCAAGTCCCAACTGACCATGCAAGCAAATAACAATACGTACGACAAGGTTATGACAGTACCTCAGACCTCTATGTAAAGCTAGATGGAACCATCTGTAAAAATCATCAAACAGTCGACGGACATTCAACATTGAATATAAATGAGCCCCAAGCCTGAATTGAAGTTGGATATCAAAAATTATTCTATAGCAGGAAAAGGACAAATGGATAAACCAACAAATTACACAGAGCTTAGAAGATAACCGCTACGCTTCCGACAATTCATGCAGCATCAGCACGCTGAATATCTGGCGTAAGAAGTGATCAACAAAGCCAAGCAGCCAGACCTCTCCGTTCACCAAAACTGTGAGGAAACCAGAAACTGAAACTATCTGCAGTCCGCCCCTGCACGTGCTGAGCACCACCGATCACAAATACAGAGTTGCCGGCCCGACAGCGCACGAAGACTGACATCGGCGATGTACACATACTCTGGCCCGATTCCCGTGTCCCCCGTCCGCTGTAGTGGTCGCCGCCACCCCCTCGGGAAATCACCGAAGAGCTCGGGACACAGCACCATCGGCGATCTGGCCGCTGGCGAGGAGCATCTCCTAGGCATGCTGTGGCCTGTGGGCTGCCACCGCCGCTCCGTACTCACAGGTCGTCGCGGGAGAAGCAAGTGCAGGGGCTGATGGCCCGTCCGCTGTAGTGCCGCTGCCACCGCCGCCGGGAACGACCGAGGAGCTCGGAACACTGCTCCATTGACCATCCGACCGCTTCACCTGCTTGTCGTGCGACACCCGCTTCACCGCGATCTCGAGATTTCACTTTGGGAGCACGCCCTTGTTCCTACTGAAGCCGCCGATGCCCAGCAATTGCCTGTTCTTGAAACCCCTCGGTGGCCTTGTATAGCTCCTTGTACGCGAAGCGGTGTCCTCGCGAACGGCGGCATACTTTATCCGCGTCGTCACAAACATGAAGACGGAGGAGGCGGATCGGGTAGGACCACGCCAACGTGGAGCAGTAACCCCGGGAACCAAGAAGAATCAGCAGTAGGAGGCCCTGCACTACAATACAGCTACATCTACAGGCCGTCTCTCGCGAGGAGCTACCGGGCGCGCGCGCCGTCGTCCACGGCTCCAGAGCCGCACGCCACTACGTCCAGCTCGTCCAAGTGCTCCAGCTACGGCGGATCGCCGTTCAATCACAACCGCCTGCACCCCATCCGCACCACCGTGCAGGCGTGCACGGAGGGCCGCCCGTGCCCGCCCCCTAGAAGAAGACCAAGAAGCTAGCGGAAGCCTCCATCCGCGCCAAGCTCAGGGACTTCCGCAAGCTGGCCTCCCCCGGCGGCGGGCGGCTCACGGGATTCCTTAACATCATCTTCGCCGGCGAGCGCGCGGTACGTGTGCTCAACGGCGTCGCCGTATTCCTGGTCCTGCCTGAGCAAGACCACGCGGGCAGGAGCACCGTACGGTGCGGTTCATGGACAGCGAACACCGCGACGCGCCGGCGGCGGTGCCTGGGGCGAACCTCCGGATGGTACCGGTGCAGGAGGCATCCTCCGGCTGGCGATGGCAACACGATCTCCAGCATCTTGGACCGGGGCTGAACCGCGAGACAGGGATGACGGGATCTTCGAGGTTAGTGGAGCCACGGCACCGGGCCATTCAGGGCGTATAGATAACTACCGTGGCAGGCGTACACTGCCGTTGTCCGTTGGGAAGGAGAAAAGCCTCTTCTTATATAGGCTTATAGAGCGGCGGCGTTGTGCTTGGATTTTGCCGGAGCTTTCGAGAAAAGACCGTACATGAGCAGAGGATCGAGAAGATAGACATCAACCGCCAATCCTAAGCGATTCTTTAGAGAGCACGGGAAGAACCAATAGCAACAACTTACCATGTCTATAGAAGAAAGAGAAGAAAAAATCGAACAACCCAAATAGAAAGACGCCAAAAAGGACAGACAACGCACATGCAGGATCTGCATGCAGCATCCAAATGTAATCATCACCGGGGGTACATATACGCGCGCAAAGCCGCACCATTGGCGAACAGCGGCGCCCACGCAACCCAACAACCAATAGAAAACCATAGAAGCATCGAGGCAGAAAGGATGTGTCAGGCCGCGAACTGCACCATGCAAACTGTCCCACGCACCGCTGTCTAGGGAAGAAAAACGACAGCGCATACCAGCAACACCGCTGTCTACGGAAGATAGAGACTGATCGGACGAAACCAAAAACACTAAACGAACCAACACAAATGGCGCACACGTTCAAAAAATTTGAAACAAAAACCTAAATCCACAACTTGTTTGTACACAGCCAGGTACCAAAAAAATAGCACGTGGCATGGTCAAACTTACCCAAGGGTCATTTTCATCCAAGTGGTTGAATCTCAGGGCAAAAACATTGCCTGGAATAGAGGCTTGGGTATATAACCTTGTATCCCAATGTGGTGAGCTTACCATCTGCTACCACCATAATTCGTTCTCTTGCATACAATCACATGATAAAAGCAACACCACAATGATGATGAAGTGGAGTGTTTCAACCCACACCGCCGATCTAACCTGCACCCTTTCCTACATCATGACTACTATTCTCTTTAAGCACAAACTTGGAGTAATCATCCTTTGCCCCCGCCTAGTCTTAAATCTTCTATGACAAATATCAGGGGTGAAGCCAGGATAAAAGGTCGCCGGGGTCAACACAAACAAGTAGCACTAATGTATTCCCTCAAAAAGAAAATAATAATATATATGACTAAAAAATGGGTAGCCTGTATTAAGTAACATGTCTATATTGTTTTTTTGGTAACCTACATGAATAAGAATCATAGTTACCAATCTTAATAAAATATGCTTCGATTACAGAAGTAGTTACCTCAAATTTTCTTGACCTCTACGATATTTCATCTTCAAAAAGTAATATATCACATCCTTACGATCTTGGTGGGATGTGACTTTTTTTTCGAGGAAGACGGGATGCAACTAATCAAGATTATGTAATCCACATGATTAGATAACCCATCCAAACCTTCAAGCAATTATAAATCAACACATCGAACAAACCCTGAGATAATTGGAGAATAGCATTAGATGAAGAAATCCGTTTTAGTGCCACTTACAGATGGAATCTCCAGAATAAATCTTGAATTTCTTATGCACGAGAGTAGTGAGGAATGGAGATTGGGGGCGGCAGCGGTTCAACGAACAGAGGAGAGCCAGGGCTACACGAGGACGAGGGTGTGAAGCCATGAATGGGGCGATCCTTTTTCTGGGATCGATCAAGTGGTTCATTGTTTGCGGCGCTGGGAATGAGGGGATCGATCCTTTTCCTTTCCTGGATCGATCGGCAGCGGCCACTGGGCCTGCCGCATGTGTTCCTATTTGGGCCGAATGCTGCCATGAGGGGGGCCTTTTTAGACTGGGGTCATTTTCTTTTCAATGTATTATTTTTTATGGGCTCTATGTACGTAACAGTGTTTGGGCCGAGGCCATCAGGGTTAATTGACCCCGGCATAACACTGTAGCTCCGCCCCTGGCAAATACATTTACAAACATTCACTTGTTCATGGTATGTCTGTCATGAACCATAGACATCTAGAATCTTCCCTGAGTACACCACATATCACTTCGTCCACCAAGACATAAGAGCAAAAATTGAACCAGCAGGTAAAGAAACAGAACATATGGAATAAAAACAATATAGGCATGCATGGTCATATACCTAAAAAGCAGCACAAGTTTGTCCTAATTAATATGCCGTCATCCTACCACCACATTCAAAAGAGTGTAATCCTACCATTGTTCACCATCACCATGAGGGGCTAGTATATACGAACTCATCGAAATATACATGCCAACAAGTGTTGTAAAGGCCTAGTTACCTCAAAATGTACATCATCATCATGCACGTCATCACCACCATCAGACCTGTCCAACCATGTCCTAATAAAGAGGGTCCTATGATGCTCTCCCATCCCAATGAACCCAAGACCTTGTGCGCTATTGTACAACAGATGGATAAGATCCGCATCAAAGCCTCCTCACTGATGCCACCCATGTTCATGACAACATTGTAGAGGGAAGGGTGGACTTTGACAGGCTTGCTCTCCCTGATGGCGGATGCTACCTCCTTCATGACATTGATCATGCTGGAAAGAGGTTGAGATCCTCCTCCATCAAGTCGCACATCGTCCTCTACTCTCATGAACAAGACAATGGTCACTAGCACCAAACTTCTTAGGGACATCAAGGATGATGTCCTCCGACTCTTGGGTCTTAGGATACTCAGGCATGGCGAACCGAGAGGCTCACTAGAGCCCATGCCATGCTTGGCGGTAGCCAAACCGCATGAGAAGATCGTCTACATATGAGAGTAGTTCTGGATGGGAGTGTTGAGAAACTCAACATCCTTGGGGTGGTTCTAAGCAAGAAACACATCACTGTTAGTTGTGATTGGCATGCCAGGGAAGCAAATTAAGTGAAACAAGTGGTATGTTAGCTAACCGCGATGTAGTCTTGGTAGTGCTCTGCCTCCAACAGGATCATGAAGGTCTCCTGGTCCCATTGTGCGCCATTGAGGTCCCTGAGCTTGGACAAATGGGTCCACCTATCTCTCCACTTCATGTGGTGGTTGTAGACTTGGGTTGAGGTCACCTTCGTGACACAAAACTCAAAGACCTTCTTGGCAACAACGTTGAGATTCACCTCCTTGAAGCCCTAGTCAGTCCTCATGTGACGCCCCCGATTCAATCGTACACTAATCATGCACGCAAACGTGTACGATCAAGATCAAGGACTCACGGGAAGATATCACAACACAACTCTAAAACATAAATAAGTCATACAAGCATCATAATACAAGCCAGGGGCCTCGAGGGCTCGAATACAAGTGCTCGATCATAGACGAAGTCAGTGGAAGCAACAATATCTGAGTACGCACATAAGTTAACAAGTTTGCCTTAAGAAGGCTAGCACAAACCGGGATACAGACGAAGAGGCGATGCCTCCTGCTCGATCCTCCTAACTACTCCCGGTCGCCGCCGCCGGGATGCACGTAGTAGTAGGCACCTCCAACAGTAGTAGGAGACGTCGCTGACGATGGCGTCTCGCCTCGGATTCCAAAGATCTGGTTGCGACAACCGTAAAGAAAGGAAAGGGGGAAAAGGGGAGAAAGCAACCGTGAGTACTCATCCCAAGTACTGCAAGCAAGGAGCTACACTACATATGCATGGGTATATGTGTAAGGACCATATCGGACCGAATCGCAGAATGCCGTAATAAGAGGGGATAACTAATCACGTCGAAGACTACGCTTCGCGCCTCCTCCGTCTTGCAAAGATGTAGAAGAGAGTAGATCAAGTCCTCCAAGTAGCATCGCCAAGTAGCATCTCCAAGTAGCATCTCCAGTAGCATCGCATAGCATAATCCTACCCGACGATCCTCCCCTCGTCGCCCTGTGGAAAAGCGATCACCGGGTTGTCTGTGGAACTTGGAAGAGTGTATTTTATTAAGTATCCGGTTCTAGTTGTCATAAGGTCAAGGTACAACTCCGGGTCGTCCTTTTACCGAGGGACACGGCTATTCAATAGATAAACTTCCTGCAGGGTGCACCACATAACCCAACACGCCGATCGCATTTGGCGGACACACTTTCTGGGTCATGCCCGCCTCGGAAGATCAACACGTCGCAGCCCCACCTAGGCACAACAGAGAGGTCAGCCCGCCGGTCTAAATCCTATGCGCGCAGGGGTCTGGGCCCATCGCCCATTGCACACCTGCTCACCTAGCAACCTCCATTACAAAGGAAGTTGCGTTAACGCAGTCCAATCCGGCGCGCGCTGCTCCGTCGCTGACGTCAAGAAGGCTTCGGCTGATACCACGGCGCCGGGATACCCATAACTACTCCCGCGTAGATGGTTAGTGCGTATAGACCAATTGGCCAGACTCAGATCAAATACCAAGATCTCGTTAAGCGTGTTAAGTATCCGCGAACGCCGATCAGGGCCAGGCCCACCTGTCTCCTAGGTGGTCTCAACCCGCCCTGTCGCTCCGCCACAAAGTAATAGTCGGGGGCCGTCGGGAACCCACACCTCTACCGGGATGGAGCCAGCTGTCCTTTCAGCCCCCACATCGGAATCACTTGCGGGTACTCAACGAGCTGACCCGACTTTAGTCACCATTTGTAAATTATGTATGTATGTATAGTATATATCCGTGATCACCTCCCGAGTGATCACGGCCCAATAGTATAGCAAGGCAGACTGACAAGAATGTAGGGCCAATGATGATAAACTAGCATCCTATACTAAGCATTTAGGATTGCAGGTAAGGTATCAACAGATGTAGCAACAATGTCAGGCTATGCATCAGAATAGGATCAACGAAAGCGGAATATGCTACACTACTCTAATGCAAGCAGATAGAGGAGAATCGGCGATATCCGGTGATCAAGGGGGGGCTTGCCTGGTTGCTCAGACAAGAAGGAGGGGTCGTCGGTGACGTAGTCGACCACAGGGGCATCAGCATCGTCACGGGGTCTACCGAAGAGAAGAGGGGGGAACACAATAAATAACAAAGCAATCAAAGCATCACAAAGCGTAACATGGCAATACGCGGTGCTAGGTGCGCCCTAACGCGGTAGTAGGTGATACCGACGAAGGGGGGAACATCCGGGAAAGCATCCCCGGTGTTTCGCGTTTTCGGACACATGAACCGGAGGTGAAATGTTACAGGTTCACTATGCTAGGGACTCGTGGCGGATGAACGGGCTGCGTATCTGGATTCGTCTCGTCGTTCTGAGCAACTTTCATGTACAAAGTTTTCCCATCCGAGTTATGAATTATTTTATATCAATTTCTAAAGTTTTAATTCATTATCTAAATTATTTTAATTCAATTTAAGTAGTAAAAGCTATGTGTACACAGCAAGCTGTGCACACCTATGACATATGGGGCGGGGGCTCTGCCGACCAAGTCAACGGTTGACTGGTCAAAGGTGTGAATAGGGCGTGTGAGACCGACATGTAATTGTCACAATTTAATTAAAATAGGCTTAAACACCTAAGCTAGTTAATTAGGTCAAATTAAGCAAGATTAATTAATTAAACTAATTATATTACTAATTAATTAATTCACTTTATTATTTCCTTTTATTTTCCATTTTCGTTTTCCTCTACTCTTTCTATTTATCTGATTTACAGGGGGAGGGCCCCACCTGTAAGTGGCTCAGGCCACCTCCCTCCTGTGCCTAACGCACAGAAGAAGCAAGCAGGCGCGTGGCGAACCGGGCTCCGGCGAGGCCATGGTCGAGGCCGGCAGGACGGAGACGTGGGGCGGCGGGCGCGCGCCTGCAGTGGAGCGGCGCCGGGGGTGCTCGGTCGGAAGCAGCAGAGGGTGCGACCGAGGACGGTCGCAGGGGTAAGCGCTCACAGGGAGGTTAGCAGGCGCGGGTGCCAGCGCGCTCCGGCAGAGCGCGGGCGCAGCCAGGTGGAGGCGGGTGCGGCGAGCGCGACCAAGGCACGAGAGGGGACGGGAAGAGGCTCACATTGAGCCTGTCGTTGTGCAGTCGCGGCTCGGGGAGGGCCTGAGGTAGACGGACGGCGGCGACGTGGTCGGGGTCGTCCTGCGAGGCAGCACCGGCGACGGCGTCGGCACCGCAGCGTTGAGGCGAGGAGGCGGACGGGGACGGCGCTCCATCGAGGAGAGAGATGAGGAGGCGAGGAGGCAGGCCGGCGAGGAGGAGGCGTCGGCGAGGTTATGCTCCGGGTGGCGACGAACGACGTCGGGCGGCGGGGTTGGTCGACGGGGTCGGGGCGCAGTTGCCCCGATCTGGATCGAGGGGAAACAGAGGGACTGGGGATCGTGGGGTTTGGGAGTTAGGGTTTCGGGGGGCTAGCGAGGATATAGGCCAGGGGGTAGTGGGCTGGCCGGCCGACTGACTAACTGGGCTGGTTGGCCCAGTGGGGGGGGCTCCCTTTTTCTTGTTATTTTGTTTTGTCTTTATTTATTTATTTAATTTTCCTTTTACTGTTTTACTTTTAGTCTCATCTTATTTAAGTTTTATAAAAACATAAAAGTTGTACAAAATCAGTATTACTAATTATACCTTTGTTACAAAAGTTTAAACCCCTAAATAAAATACTTTAACATTTTATAATTAATAAAAGGCATTTATTATATTGGTTATGTTGCTATTTCATTCACATTTAAGCATCTAAACATTTTATAAAAGCGTTGTTCCTTTACCATAATTACCTATGCATTATTTGGCTCACTCCGAACATTTTAGTTATAATATTTGAAAACTTTTATTGTTTGCTTGATGTTGAATTTGAATTCGAACCGGTTTCGAACTAACGAGAGATTAGCATGAGTAATTGAGGTGACGTGGCATCATTAGTAGATGGTTGCTGTAGCTTAATTATCCAGGCGTCACAATTCTCCTCCACTACAAGAAATCTCGTCCCGAGATTTAAGAGGTAGTGAAAGGGGGGAGGTTTGGTAACGAATCTAGCGGGTCTTCCCATGCTGGCTTGCTCTTCTCGAAGAGGCCGGTCCAATACATTGATGTCTTCATTTCTCTGCTTCAGGTCATCATGATGAAGTCGGCGTCCTTTCTTCAGGAAGTCCATCGTACTTACGAAAGAATAAAGGGTGGGCATTCTGGGAGAACGGACCTCGGCAAGGTTGACTATCAGGTCGACAACATCGAGGAAGGTGGCGGAAAGTAACTCTCGAATCGAAAGTTAAGAAAATATTGAGAGCAAAGTAAGGATGTATCCTGGGAAGTTTCGAGCGCGCATGCAATCGTTCGATGCCTGTTATAGGGCGTGAAAGGGTCAAGCAACGGGAATAAGTATTGTGTTCGATATCAGACCTGAAGGTGGCTCGTGAATTACATACGAGGCCACGCGCGAGGAACAACCTTGGGAACAGGGGGTGTACAGAAGAGTCAGGTTTCGATCCCGTGGAACTGTGGTTTATGGGCCCACCATGTGGGTTAAAAGTAGGAAGGTGTAGGATCGTTGAAGGCAAGAGTGTCTAGAGGGGGGGTGATTAGACAACTCGACAAGATAAAAGTTTATGCCTTTTGATTAACATAAGTTCATAGCAAATTCACAATGAAGAACAAGTCAAGCGTCATGCATACAAGTCGAGCAACGTACCAAACATGCAATTCTAGAGTATAGGGCAGCGGAAAGTAAATTGCATGAATAGTAAGGGAGAGATTGTGAAGAGCAAACGCAATTGGAGACACGGAGATTTTTCTCGTGGTTCCGATAGGTGGTGCTATCGTCAATCCACGTTGATGGAGACTTCAACCCACGGAGGGTAACGGCTGCGCGAGTCCACGGAGGGCTCCACCCACGAAGGGTCCACGAAGAAGCAACCTTGTCTATGCCATCATGGCCTACGTCCACGGAGGACTAGCCTTACTCGGGGTAGATCTTCACGAAGTAGGCGATCTCCTTGCCCTTACAAACTCCTTGGTTCAACTCCACATCATGACGGAGGCTCCCAAGTGACACCTAACCAATCTAAGAGGCACCACCCTCCAAAAGGTAATAGATGGGGTTGGTGATGATGAACTCCTTGCTCTTGTGCTTCAAATGATAATCTCCCCAACACTCAACTCTCCTCACTGATTTGGCTGTGGTGGAAGAAAGTATTGAGTGGAAAGCAACTTGGGAAGGCTAGAAATCAAGTTTCATATGATGGGAGTGGAGCAACTTGATCTCAACACAAGGGTAGGTAGTTTTCTTCTCAGAAATGTAAGGTAGGAGTGGTAGTTCTTTCTGATGGCTCTCTCCACGAATGAAGAGGAGGTGGAGGGTATTTATAGCCTCCACACAAAATCCAACTGTTACACACATTTGACCAATCTCGGTCGGACCGAAGTTGACAACTCGGTCGACCGAAAGTTCAAATCTTGTGAACGTTGGGATTTTCGGTGGGACCGAAAATACAATCTCGGTTAGTCCGATTCTTCCAAAGTCTAGGGTTTGCCAATCTCGGTGGGACCGACTTTCTCATCTCGGTGACACCGATTTGAGTACAGAAGGTTACAGAAGGTTGGCAACACCAATTTCGGAATGACCGAGTTTGGAATCGGAAAATCCGAGATTCTTAGGGTTTGGGTATATGGCTGAGGTGGTTCATCTCGGTGTGACTGAGTTTGGAATCGGTGGGACCGAGATTACTTATGAGTTTATGTTGGAATGAAAGATTGCTGATTTGTTTGAGAGATAAATCACTAAGCACTTTAGAGCAACCAGATCATCATCATAACCTCACCCCCTTTTAATAGTATTGGCTTTCCTATGGACTCAATGTGATCTTGGATCACTAAACCAAAAAATGGAGTCTTGAGCTTTTGCCAATCCTTTCCTTAGCATCCTAGGGGTTCACCTCTCTTGTCCTTTTGCCATGCCAGAGTGGTTGACTTTCCTGAAACATACTTGATAAAAGCATTAGTCCAACCACGAAGTATGTTGTCATTAATTACCAAAACCACCTAGGGAGCAAATGTGCTTTCAATCTCCCCCTTTTTGGTAATTGATGGCAACACACAGGAAAAAGATATCAAAGCTTACTGAAAGAAAGACAAGGTTAACATTGAAGCTTTGACAAACATGTAGTACACAAGCTCCCCCTACAAGTGTGCAAGATTATAGATTTTGGTTTTGGACTACCACAAGCACACATGAGAGAAAAGCAAGATGTGCTGCATGTAGCTTGGCTATATGCATCAGAGCAGATGAGGGTAAATGAGAGATGATGCATATGTGCATGGTGATTTCTTGCAAACAAGTATTCACAAGCAAGTCACCATCATGCACATCCTGCAAGATGCATATACTTACCTTGAAGTTCCTTGGTGATGTACCAAGAAATAAACTTGGGAAAACACGGTTAGATAACACAAGAGTATTCCTACAACCAACAAAGAAGAACATCAAGAGTACCAAGCCAGGGATGACATGTATAAAGAGTATCTCATGTTGAGCACTAGCTTGAATCAGCCAACATGTCTCCCAAAACTAAAAGATTTTCAATGAGCTCTGAGAGATTTTGCTTTTCATAAGATGCCAAATGTATAAGATACCAATTGTACTTTTCAGAAGATACCAATGATGAGAGCAAGAGAAGCAAAATCAGAAGAATAATGCCAAAAGTATTATCACAGAGAAATATATGGCAAAGCTTTGATGTGATCCTCTCCCCCTTAAGGTAAGATTGTTCTTCCTTTAAAATATCTTTTCTCCCCTTATCCTCCAACCTTAAGTTCCCCAGCTCCCCCTAAATCTTCTCCCCCTTTGACATCAAGTGCCGAAAAGGAAAGTAAACCAGGAAGGGCAGGAAGGATGAAAGGACAGTAGTGGGTTCATTAAGAATCACAACTGAGCAAATTAAGAATGTAAATCATTTAGATGAGCTGTAGAAGATGATATCCTGGTGAATGTAAATCGGTGACACCGAAATGATATGGATCGGTGAGTCCGAAAGCCAGAGCCTTAGGGCAGATCCTTTTTCGGTCAGACCGAAATATTTAAATCGGTGACGCCGAATTTAATTCCAAGGAAATGTAGAAACAATTCAGCTCACTTTGCAAGGAATGTTTCAGAAGATTTGCAATGAATTTGTAAATGATTTTCAGGGAATTTATCAGAGCAGAAAAATATACTCAAGAACAAAAGAAACAGAAATGAAAATAAGTGAAAAATTGCTAGATGAAGCCCTTTTTTTTTAATAATAATAATATGCAAGGAAACTCAATGAGAGAGCAAAAGAGAAAAGCAGAAAAAAAAAACTCCAAAACATATGTACTTCATCTAGATAGGGGTCGGCGACAAAGTCACCTATGTTTGAGTATATTGACTTAGGAGTCAAATGAGAACATTTGATCATAGGCCATACTCATCGTTTAAGCTCAAAATGGGGTTACCATTTTTCGATTAAGCATTTGATGTGATCACATCTTTTGAAGCTGCCTGTACTCATGTCTTTGAGCAAAGCTTTTTCAAGATGTGAAAGACATACCTTGGGCTTGTTGTTGCTTGTTCTCATGTAGGTGAACTTGATGTTGATGCTCATAGAATGTGAAGTTGGAGCACCATTTTCAAGTGTGTAGTTCATCTTCCTACATGGGTTAGGCAAGCAAGGAAATACACAAGAATATCCAATATGACATGAGTGAAGTGCTAGAAGTATATGATGTCAAAAAGGATATGTGGAATTTTGTTCCTTGATCTCAACATCCCAAAGAGCTAGATACTCGGTCAATGACAAGATTACTCATGATTTGAGTGAGTGATAATCTTGTTGAATGTAGACCATCCAAGTACCTGCAAGGAGTTAGATGCAATACAAGGGGGCAAATGTGTCCAAGACATATGATCATCATCATAAGAGAAATATCAAGGATTAGTCAATTAGGCTCATGCCTTGCATGCATCAATGGAGTTTTCACTCCAAGTTTGAAGCATCAATGATGTTCAACTCACTCCTCAAGCGACAAAACACTTTCTCATCAAGTGGTTTTGTGAAGATATCTGCAAGCTGTTTGTCAGTACGAACGTGCTTAAGATCAATGTCACCCTTAGCAATATGATCACGAATAAAATGATGACAAACTTCAATGTGTTTCGTGCGAGAGTGTTGCACGGGATTGTGTCCAATCTTAATTGCACTCTCGTTGTCACAAAGCAAAGGAACATGTCTCGCATGTATCCCATAGTCCTTAAGCATTTGTTTCATCCATAGCAACTGAGCACAACACGAACCAGCAGCAATATATTCTGCTTCTGCGAGAGATAATGATATCGAGTTTTGTTTCTTGGATGACCAAGACACAAGGATCGACCAAGAAATTGACATGTACCGAAGTTGACTTTCTATCTATCTTGTCTCCGCATAGTCCGAGTCGGAATAGCCAACAAGATCGAAAGAGGCCCTCTTAGGATACCAAATGCCAAAGTTAGGTGTGTGTATCAAATATCTCACAATTCTTTTAACAGCTTTAAGATGACATTCTTTAGGAGCAGCTTGATATCGAGCACACATGCATACACTCAACATTATATCAGGACGAGAAGCACAAAGATATAGTAGAGAACCAATCATGGATCGATAAACCTTTTGATCAACAGGTTCTCCATCTTTAGTCAAGTCATTATGTCCATTAGTAGGCATGGGGGTTCTCATACCTTTGCTCTCTTGCATGTTGAACTTCTTGAAGAGATCCTTAGTGTACTTTGTTTGTGAGACAAAAGTACCCTCCTTAGATTGCTTGATTTGCAACCCAAGGAAGAACTTGAGTTCACTCATCATGGACATCTCATACTTCTCTGACATAAGCTTTCCAAACTTCTCACTAAAGTCAGGGTTAGTTGATCCAAAGATAATATCATCGACATATATTTGGCACACAAATAGTTCTCCGTCAACCCTTTTTGTGAATAGCGTTGAGTCAATTTTACCAATTTCAAATCCTTTTTCAAGAAGAAAACTAGTCAAGCATTTGTACCAAGCTCTAGGGGCTTGTTTAAGACCATAAAGAGCTTTGTGCAATTTGTAAACATGATTAGGCTTTTTAGGATTCACAAATCCGGGAGGTTGTTTCACAAATACTTCCTCCTCAATTTCACCATTTAGGAAAGCACTTTTAATGTCCATTTGATAGAGAGTAATGTTATGGTGGTTGGCATAAGCAAGAAGAATGCGAATGGACTCAAGTCTAGCAACGGGGGCATAGGTCTCACCATAGTCCATACCTTCGACTTGTGTGTAACCTTGTGCTACGAGACGAGCCTTGTTGCGGATGACTTGTCCATCCTCATCTTGCTTGTTCCGAAACACCCATTTGGTTCCAATGACGTTTTGGTCATCATTGGGCTTCTCTACCAAAGACCAAACGTTGTTCCTCTCAAAGTTGTGCAGCTCTTCATGCATAGCATTCACCCAATCCGGGTCTTCAAGCGCTTCTTCTACCTTCATAGGTTCAAGACTTGAAATAAATGAGTAATGCTCACAAAAGTTAGCTAAACGAGTTTTAGAGCGAGTGATTCTCCCGGAGTCGATGTCATTCATCATTTGTTCCACGGGATGGTCTTTCTTGACTCTCTCTCGAACTTGGGATAGCTTTTGTCGTGGTCGTGGCTGAGCTTCCTCATCATCCTCATCTTCTTCTTCATCTGTGTTGTTGGTGTTGTCTTGAGGTGGTGGAGAAGGAGGTTGTGGTGGATCTTCTTGTCGCACTTCCTCATCTTGGTGAGTTCCACTTGTGGAAGCCTCCATGTTGCCTTGAGGTTCACCTTGCCGTGAGGTAGGGGGCTCCACATATGTAGATGAGGTACTCTCCTTCACCTCCATGGGACGAATCTTTCCAATGGATAATTCTTGAATGGCTTCCGATGGGTCCTTGTCTCCTACATCAATAGGCATTTGCTCTACTTGCGAGCCATTAGATTCATCAAACTTCACATCTACCGTCTCTTCAACCTTTTGGGTGAAATTATTGTAGACACGGTAGGTGTGAGAGTTTGATCCATAACCGAGGAAAAAGCCTTCATGAGTTTTAGGAGCAAATTTAGACCGACGATGCTTATCAAGAATATAGCATTTTGAACCAAAGACACGAAAATATCCCACTTGGGGTTTGTTACCCGTAAGAAGCTCGTATGAAGTCTTGCCGAGAAGCTTGTGAAGATAAAGTCTGTTGATGGCATGACAAGCTGTCTCAACGGCTTCACCCCAAAAGTGTTTTGGTGTCTTGTATTCATCAAGCATTGTCCTCGCCATCTCAATGAGCGTTCGGTTCTTCCTCTCAACAACCCCGTTTTGTTGAGGTGTGTACGTAGCTGAGAACTCATGTAAAATTCCTTCCTCATCGAGAAAAGAGTCCACATGGGCGTTCTTGAACTCCGTTCCGTTGTCACTCCGAACCTTCTTGATCTTCACCTCAAATTGATTCTGAGCCTTTCTAGCAAAGGTTTTGAAGATTTTCTGAACCTGCGATTTGTCATCGAGTAGAAATACCCACGTAAATCTGGAAAAGTCATCAACAATAACTAGACCAAAGGAGTTACCACCAAGACTTTTGTAAGCATTGGGACCGAAGAGATCCATATGAAGAAGCTCAAGCGGTCTCCTTGTGGTCATGATATTCTTCACGGGATGACTTCCTCCAACTTGTTTTCCTGCTTGACATGCACTGCAGAGTCTATCTTTGTCAAAGAAAACATCTTTAACACCAAGAATGTGATCTCCTTTGATTAGCTTATCTAAATTTCGCATACCAACATGTCCAAGCCTTCTATGCCAAAGCCAACCTTTAGTAGATTTAGCAATAAAGCAAGTTCTAGGTTGAGCTTTCTTAGTGAAGTCGACAATGTATAAGTCACCTCTACGAATGCCAGTAAAGACCATGTTATGATTGTCATTACGAAAAACTTGGCAATCTACTTTGGTGAATAGCACATTGAATCCAAAGTCAGCTAATCTAGACACGGAAAGTAAATTGTATCCAAGTGATTCAACAAGCATGACATTTTTAATGGAGCTATCATGAGATATGGCCACCTTACCAAGGCCAAGTACCTTACCCTTGGAGTTGTCTCCAAAAGTCACATACTTGCGTGGACCATCGTTCTTTGCAAGCTCTCGAAACATGTCTTCATCTCCGGTCATGTGATCGGTGCATCCACTATCAAGAATCCATTCTTTGCCACCGGATATGTAGTCTCTCATATTTGCCATTAGACCGAGACTCTTCATGATCTTGTCTAGCTCGGTGTCCGAATCGTCATCATGCTCATGCTCATCATCATATTGACCCATAGATAATTCATCATCAATACCTAGGTCAATTTGACAATGACTTGCATCAGTTTTATCAACGTGATAATAGTCATCGGAATGCAAAACAAGAGCATTTCTTATTCGAACATTGATAAAGCCGGGATCACCCTTCTTTTTCATAAGATCACGAAGCTCAAAGAAGCATTTATCAAATTTAGGGTCTTTGGGGCGCAACATATCAAATTCAACAGTCTTGTATAGAATTTCATCAAGACCTCTCAACGAGTAGTCCGGATAAAGTTCTTCCAAGAACTTCCACATAGCATGGGCGCACTCAAAGTTCGTGACAAGCTCAAGCAAGTTATCGTGCAAACCTCTAATGATAAGATTGACAGTTCTAAGGTTACGAAGCAAATCAAGCTCTTCATCTACAGAGGGTGCAAGGGTCAAATGGAGGTACATATGGGGTTTCAACATATTTGCATAAGTTGTATATCTTAAAGATAGCAAGCATTTCAATCCTCCACGAGTTATAGGACACTCCATCAAGAATAGGCACTCTATGACTAACACTCCCAAACGTAGACACGTCCATCTTCCTCCAATGGTGTGCAAACCAAGGCAATGGAGACCAATGCTCTGATACCAATTGTAGGATCGTTGAAGGCAAGAGTGTCTAGAGGGGGGGGGTGATTAGACAACTCGACAAGATAAAAGTTTATGCCTTTTGATTAACATAAGTTCATAGCAAATTCACAATGAAGAACAAGTCAAGCGTCATGCATACAAGTCGAGCAACGTACCAAACATGCAATTCTAGAGTATAGGGCAGCGGAAAGTAAATTGCATGAATAGTAAGGGAGAGATTGTGAAGAGCAAACGCAATTGGAGACACGGAGATTTTTCTCGTGGTTCCGATAGGTGGTGCTATCGTCAATCCACGTTGATGGAGACTTCAACCCACGGAGGGTAACGGCTGCGCGAGTCCACGGAGGGCTCCACCCACGAAGGGTCCACGAAGAAGCAACCTTGTCTATGCCATCATGGCCTACGTCCACGGAGGACTAGCCTTACTCGGGTAGATCTTCACGAAGTAGGCGATCTCCTTGCCCTTACAAACTCCTTGGTTCAACTCCACATCATGACGGAGGCTCCCAAGTGACACCTAACCAATCTAAGAGGCACCACCCTCCAAAAGGTAATAGATGGGGTTGGTGATGATGAACTCCTTGCTCTTGTGCTTCAAATGATAATCTCCCCAACACTCAACTCTCCTCACTGATTTGGCTGTGGTGGAAGAAAGTATTGAGTGGAAAGCAACTTGGGAAGGCTAGAAATCAAGTTTCATATGATGGGAGTGGAGCAACTTGATCTCAACACAAGGGTAGGTAGTTTTCTTCTCGAAAATGTAAGGTAGGAGTGGTAGTTCTTTCGATGGCTCTCTCCACGAATGAAGAGGAGGTGGAGGGTATTTATAGCCTCCACACAAAATCCAACTGTTACACACATTTGACCAATCTCGGTCGGACCAAGTTGACAACTCGGTCGGACCGAAAGTTCAAATCTTGTGAGCGTTGGGATTTTCAGTGGGACCGAAAATACAATCTCGGTTAGTCCGATTCTTCCAAAGTCTAGGGTTTGCCAATCTCGGTGGGACCGACTTTCTCATCTCGGTGACACCGATTTGAGTACGTATGTTTGTGAAGGTTGGCAACACCAATTTCGGAATGACCGAGTTTGGAATCGGAAAATCCGAGATTCTTAGGGTTTGGGTATATGGCTGAGGTGGTTCATCTCGGTGTGACTGAGTTTGGAATCGGTGGGACCGAGATTACTTATGAGTTTATGTTGGAATGAAAGATTGCTGATTTGTTTGAGAGATAAATCACTAAGCACTTTAGAGCAACCAGATCATCATCATAACCTCACCCCCTTTTAATAGTATTGGCTTTCCTATGGACTCAATGTGATCTTGGATCACTAAACCAAAAAATGGAGTCTTGAGCTTTTGCCAATCCTTTCCTTAGCATCCTAGGGGTTCACCTCTCTTGTCCTTTTGCCATGCCAGAGTGGTTGACTTTCCTGAAACATACTTGATAAAAGCATTAGTCCAACCACGAAGTATGTTGTCATTAATTACCAAAACCACCTAGGGAGCAAATGTGCTTTCAGAAGGGCGGAGACGTCTTGCATGATCATACAAGCAAGGTATGTCAGAGGGTAGCCTGTCAGTTATGTCGGCAACAACAGCGATACCAAGGGCGAGGGACGAAGAGAACCATTTTCCTTCTCGTTGAACGAGGCGGACCAATAGGCAAAGTTCTCGTCCATTGGTGGTTACCGGAATGTCATCAACAATAGTAACAGGATCTTACAGACAGAGTAGTACAACAAGATGCCTACCTAGGCAGGGAATTATCTCTGCTTAGTTAAGTCAGATTCAGGAAAGATTAAACAAAAGAATGGAAAGGAAACGCGATTATCAGATTAAACAGAACAATGGAAAGGAAAATTGTGATTACACACAATTATTAGGAGTATATCCTTCCCATGTACAAGCAGAACATGGCATATAGGGTAGGAGAGCAAGTACCCAACCATTCAGATAAGAGGCAAGGAATAATCAAGAGGTTACCCATACAACGGTGTTTGGATAACTGACCAAGAAAATTTAGTATTGAGCTTCAAATGTTCTTATTGAAGATCGAAGTACCACAGACATGCTTCGAGATAGCATTGACATGGTCATTGGGTAAAGATCAGACTTTTCGAGTCACAACGGATCCATATCAGGAACAACTTATACAATAAGTCTTACAATTACCTCCAGGAAGAATGGATATCCTTGCAAAAGAAATTGTAATGATAGGTCCTCCAGCCAGGGGGGTGCTAGGCATGACATCATATTACCGGGTCATCAAAGGACCAACATCATAACTCCTGGAAAGTTGTCCCTACCATCATATATGACCGAGATTCAGATCCGATTGGTGTCATGATACCTCAAACTCAGGATCCTGAGATAAAAAGGTACAACACGAATTAACGAGAAGACATCATAAGATTCTCGGGAAATGAACTATGGAAGCGAGTTTTCGAAACAAGAGTTCATCAGTAAACCAAGGAGAGGATGATGAGGTGGCTGATGGGCTCAGCGACAAATCATCGAGATTTCCAAAGGACGGATTTCCACAATTATGTGAACAAGTAGATAACATTTGCCAGATCAAATGGTATAATGCTGCATGCTCAAGGAAAACCTACATAATTAAACATTGGTTGAAAGATGCACCCATAATATGGGCTTAGGTAGCATGATCAATGTTTAGAATGGTGATTCAATTATCGAAAGACTTAGATGAAACTATCGCCCATTCACTTCAAAGCAATAGGGTTGCTAGAAGTTTCGAATTCACGCGTCATAGCTCAATTGTCGGTATTCCGGTTAAAAACAACACGGGGACCGAGGAATGAACGGAGATGGTGAGAAGAGTTATTATATCAAGAATTCTTAAGAGGTGGTGAAATTCTCACCACATTCTTGACAAAAAGAGATGGTAATACTCCAAGGTAAAACAGAACATGAGCTAGATAGCGAGGAGCTCAAGGTATAACACAAAACACGAACAAGTTTGTGTTGAACAAAAGGCAATAAAGTGGTCGATGATAACACAAATCACCGAGAGCAAAGGGTGGTATTTCTCATCAAGAATTCGATAGATATCTTGGAAGAGCTCGGAATGTTGATGATGTTCACGACACATTTGTTGCGAGATTTCATGAAGATGTAATCGATTGGCGATGACATCAAGTCAAATGAATGATGGAGCGAAAGGTTATTGAAACCACTAGTACAGTACAAACTTGAAATCAAGCTTGTTGTCCAAGGCGAAATGATATGCCGAGGAAGATCGTTGTAAGCTTAGCTCAACATCAAAACTTGTGCTCCGGGAAGGACCAGGTAGCACAGTTTAAATTAGCACAATAATGATGTAGCCGATCAGGCTCGGAATGACATGATGGAGTATTAAACTTCTCAACAACAAAGTACTGGAAGTACTGAATCACGGTGTTGATTTGATTCACAAATCGGTGTTCTCGGTTGACGACAACCCAGAACCCGTGGAGTGACCATGATGGGGAAAGTTACTTTCATAAGATGTAGTGTAATGGTTTGATATCCTCGAGATACCAGGGGGTAATACTCGAAGGTAGATCAAAATAGAGTTTGGGCAGACATAATGATCTGCAGAAGGCAAGTACTTTTAACTTGTCCGAGAATGGAATCAAAGAAGAACAATCACGGTCAGAACCACGATTGCAAAGGACAAAATCATAGACACAAGATCAAATTAAGTGAATAATTATTGTTACGAGAAGCTATCATGATAAGCTCAACATCGTTTCCATGGGCATGATCACGAAGTTCAAGGTCGACTCCCACTTCTCCAATGCATAACCTTTCATTCACTTCTCGTCTTCAAAGAAGTTGTATGGTAGAAAATTATCTGGTAAAACACCAGAAGGGTATGACTTATGAAACCCTTGAGGTTCATACGGTTTTTGGGAAGGTATAGCTTCAACCCATTAGGGCATCTTAGAAACATATACCACAAATTTCAAGAGTAATTATCACCAGCTCAAAAGCAGAGCATGGTTTGGCCAAATCAGAGAATAGGATTTACCAATGGAATTAAGCATCAGTGAAAGAACTTCTCGAGGTTTTGTATACCAAGGACACTGTCGGATGATAATTCAACAAAGGATCCGACGGTCTATAATGGAGCTGATGTGAGCATCGGCACACAATCAGAGGAAGAAACAATACAAATGTATTGAATTATAGGAACAACTTACTAATTCAAAGCTCAATGTAAAGAATCATGATTTCTGATTCAAGGGATCAGGAGCAAACGCTCTGATTAAGGATGGGTAAGCTGAATAGACTTAGGGGTACAATCGACGACAATCTGATTGGTCGATAAACAAATCATGTTCAAAATGACATCTCAGCCGAAAAGATAATTTTAAAAGAATCAACTGATGATTGCGTGCATTCGCACTCATGTTGAATCAATAGGATCAAAATGACGGTGTCAAAGGAGACTAATGAATGTTGCTAGACCTATGGGAAGCATCCATAATGCAAGCAGACAAGTATATGTAGAGCAATAGTTTTAAAGAGGATTCTCGAATGATCAGATAGAATTTCAAAGTATCATATGAAACATATGAACAACTGAGGATGGATGAATACTCGATAAGTGCGAGTAATTATTTGCAGGGGTATTCATGTGGTAAAGAACTGCAAGGCAGTAGACACAAATGGTTATCGAAGCAACGATGAGTATTTCGGGGTATCTTGTAATAACAAGACCAACTGGGGATGAATGTAAGAATGACAACTGCATGTAGTTATCCACCAGGGTTGACGGTGGAAGGGGAATTGCCAACGCGATGAACACAAGTTCTCGGGTTAACAACGAAGAGTATCTTCATGGTCTTCTGGTGCAGCAGGCGATCATCTGTAGTAGGGGGCTCTCCGGGTGGATGTGATCACGAGATCCTAGTGTTAGTGTTAGTAAAACCATTTAAACCCGAATAGAGGAGAGACTAGAGTCCCGGAGTATAGGTCGAGGAATAAAAGATCCTAATACCACCCAATTGGCGACGTGGGCCCATGGGCCGCACAGCCAAGTTAGTAAAACAATTTTCATCGACTAGACTCAACTTCGGCCAAGGAGTTGGAAAGGGGGATTCCTACAAGCAGTCGGCTCTGATACCAACTTGTGACGCCCCCGATTCAATCGTACACTAATCATGCACGCAAACGTGTACGATCAAGATCAGGGACTCACGAGAAGATATCACAACACAACTCTAAAACATAAATAAGTCATACAAGCATCATAATACAAGCCAGGGGCCTCGAGGGCTCGAATACAAGTGCTCGATCATAGACGAGTCAGCGGAAGCAACAATATCTGAGTACAGACATAAGTTAAACAAGTTTGACTTAAGAAGGCTAGCACAAACTGGGATACAGATCGAAAGAGGCGCAAGCCTCCTGCCTGGGATCCTCCCAACTACTCCTGGTCGTCGTCAGCGGGATGCACGTAGTAGTAGGCACCTCCAGCGTAGTAGGAGATGTCGTCGACGATGGCGTCTGGCTCCTGGACTCCAGCATCTGGTTGCGACAACCAGAAAGAAAGGAAAGGGGGGCAAAGGGGGGAGAAAGCAACCGTGAGTACTCATCCCAAGTACTCGCAAGCAAGGAGCTACACTACATATGCATGGGTATATGTGTAAAGGGCCATATCAATGGACTGAATCTGCAGAATGCCGTAATAAGAGGGGATAACTAATCACAGCGTCAAGAGTATGCTTCGCAGCCTCCGTCTTCTGCAAAGATGTAGAAGAGAGTAGACTAAAGTCCTCCAAGTAGCATTGCCAAGTAGCATCTCCAAGTAGCATCTCCAAGTAGCATCTCCAGTAGCATCGCATAGCATAATCCTACCCGGCGATCCTCCCCTCGTCGCCGTGTGGAAAAGCGATCACCAGGTTGTCTGTGGAACTTGGAAGGGTGTGTTTTATTAAGTATCCGGTTCTAGTTGTCATAAGGTCAAGGTACAACTCCGGGTCATCCTTTTACTGAGGGACACGGCTATTCGAATAGATAAACTTCCCTGCAGGGGTGCACCACATAACCCAACACGCTCGATCCCATTTGGCCGGACACACTTTCCTGGGTCATGCCCGACCTCGGAAGATCAACACGTCGCAGCCCCACCTAGGCACAACAGAGAGGTCAGCCCGCCGGTCTAAATCCTATGCGCGCAGGGGTCTGGGCCCATCGCCCATTGCACACCTGCACATTGCGTGGGCGGCCGGAAGCAGACCTAGCAACCTCCATTACAAAAGAAGTTGCGTTAACGCAGTCCAATCCGGCGCGCCGCTCCGTCGCTGACGTCAAGAAGGCTTCGGCTGATACCACGACGCCGGGATACCCATAACTACTCCCGCATAGATGGTTAGTGCGTATAGACCAATTGGCCAGACTCAGATCAAATACCAAGATCTCGTTAAGCGTGTTAAGTATCCGCGAACGCCGATCAGGGCCAGGCCCACCTGTCTCCTAGGTGGTCTCAACCCGCCCTGTCGCTCCGCCACAAAGTAACAGTCGGGGGTCGTCGGGAACCCAGGCCCACCTCTACCGGGATGGAGCCACCTGTCCTTTCAGCCCCCACATCGAAATCACTTGCGGGTACTCAATGAGCTGACCTGACTTTAGTCACCATCTGTAAATTATGTATGTATGTATAGTATATATCCGTGATCACCTCCCGAGTGATCACGGCCCAATAGTATAGCAAGGCAGGCTGACAAGAATGTAGGGCCAATGATGATAAACTAGCATCCTATACTAAGCATTTAGGATTGTAGGTAAGGTATCAACAGATGTAGCAACAATGTCAGGCTATGCATCAGAATAGGATCAACGGAAAGCAGTAACATGCTACACTACTCTAATGCAAGCAGTATAGAGGAGAATAGGCGATATCTGGTGATCAAGGGGGGGGGGGCTTGCCTGGTTGCTCAGACAAGAAGGAGGGGTCGTCGGTGACGTAGTCGACCATAGGGGCATCAACATCGTCACGGGGTCTACCGGAGAGAAGAGGGGGAACACAATAAATAACAAAGCAATCAAAGCATCACAAAGCGTAACATGGCAATACGCGGTGCTAGGTGCGCCCTAACGCGGTAGTAGGTGATACCGACAAAGGGGGGAAACATCCGGGAAAGCATCCCCGGTGTTTCGCGTTTTCGAACACATGAACCGAAGGTGAAATGTTACAGGTTCACTATGCTAGGGACGTGTGGCGGATGAACGGGCTGCGTATCTGGATTCGCTCGTCGTTCTAAGCAACTTTCATGTACAAAGTTTTTCCATCCGAGTTATGAATTATTTTATATCAATTTCTAAAGTTTTAATTCATTATCTAAATTATTTTAATTCAGTTTAAGTAGTAAAAGCTATGTGTACACAGCAGAAGCCAGCCACAGCCTATGACATATGGGGCCAGGGGCTCCTGTTGACCAAGTCAACGGTTGACTGGTCAAAGGTGTGAATAGGGCGTGTGAGACCAACATGTAATTGTCACAATTTAATTAAAATAGGCTTAAACACCTAAGCTAGTTAATTAGGTCAAATTAAGCAAGATTAATTAATTAAACTAATTATATTACTAATTAATTAATTCACTTTACTATTTCCTTTTATTTTCCATTTTCGTTTTCCTCTACTCTTTCTATTTATCTGATTTACTGGGAGGCCCCACCGTAAGTGGCTCAGCCACCTCCCTCCCCGTGCCTGAACGCGCCTGGGGAAGGGGCAGGGCGCGCGGTCGAACCGGCTCGCCGAGGCCATGGTCGAGGCCGCAGACGGAGACGTGGGGCGGCGCGCTACTGCAGTGGAGCGGCGCCGGGGTGCTCGGTCGGAAGCAAGAGAGGTGCGACCGGGGGCGGTCGCAGGGTAAGCGCCACAGGAGGTTAGCGGCCTTGTGCCAGCCAAGGCCCGGCAGAGCTTGGCGCGGCTGTGTGGAGGCGGGTCGCGAGCGCGACCAAGGCACGAGAGGGGCGGAAGAGGCTCACATTGAGCTGTCGTTGTCTGATCGCGTGCTCGGGGAGGGCCTGAGGTAGATGGACGGCGGCGACGTGGTCGGGGTCGTCCGGCGAGGCAGCACCGGCGACGGCGTCGGCACCGCAGTGTTGAGGCGAGGAGGCGGACGGGGACGGCGCTCCGTCGAGGAGAGAGATGAGGAGGCGAGGAGGCAGGCCGGCGAGGAGGAGGCGTCGGCGAGGTTTTGCTTCGGGTGGCGACGAACGACGTCGGGCGGCGGGGTTGGTCGACGGGGTCGGGGCGCAGTTGCCCCGATTTGGATCGAGGGGAAACAGAGGGACTGAGGATCGTGGGGGTTGGGAGTTAGGGTTTGGGGCTAGCGAGGATATAGGCCAGGGTAGTGGGCTGGCCGGCGGTGACTAATGGGCAGTTGGCCCGATTAGAGGGGCTCCTTTTTCTTGTTATTTTGTTTTGTCTTTATTTATTTATTTAATTTTCCTTTTACTGTTTTACTTTTAGTCTCATCTTATTTAAGTTTTATAAAATCATAAAAGTTGTACAAAAATCAGTATTACTAATTATACCTTTGTTACAAAAGTTTAAACCCCTAAATAAAATACTTTAACATTTTATAATTAATAAAAGGCATTTATTATATTGGTTATGTTGTTGTTTCATTCACATTTAAGCATCTAAACATTTTATAAAAGCGTTGTTCCTTTACCATAATTACCTATGCATTATTTGGCTCACTCCGAACATTTTAGTTATAATATTTGAAAACTTTTATTGTTTGCTTGATGTTGAATTTGAATTCGAAACGGTTTCGAACTAACGAGAGATTAGCATCAGTAATCGAGGTGACGTGGCATCATTAGTAGATGGTTGCTGTAGCTTAATTATCCGGGCGTCACACCTCACCCTACTGACGATGATCTCACACATCTTGTTGAGCATGAACGTGGACAGGAAAGTCTGCCATTTGATTGTGTTCCCCTTCGCAGCCCCAGTAATTGATGCCTTTGCAACCTTAATGTTCGCCTTAGTAGCCGCCGCAAGCACCGCCGCCACAAAAGATGGTTGCACAATAGCCCGCTTGAACAGATCTGTATCAGGAGGCATATACTCGAATAGCGGTTGGGGGTCCTCACATAGGAGGGACAAAACAGGTTCTCGGACAGGACAATGGCCTGACGAAGGTCTTCGGTGTTGGTGGTCATGTCCTGCGATGGTTAGCATCATGACTACTGAACAAGGACAATGCATACTATGCATGGACTCATCTCCAACCTCAACACACTAGCACATCTATTGAACTAGCATTGACTAATCATGAAGTTCAACACAGTACCATGTCTATCTATCTACCATACTACACATGGTCTGATCATCAAGCATGCCACTAGAACGACATAACCTACCATACCACCTGCAGATCTACTCATACCACATGCTCATGGATCTTGAATTGAACGAGTAGGGGGTGAATGAACTTACAACTATCAAAGTGACAAGGAGGAGGCACGGAACAACTCGAGAGAAGAGGTGGAAGAATGATCTCCACCGCGACCACCGCCGACCGAAGAAGATGCGCCACTTGCGTGCTTGTCGATGAAGAAACCACTCAGGATGGGGAGCTCGAGGGGGTGGTGGTGGCGAGAGTTTTGGTGGTGATACTAGGGGGCTTAATAGGGCGACCGAACCAGCACAAGGTGACCCAATTCCTCCTGCCGTTTTTTCGGCAACACGCGTGACTTCGATGTTGTGCTCCCCTTCCCTGCACACCAAGAGTCTGGCTGAGAGGAAACCATTGATTTAGCTGTTCTAAGCGGGATTGGTTGGGAGGTGATTTAAGTTTCGTGCGGGACGAGATTTTGGTGCCGGCCACGCAACCGAACAGGTCGCATCCCTAAGGCCTGGCTGAGGAGTATGCAGGCAACCAAGAACGTCCTTAACGATGCTAGCACCACCTCATCGTACACCACCATACATATCAGCGAATTGATCTACTCCTACCTCCGCAACTCCATGAGCCTTAAACCCGTCGTTACCAGCTAATATTAAAGTTCTTTCCATTTCAATCTAAGACTAAATTTGTTTTGTTACAAGAGTACACAAATTTGGCATTAAATGTCAAAATTTCGCAACCATTCTAAAAAAAGCTAAATTTATTTTCCTAAAGCCAATTCAAGAACAACACATAAAACATAGTGTGAACATGCAGAGCGCGGCCTTAGGAAACGATATACACATGGCCTATCATGCAGCAATATGCGAGTGATCACAACTCGAATGCCGTGTTGCCAGTTGGGTGCAAGATCGGTCATATGCCGGATGCCAACCCTAGGAACAAACTAAAACATATATATTATGAGCGCCATGGCCGTGTGCCATTGCAAGGAAACAATAAGTTTTTTCGGACTTGGAGTTGTGTTTGCCATCGACGCGTTTGGGCATGTTGCTACGATTCTCATCTTTCTTTTTCTAAATTAATAACCTCGCAGTCCTCTTCAAATAGATTGAACCCATTAGACTCTGGTTTACACTCAAAAAAAAAAGACTCTGGTCTAAAAGCAAAATTTTCTTGTTAATTTTTTTTATATCTTAAAATTTATTGTTAAATACTTATTTTATATCTCAAAATTAATAACCTGGCAGTCCTCTTCAATCGTATTTACTTATTTTATATTTTAATTTTTTAATTTTTTTTAACATCAATACAGACACACGCGTTTATATACACGCGCATAAAGTCATCCCTATGAACGCACACACGCACATCCTATCCGTATGGGCACCTTCGAAAGACTGAGGGATTTGAACCCTGATGGGCTGAAGATATCACGGTCCCTTTAACTATCCAATCACAGATTGATTCGCTATTTATTTTTAATCCGCGGTAGTCTTTGCCATTTGCCATGAAACTGGGAAAACCATACGATTTCCATGTGTGTCGTGGCCGTATCTTATACAGGTGTGCTCCACAAAACCTCGTCGCGGGTCTGGATTTTGGACCACCCACCGAACCGCCCGCCGGCGATAGCAGCCGCCGCCAATGGCCGCCGTCTCGACGGCCCAAATCCTCCCATTCCTCACCACCTCCACTTTCCAGTCCTCGCTTCTCTTCCCGCCCACAGCACGGCGGGCCCCAACCTCGCTGACCTACGCCGACCGCCCTGCTCCCGCCGTCGCGTCCTGTCCTCGCCCCGGTGGAATCCACAGGACTCAGGCTTTCCAGCCCGTTCTCCCTGCCTGTGCTGCCGTTTCGTACTCCTCGGCGAGCGCGGCAGAAGGTACTGTCCGTAATCAAATAGGGGCTGTGCTTTGGCTTGAGCTCTTGTAATTGTGATGCTTTTGAAGGGGATGAAGGCATGTCTGACCCGGAGCTGAGGCTGGTGCTGGAGCTTGCAACCGACGAGGAGCTGCTGGAACTGGAGGAGATCCTCTATGGTACCAGGTCTGGCGCTCGAGCTTACTGATTGTTCCAATGCTGTTTACTGCTTAGCACTGAGATAACTGATTGTTTGGTTTGGATCATAGTGATGGGTTTCACGAGACAGAGTTGAATTCGCTAGTTTGGAGTTTCGTTAATAGTTTTCATATATAATCTGCTGCGATGTACTAGTTGTTTTGGACTTTTTGTCTGCCTCTTTTGGTTCCTACCGTTGGTTATGACGGTAAGCATGCTTTGCTGCACAATTAGTCAAATATATCTAGTTGCTTGTAAATATAGTGCACGATTACAAAGTAGTAACGCTAACTGCATTCAAATTATGGACAAAGAGGATCAGATCTGTGAATTTATACAGAATAGTGTTACTTTTGTTTTAGAAATAATTTAATCAAACTCTTTGGCAAAAGAGTTAATTATGGCCAAAGAGGATCAGATCTATGAATTTACTTTTGTAAGGCTAACTAGATCATATTTATTCGGAAATGATTAAAATTTCATCTCGTTTGTTTCTTTTTCCATCTACTGATTTTTTAAACTATCATGTTTTTTCTCTTGAGTTCTCTTTATTGTGCTGACTTTCAGTTAGACCTGATCACTTTCCTGTGTTCACATAATGGGATTGCCACAAAAAGCTGTGGCGCAATATTTACCTGTCATAATATTCCAATGTTTCACATTGTGAGCATAAGCTTTGGTTCTGTGTCTCCTTATTCTGCAGCTATTTCAGCCCAGTGCTAAAATCAATTGCAAAAAGACCGAACACCGTTTCTGTTGTTGCTTTGGATGATATCGAGGAGAGAGATCTTTTCCTCTCAAAATTGGAGTCGAGGTTCTTGTATCTTGCTGCAGATGCACGCTCTGTTCTAAGGTCAGTCAAGTAGGATTTTATCCCTGTATCATACAAAAATGTATCCCTGATTAGATTAATTACCCTGTAGAAGTCGACCTGATATGATTTGCCACCTTTTTGAACGTTTTCTACTTGTACAATCGTTCTTCATAGGGGCTGGAGGCCATCATACAGGAATGTCTTACTTCAAGTAAGAAGAGAACTTGGTGTTCAATGCTCCAGTAAATTATGTAGTGCAGACCTGGAGGCAGAAATATTTCTACACCTCCTGGATGAATATTCGAGGTATATACATTTTATTTTGGGGAAGTATAAGGATGCCGAACACAAATTTCCCTGGTATATATGAAAATAGTTTTAAACTATGTAACCAGATACGCTGCAATCCATTTCCTTTTAAACGGATATATAGTTATATACACTGCAATCTATTAACTAGTAATCGGCGCTATTGCAGTTTCATATTCATTAATTTCTTTTGTGTTTGAAACTTCTAAGACCTATACTCTCTCTTTGCCACTCTAGTGGTCTTGAATACTAAATTGTTTCTGCATTTAGCCGCCAGAAAGGATCATTTTCATTTCCATGGGATAAGCAGAAATCTTCAAAAGAAAACCCTAGCCTTGAAGTAAACAACTGGAAGGTGCTTACTGATGCTGCTTGGAGGATTGGAGCAAAGGGACTAGAAAGTACATTCTTGAAGGTTATTTGCGATTATTTCTTTTCTTTTCTTTGTGATCCTTCACTTTTTTGGCTAACTTCAGTTTTCTTTGATATGGAAGGGTGGCAGTGCATTGACTGTGAAAACAATCTATGAAGCGGTAAGAAATACAGTTTATTTGTTGGCAGATCGAGTTCTGCTACTTCTCAGTTCTCACAGCACCGTTGTTTATTAATGTTACTTACCATTGTGGTAGTTAGCCAAGAGACTATCTGGAAAGCTGCTGATGGAGACAGCTAATTATGAGATAAAGAAAGAACTTGTTAAGCAGGTATACCTATTTTAATTGATTCTTTTGATTTAGTGCTCCTGAACTTTTAATTTTTATGTGGTCATCGCTAGTGCAATAGATATAACTTCATATATGTGTTTGCCTGCCTAGTATATGCTCTCTATTTCTCCATCTGGAAAATGCATTGGCAAAGCTTGACATTTAGACCAACCGTGTTTACATGTTGCACCTGATATTCACTACTGTATTCATAGAATATTCTCCAGGAGTAATATCTTTACTATTTCCAGGGTGGTCGATTAGCTGCTGTTAACCTTGAATCTAGAGCTGGCTTGCTTGCAGCTAGGCAGGTAATTCCATCTTTTTTATCTTCATTCTCTTCCGCAGTGAGCTAGTATGCCCAAAGCCGCAGTGTGTAGAACGCAGCTACTTCTGTACATCAATATTAGTATTGTACCCTCTCCCGCCAAAAAAATAAAAATAATATTAGTATTGTACCCACGTTTTTTGCCGAAGATGGTACATACAGATGTCAAGTTTGAATAATCCTCTTGAATCTATGCAGGGTTTGGCTCGTGCAGCATCTAGATATGTTGGCCTTAGGAGTTTCATGAGTTTACTTGGACCAATGTATGTTTTTTCATAAACCTTTCCTGGTTGCTACCGCCTTATTTTCTGGCTGTCAATATCTATCTTACACCATGATCTGATCAAGTTAAATTCCCCTTTGCACATGGAGTATTTTGCCTGTAAGTCGGCTACTAACTGTTCTGTGCTTACACTTGACTGTCACACAGAATGTGGGGCACACTCTTGGCTGATATTGTGATCCAAATGCTCGGGACAGATTATGCTAGGATCGTGCAAGCAATCTACGCTTTTGCTCAGGTGGGGTTCACTTTATCTCCTTGTTTGGTCTCAGCAGCTGCATTGATGCATATGTCGCCTTTCTTACAGATTCGGCTCACTCGGTCGTGTTACCTAGAATCTATTGAAGAATGACCAGAGCAGAATCATCACTGGACAAGCCTAACTGGGTACTCCGATCTTATCTACCACTACAGCTCCACAGTGTACATTCTGATCGCGCAGATCATTTCCGGTCGCAGTACTCCACGGTAAGCTCTGCGGCTTTTTGCAGAGCATAGATAACAGAGCAATTGGCAGATGGTAGGTAGCAAGGACAGATAAGAACAGCAGCATTTTCACCGCTTTGAATTTCAGAAGGCCCATAGCTGCTTCATATGTGGGAATTTGAGTGTGAAGCTTAGGAAAAACAGCATAGTGTCAGGATTGAAACTGTGTATTAGTAGTACTTGACAAATAGCTCACGATAGCCATTTGGGTCACCTACTCCCCGAAGGCGGTAGTTGCGGATGAATATACATCGACCTCACACTTCCACGGGGTGCCGAAGTTGTAGAACATGCATTCCATTCTGTCCCGGTTAAACAATGTAAAATAACGGTTCCTCTCATCTTAAACTACTGCGCCCTACCTTTCAGTTAGCCAAGGCGTACTTCGTTGGCATTACTTCATGCTTAGACCAGCCATCCATATATCTTAGAGACATGATATGGTTGCATCGCATTTGCATATAACACCCTGCGCTGATCACCGATGTTTTTTTCCCTGGCGGCGTTCATCGGAGCAGTATCTATCTACTTATTACTGGTAGTATCGCATTTGCATATAGTACTGGTTTAGATGCTAGTTTTGCTTACGACATAAGATATCTGCAATATTTGCCTCAGCCATCAACAATTGCACTGGTGATTTTGGCAACCTGATGAAGATGGTCGTGCAAAGTTTTTTCTAAGCATTACATGTGAGAACGCGAGGTGCTGTGTGCAAAGTTTCAATAGGAGACGAGCCATGCTGTGAATGAGCGCCATGCCTAGTGGTCTAGAAGGATGCATGGTCCATTGTTTACAGAGCTCGGGTCTCACCAGACCGCCGAAGCTTTCTAAATCCCGGGCACTTACCGCGTGAGAAGGAGCCGAAGGAACCGCTGCATGATCGGCACCATAAAGTGCGGCGCGGTCCAGTCCACGCCAACACCTGTCTTCTCTCGACGACATGGCTGCTAAGATGGTGATCAGCCTGGGGGGCTCGCGGCGGCGGAAGCGCGGCGAGGTGCTGTTCCGGTTCGACTCCTTCTGCCAGCCCGGCTACCCGGCGCAGCTCGCCGGCGCGTTCCGGGACAACGTCAGGACCCTCCTCGGGCTCGCGCACCTGGAGGCCGGCGTCCAGGGCGAGACCAGGTGCTGGTCGTTCCAGCTCGAGCTGCACCGCCACCCGCCCACCGTCGTCAGGCTCTTCGTCGTCGAGGAGGAGGTCGCCGCC
This sequence comes from Aegilops speltoides, assembly GCA_021437245.1. Taxonomy (NCBI): domain Eukaryota; kingdom Viridiplantae; phylum Streptophyta; class Magnoliopsida; order Poales; family Poaceae; genus Aegilops; species Aegilops speltoides. Next base: position 323,093,363 of record CM038145.1, read on the forward strand.
TCGCCGCACCGCCAGTGCCACCTCTGCCGTGTCATCGGTACATACGTACAGGCTTTGAGTAACCATCGCACGCGCGCGATCAGTCTGTCACGGGGAGATGATCGGCCGCGTATGTGTGTCGTGCCATGTCGCAGGTTGGGGTCGGCACCTGATATGCAGCAAGAGGTTTCACTTCGTGCTGCCCAAGAGGGAATCCTCCGTGGAGACCGATGGGCTGTGCTACGGGATCGGCCACGGTGGCGGCGGCGCCGAGAAGGCGTCGAAAGGGACGGCGACCTCCAGGGGCCACCTGCTGCACGGCATCGTGCACCTCAACGGCTACGGCCACCTCGTCGCCCTCCACGGCTTCGAAGGCGGCTCCGACTTCGTCTCCGGCCACCAGATCATGGACCTCTGGGACCGCATATGCTCAGCCTTACACGTAAGGTATATACGTATGTCTGTGACGTTGCAACGTACGTACGTAGTATATAATCTATCGCAAACGTATGTGTATATGCTATATGCATGACAGCATGAGCGAGCGATGAGTTCTCACGTGCACTCACTCAACCTATGTCGTGCGTTGCAAGGACGGTGAGCCTTGTGGACACGGCGAGGAAAGGGCACATGGTGCTGAGGCTGCTGCACGGCGTCGCGTACGGCGACACATGGTTCGGGCGGTGGGGCTACAGGTACGGCCGCCCGAGCTACGGCGTCGCGCTGCAGTCGTACCAGCAGTCCCTCCACGCGCTCCAGTCCATACCGCTCTGCGTCCTCGTGCCGCACCTCTCCTGCTTCAGCCAGGAGCTCCCCATGGTGGTCACCAAGTACCAGGCCATCAGCGGGCACAAGCTGCTCAACCTCGGCGACCTCCTCCGCTTCATGCTCGAGCTCCGGACCCGCCTGCCGGCCACCTCCGTCACGGCGATGGACTACCGCGGCATCATGTCCGACGCGTCCTGCCGGTGGTCGGCCAAGCGCGTGGACATGGCGGCCCGCGCCGTCGTCGACGCGCTCCGCCGGTCCGAGGCGCCGGCCGCGCGGTGGGTCACGCGGCAAGAGGTGCGCGACGCGGCGCGCACCTACATCGGCGACACGGGCCTCCTCGACTTCGTGCTCAAGTCCCTCGGCAACCACATCGTTGGCAACTACGTGGTGCGGCGCGCCATGAACCCGGTGACCAAGGTGCTCGAGTACTGCCTGGAGGACGTGTCCAGCGTGCTCCCGGCGGCGGTCGGAGCCGGCGCCGGCGTGCCGCCGGGCCATGGCAAGATGAGGGTGCGGTTCCATCTCACCAGGGCACAGCTCATGAGAGACCTTGTGCACCTGTACAGGCACGTGCTCAAGGAGCCCAGCCAGGCGCTCACCACCGGCGCGTTCGGCGCGATCCCGGTGGCGGTAAGAATGATCTTGGACATCAAACACTTCGTCAAGGACTACCACGAAGGGATGGCCGCCACCAACAGCGGCGTAGTCGGGCATGTTTACATCAGCCTTTGCTGCACCTTGATCGTGAGGAACGGGAGCCCGGAGCTGGTTCCGCCGTACGAGACGGTGACCGTGCCGGCGCATGCCACCGTGGGCGAACTCAAGTGGGAGGTGCAGAGGCTGTTCAGGGATATGTACCTCGGCCTGAGGACCTTCACGGCCGAGTGCGTCGTGGGGATCGGCGCCGGCCTGGAGGCCAGCCCGGCGCTCGGACTGATCGGCGTGGGGAGCACCGTCGTGGTCGAAGGGGTGGTCGGCGAGCAGCAGGAACCGGCCGAGGAGGGCGACCAGATGAAGAAAGCGGCTGCCGTGTGCGAGGGGAGCGGCGACGTCGGAGACAGGGTCATAGACTGCGTATGTGGCGCGGACGACGACGACGGCGAGCGCATGGCGTGCTGCGACATCTGCGAGGCATGGCAGCACACGCGGTGCGCCGGGGTCGCGGACACGGAGGACGTCCCGCACGTCTTCCTCTGCAGCCGGTGCGACAACGACGTGGCTTCGTTCCCGGCCTTGAACTGCTAGAAGCTGCTCCAGGCATGCTCGGTACGGACATACCACAATCGGTGCTAGTCTATCTACATGTAGCATAACCGAGGACTTCAACTGTTTATATTGTTATTTTTTCGTGAACGAGGATTGCCCCGGCCTTTACATCACAACGATGCATGCAACAATATTATTAACTGAAGTCTCCAGCAGTAAGCATGCAGTGCGTTGCAAAAACTCGTGTTAAAAAAAACCACAACCGGCAAAATAAGACGAGAAGCCTATAAAACTATCATGCTGTTGTACCTTCATCCAAACCGGTTGTAGATATCCCGAGAGGAATGTATCAGATGCTCCCACCCTTGAAGTGCTCCCGAGTGCTCCACACATTTTTAAATGTTCACAAAATTTCGAAAAAAATCTAGCACATTCACACAACATGAATGCATATGTTTTCACCAAATTTTAAATAAAAAATCAAAACATTGCTCGAGATACAAAAATGACAAATTTGATATCAATGTGACAATGGGCCAAATCTCAAGCCCAACTTATATTATGTATTATTTATTGTCGAATTTGTCATATATGTTTCTCGAGCTATGTTTCGAATTTTTATTTCAAATTTTGTGACAACATACATTGATATTGTGTGAATGTGGTAATTTTTTTTCCAGAATTTTATGAACATTTAAAAATGTTCTACCGAGTTCGAAGCACCGAGAGCACCCTAGGGGTGGGAGCCCATGAATTCTCCCGTATCTCGTGCTACTATCTCCCAACGATTGCACTCATAAGCCATATGCCCCTTGACTTCCGCACGACTGAGTAACGACCACGTACGGATCTAGGAAGTTGTTTTGTAGATGACCTGCAAAAAAATTGTAATGTTCTCTCTGTGAAAAATGATGTCGTTTTGATAGTTCCATGTGGCCCAAATTAATGCACACACACCGACTCGAATATGCGCCGCTAGTTTAGAGCATCTCCAGCCGTTCGCCCCCCAGGGGCTTAAAATAGCGCCGCCTAGGGGCCAACCGGCGGAAAAATCGCCGTGGGAGGGGGGGGGGGGCTCGGGTTTCGAGCCGACCCCCCAAGGTCGCCCCCAACCGCAGATTTCGGCGCAAATTGGCCCACTTTCGGCCCATATTCGGCGTGCTTTGGCACAAATTCAACACTAACTAATTTTTATCACATAGTTCATCACCGAAATCAATACAAACAAATAGTTCAACAAATCAAACTCTTAATTTGAACACAAATAAAAACTGATTTAATCAAACGTCGAGCTACGCGTTGCCCTTGAGCCTCCATAGTTGCTCCACCAGATCGTGCTGCAGTTCTTGATGCACCTGTGGGTCTCAGATCTCCTGACGCATATTCAGGAAGGCAACCCAGGTTGCCGGTAACTGGTGAACAACTTGGGTAAGAGGACCTTGCCTGTAATATGGTTTAGTGTCAAACACTGGCTCTTCCTACTCGCTCTCAATGATCATGTTGTGCAAGGTGACACAGCAAGTCATGACTTCCCACATTTGATCTTTCGACCGGGTCGGAGTGGGGTACCGGACAACAGCAAATCAAAATTGGAGCACACCAAATGCCCACTCGACATCCTTCCTGCAAGCCTCCTAACACTTGGCAAAGTAGGAGTTCTTGCCTCCTGGCACAATGTTTGAGATAGTCTTCACAAATGTGGACCATCTCGGATAGATGCCGTCTACTAGGTAGTATCCCTTGTTGTAGTGGCGCCCATTGACCTCGAAGTTCACCAGAGGAGCATGACCTTCAACAAGCTTGGCAAAGGCATTCGAGCACTGCAGTACGTTGATGTCATTGTGAGTTCCTGGCATATCAAAGAAGGAGTGCCAAATCCAGAGGTCATGTGTGGCCACTACCTCAAGTACCACACTCCAAGCTTCTTTGGTGCCTTTGTACATCCACTGCCAAGCAAATGGACAATTTTCCATGCCCAATGCATACAGCCGATGCTTCCAAGCATCCCAGGGAATCCTCTTGGTGCATTCTGTGCTAGGATCCGAGCAGTGTCTTCAACATTGGGTGATCGCAAGTATTGTGGTCCAAACACTGCCACCACTGCCCTGCAGAACTTGTACAAACACTCAATGGTGGTGGACTCGGCCATGCGTCCATAGTCTTCCAGTATATCACCAGGAGCTCCATATGCAAGCATCCTCATAGCTGTCGTGCACTTCTGGAGTGAGGTGGATCCAAGTGTGCCAGTGCAATCCTTCTTAAACTTGAAGTAGTTGTCGAACTCCCGGATGGAATTCACAATCCTAAGGAAGAGCTTTCGGTCATCCGATAACAACGCCGAAATACTTTCTCACTGTGCAGTGGAGCATCGACAAAGTAGCTGGCATAGAGCAAGAAGTAGCCCTCTAGTCAATGCCTCTGCTTTGCCTTCTGCCGGCCTGATGCCGAGCCACCTCGCCGCAGTTTTGCATTGCTCGCGAACTGTAGGATCGTTGAAGGTAAGAGTGTCTAGAGGGGGGGGGGATTAGACAACTCAACAAGATAAAAATTATGCCCTTTTACAAAGACAAGTTCTTGGCAGATTTAGCATGTCACACAAGTCAAGTAGCTTACTACACATGCAATTCTAGAGTATGGGCAGCGGAAAGTAAATTGCATATGAAGTAAAGAGAGGTGGAGAAGATCAAACGCAATTTGGAGACACGGAGATTTTTCTCGTGGTTCCGATAGGTGGTGCTATCGTCAATCCACGTTGATGGAGACTTCAACCCACGGAGGGTAACGGCTGCGAGAGTCCACGGAGGGCTCCACCCACGAAGGGTCCACGAAGAAGCAACCTTGTCTATGCCATCATGGCATACGCCCACGGAGGACTAGCCTTACTCGGGGTAGATCTTCACGAAGTAGGTGATCTCCTTGCCCTTACAAACTTCTTGGTTCAACTCCACATCTTGACGGAGGCTCCCAAGCGACACCTAACCAATCTAGGAGGCACCACCCTCCAAAAGGTAATAGATGGTGTTGGTGATGATGAACTCCTTGCTCTTGTGCTTCAAATGATAATCTCCCCAACACTCAACTCTCCTCACTGATTTGGCTGTGGTGGAAGAAAGGATTGAGTGGAAAGCAACTTGGGAAGGCTAGAAATCAAGTTTCATATGGTGGGAGTGGAGCAACTTGATCTCAACACAAGGGTAGGTAGTTTTCTTCTCGAAATGTAAGGTAGGAGTGGTAGTTCTTTCGATGGCTCTCTCCACGAATGAAGAGGAGGTGGAGGGTATTTATAGCCTCCACACAAAATCAACCGTTACACACATTTGACCAATCTCGGTCAGACCGAAGTTGACAACTCGGTGAGACCGAAAGTTCAAATCTTGTGAACGTTGGGATTTTCGGTGGGACCGAAAATACAATCTCGGTGAGTCCGATTCTTCCAAAGACTAGGGTTTGCCAATCTCGGTGGGACCGACTTTATCATTTCGGTGACACCGATTTGATGACAGAAGGTTACAGAAGGTTGGCAACACTAGTTTCGGTGAGACCGAGTTTGGAATCGGAAAAACCAAAATATCTAGGGTTTGGCTTTGTGGCTGAGGTGGTTCATCTCGGTGTGACTGAGTTTATGGAATCGGTGAGACCGAGATTACTTATGAGTGTATGTTGGAATGAAAGATTGCTGATGGTTTGGGAGATAGATCACTAAGCACTTTGAGCAACCAGATCATTATCATAACCTCATCCCCTTTTAATAGTATTGGCTTTCCTATAGACTCAATGTGATCTTGGATCACTAAACCAGAAATGGAGTCTTAAGCTTTTGCCAATGCTTGCCTTAGCATCTTAGGGGTTCACCTCTCCAGTCCTTTTGCCAGCCAATGTGATTGAACTTCCTGAAACATACTTGATAAAAGCATTAGTCCAACCACAAAGTATGCTATCATTAATTACCAAAACCACCAGGGAGCAAATGTGCTTTCAATCTCCCCCTTTTTGGTAATTGATGGCAACACACAAAAGAAGATATCAAAGCTTACTGAAAGAAAAATAGAATTATCATTAAAGCTTTGACAAACATGTAGTACACAGGCTCCCCCTACAAGTGTGCAAGATTTTCATAGATTATGGTTTTGGACTACCACAAGCACACAAGAGAGAAACATCAAGATGTGCTACATGCAGCTTGGCTATATGCATCAGAACAGATGAAAAGAAGTGAGTGATAATGCATATGTGCATGGTGATTTCTTGCAAACAGATATTCACAAGCAAGTCACCATCATGCACATTCTGCAAGATGCATATACTTACCTTGAGGTTCCTTGACATTGTACCTGAAGAAATAAACTTGGGAAAACAAGGTTAGATAACACAAGAGTGTTTCTTCAACCAACTGCAAGAACATCAAGAGTACCAAGCCAGGGATGACATGTAAAGAGTGTCTCATATTGAGCACAAGCTTGAATCAGCAAACATGTCTCCCAAGACTGAAAGATTTTTCAATGAGCTCTGAGAGATTTTGCTTTTCACAAGATACCAATTGTGAGAGCGAGGAAAGCAAAATCAAGAGAATGATGCCAAATGTAATATCCAATATCCAATGTGGAACACGGCAAAGCTTTGATGTGATTCTCTCCCCCTTAAGGTAAGATTGCTCTTCTTCTCCTCCTAAATCTTCTCTTCTCCCCTTTATCTCCCAATCTCCCCTTAAGCTCCCCCTAAATCTTCTCCCCCTTTGACATCAAGTGCCGAAAAGGACAGTAAATTAGGAAGGTCAGGAAAGATGGAAGGAAAGAAGTGGGATCCTTAAGAATCACAACTGGGTAAAAAGAAATCATTGAGTTGAGCTGCAGAAGATGCTATCCTGAAAGAGGATCGGTGTCACCGAAGTGAGATGGATCGGTAGGTCCGAAAGTCTGGGACTTAGGGCAGATCCGTTTTCGGTTAGACCGAAATTTTTAAGTTGGTGACGCCGAGTTTAATTTCAAGGAAATTCAGAAATAATGCAGCTCACTTTGCAAGGAATGTTTCAAAGGATTTGCAATGAATTTGTAAATGATTTTCAGGGAATTGATCAGAGCCAAAAGATATTCACAAAAACAGAAGAATAGAAACAAAAGATTGCTAGATGAAGTTTTTTTTTGATTAAAAAGAGAACTCAATGAGAGAATCATAAGAGAAAATAGAGAACTCCAAAGCATATGTACTTCATCTAGATAGGGGTCGGCGACTAGGTCACCTATGTTTGAGTATATTGACTTAGGAGTCAAATGAGAACATTCGATCATAGGTCATACTCATCGTTTAAGCTCAAAATGGGGTTGCCATTTTTCAATTAAGCATTTGATGTGATCACATCTTATGAAGCTGCTTGTACTCATGCCTTTGAGCAAAGCTCCTTCAAGATGTGAAGAACATACCTTGGGGTTGTTGTTGCTTTGTTCATGTAGGTGAACTTGATGTAGGTGCTCATAGAATGTGAAGTTGGAGCACCATTTCCAATTGTGTAGTTCATCTTCCTACATGGGTTAGGCAAGCAAGGAAATACTCAAGAGTATCCAAGATGACAAGAGTGAAATACTAGATGTATAAGGTGTCAAAAAGGATATGTGGAATTTTGTTCCTTGAACTCAACATCCCAAAGGGCTAGATACTTGGTCAATGACAAGATTACTCAAGATTTGAGTGTGTGGTAATCTTGTGGAATGTAGACCATCCAAGTACCTGCAAGGAGTTAGATGCAATACAAGGGGGCAAATGTGTCCAAGACATATGATCATCATCATAAGAGAAATATCAAGGATTAGTTAATAAGGCTCAAGCCTTGCATGCATCAATGGAGTTTTCACTCCAAGTTTGAAGCATCAATGATGTTCAACTCACTCCTTAAGCGACAAAACACTTTCTCATCAAGTGGTTTTGTAAAGATATCTGCAAGCTGTTTGTCAGTACGAACATGCTTAAGATTAATGTCACCCTTGGCAATGTGATCACGAATAAAATGGTGACGAACTTCAATATGTTTCGTGCGAGAGTGTTGCACAGGATTGTGTCCAATCTTAATCGCACTCTCATTGTCACATAGCAAAGGAACATGTCTCGCATGTATCCCATAATCCTTAAGCGTTTGTGTCATCCATAGCAACTGAGCACAACATGAACCAGCGGCTATATATTCTGCTTCGGCAGTAGATAATGATACCGAATTTTGTTTCTTGGAGGACCAAGATACAAGGGATCGACCAAGAAATTGACACGTACCCGAAGTTGACTTTCTATCAACCCTGTCTCCGGCATAGTTCGAGTCGGAATAGCCAACAAGATCGAAAGAGGCCCTCTTAGGATACCAAATGCCAAAGTTAGGTGTGTGTATCAAATATCTCACAATTCTTTTAACAGCTTTAAGATGACATTCCTTAGGGGCTGCTTGATATCGAGCACACATGCATACACTCAACATTATGTCAGGACGAGAAGCACAGAGATATAGTAGAGAACCAATCATGGATCGGTAAACCTTTTGATCAATAGGTTCTCCATCTTTAGTCAAGTCATTATGTCCACTAGTAGGCATGGGGGTTCTCATACCTTTGCTTTCTTGCATGTTGAACTTCTTGAAGAGATCCTTGGTGTACTTTGTTTGTGAGACAAAGGTACCCTCCTTAGATTGCTTGATTTGCAACCCAAGGAAGAATTTGAGTTCACTCATCATGGACATCTCATACTTCTCCGACATGAGCTTTCCAAACTTCTCGCTAAAATGAGGGTTAGTTGAACCAAAGATAATATCATCAACATATATTTGGCACACAAATAGTTCACCATCAACCCTTTTCGTGAATAGCGTTGAGTCTATTTTTCCAATCTCAAACCCTTTCTCAAGAAGAAAGCTAGTTAAGCATTTGTACCAAGCTCTAGGGGCTTGTTTAAGACCATAAAGAGCTTTGTGCAACTTGTAGACATGATTAGGCTTTTTAGGATTCACAAATCCGGGAGGTTGTTTCACAAATACTTCATCCTCAATTTCACCATTTAGGAATGCACTTTTAATGTCCATTTGATAGAGAGTAATATCATGGTGGTTGGCATAAGCAAGAAGAATGCGAATGGACTCAAGTCTAGCAACAGGGGCATAGGTCTCACCATAGTCCATACCTTCGACTTGTGTGTAACCTTGAGCTACGAGACGAGCCTTGTTGCGGATGACTTGTCCATCCTCATCTTGCTTGTTCCGAAACACCCATTTGGTTCCAATGACGTTTTGGTCATCATTGGGCTTCTCTACCAAAGTCCAAACGTTGTTCCTCTCGAAGTTGTGTAGCTCTTCATGCATAGCGTTCACCCAATCCGGGTCTTCAAGCGCTTCTTCTACCTTCATAGGTTCAAGACTAGAGATAAATGAGTAATGCTCACAAAAGTTAGCTAAACGAGTTTTAGAGCGAGTAATTCTCCCGGAGTCGATGTCATTCATCATTTGTTCCACGGGATGATTCTTCTTGACTCTTGCTCGAACTCGAGATAGCTTTTGTTGTGGTCGCGGCTGAGCTTCCTCATCATCCTCATCTTCCTCTTCTTCTTCATTGTTGTTGGTGTTGTCTTGAGGTGGTGGAGAAGGAGGTTGTGGTGGATCTTCTTGTTGCTCCCCCTCATCTTGGTGAGTTCCACTTGTGGAAGCCTCCATGTTGCTTTGAGGTTCATCTCTCCGTGTGGTAGGGGGCTCCACATATGTAGATGAGGTACTCTCCTTCACTTCCATGGGACGAATCTTTCCAATGGACAAATCTTGAATGGCTTCCGATGGGTCTTTGTCTCCTACATCAATAGGCATTTGCTCTACTTGCGAGCCATTAGATTCATCAAACTTCACATCTACCGTCTCTTCAACCTTTCGGGTGAAATTATTGTAGACACGGTAGGTGTGGGAGTTTGATCCATAACCGAGAAAAAAGCCTTCATGAGTTTTAGGAGCAAACTTAGACCGACGATGCTTATCAAGGATATAGCATTTTGAACCAAAGACACGAAAGTATCCCACTTGGGGTTTGTTACCGGTGAGGAGCTCGTATGAAGTCTTGCCGAGGAGCTTATGAAGATAAAGCCTGTTGACAGCATGACAAGCTGTCTTGACCGCTTCACCCCAAAAGTGCTTCGGTGTCTTGTATTCGTCAAGCATCGTTCTCGCCATCTCTATGAGCGTTCGGTTCTTCCTCTCAACAACTCCATTTTGTTGAGGAGTGTACGTAGCCGAGAACTCATGTAGAATTCCTTCCTCATCGAGAAAAGAGTCCACATGGGCGTTCTTGAACTCCGTTCCGTTGTCACTCCGAACTTTCTTGATCTTCACCTCGAATTGATTTTGGGCCTTTCTAGCAAAGGTTTTGAAGATTCTCTGAACTGCGATTTGTCATCAAGGAAAAATACCCACGTAAATCTGGAATAATCATCAACAATAACTAGACCAAAGGAGTTACCACCAAGGCTTTTGTAAGCATTGGGACCAAGAGATCCATATGAAGAAGCTCAAGCGGTCTCCTTGTGGTCATGATGTTCTTCACGGATGACTTCCACCTACTTGTTTTCCTGCTTGACAAGCACTCTGAGTCTATCTTTGTCAAAGAAAACATCTTTAACACCAAGAATATGATCACCTTTGATTAGCTTATCTAGATTACGCATACCAACATGTCCAAGCCTTCTATGCCAAAGCCAACCTTTAGCGGATTTAGCAATGAAGCAAGTTCTAGGTTGAGCTTTCTTAGTGAAATCAACGATATATAGGTCACCTCTACGGATACCGGTAAATACCATGTTATGATTGTCACGACAAAAACTTGGCAATCTACTTGATGAATAGCACATTGAATCCAAAGTCAGCTAATCTAGACACGGAAAGTAAATTGTATCCAAGTGATTCAACAAGCATGACATTTTGAATAGAGCTATCATGAGATATGGCCACCTTACCAAGGCCAAGTACCTTACCCTTGGAGTTGTCTCCAAAAGTCACATACTTGAGTGGACCATCGTTCTTTGCAAGCTCTCGAAACATGTCTTCGTCTCCGGTCATGTGATCGGTGCATCCACTATCAAGAATCCACTCTTTTCCACCGGATATGTAGTCTCTCAAATTTGCCATAAGATTGAGACTCTTCATGATCTTGTCTAGCTCGGTGTCCGAATCAGAGTAATCGTCATCATGCTCATGCTCATCATCATATTGACCCATAGATAGTTCATCATCAACACCTAGGTCAATTTGACAACTACTTGCATTAGTTTTGTCACAGTGACAATAATCATCGGAATGCAATACAAGAGCATTTCTAACTAGAACATTGATAAGTCCGGAATCACCCTTCTTTTTCATAAGATCACGAAGCTCAAAGAAGCATTTATCAAAGTTGGGATCATTGGGGCGCATCATATCAAATTCAATAGTCTTGTATAGAATTTCATCAAGACCTCTCAAAGAGTAGTCCGGATAAAGTTCTTCCAAGAACTTCCACATGGCATAGGCGCACTCAAAGTTTGTGACAAGCTCAAGCAAGTTATCGGGCAAACCTCTAATGATAAGATTTACAGTTCTAAGGTTACGAAGCAAATCAAGCTCTTCATCCATAGTAGGGTGCAAGGGGTCAAATGGAGGTACATATGGGGTTTCAACATATTTGCGCAAGTTGTACATCTTAAAGATATCAAGCATTTCAATCCTCCACGAGTTATAGGACACTCCATCAAGAATAGGCACTCTATGGCTAACACTCCCAAACGTAGACACGTCCATCTTCCTCCAATGGTGTGCAAACCAAAGCAATGGAGACCAAGGCTCTGATACCAATTGTAGGATCGTTGAAGGTAAGAGTGTCTAGAGGGGGGGGATTAGACAACTCAACAAGATAAAAATTATGCCCTTTTACAAAGACAAGTTCTTGGCAGATTTAGCATGTCACACAAGTCAAGTAGCTTACTACACATGCAATTCTAGAGTATGGGCAGCGGAAAGTAAATTGCATATGAAGTAAAGAGAGGTGGAGAAGATCAAACGCAATTTGGAGACACGGAGATTTTTCTCGTGGTTCCGATAGGTGGTGCTATCGTCAATCCACGTTGATGGAGACTTCAACCCACGGAGGGTAACAGCTGCGAGAGTCCACGGAGGCTCCACCCACGAAGGGTCCACGAAGAAGCAACCTTGTCTATGCCATCATGGCATACGCCCGGAGGACTAGCCTTACTGGGGTAGATCTTCACGAAGTAGGCGATCTCCTTGCCCTTACAAACTCCTTGGTTCAACTCCACATCTTGTGAAGGCTCCCAAGCGACACCTAACCAATCTAGGAGGCACCACCCTCCAAAAGGTAATAGATGGTGTTGGTGATGATGAACTCCTTGCTCTTGTGCTTCAAATGATAATCTCCCCAACACTCAACTCTCCTCACTGATTTGGCTGTGGTGGAAGAAAGGATTGAGTGGAAAGCAACTTGGGAAGGCTAGAAATCAAGTTTCATATGGTGGGAGTGGAGCAACTTGATCTCAACACAAGGGTAGGTAGTTTTCTTCTCGAAATGTAAGGTAGGAGTGGTAGTTCTTTCTGATGGCTCTCTCCACGAATGAAGAGGAGGTGGAGGGGTATTTATAGCCTCCACACAAAATCCAACCGTTACACACATTTGACCAATCTCGGTCAGACCGAAGTTGACAACTCGGTGAGACCGAAAGTTCAAATCTTGTGAACGTTGGGATTTTCGGTGGGACCGAAAATACAATCTCGGTGAGTCCGATTCTTCCAAAGACTAGGGTTTGCCAATCTCGGTGGGACCTACTTTATCATTTCGGTGACACCGATTTGATGATAGAAGGTTACAGAAGGTTGGCAACACTAGTTTCGGTGAGGCCGAGTTTGGAATCGGAAAAACCGAAATATCTAGGGTTTGGCTTTGTGGCTGAGGTGGTTCATCTCGGTGTGACTGAGTTTATGGAATCGGTGAGACCGAGATTACTTATGAGTGTATGTTGGAATGAAAGATTGCTGATGGTTTAGGAGATAGATCACTAAGCACTTTGAGCAACCAGATCATTATCATAACCTCATCCCCTTTTAATAGTATTGGCTTTCCTATAGACTCAATGTGATCTTGGATCACTAAACCAGAAATGGAGTCTTGAGCTTTTGCCAATGCTTGCCTTAGCATCTTAGGGGTTCACCTCTCCAGTCCTTTTGCCAGCCAATGTGATTGAACTTCCTGAAACATACTTGATAAAAGCATTAGTCCAACCACAAAGTATGCTGTCATTAATTACCAAAACCACCAGGGAGCAAATGTGCTTTCACGAACAGGCCGGCCAAAGCGGCGAGGACCATGAGGTGCTCTTCGTCCTGGGCATCGGCATCGGCTTCCTCCTCCAGCAGCGTTGCGAGCGCCTCCTCATTGTCCGAGTCCATCACCGAGCAGACAAAACATCAAACACTTGGTGGGCGTGGGAGGCGTGCAGCCGCCGATAGCCCCACCTACATGGATGGAGCGCCGGAGAGCTCGCCCAGGAGCGGGGTGGAGGCTGCCGCGGTGAACCATCTCTTCTCGGCGGGGAAATGCCCTTTCTAGCGGCGGTGGGCAGGTAGGCGACACCAGAATCGGCACGGCGGCGGGAGGGATAGTGCACGCGGGGAGCGAATCTGGACGTGCAAAAAACTTTTTTTCGCCTGAAAGTGGTGGCCATGCTCCGCTTTTCCTTCCGCCGGAGCCCCCAAGCGCCCCCAATGCACTGGGTTCGGCCTGGGATAGCCGGGCCGAAAAATGGCTGAACCGGCGGGAATCCGGCGTCCTGGGGGGGGGGGGTGACTGGGAGGGGGGGGTGGCGCCAGCGGGAAAAAAGTGGCCCTGAGGGGCCTGTTGGGGGCGCGAGTGGAGATGCTCTTAGGCTCCACCTCATTTATGTTGGGGAACGTAGTAATATCAAAAAATTTCCTATGCACACGCAAGATCGTGGTGATGCATAACAACGAGAGGGGAGAGTGTTGTCTACGTACCCTCGTAGACCATAAGCGGAAGCGTTAGCACAACGCGGTTGATGTAGTCGTACGTCTTCACAGCCCGACCGATCAAGCACCGAAAGCATGACACCTCCAAGTTCTTGCACACGTTCAGCTCGATGACGTCCCTCGAACTCCGATCCAGCCAAGTGTCAAGGGAGAGTTCCGTCAGCACGACGGCGTGGTGACGATGATGATGTTCTACCGTCGCAGGGCTTCGCCTAAGCACCGCTACGATATTATCAAGGAGGACTATGGTGGAGGGGGGCACCGCACACGGTTAAGAGATCAATGATCAATTGTTGTCTCTCCAAGGAGTGCCCCTCTCCCCGTATATAAAGGAGTGGAGGAGGGGGAGGGCCAGCCCTCTCTATGGCGCGCCCTAGGGGAGTCCTACTCCCACCGGGAGTAGGATTCCCCCTTTCCTAGTAGAACCAGGAGCCCTTCCAATTAGTAGGAGTAGGAGAGAAGGAAAGGGAAGGGAGAAGGAGAAGGAAGGAAGGGCCCCCTCCGTAGTCCAATTCGGACTAGTCCATGGGGAGGGGTGCGGCCACCCTTTGGGGTCTTTATCTCCTTTCCCGTATGGAAATTAAGGCCCAATACGAATTCCCGTAACTCTCCGATACTCCAAAAAATACCCGAATCACTCGGAACCTTTCTGATGTCCGGATATAGTCGTCCAATATATCGATCTTTACATCTCAACCATTTAGAGACTCCTCGTCATGTCCCCGGTCTCATCCGGGACTCCGAACTACCTTCAGTACATCAAAACACATAAACTCATAATATAACCGTCATCAAACTTTAAGCGTTCGGACCCTACGGGTTCGAGAACAATGTAGACATGACCGAGACACGTCTCCGGTCAATAACCAATAGCGGAACCTAGATGCTCATATTGACTCCCACATATTCTACGAAGATCTTTATTGGTCAAACCGCATAACAATAATGTTGTTCCCTTTGTCATCGGTATGTTACTTGCCCGAGATTCGATCGTCGGTATCTCAATACCTAGTTAAATCTCGTTACCGGCAAGTCTCTTTACTCGTTCCGTAATACATCATCCTACAACTAACTCATTAGTTACAATGCTTGCAAGGCTTATAGTGATGTGCATTACCGAGTGGGCCCAGAGATACCTCTCCGATAATCGGAGTGACAAATCTCGAAATACGCCAACCCAACAAGTACCTTCGGAGACACCTGTAGAGCACCTTTATAATCACCCAGTTATGTTGTGACGTTTGGTAGCACACAAAGTGTTCCTCCGGTAAACGGGAGTTGCATAATCTCATAGTTATAGGAACGTGTATAAGTCATGAAGAAAGCAATAGCAACATACTAAACGATCAAGTGCTAAGCTAACGAAATGGGTCAAGTCAATCACATCATTCTCCTAATGATGTGATCCCGTTAATCAAATGACAACTCATGTCTATGGTTAGGAAACTTAACCATCTTTGATTAATGAGCTAGTCAAGTAGAGGCATACTAGTGACACTATGTTTGTCTATGTATTCACACATGTATTATGTTTCCGGTTAATACAATTCTAGCATGAATAATAAACATTTATCATGAAATAAGGAAATAAATAAAAACTTTATTATTGCCTCTAGGGCATATTTCCTTCAGTCTCCCACTTGCACTAGAGTCAATAATCTAGTTCACATCGCCATGTGATTTAACACCAATATTCATATCTGTATATGATTAACATCCATAGTTCACATCGTCATGTGACCAAGACCCAAAGGGTTTACTAGAGTCAATAATCTAGTTCACATCGCTATGTGATTAACACCCAAAGAGTACTAAGGTGTGATCATGTGTTTGCTCGTGAGAGAAGTTTAGTCAACAGGTCTGTCACATTCAGAGCCGTATGTATTTTGCAAAATATTCTATGTCACAATGCTCTGTACGGAGCTACTCTAGCTAATTGCTCCCACTTTCAATATGTATCCAGATTGAGACTTAGAGTCATCTGGATCAGTGTCAAAACTTGCATCAACATAACCCTTTACGACGAACCTCTTGTCACCTCCATAATCGAGAAACATATCCTTATTCCACTAAGGATAATTTTGACCAATGTCTAGTGATCTACTCTTAGATCACTATTGTACTCCCTTGCCAAACTAGGGCAAAGTATACAATAGGTCTGGTCCATAGCATGTCATACTTTTATAGAACCTATGACTGAGGTATAGGGAATGACTTTCATTCTCTTTCTATTTTCTGCCGTGGTCGGGATTTGAGTCTTACTCAATTTCACACCTTTGCAGCACAGGAAAGGACTCTTTCTTTGACTGTTCCATTTTGAACTACTTCAAAATCTTATCAAGGTATGTACTCATTGAAAATCTTATCAAGCGTCTTGATCTATCTCGATAGATCTTGATGCTCAATATGTAAGTAGCTTTACTGAGGTCTTTCTTTTAAAGAACTCCTTTCAAACACTTCTTTATGCTTTCCAGAAAAATTCTACATCATTTCTGATCAACAATATGTCACTCACATATACTTATCAGAAAGGCTGTAGTGCTCCCAGTCACTTTATTGTAAATACAGGCTTCACTGCAAGTCCGTATAAAACTATATGTTTTGACCAACTTATCAAAGCGTATATTCCAACTTTGAGATGCTTGCACCAGTCCATAGATGGATCGCTAGAGCTTGCACATTTTGTTAGCACCTTTAGGATTGACAAAACCTTCTGGTTGCATCATATACAACTCTTCTTTAAGAAAACCATTAAGGAATGCAGTTTTGACATCCATTTGCCAGATTTCATAAAATGTGGCAATTGCTAACATGATTCGGACAGACTTAAGCATCGCTACAGTTGAGAAAATCTCATTGTAGTCAACACCTTGAACTTGTCGAAAACCTTTTTGCGACAAGTCGAGCTTTGTAGATAGTAACACTACTATCAACGTCCGTCTTCCTCTCGAAGATCCATTTATTTTCTATGGCTTGCCGATCATCGGGCAAGTCCACCAAAGTCCACACTTTGTTCTCATACATGGATCCTATCTCAGATTTCATGGCCTCCAGCCATTTCACGGAATCTGGGCTCATCATCGCTTCCTCATAGTTTGTAGGTTTATCATGGTCTAGCAGGGGCGGAGCCAGGATTTGAGCGTAGGGGGGCCAAGAGACGATAACCCAAAAAAATAATCAACATCATAGATGTATTAAATGCTTTTGATATACTCCATTGTGGAAAGGAGGGAGTATCTTACAATCAGCGGGGCAATGCAAATATGTTACATTTGCAATTTTTTTAAATCGGGTTCTTGACTACCCAGAAAATCAAATGTGTTATTTAGAGACAAATAATATACTGTTTTCGTCTTCATGACTACACAAATACAATAACAATTTAGGAAAAATTAAATCTAAATTATATAAGCAATGCATCATGACTGATTTGCAATACCGGTATGCTAGGATAGAAGAAGAAATCACTGACCTAACTTTTTTTTTGCGGGTGAATCACTGACCTAACTAATTTAATCTAAGTCATGAAATTGCTGCTGCTGACATAGACCGATGCTAGCGTATGATATAAATAAACAAAGGAGAGACTGACCGTAGGATTTTACGAGCATCACCAAGGTCGCCGGAATGAACGAACTACTGCTTGGCCGTCGCCATCGATCGGGATCGGTTATGCGATGTCGTATCGCCCAGCTATTCTCCTATAACTACCGTGAGAATGAGGCGAGCCTTGATGAGGGTCGTCGATGTCGCGTCGGCGTCGATACAATGGGTAGATGATGGGGATTCCCTAGACTAAACAGGCCATTTTGACCAACTAGTAATGGGCTGCAGTGCGTACTACTTTTGACCAAACTAATCTGTAGCTGGGTGTGTGGGCTTCAAGCCTGGAGCGCATCGTATAGGGGGGCCAAGTATTCCTTTAGCAAAGTACGACGCAAACCTTGGGGGGGGGCCTGGCCCCTGCTCGCCCCCCTTGGCTCCGCCACTGTGGTCTAGTAACATGACTTCCAGAACAGGATTACCGTACCACTCTGGTGTGGACCGTACTCTGGAAGACCTATGAGGTTCTGTAGTAACTTGATCTGAAGTTTCATGATCATCATCATTAGCTTCCTCACTAATTGGTTTAGAAATCACTGGAACTAACTTCTGTGATGAACTACTTTCCAATTCGGGAGAAGGTACAGTTACCTTATCAAGCTCTACTTTCCTCCCACTCACTTCTTTCAAGAGAAACTCCTTCTCTAGAAAGGATCCATCTTAGCAACGAATATCTTGCCTTCAGATCTGTGATAGAAGGTGTACCCAACAGTTTCCTTTGGGTATTCTATGAAGACGCACTTCTCCGATTCGGGTTCGAGCTTATCAGGTTGAAACTTTATCACATAAGCATTACAACTCCAAACTTTAAGAAACGACAGCTTAGGTTTATTGCTAAACCATAGTTCATACGGTGTCGTCTCAACGGATTTTGATGGTGCCCTATTTAAAGTGAATGCAGCTGTCTGTAATGCACAATCCCAAAACGATAGTGGAAAATCGGTAAGATACATCATAGATTGCACCATATCCAATAAAGTGCGGTTATGACGTTCGGACACACCGTTACGCTGTGGTGTTCCAGGTGGCATGAATTTGTGAAACTATTCCACATTATTTTAACTGAAGGCCAAACTCGTAACTCAAATATTCATCTCCACGATTAGATCACAGAAACTTTATTTTCTTGTTATGATGATTTTCCACTTCACTCTGAAATTCTTTGAACCTTTCAACTATTTCAGACTTATGTTTCATCAAGTAGATATACCCATATCTGCTCAAATCATTTGTGAAGGTGAGAAAATAACGATACCCGTCACGATCCTTAATACTCATTGGTCTGCATACATCAGTATGTATTATTTCCAAAGAGTCAGTAGCTCATTCCATTGTTCTGGAGAACGGAGTTTTAGTCATCTTGCCCAAAAGGCACGGTTCGCAAGCATCAAATGATTCATAACCAAGTGATTCCGAAAATCCATCTTTTATGGAGTTTCTGAAGGAAATATGCCCTAGAGGCAATAATAAAGTTATTATTTATTTCCTCATATCATGATAAATGTTTATTATTCATGCTAGAATTGTATTAACCGGAAACATGATACATGTGTGAATACATAGACAAACATAGTGTCACTAGTATGCCTCTACTTGAACTAGCTCATTGATCAAAGATGGTTATGTTTCCTAACCATAGGCATGTGTTGTCATTTATTAATGGGATCACATCATTAGGAGAATGATGTGATTGACTTGACCCATTCCGTTAGCTTAGCACTTGATCGTTTAGTATATTGCTATTGCTTTCTTCATGACTTATACAAAGTTCCTGCAACTATGAGATTGTGCAACTCCCATTTACCGGAGGAACACTTTGTGTGCTACCAAACGTCACAACATAACTGGGTGATTATAAAGGTGCCCTACAGGTGTCTCCGAAGGTACATGTTGAGTTGGCATAATTCGAGATTAGGTTTTGTCACTCCGATTGTCGGAGAGGTATCTCTGGGCCCTCTCGGTAATACTCATCACCTAAGCCTTGCAAGCATTGTAACTAATGAGTTAGTTATGAGATGATGTATTACGGAACGAGTAAAGAGACTTGCCAGTAACGAGATTGAACTAGGTATTGGATACCGACGATCGAATCTTGGGCAAGTAACATATCGATGACAAAGGGAACAACGTATGTTGTTATGCGGTTTGACCGATAAAGATCTTCGTAGAATATGTGGGAACCAATATGAACATCTAGATTCCGCTATTGGTTATTGACCGAGAATAGTTCTAGGTCATGTCTACATAGTTCTCGAACCCGTAGGGTCCGCACGCTTAACGTTACGATGACAGTTTTATTATGAGTTTATAAGTTTTGATGTACCGAAGGTTGTTCAGAGTCCTAGATGTGATCACGGACATGACGAGGAGTCTCGAAATGGTCGAGACATAAAGATTGATATATTGGATGACTATATTCGGACACCGGAAGTGTTCCGGGTGTTTTCGGAGAAAAATCTGAGTACCGGAGGGTTACCGGAACCCCCCGGGAAGTAATGGGCCTTAATGGGCCCTATTGGAGAGAGAGATAGGCCAGCCAGGGCAAGTGGCGTGCCCTCTCCCCTTGAGTCCGAATAGGACAAGGAAGGGGGCCCCTTGCCTTCCCCTCTCCCTCCTTCCTTCCCCTCCTTCTTGGAATAGGAAGGGAGGAAACCTACTGGAGTAGGTTTCCCCCTCTAGGCGCGCCTCCCCTTAGGCGGACCCTCCTCCTCTCCCCTTTATATCTGGGCGGGGGCACCCATAGACACACAAGTTGATCTACGGATCGTTCCTTAGCCGTGTGCGGTGCCCCCTCCACCATAATCCACCTCGGTCATATCGTCGTGGAGTTTAGGAGAAGCCTGCGCGTAGAACATCATCATCATCACCACGCCGTCGTCTTGTGAAACTCATCCCCGCGCTTTGCTGGATTGGAGCCGGGGGCGTCATCGAGTGAGCGTGTGCTAAACACGGAGGTCTTGTACGTTCGGTGCTTGGATCGGTCGATTCGTGAAGACGTCGACTACATCAACAGCGTTGTCATAGCGCTTCGCTTACGGTCTCGAGGGTGTGTGATCGAACACTCTCCCCTCTCGTTGCTATGCCATCACCATGATCTTGCGTGTGCGTAGGATTTTTTGAAATTACTCGTTCCCCAGCAATGGCATCCGAGCCTAGGTTTTATCGTTGATGTTATATGCACGAGCAGAACACAAGTGAGTTGTGGGCGATACAAGTCATCTTGCTTACCAAAGATGTCATACTTTGGTTCGGCGGTATTGTTGGATGAAGTGGCCCAGACCGACATTACGCGTACGCTTACGCGAGACTGGTTTTACCGCCGTGCTTTGCACATAGCTGACTAGCAGGTGTCAGATTCTCCAACTTTAGTTGAACCGAGTGTGGCTACGCCCGGTCCTTGCGAAGGTTAAAACATCACCAACTTGACGAACTATCGTTGTGGTTTTTGATGCGTAGGTAAGAACGGTTCTTGCTCAGCCCGTAGCAGCCACGTAAAACTTGCAACAACAAAGTAGAGGACGTCTAACTTGTTTTTGCAGGGCACGTTGTGATGTGATATGGCCAAGGCGTGATGCTATATTTTATTGTATGAGATGATCATGTTTTGTAACTGAAGTTATCGGCAATGGCAGGAGCCATATGGTTGTCGCTTTATTGTATGAAATGCAAGCATACTGTAATTGCTTTACTTTATCACTAAGCGGTAGCGATAGTCGTAGAAGCAATAGATGGCGTAACGACAACGATGCTACGATGGAGATCAAGGTGTCGCGCCGGTGGCGATGGTGATCATGGCGGTGCTTGGAGATGGAGATCACAAGCACAAGATGATGATGGCCATATCATATCACTTATATTGATTGCATGTGATGTTTATCCTTTATGCATCTTATCTTGCTTTGATTGACGGTAGCATTTTAAGATGATCTCTCACTAAAAATTATCAAGAAGTGTTCTCCCTGATTATGCATCGTTGCCAAAGTTCGTCGTGCCCAGACACCACGTGATGATCGGGTGTGATAAGCTGTACGTCCATCTACAACGGGTGCAAGCCAGTTTTGTACACGTGGAATACTCATGTTAAACTTGACGAGCCTAGCATATGCAGATATGGCCTCGAAACACGGAGACCGAAAGGTCGAGCGTTTATCATATAGTAGATATGATCAACATAAAGATGTTCACCATTGAAAACTACTCCATCTCACGTGATGATCGGTTATGGTTTAGTTGATTTGGATCACGTAATCACTTAGATGACTAGAGATATGTCTGTCTAAGTGGGAGTTCTTAAGTAATATGATTAATTGAACTTAAATTTATCATGAACTTAGTACCTGATAGTATTTTGCTTGTCTATGTTTGTTTGTAGATAGATGGCTCGTGCTGTTGTTCCATTGAATTTTAATGCGTTCCTTGAGAAAGCAAAGTTGAAAGATGATGGTAGCAATTACGGACTGGGTCCGTAACACGAGGATTATCCTCATTGCTGCACAAAAGGTTCGTCCTAGAAGCACGCTGGGTGCCGGGCCAGCTCTTGATGCTGGCCACGGCGTTAAGAATGTCAGCGAGCAAAGGCGACGACTACTCTATAGTTCGATGTGCCATGCTTTACGGCTTAGAACTGGGTCTTCAACGGCGTTTTGAGCGTCATGGAGCATATGAGATGTTCAGAGTTGAAGTTAATATTTCAAGCAAATGCCCGATTGAGAGATATGAAGTCTCCAATAAGTTCTACAGCTGCAAGATGGAGAGAATAGTTACTGTCGGTGAGCATATACTCAAAATGTGCGGGTATAATAATCACTTGATTCAAGCTGGGAGTTAATCTTTGGGATGATAGCGTCATTGACGAAATTCTCCAATCACGCCACCAAGCTACAAGAGCTTTGTGATGAACTATAATATGCAAGGGATGAACAAGACTATTCCGAGCTCTTAGCAATGCTAAAAACAGCGGAGGTAGAAATCAAGGAGCATCAAGTGTTGATGGTCAACAAGACCACTAGTTTCAAGAAAAGGGAAAGGGAAGAAGAAGGGAACTTCAATAAGAACAACAAGCAAGTTGCTGCTCAAGAGAAGAAACCCAAGTCTGGACCTAAGCACAGGCCGAGTGCTTCTCTTGCAAGCGGTAGTCCTTTGAGCGAACTGCCCCAAGTATTTGGCGGATAAGAAGGATGGCAAAGTGAACAAAGGTATATGTGATATACATGTTATTGATGTGTACCTAACTAGAGCTCGTAGTAGCACTTGTGTATTTGATATTGGTTACATTGCTAATATTTGCAACTCAAAACAGGGACTACGGAATAAGCGAGCAGCGGCCAGGGCGAGGTGACGATGCGGCGTGGGAAAGCAGTTCCAAAGTCGATGTGATCGCGGTCGGCACGCTACCTCTACATCTACCTTGGGATTAGTTTTAGACCTGAATAATTGTTATTTGGTGCCAGCGTTGAGCATGAACATTATATCTGGATCATGTTTGATGCGAGACGGTTATTCATTTAAATCAGAGAATAATGGTTGTTCTATTTGTATGAGTAATATCTTTTATGGTCATGCACCCTTGAAGAGTGGTCTATTTTTATTGAATCTCGATAGTAGTGATACACATATTCATAATGTTGAAGCCAAAAGATGCAGAGTTGATAATGATAGTGCAACTTATTTGTGGCACTGCCGTTTAGGTCATATCAGTGTAAAGCACATGAAGAAACTCCATACTGATGGACTTTTGGAATCACTTGATTATGAATCACTTGGTACTTGCAAACCATGCCTCATGGGCAAGATGACTAAAACACCGTTCTCCAGTATTATGGAGAGAGCAACAGATTTTTTGGAAATCATACATACAGATGTATGTGGTCCGATGAATGTTGAGGCTCGTGGCGGATATTGTTATTTTCTCACCTTCACAGATGATTTGAGCAGATATGGGTATATCTACTTAATGAAGCACAAGTCTGGAACATTTGAAAAGTTCAAAGAATTTCAGAGTGAAGTGGAAAATCATCGTAACAAGAAAATAAAATTTTCTACGATCTGATCGTGGAGGAGAATATTTGAGTTCTGAGTTTGGTTTACATTTGAAACAATGCGGAATAGTTTAGCAACTCCGCCACAGGAACACCACAAAGAAATGGTGTGTCGAGCGTCGTGTCGTACTTTACTAGATATGGTGCGATCCATGATGTCTCTTCTTGATTTACCGCTATCGTTTTGGGGTTATGCTTTAGAGGCGGCTGCATTCACATTGAATAGGGCACCATCTAAATCCGTTAAGGCGACACCTTATGAACTGTGGTTTGGCAAGAAACCAAAGTTATCGTTTCTTAAAGTTTGGGGCTGTGATGCTTATGTAAAGAAACTTCAACCAGATAAGCTCGAACCCAAATCGAATGTGTCTTCATAGGATACCCAAAAGAGACTGTTGGGTACACCTTCTATCACAGATCCGAAGGCAAAACATTAAATGCGCTAAAATGGATCCTTTCTAGAAGGAGTTTCTCTCGAAAGAAGTGAGTGGGAGGAAAGTAGAACTTGATGAGGTAATCTGTACTGCTCCCTTATTGGAAAGTAGTTCATCACGAAATCAGTTCTGTGACAAATACACCAATTAGTGAGGAAGCTAATGATATTGATCATGAAACTTCAGATCAAGTATCTACTAAACCTCGTAGGTCTACCAGAGTAAGATACGCACCAGAGTGGTACGATAATCCTGTTCTGGAAGTCACGTTACTTGACCATGGCGAACCTACGAACTATGAGGAAGCGATGATGAGCCCAGATTCATAAAATGGCTAGAAGCCATGAAATCGAGATGGGATCCATGTATGAGAACAAAGTATGGACTTTGGTTGACTTGCCCAATGATCGGCAAGCCATTGAGAATAAATGGATCTTTAAGAAGAAGACCCGACAGCGACGGTAATGTAACTGTCTATAAAGCTCGACTTGTTGCAAAAGGTTTTCGACAAGTTCAAGGGGTTGACTACGATGAGACTTTCTCACCTGTAGCGGTGCTTAAGTCTGTCCGAATCATGTTAGCGATTGCCGCATTTTATGATTATAAAATTTGGCAGATGGATGTCAAAGCTGCATTCCTGAATGGATTTCTGGAAGAAGAGTTGTATATGATGCAACCAGAAGGTTTTATCGATCCTAAAGGAGCTAACAAAGTGTGCAAGCTCCAGCGATCAATTTATGGTCTGGTGCAAGCCTCTCGGAGTTGGAATAAATGCTTTGATAGTGTAATCAAAGCATATGGTTTTATCTGAGACTTTTGGAGAAGCTTTGTATTTACAAGAAAGTGAGTGGGAGCTCATAGCATTTCTAATATTACATGTGGATGACATATTGTTGATTGGAAATGATATAGAATTTCTGGATAGCATAAAGGATACTTGAATAAAAGTTTTTCAATGAAAGACCTCGGTGAAGCTGCTTACATATTGGGCATTAAGATCTATAGAGATAGATCAAGGCGCTTGATTGGACTTTCACAAAGCACGTACCTTGATAAAGTATTGAAAAAGTTCAATATGGATCGAGCGAAGAAAGGTTCTTGCACGTATTACAAGGTATAAAGTTGAGTCGGACTCAATGCCCGACCACTGCGAAGATAGAGAAAATGAAAGGAGTTCCCCATGCTTCAGCCATAGGCTCTATCATGTATGCAATCTTGTGTACGGACTGATGTGTGCCTTGCTACTAGTTTAGCAGGGAGGTACCAAAGTAATCCAGGAGTGGGTCATTGGACAGCGGTCAAGAACATCCTGAAATACCGGAAAAGGACTAAGGATATGTTTCTCGTATATGGAGGTGACAAAGAGCTAGTCGTAAATGGTTACATCGATGGAAGCTTTGACACTGATCCGGACGATTCTAAATCGCAAATCGGATACGTATTTTTATTAAACGGTGGAGCTGTAAGTTGGTGCAGTTCTAAACAAAGCGTCGTCGTGGGATCTACATGTGAAGCGGAGTACATAGCTGCTTCGGAAGCAGCGAATGAAGGAGTCTGGATGAAGGAGTTCATTTCTGATCTAGGTGTTATACCTAGTGCATCGGGACCAATGAAGATCTTCTGTGACAATACTGGTGCAATTGCCTTGGCAAAGATATCCAAATTTCACAAGAGGACCAAGCGCATCAAGAGACGCTTCAATTCCATTCGGGACCAAGTCCAAGTGGGAGACATAGAGATTTGCAAGATACATACGGATCTGAATGTTGCAGACCCATTGACTAAGCGTCTCTCACGAGCAAAACATGATCAGCACCAAGACTCCATGGGTGTTAGAATCATTACTATGTAATCTAGATTATTGACTCTAGTGCAAGTGGGAGACTGAAGGAAATATGCCCTAGAGGCAATAATAAAGTTATTATTTATTTCCTCATATCATGATAAATGTTTATTATTCATGCTAGAATTGTATTAACTGGAAACATGATACATGTGTGAATACATAGACAAACATAGTGTCACTAGTATGCCTCTACTTGAACTAGCTCATTGATCAAAGATGGTTATGTTTCCTAACCATAGGCATGTGTTGTCATTTGATTAATGGGATCACATCATTAGGAGAATGATGTGATTGACTTGACCCATTCCGTTAGCTTAGCACTTGATCGTTTAGTATGTTGCTATTGCTTTCTTCATGACTTATACAAAGTTCCTGCAACTATGAGATTGTGCAACTCCTGTTTATTGGAGGAACACTTTGTGTGCTACCAAACGTCACAACGTAACTGGGTGATTATAAAGGTGCTCTACAGGTGTCTCCGAAGGTACATGTTAAGTTGGCATAATTCGAGATTAGGTTTTGTTACTCCGATTGTCGAAGAGGTATCTCTGGGCCCTCTCGGTAATACTCATCACCTAAGCCTTGCAAGCATTGTAAGTAATGAGTTAGTTATGAGATGATGTATTATGGAATGAGTAAAGAGACTTGCTAGTAACGAGATTGAACTAGGTTTTGGATACCGACGATCGAATCTCGGGCAAGTAACATACCGATGACAAAGGGAACAACGTACGTTGTTATGCGGTTTGACCGATAAAGATCTTCATAGAATATGTGGGAACCAATATGAACATCCAGGTTCCGCTATTGGTTATTGACCGAGAATAGTTCTAGGTCATGTCTACATAGTTCTCGAACCCGTAGGGTCCGCAAGCTTAACGTTACGATGACAATTTTATTATGAGTTTATAAGTTTTGATGTACTGAAGGTTGTTCGGAGTTTTGGATGTGATCACGGACATGACGAGGAGTCTCAAAATGGTCAAGAAATAAAGATTGATATATTGGATGACTATATTCGGACACCGGAAGTGTTCCGGGTGTTTTCGGAGAAAAACGAGTACTGGGAGGTTCTACCGAACCCCGAGAAGTAATGGGCCTTGATGGGCCCTATTGGAGAGAGAGGGGGCGGCCAGGGCAAGTGGCGCCCCTCCCTTGAGTCGAATAGGACAAGGAAGGGGGCGGCGCCCCTGCCTTCCCCTCTCCCTCCTTCCTTCCCCTCCTTCTTGGAATAGGAAAGGAAGGGGGGAAACCTACTTGGAGTAGGTTTCCCCCTCCTAGGGCGCGCCTCCCCTTGGGCCGGCCTCCTCCTCCTCTCCCCCTTTATATATGGGGGCGAGGGGCACCCCATAGACACACAAGTTGATCTACGGATCATTCCTTAGCCGTGTGCGGTGCCCCCCTCCACCATAATCCACCTCGGTCATATCGTCGCGGAGTTTAGGAGAAGCCCTGCGCTGGTAGAACATCATCGTCGTCCTGCACGCCGTCGTCTTGTGAAAACTCATCCCCGACGCTTTTGGATTGGAGCCCGGGGGACGTCATCGAGCTGAACATGTGCTGAACACGGAGGTGCCGTACGTTCGGTGCTTGGATCGGTCGATTCGTGAAGACGTACGACTACATCAACCGCGTTGTCATAACGCTTCCGCTTACAGTCTACGAGGGTACGTGGACGAACACTCTCCCCTCTCGTTGCTATACCATCACCATGATCTTGCGTGTGCGTAGGATTTTTTTTGAAATTACTACGTTCCCCAACAGTTTCTTCATGCGCTTTACACCGATATGACCCAAACGGCAGTGCCACAAATAAGTTGCACTATCATTATTAACTTTGCATCTTTTGGCATCAATATTATGAATATTTGTATCACTACGATCGAGATCCAACAAATTATTTTCATTGGATGTATGACCATTGAAGGTTTTATTCATGTAAACGGAACAACAATTATACTCTGACTTTAAATGAATAACCATATTGTAATAAACATGATCAAATCATATTCATGCTCAAAGCAAATGCCAAATAACATTTATTTAGGTTTAACACTAATCCCGAAATTATAGGGAGTGTGTGATGATGATCATATCAATCTTGGAACTATTTCCAACACTCATCGTCACTTCCCCTCAACTAGTCTCTATGTATTATGTAACTCCTGTTTCGAGTTACTAATCTTAGCAACCGAACAAGTATCAAATACCCAGAGGCTACTATAAACACTAGTAAAGCACACATCAATAAACTGTATATCAAATATACCCTTGTTTACTTTGCCATCCTTCTTATCCACCAAATATTCAGGGCATTTCCGCTTCCAGTGACCATTTCCTTTGCAGTCTAAGCACTCAGTTTCAGGCTTTGGTCCAGCTTTGAGCTTCTTCGCGGGATTGACAACTTGCTTGTCATTCTACTTGAAGTTCCCTTTCTTTCCCTTTGCCCTTTTCTTGAAACTAGTGGTCTTGTCAATCATCAACACTTGATGCTCTTTTCTTGATTTCTACCTTCATTGATTTCAACATCACGAAGAGCTCGGGAATCGTTTTTGTCATCCTTTGCATACTATAGTTCATCACGAAGTTCTACTAACTTGGTGATGGTGACTAGAGAACTCTGTCAATCACTATCTTATCTGGAAGATTAACTGCCACTTGATTCAAGCGATTGTAGTACCCAGACAATCTGAGCACATGCTCACTAGTTGAGCAATTCTCCTCCATCTTTTAGCTATAGAACTTGTTGGAGACTTCATATCTCTCAACTCGGGTATTTGCTTGAAATATTAACTTCAACTCCTGGAACATCTCATATGGCCCATGACGTTCAGAATGTCTTTGAAGTCCCGATTCTAAGCCGTTAAGTATGGTGCACTAGACTATCAAGTAGTCATCATATTGAGCTAGCCAAATGTTCATAACGTCTGCATCTGCTCCTGCAATAGGTCCATCACCTAGCGGTGCATCAAGGACATAATTCTTCTGTGCAGCAATGAGGACAATCCTCAGATCATGGTGTTGGGGAACATAGTAATTTCAAAATTTTCCTACGCACACGCAAGATCATGGTGATGCATAGCAATGAGAGGGGAGAGTGTTGTCCACGTACCCTCGTAGACCGTAAGCGGAAGCATTATGACAACGCGGTTGATGTAGTCGTACGTCTTCTCGATCCGACCGATCCAAGCACCGAACGTACGGCACCTCCGAGTTCAGCACACGTTCAGCTCGATGACGATCCCCGGACTCCGATCCAGCAGGGTGTCGGGGATGAGTTCTGTCAGCATGACGGCATGGTGACGATGATGATGTTCTACCGACGCAGGGCTTCGCCTAAGCACCGCAACGATATGACCAAGGTGGAATATGGTGGAGGGGGCACCGCCTGCGGCTAAGGAACGATCACGATGATCAACTTGTCTCATCATGGGGTGCCCCTTCCTATATAAAGGGGGAGGAGGAGGGCGGCCAAGGGGGGGGCGCTAGGAGGGGAAACCTACTCCAAGTAGGTTTGCCCCTCCTTCTAAACCAAGAAGGAGGGGGAAGGAAGGAGTGGGAGAGGGGAAAGGCAAGGGGGGCGCCGCCCCCCCTTCCTTGTCCTATTCAGACTCAAGGGGAGGGGGCGCGCCTCTTGCGCTGGCTGAACCCTCTCTCTCTCTCCACTAGGGCCCAACAAGGCCCATTAGTTCCCAGGGGCGGGGGTTCGGTAACCTCTAGCACTCCGGTTTTCTCCGAAAACACCCGGAACACTTCCGGTGTCCGAATATAGTTGTCCAATATATCAATCTTTATGACTCGACCATTTCGAGACTCCTCGTCATGTCCGTGATCACATCCGGGACTCCGAACAGCCTTCGGTACAACAAAACTTATAAACTCATAATAAAACTGTCACCGTAACGTTAAGCGTGCGGACCCTACGGGTTCGAGAACTATGTAGACATGACCTAGAACTGTTCACGGCCAATAACCAATAGCGAAACCTGGGTGCTCATATTGGCTCCTACATATTCTACGAAGATCTTTATCGGTCAAACCCCATAACAACATAAGTTGTTCCCTTTGTCATCCGTATGTTACTTGCCCGAGATTCGATCATCGGTATCCAATACCTAGTTCAATCTCGTTATTGGCAAGTCTCTTTACTCGTTACGTAATGCATCATTCCGTAACCAGCTCATTGGCCACATTGCTTGCAAGGCTTATAGTGATGTGCATTATCGAGAGGGCCCAGAGATACCTCTCCGACAATCGGAGTGACAAATCCTAATCTCGAAATACGCCAACTCAACATGTACCTTCGGAGACACCTGTAGAACTCCTTTATAATCACCCAGTTATGTTGTGGCGTTTGGTAGCACACAAAGTGTTCCTCCAGTAAACGGGAGTTGCATAATCTCATAGTTGTAGGAACTTTGTATAAGTCATGAAGAAAGCAATAGCAACATACTAAACGATCAAGTGCTAGGCTAACGGAATGGGTCATGTCAATCACATCATTCCCCTAATGATGTGATCCCGTTAATCAAATGAAAACACATGTCTATGGTTAGGAAACATAACCATCTTTTATTAATGAGCTAGTCAAGTAGAGGCACACTAGTGACCTTATGTTTGTCTATGTATTCACACATGTATCATGTTTCCGGGTAATACAATTCTAGCATGAATAATAAACATTTATCATGATATTAGGAAATAAATAATAACTTTATTATTGCCTCTAGGGCATATTTCCTTCAGTCTCCCACTTGCACTAGAGTCAATAATCTAGATTACACAGTAATGATTCTAACACCCATGGAGTCTTGGTGCTGATCATGTTTTGCTCATGGAAGAGGCTTAGTCAGCGGGTTCGCAACATTCAGATCCGTATGTATCTTGCAAATCTCTATGTCTCCCACGGACTTGGTCCGGATGGAATTGAAGCGTCTCTTGATGTGCTTGGTCCTCTTGTGAAATCTGGATTCCTTTGCCAAGGCAATTGCACGATATTGTCACGAAGATCTTCATTGGTCCCGATGCACTAGGTATGACACCTAGATCGAAATGAACTCCTTCATCCAGTTCCTTCATTTGCTGCTTCGAAGCAGCTATGTACTCCACTTCGCATGTAGATTCCGCCACGGCGCTTTGTTTAGAACTGCACCAACTTACAGCTCCACCGTTTAATAAAAACACGTATCCGGTTTGCGATTTAGAATCGTCGGATCGATGTCAAAGCTTGCATCGGCGTAACCATTTACAACTAGTTCTTTGTCACCTCCATAAGCGAAAACATATCCTTAGTCCTTTTCGGGTATTTGGGATGTTCTTGACCGCTGTCCATGATCCACTCTGGATTACTTTGGTACCTTCCTGCCAAGCTTATTGCTAAGCATACGTCGGTCGGTACACAGCATTGCATACATGATAGAGCCTATGGCTGAACCATAGGAACATTTTTCATTTTCTCTCTATCCTCTCGCTGTGGTCGGGCATTGAGTTTGACTCAACTTCACACCTTGTAGCACAGGCAAGAATCCTTTCTTTGCCTGATCCATTTTGAACTTTTTCAAAATTTTGTCACGGTATGTGCTTTGTGAAAGTCCAATTAAGCGTCTTGATCTATCTCTATAGATCTTGATGCCCAATATGTAAGCAGCTTCACCGAGGTCTTTCATTGAAAAACTTCTATTCAAGTATCCCTTTATGCTATCCAGAAATTCTATATAATTTCCAATCAACAATATGTCATCTACATATAATATCAGTGCTACAGAGCTCCCACACACTTTCTTGTAAATACAGGCTTCTCCAAAAGTTTGTATAAAACCATATGCTTTGATCACACTATCAAAACGTTTATTCCAACTCCAAGATGCTTGCACCAGTCCATAAATGGATCGCTGGAGCTTGCACACTTTGTTAGCACCTTTTGGATCGACAAAACCTTCCGGTTGCATCATATACAACTCTCCTTCCAGAAATCCATTCAGGAATGCAGTTTTGACATCCATTTGCCAAATTTCATAATCATAAAACGCGGCAATTGCTAACATGATTCAGACAGACTTAAGCATCGCTACGGGTGAGAAAGTCTCATCGTAGTCAACCCCTTGAACTTGTCGAAAACCTTTCGCAACAAGTCAAGCTTTGTTGACAGTTACAATACCATCAATGTCAGTCTTCTTCTTAAAGATCCATTTATTCTCAATGGCTTGCCGATCATCAGGCAAGTCAACCAAAGTCCATACTTTGTTCTCATACATGGATCCCATCTCAGATTTCATGGCTTCAAGCCATTTTGCGGAATCTGGGCTCATCATCGCTTCCTCATAGTTTGTAGGTTCGTCATGGTCAAGTAACATGACTTCCGAATAGGATTACCGTACCACTCAGTGCGGATCTTACTCTAGTAGACCTCACGAGGTTCAAGACAAACTTGATCTGAAGTTTCATGATCAATATCATTAGCTTCCTCACTAATTGGTGTAGTTGTCACAGGAACCGGTTCTTGTGATGAACTACTTTCCAATAAGGGAGCAGGTACAGTTACCTCATCAAGTTCTACTTTCCTCCCACTCACTTCTTTCGAGAGAAACTCCTTTTCTCTAGAAAGGATCCGAATTTAGCAACGAAAATCTTGCCCTCAGATCTGTGATAGAAGGTGTACCCAATAGTCTCTTTTGGGTATCCTATGAAGACACATTTCTCCGATTTGGGTTCGAGCTTATCTGGTTGAAGTTTCTTCACATAAGCATCGCAGCTCCAAACTTTAAGTAACGACAACTTTGGTTTCTTGCCAAACCACAGTTCATAAGGCGTCGTCTCAACGGATTTTGATGGTGCCCTATTTAACGTGAATGCATCCGTCTCTAAAGGATAATCCCAAAATGATAGCGCTAAATCAGTAAGAGACATCAGAGATCGCACCATATCTAGTAAAGTACGATTACGACGTTCGGGCACACCATTTCATTGTGGTGTTCTAGGTGGCGTGAGTTGCAAAATTATTCCGCATTGTTTCAAATGTAAACCAAACTCGTAACTCAAATATTCTCCTCCACAATCAGATCGTAGAAATTTTATTTTCTTGTTACGATGATTTTCCACTTCACTCTGAAATTCTTTGAACTTTTCAAATGTTTCAGACTTGTGTTTCATCAAGTAGATATATGCATATCTGCTCAAATCATCTGTGAAGGTGAGAAAACAACGATACCCGCCGCGAGCCTCAATATTCATTGGACCACATACATCAGTATGTATGATTTCCAATAAGTCAGTTGCTCGCTCCATAGTTCCGGAGAACGGCGTTTTATTAATCTTGCCCATGAGGCACGGTTCGCAAGTACCAAGTGATTCATAATCAAGTGATTCCAAAATTCCATCAGTATGGAGTTTCTTCATGCGCTTTACACCGATATGACCTAAACGGCAGTGCCACAAATAAGTTGCACTGTCATTATCAACTCTGCATCTTTTGGCTTCAACATTATGAATATGTGTATCACTACTATCGAGATTCAATAAAAATAGACAACTCTTCAAGGGTGCATGACCATAAAATATATTACTCATATAAATAGAACAACCATTATTCTCTGATTTAAATGCATAACTGTCTCGCATCAAACAAGATCCAGATATAATGTTCATGCTCAACGCTGGCACCAAATAACAATTATACAGGTCTAAAACTAATCCCGATGGTAGATGTAGAGGTGGCGTGCGGACCGCGATCACATCGACTTTGGAACCATTTCCCAAGCGCATCGTCACCTCGTCCTTAGCTAATCTTCGCTTAATCCCTAGTCCCTGTTTCGAGTTGCAAATATTAGCAATGTAACCAAGATCAAATACCTGTACTATCTGCGAGCATTAGTAAGGTACACATCAATAACATGTATATCACATATACTTCACTTTGCCATCCTTCTTATCCGCCAAATACTTGGGGCAGTTCCGCTTCCAGTGTCCAGTCTACTTGCAGTAGAAGCACTTAATCTCAGGCTTAGGTCCAGACTTGGGTTTGTTCTCTTGAGCAGCAACTTGTTTGCTGTTCTTCTTGAAGTTCCCCTTCTTCTTCCCTTTGCCCTTTTTCTTGAAACTGGTGGTCTTATTGACCATCAACACTTGATGCTCCTTCTTGATTTCTACCACCGCAGCCTTTAGTATTGCGAAGAGCTCGGGAATAGTCTTGTCCATCCCTTGCATATTATAGTTCATCACGAAGCTCTTGTAGCTTGTTGGCAGTGATTGAAGAATTTTGTCAATGACAATATCATCAGGAAGATTAACTCCCAGTTGAATCAAGTGATTATTATACCCAGACATTTTGAGTATGTGATCACTGACAGAACTATTCTCCTCCATCTTATAGCTATAGAACTTATTGGAAACTTCATATCTCTTAATCGGGGCATTTGCTTGAAATATTAACTTCAACTCCTAGAACATCTCATATGCTCCATGACGTTCAAAACATCGTTGAAGACCCGGTTCCAAGCCGTAAAGCATGGCACACTGAACTATCGTGTAGTCATCAGCTTTGCTCTGCCAGACGTTCTTAACGTCGTCAATTGCATCTGCAGCAGGCCTGGAACCCAGCGGTGCTTCCAGGATGTAATTCTTCTGTGCAGCAATGAGGATAATCCTCAGGTTACGGACCCAGTCCGTGTAACTGCTACCATCATCTTTCAACTTAGCTTTCTCAAGGAACGCATTAAAGTTCAACGGAACAACAACACGAGCCATCTATCTACAACAAACATAAACAAACAAAATACTATCAGGTACTAAGTTCATGATAAATTTAAGTTAAATTAATCATATTACTTAAGAACTCCCACTTAGACAGACATCTCTCTAGTCATCTAAGTGATCACGTGATCCAAATCAACTAAACCATGTCCGATCATCACGTGAGATGGAGTAGTCTCAATGGTGAACATCTCTATGTTGATCATATCTACTATATGATTCACGTTCGACCTTTCGGTCTCCGTGTTTCGAGGCCATATCTGTATATGCTAGACTCGTCAAGTTTAACCTGAGTATTCCGCGTGTGCAACTGTTTTGCACCCGTTGTATTTGAACGTAGAGCTTATCACACCCGATCATCACGTGTGTCCCAGCACGAAGAACTTTCGCAACGGTGCATACTCAGGGAGAACACTTCTTGATAATTTAGTGAGAGGTCATCTTAAAATGCTACCGTCAATCAAAGCAAGATAAGATGCATAAAGGATAAACATCTCATGCAATCAATATAAATGATATGATATGGCCATCATCATCTTGTGCTTGTGATCTCCATCTCCGAAGCACCGTCGTGATCACCATCGTCAGCGGCGCGACACCTTGATCTCCATCGTAGCATCGTTGTCGTTACGCCATCTATTGCTTCTACGACTATCGCTAGTTCTTAGTGATAAAGTAAAGCAATTATAGGGCGTTTGCATTTCATACAATAAAGCGAGAACCATATGGCTCCTGCCAGTTGCCGATAAATTCGGTTACAAAACATGATCATCTCATACAATAAAATATAGCATCACGTCTTGACCATATCACATCACAACATTGTTGGGGAATGTAGTAATTTCAAAAAATTTCCTACGCACACGCAAGATCATGGTGATGACATAGCAACGAGAGGGGAGAGTGTTCGTCCACGTACCCTCGTAGACCGTAAGCGGAAGCGTTAGCACAACGCGGTTGATGTAGTCATACGTCTTCATGATCCGACCGATCCAAGCACCGAACGTACGGGGCCTCCGAGTTCAGCACATGTTTTGCTCGATGACGATCTCCGGCCTCCGATCCAGCCGAGCTCCGGAGATGAGTTTCGTCCGCACGACGGCGTGGTGACGATGATGATGTTCTACCGGCGCAGGGCTTCGCCTAAACTCCGCCACGATATGACCAAGGTGGAATATGGTGGAGGGGGGCACCGCACACGGCTAAGGAACGATCCGTAGATCAACTTGTGTGTCTATGGGGTGCCCCCAGCCCCCGTATATAAAGGTGGAGAGGAGGAGGGGGCCGTCCTTAAGGGAGGCGGCGCCCTAGGAGGGGGAAACCTACTCCAGTAGCTTTCCCCTCCCTTCCTAATCCAGAAGGAGGGAAGGAAGGAGGGGAGGGGGAAGGCAAGGGGGGCGCCGCCCCCCTTCCTTGTCTTATTCGGACTCAAGGGGAGGGGGCGCGCCACTTGCCTTGGCCGGCCCCTCTCTTTCTCCAATATGGCCCATCAAGGCCCATTACTTCCGGGGGGTTCGGTAACCTCCGATACTCGGTTTTCTTGAAAACTCCCGAACACTTCCGGTGTCCGAATATAGTCGTCAATATATCAATCTTTATGTCTCGACCATTTCGAGACTCCTCGTCATGTCCGAGATCACATCCGGGACTCCAAACAAACTTCGGTACATCAAAATTTATAAACTCATAATAAAACTGTCATCGTAACGTTAAGCGTGCGGACCCTACGGGTTCGAGAACTATGTAGACATGACCTAGAACCATTATCGGTCAATAACCAATAGCAGGACCTGGATGCCCATATTGGTTCCTACATATTCTACGAAGATCTTTATCGGTCAAACCGCATAACAACATACATTGTTCCCTTTGTCATCGGTATGTTACTTGCCCGAGATTTGATCGTCGGTATCCAATACCTAGTTCAATCTCGTTACCGGGAAGTCTCTTTACTCGTTCTGTAATACATCATCTCATAAACTCATTAGTTATAATGCTTGCAAGGCTTAGGTGATGAGTATTACCGAGAGGGCCCAGAGATACCTCTCTGACAATCGGAGTGACAAAACCTAATCTTGAATTATGCCAACCCAACATGTACCTTCGGAAACACCTGTAGAGCACCTTTATAATCACCCAGTTACGTTGTGACGTTTGGTAGCACACAAAGTGTTCTTCCGGTAAACGGGAGTTGCACAATCTCATAGTTGCAGGAACTTTGTATAAGTCAT
This sequence comes from Aegilops speltoides, assembly GCA_021437245.1. NCBI lineage: Eukaryota > Viridiplantae > Streptophyta > Magnoliopsida > Poales > Poaceae > Aegilops > Aegilops speltoides. The sequence continues at coordinate 323,130,256 of CM038145.1, forward strand.
GAAGAAAGCAATAGCAATATACTAAGCGATCAAGTGCTAGGCTAACGGAATGGGTCATGTCAATCACATCATTCTCCTAATGATGTGATCCCAATAATCAAATGACAACACATGTCTATGGTTAGGAAACATAACCATCTTTGATTAATGAGCTAGTCAAGTAGAGGCATACTAGTGACTATAGTTTTGTCTATGTATTCACACATGTATCATGTTTCCGGTTAATACAATTCTAGCATGAATAATAAACATTTATCATGATATGAGGAAATAAATAATAACTTTATTATTGCCTCTAGGGCATATTTCCTTCAGTCTCCCACTTGCACTAGAGTCAATAATCTAGATTACGTAGTAATGATTCTAACACCCATGGAGTCTTGGTGCTGATCATGTTTTGCTCGTGAGAGAGGCTTAGTCAACGGGTCTGCAACATTCAGATCCGTATGTATCTTGCAAATCTCTGTGTCTCCCACTTGGACTTGGTCCCGAATGGAATTGAAGCGTCGCTTGATGTGCTTGGTCCTCTTGTGAAACCCGGATTCCTTTGCCAAGGCAATTGCACGAGTATTGTCACAGAAGATCTTCATTGGTCCCGATGCACTAGGTATGACACTTAGATCGGAAATGAACTCCTTCATCCAGACTCCTTCATTCGCTGCTTCAGAAGCAGCTATGTACTCCGCTTCACATGTAGATCCCGCCACGACGCTTTGTTTAGAACTGGACCAACTTACAGCTCCACCATATAATAAAAATACGTATCTAGTTTTGCGATTTAGAATCGTCCGGATCAGTGTCAAAGCTTGCATCGACGTAACCATTTACGACTAGCTCTTTGTCACCTCCATATACGAGAAACATATCCTTAGTCCTTTTCACGTATTTCAGGATGTTCTTGACCGCTGTCCAGTGATCCACTCTGGATTACTTTGGTACCTTCCTGCCAAGCTTATTGCTAAGCATACGTCGGTCTGGTACACAGCATTGCATACATGATAGAGCCTATGGCTGAAGCATAGGGAACATTTTCCATTTTCTCTCTATCCTCTGCTGTGGTCGGGCATTGAGTTTGACTCAACTTCACACCTTGTAGCACAGGCAATAATCCTTTCTTTGCCTGATCCATTTTGAACTTTTTCAAAATTTTGTCACGGTATGTGCTTTGTGAAAGTCCTATTAAGCGTCTTGATCTATCTCTATAGATCTTGATGCCCAATAAATAAGCAGCTTCACCGAGGTCTTTGATTGAAAAACTTTTATTCAAGTATCCATTTATGTTGTCCAGAAATTCTATATCATTTCCAATTAATAATATGTCATCTACATATAAAACTAGAAATGCTCTGAGCTCCCACTCACTTTCTTGTAAATACAGAGCTTCTCCAAAAGTCTCAGATAAAACCATATGCTTTGATCACACTATCAAAGCGTTTATTCCAACTCCGAGATGCTTGCACCAGTCCATAAATGGAACGCTGGAGCTTGCACACTTTGTTAGCACCTTTCGGATCAACAAAACCTTCCGGCTGCATCATATACAACTCTTCTTCTAGAAATCCATTCAAGAATGCAGTCTTGACATCCATTTGCCAAATTTCATAATCATGAAATGCAGCAATAGCTAACATGATTTGGACAGACTTAAGCATCGCTACGGGTGAGAAAGTCTCATCATAGTCAACCCCTTGAACTTGTCGAAAACCTTTTGCAACAAGTCGAGCTTTATAGACAGTTACATTACCATCAGCGTCAGTCTTCTTCTTAAAGATCCATTTATTCTCAATGGCTTGCCGATCATCGGGCAAGTCAACCAAAGTCCATACTTTGTTTTCATACATGGATCCCATCTCAGATTTCATGGCCTTTAGCCATTTTGCGGAATCTGGGCTCATCATCGCTTCCTCATAGTTCGTAGGTTCATCATGGTCAATTAACATGACTTCCAGAATAGGATTACCGTACCACTTTGGTGCGGATCTTATTCTGGTAGACCTATGAGGTTCAGCAGAAACTTGATCTGAAGTTCCATGATCAATATCATTAACTTCCTCACTAATTGGTGTAGTCGTCACAGGAACCGGTTCTCGTGATGAACTACTTTCCAATAAGGGAGTAGATACAGTTATCTCATCAAGTTCTACTTTCCTCCCACTTAGTTCTTTCGAGAGAAACTCCTTCTCTAGAAAGGATCCATTCTTAGCAATGAATGTCTTGCCTTCGGATCTGTGATAGAAGGTGTACCCAACAGTCTCTTTTGGGTATCCTATGAAGACACATTTCTCCGATTTGGGTTCGAGCTTATCTGGTTGAAGTTTCTTCACATAAGCATCGCAGCCCCAAATTTTAAGAAACGACAACTTTGGTTTCTTGCCAAACCACAGTTCATAAGGCATCGTCCCAACGGATTTTTATGGTGCCCTATTTAACGTGAATGCGGCCGTCTCTAAAGCATAACCCCAAAACAATAGCGGTAAATCAATAAGAGACATCATAGATCGCACCATATCAAGTAAAGTACGATTACGACGTTCGGACACACCATTTCGTTGTGGTGTTCCAGGTGGCGTGAGTTGCGAAACTATTCCGCATTGTTTCAAATGTAAACCAAACTCGTAACTCAAATATTCTCCTCCACAATCAGATCGTAGAAACTTTATTTTTTTGTTACGATGATTTTCCACTTCACTCTGAAATTCTTTGAACTTTTCAAATGTTTCAGACTTGTGCTTCATTAAGTATATATACCCATATCTGCTCAAATCATCTGTGAAGGTGAGAAAATAACGATATCCGCCACGAGCCTCAACATTCATCGGACCACATACATATGTATGTATGATTTCCAACAAATCTGTTGCTCTCTCCATAGTACCGGAGAACGATGTTTTAGTCATCTTGCCCATGAGGCACGGTTCGCAAGTACCAAGTGATTCATAATCAAGTGATTCCAGAAGTCCATAAGTATGGAGTTTCTTCATGCGCTTTACACCGATATGACCTAAACGGCAGTGCCACAAATATGTTGCACTATCATTATCAACTCTGCATCTTTTGGCTTCAACATTATGAATATGTGTATCACTACTATCGAGATTCAATAAAAATAGACCACTCTTCAAGGGTGCATGACCATAAAAGATATTACTCATATAAATAGAACAACCATTATTCTCTCGATTTAAATGAATAACCATCTCGCATCAAACAAGATCCAGATATAATGTTCATGCTCAACGCCGGCACCAAATAACAATTATTCAGGTCTAAAACTAATCCCGAAGGTAGATGTAGAGGTAGCGTGCCGACCGCGATCACATCGACTTTGGAACCGTTTCCCACGCGCATCGTCACCTCGTCCTTTGCGGTTGCTTGCTTATTCCATAGTCCTGTTTGAGTTGCAAATATTAGCAATGAAACCAATATCAAATACCAGTGCTACTACAAGCTCTAGTTAGGTACACATCAATAACATGTATATCACATATACCTTTGTTCACTTTGCCATCCTTCTTATCCTCCAAATACTTGGGGCAGTTCCGCTTCGAGGACGATCGCTTGCGGTAGAAGCACTCGATTTCAGGCTTAGGTCCAGACTTGGTTTCTTCTCTTGAGTAGCAACTTGCTTGCCGTTCTTTTTGAAGTTCCCCTTCTTCTTCCCTTTGCCCTTTTTCTTGAAACTAGTGGTCTTGTTGACCATCAACACTTGATGCTCCTTCTTGATTTCTACCTCCGCAGCTTTTAGCATTGCGAAGAGCTCGGGAATAGTCTTGTTCATCCCTTGCATATTATAGTTCATCACAAAGCTCTTGTAGCTTGGTGGCAATGATTGGTGAATTCTGACAATGACACTATCATCAGGAAGATTAACTCCCAGTTGAATCAAGTGATTATTATACCCAGACATTCTGAGTATGTGTTCACTAACAGAACTATTCTCCTCCATCTTGCAGCTATAGAACTTATTGGAGACTTCATATCTCTCAATCCGGGCATTTGCTTGAAATATTAACTTCAACTCTGGAACATCTCATATGCTCCATGACGTTCAAAACATCGTTGAAGACCCGATTCTAAGCCGTAAAGCATGGCACATCGAACTATAGAGTAGTCATCAGCTTTGCTCGCCAGACGTTCTTAACGTTGTCGGTTGCATTTGCAGCAGTTCGGCACCCAGCGGTGCTTCGGGGCGTAACTTTTCTGTGCAGCAATGAGGATAATCCTCGAGTTACGGACCCGATCCGTGTAATTGCTACCATCATCTTTCAACTTTGCTTCTCAAGGAACGCATTAAAATTCAACGGAACAACAAAGACGAGCCATCTATCTACAAACAAACATAGACAAGCAAGATACTATCAGGTACTAAGTTCATGATAAATTTAAGTTCAATTAATCATATTACTTAAGAACTCCCACTTAGACAGACATCTCTCTAGTCATCTAAGTGATCACGTGATCCAAATCTACTAAACCATAACCGATCATCACGTGAGATGGAGTAGTTTTCAATGGTGAACATCACTATGTTGATCATATCTACTATATGATTCACGCTCGACCTTTCGGTCTCCGTGTTCCGAGGCCATATCTGCATATGCTAGGCTCGTCAAGTTTAACCTGAGTATTCCGCGTGCAAAACTGGCTTGCACCCGTTGTAGATGGACGTAGAGCTTATAACACCCGATCATCACGTGGTGTCTGGGCACGACGAACTTTGGCAATGGTGCATACTCAGGGTGAACACTTCTTGATAATTTTAGTGAGAGATCATCTTAAAATGCTACCGTCCATCAAAGCAAGATAAGATGCATAAAAGATAAACATCACATGCAATCAATATAAGTGATATGATATGGCCATCATCATCTTGTGCTTGTGATCTCCATCTCCGAAGCACCGTCGTGATCACCATCGTCACCGGCGCGACACCTTGATCTCCATTGTAGCATCATTGTCGTTACGCCATCTATTGCTTCTCGACTATCGCTACCGCTTAGTGATAAAGTAAAGCAATTACAGGCGTTTGCATTTCATACAATAAGCGACAACCATATGGCTCCTGCCGATTGCCGATAACCGGTTACAAAACATGATCATCTCATACAATAAAATATAGCATCACGTCTTGACCATATCACATCACAACATGCCTGCAAAAACAAGTTAGGCGTCCTCTACTTTGTTGTTGCAAATTTTACGTGGCTGCTACGGGCTTAGCAAGAACCGTTCTTACCCACGCATCAAAACCACAGCGATAGTTCGTCAAGTTGGTGCTGTTTTAACCTTTGCAAGGACCGGGCGTAGCCACACTTGATTCAGCTAAAGTGAGAGAGCAGACACCCGCCAGCCACCTTTAAGCACGAGTGCTCAGAACGGTGAAACCAGTCTCGCGTAAGCGTCTGGCGTAATGTCGGTCCGGGCGCTTCATCTCACAATACCGCCGAACCAAAGTATGACATGCTGGTAAGCAGTATGACTTGTATCGCCCACAACTCACTTGTGTTCTACTCGTGCATATAACATCAACGCATAAAACCTAGGCTCGGATGCCACTGTTGGGGAACGTAGTAATTTCAAAAATTTCCTACGCACACGCAAGATCATGGTGATGACATAGCAACGAGAGGGGAGAGTGTTGTCCACGTACCCTCGTAGACCGTAAGCGGAAGCGTTAGCACAACGCGGTTGATGTAGTCGTACGTCTTCACGATCCGACCGATCCAAGCACCGAACGTACGGGGCCTCCGAGTTCAGCACACGTTCAGCTCGATGACGATCTCCGGCCTCCGATCCAGCCGAGCTCCGGAGATGAGTTTCACAAGACGACGGCGTGGTGACGATGATGATGTTCTACGGCGCAGGGCTTCGCCTAAACTCAGCGACGATATGACCGAGGTGGAATATGGTGGAGGGGCACCGCACACGGCTAAGGAACGATCCGTAGATCAACTTGTGTGTATATGGGGTGCCCCCCGCCCCCGTATATAAAGGGGGAGAGGAGGAGGGGGCCGGCCTAAGGGGGCGCGCCCTAGGAGGGGAAACCTACTCCAAGTAGGTTTCCCCTCCCTTCCTAATCCAAGAAGGAGGGGAAGGAAGGAGGGAGAGGGGGGGGAAGGCAAGGGGCGCCCCTTCCTTGTCCTATTCGGACTCAAGGGAGGCGCGCCACTTGCCCTGGCCGCCCCTCTCTTTCTCAATAGGGCCCATCAAGGCCCATTACTTCCCGGGGGTTCGGGTAACCCTTCGGTACTCCGGTTTTCTCCGAAAACTCCCGGAACACTTCCGGTGTCCGAATATAGTCGTCCAATATATCAATCTTTATGTCTCGACCATTTCGAGACTCCTCGTCATGTCCGAGATCACATCCGGGACTCCGAACAAACTTCGATACATCAAAATTTATAAACTCATAATAAAACTATCATCATAACGTTAAGCGCGCGGACCCTACGGGTTCGAGAACTATGTAGACATGACCTAGAACCATTCTCGGTCAATAACCAATAGCGGGACCTGGATGCCCATATTGGTTCCTACATATTCTACGAAGATCTTTATCGGTCAGACCGCATAACAACATACGTTGTTCCCTTTGTCATCGGTATGTTACTTGCCCGAGATTTGATCGTCGGTATCCAATACCTAGTTCAATCTCGTTATCGGCAAGTCTCTTTACTCGTTCTGTAATACATCATCTCATAACTAACTCATTATTTATAATGCTTGCAAGGCTTATGTCGTGGGAAACGAACACCTATGGGGCAGGGTCCCTTCTCGGTCCAGCAGGGAGCACAGGGCGCATGAAGAGCAGATCGAGGTGAAGCACGCGAGGGATTTTACCCAGCTTCGGAGCTCTCCGGAGAGATAAAACTCCTACTGTTGCCTTGTGTTTGTATTGGGTTCTTGCTCAAGAGCGTGAGCGTGCTGTGGTTTTCGAATGAGTCGAACCCTTCTACGTGCGCATGGGCCTCCTTTTTATCGACTAAAGGGGTCACCGACAGGTGGCAACGCAGAGAGGGGTAAAAGAGAGGTTGGTACAACCGCTATCTACAGTGTCCCCTACCTAACTCTGACGGCAGGGGACAAGGGGATTTAATGCCCGTCCGGTCGCCCAAACAGTGCAGGAAACGACCGTTAGGGGCGCCACCGATCGCCATGATGGCCTTCTCGTCATCTCCACTTGCCACCTCGCACCGCTTGGCTGCATAGCCGTCCGCCACATGCGCCAGGAACGATCTTGGGGCGACATGTCGTAGGATGCGCTGGAGCGTGGGCGCAGAGTGGTGGTTTCGCCGCGGCAAGCGCCTTGCCGCGGTCGTTGTCTTGTTGCACCCGAAAGCTTGTCGCTCGCCGGGTCTTGCCGGGACGCGCGGCGCGTCGCGGCAAGTTCCTTAGCTTGCCTTCCCGGCAAGCTCCTCTTGCCGGGGCCTTGTCTTCATAGTCAAAACACTTTGTTCTTGAATGGCATCAATAGGAATAGTGGAGGATCTTGGCGGACGCCCGGCAAACCTTGCCGCGGGGCCCTGCGAGTGCCCGTGCACAAGTTCGTGATACTAAGGTACCCCTACTTTAGTACACCGACAGGAGCCCCTGGGCCTGGGCCACACACGATGCCGAGTGCTGTTGGGCCAGGCCCAAAACAGGGCACAGGCACACGCGGCCTGAGTCCACACCAAATCTAACTCCGTATCCACTGCGCCCTCCCGTAACGGCACGCGTCAAACACGGCGTCGTGGGAGAGATCGTGGGCAATTCTTAAATCAAGAAAGGCGTAACATTCGCCTCTCCTCTTTATAAGCAGAGGAAACAGGGGCCGTTCCCCCACCTTCGCCACTTGCGGTTTCTTCCTCAGAAAGCTCCGCTGCTCCCCTCTGCTTCCCAAGCCGAAAGAGAGCAGCGCTCCGCCACCCGTCGCCGCCATCGCCACCAACGCCTCCGTGCTCCCCCACCGCCTCCGCCATGGCTCCGTAGACCGGGAAGAGCGCGAAGTCGACCGAGGCGCTGTGGCTCGAGGCGCTGCGCAATGAGCGAGCACTTTTCCCCCCTGAGCTCACCCCGAAGGCGCTGCGGGAGGAGTTCTATCTTTTTTGGTCGACGGAGATGTGGGCGCATCCGCGCACGCCGGTGCTCTCCGCCGAAGCTTCTACTTCAAAACGGTGCCCAAAAGGGTACCATTTCTTTCCAGTGTTCTTCTACTGCGGGCTCTGCCCGCCCTTTTCCGATTTCTTCTGCGACGTCATGAATACATACGGGCTCCATCTCCTTGACTTCACCCCCAACGCCGTTCTGACAATGGCAGTTTTCACGCATCTTTGCGAGAACTTCGTAGGAATCCACCCCAACGTTGCCCTTTTCTGCCATTATTTCATTCCCCGGGTCGAGAAAGGAGAGCCCTTGTCTGGCGGGGTCTCCCGGATCTCAAGGGTCGGCAAGAAGGAGGTGTATCTGGAGGGGGAGCTCCACAGCAAATGGGACGAGTGGAGGGCTGAATGGTGCTGGATTGTTGACGCAGATCCGCAGCCATTCACCAACTTGCGTCAAACCCGAGTAGTGCGCGGCGGCGACTGGAGTGCCCTGGCGGCGGACGATGCCAAGCTGAAGATCGCCACCAGGATCCTGCGGCTCAGGCTTGCCAAGCTCACCGTAGGGGCCGTTGGCGCGGACTTCCTTCGCCGTCGCATCGCCCCCCTGCAGGAGAGGGGGAGGCCCGCCTGGCTGTTTGGCGGCCCGGCGGATATCATGAGGCTGCGCCCCGGCCTCAATTTCAACTTCACTGTCTTGGAGTTGGATGGGATGCTCAAGGAGCTGTTCAAGCACGACGCCAACCATCCAGAGTGGTTCAGGCTGCCGCAGGGCGTCATCCCGCTGTGCAACAACTCCCAGCTTGATCGCATCCGTGCAATGATGCCGGAGTGCGACTCGCACGGGATTATCCCAACTTGGAAAGAGCCCGCCGACGACGTCGTGCGGCAATTCTTTGACGGCTTGGTGGAGGTAGCAGTCCGTGCCGACGAGCAGAGGCTCCTCACCCGCGACACCACCGACGACAAGATGCGTACATCGCCACTGGGGCGAAGAGGCGGCGCAGCCGCCGCCAAGAAGTTTGGGTTTACTTTGGAGGAGGCAGAGGCAGCCGAGGCGGCAAGCCTTGCCGACCGAGAAGATCTTCTGGGGAGATCGTTGGCGGGGAGCCCGGCCGAGGCGAAGAGCCTGCGGGGCGCAAGTGGCCAGCCATCTTGAGCAGCTTGCCACAAAGTGAGCCCCCGCAACCCAACCGCAACCAAGAATTCAAGAAGCCTCCGTAGGACTGGAGACACAACAGGGCGGCAGGCAGGCCAACAGCCGCAGCGCCGCGGGACACGCTCCATCGTGGCAAGTACCGTTGCCGCGGGAGCATCTCATGCCGCGCCGGCAACTGGGGCGGGGTCTTCTCGAGCCGCCACGCCTGATCCTGCCGCAGCTCCCAGCAAGCGTCCAAGGGAGCCTACTCCTCCGCCTCACCGTGCAGAAAGGGTACCAGACTTCGACCTCTCCACGCTGAGCTCCGACGAGGAGGAAGTATTTCTTCGATTTTTGTTGTTTCTTGTCTTGCATCTGATCTGCTTCCCTCTGAACCTCGTTCCATTTCAGGACTCTGGCCGAGAGAGCGGCGAAGAGGGCCAAGGTCTCCGTGGTTGTCATCGAGGACGATCCTGCTGTGGTGGCAGAGGACACGTCCGAGACCACCTTGACGGACCCGATACCCTCTCCTCGAAGCACCCCCCAGCACAGCCCCCAGCGTAAGTATTTGTTCACTTCCTGTTGTGGGGCGTGCATGAGTGCTCTTTTCTTTGCTGATATCTTGATTGTTGATTTGCTTGTGTAGGAGCAGAGCAGGCCCATCAGGAGCAACCAGAAGCCGCTCTAGAGGTGTTGTCTGCTTCGACTACGCCGCCAAGGGGCGATTCTCCGACAAGGGAGCGCTCTCCGGCAAGGGAGAGGTCCCCGGCAAGGGACAGAACCAGTGAGCCTTCGGTGGTGGAGCCCATGGTCACAGAGCCCAGCACAGGTAACCCTCCTTGTCGGAAATTTTCCCTTGGGCTCTTCTTCTGATCTTCTTCTTGGATATTTGCTTAACTTTTTCTCCCCCCCTTTTCCTGCCTTCAGATCCTCTCTCCGCGGAGCCAATGGAGACGGAGGTCACCTGCGAGGAGAACGTGTGCGGCGATACTGGTGATGCCGCTGCTACTGAAGAGGAGGCCGGCGCTGATGACCTCACCGACGAGGAGGCCGCCAAGGCTGCTGGCGCTGGAGCTGGCGAGGGGTCCGGCGATCGCACTAACGACCCGGAGGGCGCAGGAGCGCAAGGCGCTGCACCGACCGCCGACCCCTCCACCGCTGACGCAGCACCGGGCTCCGAAGAGCCCCAGCCCGGCGCCTACTTGAAGGCCGGCGAGGGTGTCTACATCAAGCTTCCCTGGGCGTCGAGCTCCAGGGCGCCGGTCGAAGGAGAGGAATTTGACGGGGAGGTGCTCGCTTCTGCTGGGATGGCAGTGGTTGATGCGCCAAGCAGCAGCAGCGGCGAGTCCGAGGAGGAGCAGTTGCTCCGGAAGTTGGTCTCGCTCTACCGCGCCCGTCAAGCGAAATTGGAGTCCCGGGAAGAGCTTGTCGCGCAGGCGGGAGTTGATATAGAGAAGCATGCGGAGGAGCTCCAGAGCCGCAACCAAGAGGCCCTCCGGTCTATTGCTGAGGAGAGGGCGCAGCTTGTCGAGGCGAAGAAGGCGTTCATCCTTGAAAAGGCTGAAGCCGAGGAGCAGCAGAGGCTCGCTTCCGAGGAGCTGTCCAGGCGGGAAGGTGAGCTAACGCAGAAAAAGGTTAACCTGGACAGCCACGAGGAGGAGCTCGCCACACGGGAGAAATCACTTGGCGGGGCGCTCAAGGAAGCGAGGGATGCTGCCGCAGCTGCTGAGGCCGCCAAGAAGGAATTGGAGGTGAAGGTGACGCAGCTGGAGGCTGATATGAAAGGGAAGAATGAGGAGCTTGCCGCACTCCAGCGCGAACGCGAGAAAGATGCCCTTGCTCATGGCGATCTGCAAGTTCAACTCACCGACAAGGTCAAAGAACTGAACGCCGTCAAGGACTCAAATGCTGATCTGGAGCTGAAGCTGGCCACACTGACGGAGACGCTGGATGGTGCCAAGAGGCGAGAAGACGACTAGAAGAAAGAGATCAAGGGCAACGAGGAGCTGCTGACGAGGGCCGCTGAGACTCAAAACACCTTCAGGGTTATGGTGGAGCTCTGGACGGAGGGCCTCGGCAACATCGCTGCAACCATCGACGAGGAGCTGGCGCAACTGGACTTGGCGGGCTTCGGGTACTCCACCGACGAGAACCTCCAGCCCAGCGCCAAGCTTACTCTGTTCTTCAAGGGCGTGGTGACGGCTCTCCAGCAACTCCGGGAAAGGATCCCAAAGCAGCTGGCTGACGAGTCACGCGCCATCTGTGCCAGAGTCTTGGAGAAGGTGTTGGTGAAGGTGCTTTTCCGCAATCCAACCCTCAACCTCACCAACGTTCTCAAGAAGCTGCCGGCAGGTGCTGATCTTGCAGAGCTCAAAGCCCTTGTCACACCCATTGTGGACAAGGAGAATGAAGTCAGAAGGGTCGACGGCGATCGTGTAGACTAGGCCGCCCTTTCCCTCCTTTTTCTTGCCGCTGCTAGACATGTCACAGGAACAATCCATTAGAGCGCGGCAAGTTATTTATTGTAATATAACTTTATTCTGGGTAGTATTTGCTATGTTATTTCCTTTACTTGATTCCATCCCTTGTATGTTTTACCCTCGCTTTTAGGGAAACTTGCGGTATGAGCACCCTTGCCTTGGTAGTCTGAACATCATCAGCTTTGTTGGCGGTGTTGCTTCCGGCAAGAAACCTTGTCGGAACTAGTCGCAGCACACTTACGTTGTTGAGCGGACTCGAAACAAAGTAAGGGCGCAACTAGCCACGAGTTGGTTCCTCCGCGCACAGGTTTTCCATACAAAGCACGGTCGTTCAAGGAAGATAACTTTAAAAATTTAAAACTGATTGTGCTCAAACTTTGGCAACTTAGCTTTTTCTGTCGTCTGCGTCCCAGCAAGGCTATACTTCTTTGAACGACGCCTGGTCCACACCTTTATCCTCTCCTTCCCCCCCGATGAACTTGTGGGCGAAGGAACCTTCTTTTTGAGCAAAAGAAAGAAGAGAAAATAAAGATATGGAGCCTTAAGGCTCGTTATTGCTTACCGGGGGCAAGTGCTGCACAAAGTGTCAGATAATGCATGCAAAAAGAAAGAAGCATGAAATTTGACAACATGTGCTGAGCATATAATCTTTATTTATGCACGGGATCTGCGCCCGGCTTTGTACAAAGGGTTACATGCAACAGCGGCAAGGCTTGTACAAAAGGTGGTTGTCGAAACAGCAGGTTCTGGCAACCGCGCCTTATGGGTAAAACTTACGAAGATGCTCTATGTTCCAGGAGTTGCTCACCGGAAAGCCATCTTCGGTCTCAAGGCGGACAGCGCCAGGCCTAGTGACTCGCTTCACCCGATAAGGGCCTTCCCACTTCGGCGTCAACTTGTTGGAATTCTTGGCGGATTGAACGCGTTGAAGAACAAGGTCGCCTTCCTCGAAACTTCTGGCATTAACTTTGCGGCTGTGGTAGCGGCGCAAAGCTTGCTAATGTGAGCAGCTCGTCAAAGAGACTGAAGACGATCCTCCTCGAGGAGCAGCGCGTCATCTTGCCGCAGCTGCTCTTGCTCAAGCTCATCATAAGCGAGCACTCGAGGCGATCCGTATCTGAGTTACGTGGGGAGAACGCCTCTGCTCCGTGAAGCGAGAGCAAAAGGTGTCGGCCGGTGGCTCAATTTGGCGTCGTCCTGATCGACCAAAGAACCACCGGCAGCTCCTCGATCCAATTTCTCCCGCACTTGTGCAGCCTGTTGAAAGTCCTGGTCTTGAGCCCGCGCAGCACTTCAGCGTTTGCCCTCTCCACTTGACCGTTGCTTCTCGGGTGAGCAATAGAAGCGAAGCAGATCTCGGCGCCAAGATCTTGGACGTACTGCATGAAGGTGCGGCTCGTGAATTGCGTGCCATTGTCGGTGATGATCCTGTTAGGGACTCCGAAACGGCAAATAGTTGACCTGAAGAACTTGATCTGCTTGACCGTCTGTCACCTTCCTCCTCGCTTCGCCTCCGCCCGCCGTGAACTTGTCAATTGCCACGCACAAGGACTCAAGCCCCGACAGCTTCGGGGAAGGGCCAAGGATGTCGAGTCCCCGGACCAAAATGGCGGGGATAAAGGGATTGTTTGAAGAGCTTGAGCTGGTTGATGTATCGCTTTGGAGTGGGCCTTGCACGCTTCACACTTGGTTACTTGTGCGATTGCATCTGGGAGCGCTGTCGGCCAAAAGAAACCTTGCCGGAAGGCTTTGCTTAAGTGCTCTTGCGCCAATGTGGTGACCACATATGCCTCAATGTATCTCCGCCAACAGCTCCCGCCTTCTTCCCGGAAATGCACTTCAATTTCACTCCGTTGAATCTTCTTACATGCAGATGTCATCGACAAACTGGTACATACTTGATTGCCGGGCTACTCTCTCGACTTCTTCTTGGTCTTTAGGAAGTTCTCCTGTTTGAAGGAAACGGACGATCTGCTGTGCCCATGTCGGAGCTTGTGGCTCGACGACAAGGACTACAGGCGTAAAAGCTGCTGCGGGAACATCTGCCTCCACGGCAAGAATCTGCGATTCAGCGGAGCTTGATGTTCCCGACAAGCTGCTTAGAGCAAAACTTGTCGGGGCGTGCGCTTCAACGAAACAAACCCTAGGGCTTGTCGAGCAGCATCCCCTCGGCACTCTTTGTGTTGATCCCGGGACCTTCTTGACAATGGCTTCGGGAGTTCTGCGGAAAGTAATCGCCAATAACCAACTTCCTCTTCTTGCTCAGTCCAGTTGATGGTGTTACAGATGGTTGAGTCAGCTTGAGCACAAAAATTCCTGGTTCCACAGGCAACTTGAGTGCGGCGCATTTTGACAGGCCGTCTGCAATGTCGTTCTGAGCTCTCGGAACGTGTTCCATCTGCAGGCCGTCAAAATGCTCTTCCAATTTCCTCACTTCATCAATGTAGGCTTCCATCAATGGACTCTGATAATCTTTGTTCACTTGGTGGACGACAAGCTGCTAGTCACCCCTGACAATGAGCTTCTTGATCCCAAGGTCTGCCGCAATCCTGAGTCCGGCAAGCAAGCCTTCATACTCTGCAGTATTGTTTGTCGCTTGCTCCTTGGGAAAGTGCACCTGGATCACGTACTTGAGGTGCTCTCCGGTGGGTGCGATAAGTAACACACCCGCACTGGCGCCTTGTAGCGAGAAGGCACCATCAAAGTACATGATCCATTCTTTGCTTGCCTCCTTGACGGGGATGCTCGTTTCCGGAGTTTCTTCATCAGGTGTCGGCGTCCACTCTGCTATGAATTCTGCCAATGCTCGGCTCTGGATAGTTGAAGTACTCTTAAACTTGAGGCCAAAGCTTGATAGTTCCAGTGCCCACTCAACAATCCTGCCTGTTGCTTCTGGATTCTGTAATATCCTCTTTAACGGAAAGCGAGTGACAACTGTGATCTCATGTGCTTGAAAGTAGTGGCGCAGCTTCCTCGAGGCCATGAGAAGGCCGAAAAGCAACTTTTGCACTCCAGAATACCTTGACCTAGCCCCCTGTAGAAGGGAACTGACAAAATAAACTGGGCGCTGCACCATCTTCTTTTGTCTCTCTTCCTGTGGCTGCACAGATCCATCCTTGTCGGGACCAGAGCTTGTCGGGGAAGCCCCCTGCTTGTCACTGGACTCGCTTGCCGTGGTCGCTGGCTCATCATCCGCCTCCCTCTCCACTACTAACGCAGCTCTAACCACTTGATTGGTTGCCGCTAGATACAGCAGCAACTTCTATTGTGGTTTAGGTGCGACAAGTATTGGAGTGGAGGACAGGTATCTCTTCAAGTCCTGTAGAGCAGCCTCTGCTTCTGGAGTCCATTTCATTGGACCTACATTTTTCAAAATTTTGAAAAATGGCGGTAGCCTTCAGCAGACTTAGAGATGAACTCGCTGAGAGCAAACAACGCAGCGGCAAGCCTTCGCACATCCTTGGCGCGCTTGTGCTTGATCGCTCAATGGCCTTGATCTTGTCGGGATTGGCTTCAATCCCCCTCTGGGACACAAAGAACCCGAGAATCTTGCCGGAAGGAACTCCAAACATGCACTTCTCGGGGTTCAACTTGAGATTGATCTTGCGCAGATTTGCGAAGGTTTCGTCCAAATCTTGGATCAAAGTTTCTTTGTCCTTACTCTTGACCACTATATCATCCATGTAAGCTTCTACATTTCTGTGCAGCTGTGGCTCAAAAGCATGACTGACTACTCTTGCAAACGTTGAACCAACATTCTTTAATCCAAAAGGCATCCGTACGAAGTAGTACGTGCCACATGGAGTAATGAATGCGGTCTTCTCTTCATCCTCTTCTGCCATGAAGATCTGATGATATCCTGAGTATGCATCAAGAAATGAAAGGAGATCACATCCTGCCGTGGAGTCGACAATCTGGTCAATGCATGGAAAGGGAAATGGATCCTTGGGACAAGCTTTATTAACATCAGTGAAGTCAATACAAAGCCTCCATTTCCGTTAAGCCTTGGCGCACGACTCTTCGGATTGGCTAACCACGTTGGATGGAGTACTCCTCGGACAAGGCCTGCTGCTTCCAACTTCTTGATCTCTTCTGCAATGAACTCTTGACGTTCCACCGCTTGCTTCCTAACTCTCTGCTTGACGGGCCGCGCATGAGGGCAGACGGCGAGGTGGTGCTCAATCACTTTCCTGGGAACACCGGGGATGTCAGACGGTTGCCATGCAAACACGTCGACATTCGCCCGCAGGAAAGCAACGAGCACGCTTTCCTATTTAGGGTCAAGCGTGGCACTAATGGTGAAGGTACCACCAGTGCCGTCCTCCTTGGTGGCCAATTTCTTGGTCTTTGGTGAAGCTGTCTTTGCCTTCTTGCACTTGCCGGTGGAGCTCGATGGTGCGTCCTCGACGGTAGCGCAGCACTCCGAAGAGGTGCGCTTGCCGGAGTGGGCATCAGAGCTACTCTCGCCGGACTTGGTCTTCTTCTTCCCCCCGGGAGCTTCAGCGGCAAGTGGTTTGCGTTCTGCTGTGGCTGCTGCTTCCCGGTAGATCTTATCGGTACAGATAAGGGCATCCTTCTTGTCGCCGGGGACAGTAATGACACTTATCGGACCGGGCATCTTGAGCACGTTGTAGGCGTAGTGAGAGGCTGCCATGAACTTGGCGAGCACTGGACGGCCGAGTATCCCATTGTATGGCAATGGGAAATCAGCAACGTCAAAGGTGACTCTCTCTGTCCTGAAATTCAGCTCGCTGCCAAATGTCACTGGCAGTGTAATATTCCCCTTCGGCTTGCTCCTTCCCGGGTTGATTCCTTGGAAAGTGCCGGTCTCTTCGAGCTCGCTGTCGGGGATCTGGAGCTTCTTGAGTACCACTGAGGAGATCAGATTCAGGCCGGCCCCGCCGTCAACCAGCATCTTTGTGACCTTGAGGTTGCGGATAGTTGGTGAAACCAACATCGGCAAGCACCCGACCGCGGTTATGCGATCAGGGTGATCCTCAACATCAAAGATGATGGGCGTGCTGGACCACTTCAGAGGCTTGCGCGACTCAACTGATGGTTCTGCTGCATTAACTTCACGCACCCATTGTTTGAGCTGGCGGTGCGAAGTATGCAGAGAAGCACCGCCGTCAACGCACAAAACCTCTGTTGCCTTCTGAAACTCCTGCTCGTCGGCCTCATCCTCATCCATCTCTTCATCTTCGTCCTCATCTTCGTCCTTGTCGCGGCCGCGGGGAGGCCTGTCTCCTTGCCGCTGCTTGGCCTTGCCGCGGCGCCCTCCCCGGGTGGGACGCTTCTTGCCGGATCCTCCCCCACCTTCCTGGGCCTTCTCCTTGTCGCAGCGCTCGTACTCAGCTTTCTGCAGTTCTACGAGCTGCTCAACCTTCTTGCAGGCCTGGAGGTCATGGCCCTTGGTGCGGTGGATCTTGCAAGATCTTGCTTGCGGGCCGCCCCGCTTGTCGGCGGCCACCACAGCCTCGCCGGAGTCACCAGCTTTGGTCTTCTCGGCCCCACCTCCGTTGCCGGACTGCTCGACAACTAGCACATCCTTAGCTTTCCTCTTTCTGTTATTCCGCCTCTGGTTCTTCTTTGCCGTGGCGGCATCCTCACTGTCAGATCCTTCTGCTCATGCGTTCTCTCCGGGGAGTTTCCTCCCCTCCTCAGCACGTGCACATTTTTCGGCCAGAGCATACAGCTCGCTGACATCTCTGATTTTGCACATCGCCATCTCCTCCCTCATCCTGCGGTTACGCACGTTCTGATGGAACGCGCTGATAACCGCGGCAGGGTGGACATCTGGGATGTTGCGCTGCACTTGGCTGAATCTCTGTATATACTTGCGCGGGGTTCTCCTTCTTTACGGGCGGCGGATGAAGATCGCTCTCCGGCCATGGGGCTTGTGGCGCATGTGAAGGCGCCGACAAACCGATGGCACAAGTCCGCCCACGAAGAGATGGAGTTGTCCGCAAGTGCATGAGCCAAGATCGGCGTTGGGCTTGAGCACCGGCGGAAGTAGTTGGCGAGGATCTTCTCGTCGCGTCCCCGGCAGCTTTGCACCGCGATGGTGTAGACGCCGAGGAACTCCGACGGATGTATCCTGCCATCGCATTTCTCGTGCACGCGTCGGCTTGAAGTTCTTGTACTTGGGCCACCGGACCTGCCGCAGCTCACGAGTGAGCGCAGGGCAACCTACAGCGTCAGACGCAAGTCGCTTGGTTCCCCTGGCGCATGCATATCAACAGTGGGCCCAGCGCGCTGGTCTGACTGACGCCGCGCTTCTCTTCGACGCTCGATGCGAGTACGAGCATCTTCTTGTCGTCGTTCTTGGAGAACTTGGCGCTGATCGCGACGAGCTCACGGGTTCGACGACGCGGTGGAGTCTGTGTCGAGGTTAGCCTGGCGAGTCGGCGATCTTGGCCTTCGGGGCGGGGAGTGCACGGTGGTGGCACCCCCACCAGTCTTGTCGCCACCGGCTTCCGCCTGGGCGTCTTGCCGCGGCTTCGACGTGCTTGGTTGCCGGGGCTTGTCGCCGTTAAGCGGCCGATGAGGCTCGATGGTGATCCTCTAGTCGCCGATCTTGTCCGGCCGAGGGTAGTCTAATAGCTTGATTGGGCTCGGGCCAACGCTTCTTCTGGGGTTTTCGGCGGCGGGGGCGAACGACGCGAGGAGCGGGATATGCTCAAACTTCTAACAGTGTTAGAAGGAGCAACATCTCGTCCAGGCGACCGTGCCGCGCTCGCGCCAACATGCTGGCGTGCGTGTTGGCCTTGATCGTCCCGCGATCTGCCGGCTTGGCCTTGTTCCAACGCGAGCACGGTGCCAGGAGCACCATGGCGTTGTCGATCCCGCGCCTCCTGAGAGGGGCGCGGCGCATGTACGGATGCCGAAGTTTGCGGGGCCTTGTCCTTGGATCTGGTGACGATGTGAGTCCCCCCGTCGGCGCCCGTTCCTCCGCCGGCGTCTACCCCACCGCCCGTTTGCTCCGGCGGCGGTGGGATCGACATGGACGGAGCGGCCACCTCTGAAGCCTTCCTCTTCGGTGGCATGTCGATGAAGATGTTGATGTAACGCGCGCAAAGACCGGATCAGGTTCGCACAACCTCCACGCCCCCTACCTGGCGCGCCAAAGATGTCGTGGGAAACGAACACCTATGGGGCAGGGCCCCTTCTCGGTCCGGCAGGGAGCGGAGGGCGCACGAAGAGCAGATCGAGCTGAAGCACGCGAGGGATTTTACCCAGCTTCGGAGCTCTCTGGAGAGATAAAACTCCTACTGCTGCCTTGTGTTTGTATTGGGTTCTTGCTCAAGAGCGTGAGCGTGCTGTGGTTTTTGAATGAGTCGAACCCCTTCTACGTGCGCATGGGCCTCCTTTTTATAGTCTAAAGGGGTCACCGACAGGTGGCAACGCAGAGAGGGGTAAAAAAGTAAAAAGAGAGGTTGGTACAACCGCTATCTCTGATGCCCCTACCTAACTCGACGGCGGGGACAAGGGATTTAATGCCCGTCCGGTCGCCCAAACAGTGCAGGAAACGACCGTTAGGGGCGCCACCGATCGCCACGATGGCCTTCTCGTCATATCCACTTGCCACCTCGCACCGCTTGGCTGCACAGCCGCCCGCCACGTGCTCCAGGAACGATCTTGGGGCGACACGTCGTAGGATGCGCTGGAGCGTGGGCGCAGAGTGGTGGTTTCGCCGTGGCAAGCGCCTTGCCGCGGTCGTTGTCTTGTTGCACCCGAAAGCTTGTCGCTCGCCGGGTCTTGCCGGGACGCGCGGCGCGTCGCGGCAAGTTCCTTAGCTTGCCTTCCCGACAAGCTCCTCTTGCCGGGGCCTTGTCCTTCCCGGCAAGCTCCTCTTGCCGGGGCCTTGTCTTCATAGTCAACACACTTTGTTCTTGAATGGCATCAATAGGAATAGTGGAGGATCTTGGCAGACGCCCGACAAACCTTGCCGCGGGGCGCTGCGACTGCCCGTGCACAAGTTCAGGATACTAAGGTACCCCTACTTTAGTACACCGACAGCTTAGGTGATGAGTATTACCGAGAGGGCCCAGAGATACCTCTCCGACAATCGGAGTGACAAGACCTAATCTTGATTTATGCCAACCCAACATGTACCTTCGGAAACTCCTGTAGAGCACCTTTATAATCACCCAGTTACGTTGTGACGTTTGGTAGCACACAAAGTGTTCTTACAGTAAACGGAGTTGCACAATCTCATAGTTGCGTGAACTTTGTATAAGTCATGAAGAAAGCAATAGCAGTATACTAAACGATCAAGTGCTAGGCTAGAATGGGTCATGTCAATCACATCATTCTCCTAATGATGTGATCCCAATAATCAAATGACAACACATGTCTATGGTTAGGAAACATAACCATCTTTGATTAATGAGCTAGTCAAGTAGAGGCATACTAGTGACTATAGTTTTGTCTATGTATTCACACATGTATCATGTTTCCGGTTAATACAATTCTAGCATGAATAATAAACATTTATCATGATATAAGGAAATAAATAATAACTTTATTATTGCCTCTAGGGCATATTTCCTTCAGACATACCCTGCAAAAACAAGTTAGACGTCCTCTACTTTGTTGTTGCAAATTTTACGTGGCTGCTACGGGCTGAGCAAGAACCGTTCTTACCTACGCATCAAAACCACGACGATAGTTCGTCAAGTTAGTGTTGTTTTAACCTTCGCAAGGACCGGGCGTAGCCACACTCGGTTCAACTAAAGTGAGAGAGACAGACACCCGCCAGTCACCTTTAAGCACGAGTGCTCATAACGGTAAAACCAGTCTCGCGTAAGCGTACGCGTAATGTCGGTCCAGGCTGCTTCATCTCACAATACCGCTGAACCAAAGTATGACATGCTGGTAAGCAGTATGACTTGTATCGCCCACAACTCACTTTGTTCTACTCGTGCATATGACATCTACGCATAAAACCTGGCTCGGATGCCACTGTTGGGGAACGTAGTAATTTCAAAATTTTCCTACGCACACGCAAGATCATGGTGATGCATAGCAACGAGAGGGGAGAGTGTTGTCCACGTACCCTCGTAGACCGTAAGCGGAAGCGTTATGGCAACGCGGTTGATGTAGTCGTATGTCTTCACGATCCGACCGATCCAAGCACCGAACGTCGGCACCTCCGAGTTCAGCACATGTTCAGCTCGATGGCGATCCCGGACTCGATCCAGCAGGTGTCGGGATGAGTTCCGTCGAGATGACGGCGTGGTACGATGATGATGTTCTACCGACGCAGGCTTCACCTAAGCACCGCAACGATATGACCGAGGTGGAATATGGTGGAGGGGGCACCGCACACAGCTAAGGAACGATCACGATGATCAACTTGTCTGTCATGGGGTGCCCCCCTCCGTATATAAAAGTGGGAGGAGGAGGGGGCCGGCCAAGGGGGGAGGCGCGCCCTAGGAGGGGAAACCTACTCCAGTAGGTTTGCCCTCCCTTCCTAGTCCAAGAAGGAGGGGAGGAAGGAGTGGGAGAGGGAAGGCAGGGGCGCCGCCTTTCCTTGTCCTATTCGGACTCAAGGGGAGGGGGCGCGCCTCTTGCCCTGGCCGAACCCTCTCTCTCTCCACTAGGGCCCAACAAGGCCCATTAGTTCCCGGGGGGGGGGGGTTCCGGTAACCCTCCAGCACTCCGGTTTTCTCCGAAAACACCCGGAACACTTCCGGTGTCCGAATATAGTCGTCCAATATATCAATATTTATGTCTCGACCATTTCGAAACTCCTCGTCATGTCCGTGATCACATCCGGGACTCCGAACAACCTTCGGTACATCAAAACTTATAAACTCATAATAAAACTGTCACCATAACGTTAAGCGTGCGGACCCTACAGGTTCGAGAACTATGTAGACATGACCTAGAACTGTTCACGGTCAATAACCAATAGCGGAACCTGGATGCTCATATTGGCTCCGACATATTCTACGAAGATCTTTATCGGTCAAACCGCATAACAACATAAGTGGTTCCCTTTGTCATCGGTATGTTACTTGCCGAGATTCGATCGTTGGTATCCAATACCTAGTTCAATCTCGTTACCGGCAAGTCTCTTTACTCATTACGTAATGCATAATTCCGTAACCAACTCATTGGCCACATTGCTTGCAAGGCTTATAGTGATGTGCATTACCGAGAGGGCCCAGAGATACCTCTCCGACAATCGGAGTGACAAATCCTAATCTCGAAATACGCCAACTCAACATGTACCTTTGGAGACACCTGTAGAACTCCTTTATAATCACCCAGTTATGTTGTGACGTTTGGTAGCACACAAAGTGTTCCTCCGGTAAACGGGAGTTGCATAATCTCATAGTTTTAGGAACTTTGTATAAGTCATGAAGAAAGCAATAGCAGCATACTAGACAATCAAGTGCTAGGCTAACGGAATGGGTCATGTCAATCACATCATTCTCCTAATGATGTGATCCCGTTAATCAAATGACAACACGTGTCTATGGTTAGGAAACATAACCATTTTTGATTAATGAGCTAGTCAAGTAGAGGCACACTAGTGACCTTATGTTTGTCTATGTATTCACACATGTATCATGTTTCCGGGTAATACAATTCTAGCATGAATAATAAACATTTATCATGATATTAGGAAATAAAAAATAACTTTATTATTGCCTCTAGGGCATATTTCCTTCCCACGGATCCAATCCGCATCATTGCTACTAACATCTTTCAACACTGTTTTCTCCAGGAACATATCAAAATAAAATGAAAGCAACAACGCGAGCTGTTATCTACAACATAATTTGCAAAATACTACCAAGACTAAGTTCATGATAAATTTAAGTTCAATTAATCATATTACTTAAGAACTCCTACTTAGGTAGGCATCTCTCTAATCATCTAAGTGATCACGTGATCCAAATCAACTAAACCATAACCAATCATCACGTGAAATGGAGTAGTTTTCAATGGTGAACATCACTATGTTGATCATATCTACTATATGATTCACGCTCGACCTTTCGGTCTTAGTGTTCCGAGGCCATATCTGCATATGCTAGGCGCGTCAAGTTTAACCTGAGTATTCTGTGTGTGCAAAACTGGCTTGCACCCGTTGTAGATGGACGTAGAGCTTATCACACCCGATCATCACGTGGTGTCTAGGCACGACGAACTTTGGCAACGGTGCATACTCAGGGAGAACACTTTTATCTTGAAATTTAGTGAGAGATCATCTTATAATGCTACCTTCAATCAAAGCAAGATAAGATGCATAAAAGATAAACATCACATGCAATCAATATAAGTGATATGATATGGCCATCATCATCTTGTGCTTGTGATCTCCATCTCCGACGCACCGTCATGATCACCATCGTCACTAGTGTGACACCTTGATCTCCATCGTAGCATCGTTGTCGTCTCGCCAACTATTGGTTCTACGACTATCGCTACCGCTTAGTGATAAATTAAAGCAATTACAGGGCGATTGCATTGCATACAATAAAGCGACAACCATATGGCTCCTACCAGTTGCCGATAACTCGGTTACAAAACATGATCATCTCATATAATAAAATATAGCATCATGCCTTGACCATATCACATCACGACATGCCATGCAAAAACAAGTTAGACGTCCTCTACTTTGTTGTTGCAAGTTTTACGTGGATGCTATGGGCTGAGTAAGAACCGTTCTTACCTACGCATCAAAACCACAACGATAGTTCGTCAAGTTAGTGCTGTTTTAACCTTCGCAAGGACCGGGTGTAGCCACACTCGATTCAGCTAAAGTGAGAGAGACAGACACCCGCCAGCCACCTTTAAGCACAAGTGCTCGTAACGGTGAAACCAGTCTCGCGTAAGCGTACGCGTAATGTCGGTCCGGGCCGCTTCATCTCACAATACCGCCGAACCAAAGTATGACATCTTTGGTAAGCGGTATGACTTTATCGCCCAGAACTCACTTGTGTTCTACTCGTCCATATGACATCTACGCATAAAACCAGGCTCGGATACCACTGTTGGGGAACGTAGTACTTTCAAAAAATTTCCTACGCACACGCAAGATCATGGTGATGCATAGCAATGAGAGGGGAGAGTGTTGTCTACGTACCCTCATAGACCGTAAGTGGAAGCGTTAGTACAACGCGGTTGATGTAGTCGTACGTCTTCACGGCCCGACCGATCAAGCACCGAAAGCACGGCACCTCCGAGTTCTTGCACACGTTCAGCTCGATGACGTCCCTCGAACTCCGATTCAGCCGAGTGTTGAGGGAGAGTTCCGTCAGCATGATGGCGTGGTGACGATGATGATGTTCTACTGTCGTAGGGCTTCGCCTAAGCACCGCTACGATATTATCAAGGAGGACTATGGTGGAGGGGGCACTGCACACGGCTAAGAGATCAATGATCAATTGTTGTCTCTCTATGGGGTGCCCCTCTCCCCGTATATAAAGGAGTGGAGGAGGGGGAGGGCCGGCCCTCTCTATGGTGTGTCCTAGGGGAGTCCACTCCCACCGGGAGTAGGATTCCCCTTTCCTAGTAGACCTAGGAGCCCTTCCAAGTAGTAGGAGTAGGAGAGAAGGAAAGGGAAGGGAGAAGGAGAAGGAAGGAAGGGGGCACCCCCCTCCCTAGTCCAATTCGTACTAGTCCATGGGGAGGGGTGCGGCCACCCTTTGGGGTCTTTCTCTCCTTTCCCGTATGGCCCATTAAGACCCAATACGAATTCCCGTAACTCTCCGGTACTTCGAAAAATACTCGAATCACTCGGAACCTTTCCGATGTCCGAATATAGTCGTCCAATATATCGATATTTACATCTCAACCATTTAGAGACTCCTCGTCATGTCCCCGATCTCATCCGGGACTCTGAACTACCTTTGGTACATCAAAACACATAAAATCATAATATAACCGTCATCAAACTTTAAGCGTGCGGACCCTATGGGTTCGAGAACAATGTAGACATGACCGAGACACGTCTCCGGTCAATAACCAATAGCGGAACCTGGATGCTCATATTGGCTCCCACATATTCTACGAAGATCTTTATCGGTCAAACCGCATAACAACATACGTTGTTCCCTTTGTCATCGGTATGTTATTTGCCCGAGATTTGATCGTCGGTATCTCAATACCTAGTTCAATCTCGTTACTGGCAAGTCTCTTTACTTGTTCCGTAATACATCATCCTGCAACTAACTCATTAGTTACAATGCTTGCAAGGCTTATAGTGATGTGCATTACCGAGTGGGCCCACAGATACCTCTTCGATAATCGGAGTGACAAATCCTAATCTCGAAATACGCCAACCCAACAAGTACCTTCGGAGACACCTGTAGAGCACCTTTATAATCACCCAGTTATGTTGTGACCTTTGGTAGCACACAAAGTGTTCCTCCGGTAAACGGGAGTTGCATAATCTCATAGTTATAGGAACGTGTATAAGTCATGAAGAAAGCAATAGCAACATACTAAACGATCAAGTGTTAAGCTAACGAAATGGGTCAAGTCAATCACATCATTCTCCTAATGATGTGATCCCGTTAATCGAATGACAACGCATGTCTATGGTTAGGAAACTTAACCATCTTTGATTAACGAGGTAGTCAATTAGAGGCATACTAGTGACACTATGTTTGTCTATGTATTCACACATGTATTATGTTTCCGGTTAATAAAATTCTAGCATGAATAATAAACATTTATCATGAAATAAGGAAATAAATAATAACTTTATTATTGCCTCTAGGGCATATTTCCTTCAATTTAACCAATTCCCAAATTATGGTATCAATGCTACTAGGTGGACTAACATTAAAGGCCATATGTACTGTGCGCCATAGTCTCATTAGCAATCGATAAAGAGATGTTGAATTGACTCATCATGACCACAAAAACAGCACCTTTTGCTGCCCTCCCAACAATGTTTTGCCATGTTAACTTTAGTCAATATCACTTTCTTTTTGATGAACCACATTTTTTAGAGGCACCTTAATTTTCCTAGTGTGGAGTGAGTTTGGGATTGGACCAGTTGAGGGAGTCCTCGACTAGGGGGTCCTCGGGCTACCGGCCTATCTCTTATGGACCAGACTGGTGGGCTGCACTACTACAAGGCTGAGCTATAGGGAGACTCCGTGTCCGGACAGGAAATCCTCGAAGCCTTGGTGTGTACTCCAAGTCAATATTAGAGATTGACATGTTTATTCCCTCCTTGTAGCCGACTATGTGTAACCCTAGTACCCATGGTGTCTATATAAACCAGAGGGTTTAGTCCGTAGAGGCTAGGGCAACGACCATCATCCTATTCACCAAGGGTTTAGCTCATCTGATCTCGTGGTAGATCGACTCTGTAATCATCCTATACACTTCAATGTTATCAAGCAGGACATAGGGTTTTATCTCTTAGTGAGGGCCCGATTCTGGGTAAACATCGTCCTTCGTCCCTTGTTCCCGATTGATCCAAGATCCACAGCTCGGGATCCCCTACCCGAGATCTGCAGGTTTTGACACCGATATTGGTGCTTTCATTGAGAGTTCTGTTGTTGGGTCACTGAAGGATCGATAGCTCGCCTGATCATCAGAGATGGCATCAACACCAAGGACATCTTCATCCCCGGCCAGCTTTTCACGTTCGGTAGCATCGTTCTACATGCCAACTTGAACGGTCATCTTGACCAGGTTGACAACTTCGCCCTTGAGCACCGGATCAGGTTCGATAACCTTGAGTATGTCACTGACACTCGGGGTGATCTGATCTTCACCGGCCTCTCGGCTTTGTCTGAGGCGCCCGAAAGGAATCCATGAGTTGAGTTCCAAAACATACATCACGTGAATCAATATAATACCCCCATTGTCAGCACGGGAATTCATATGCAAGACATACATCAAGTGTTCTCAAATCCATAAAAGTATTCAATTCGATAATAGTGAAACCTCAAAGGTAAAAACTCAATTCATCACAACAAGATAGAGAGGGAAACATCATATGATCCAACTATATTAACAAAGCTTGTGGTGCATCAAGATCGTGCCAGAGAGAGAGAGAGAGAGAGAGAGAGAGAGAGAGAGAGAGAGAGAGAGAGAGAGAGAGAGAGAGAGAGAGCGAGAGAGAGAGAGATCAAAGACATAGCTACTGGTACATACCCTCAGCCCCGAGGGTGAACTACTCCCTCCTCGTCATGGAGACCACTGGGATGATGAAGATGGCCTCCGGTGATGATTCCCCCCTCCAGCATGGTGCCGGAACAGGGTCTTGATTGAGTTTCCATGGATACAGAGGCTTGTGGCGGCGGAACTTCTCATCTAGGTCAAGTTTTGGGGTCTTGGGTATTTATAGGAATTTTTGGCGCCAGTCTCACGTCAGGGGGATGCCCGAGGGGCCCACAAGCTCGGGGGGAGCGCCCTAGGGTGCGCCCCCTGGCCCAACTCTGGTGCTCCATGGGTCTCTTCTCGTCCATAAAAAACCCCATAAATTTTTAGCCCATTCCGAGAACTTTTATTTCTGCGCAAAGAACAACATCATGGTAGTTCTGCTGACAACAGCGTCAGTCCAGGTTAGTTCTAATCAAATCATACCAAAACCATATAAATTGTTGCAAACATGGCATGAATACTTCATAAACTATAGATACGTTGGAGACGTATCAACATGCCCAAGCTTAATTCCTACTCGTCATCGAGTAGGTAAATGATAAAAGAAATAATTTATGAAGTGTGAATGCTAGCATAGTGTATAAGTTTGATTAATGATAATTTCAATCACTTTTCCTAGATTTATAACAACAACTTGTTCTATTTAACTCTTCATGATAAAGTAGCAATAAATTCACATGTTATGGTTCAAACAATGCATTCTCTGGAAACTTAACAACCTATGTTCTTAGTCGCCAAATAATTGCAATTCAAATTACTTTCAACAAAGTCTAAGTAAGAGTTCCACATACTCAATTATCATATAGTCTTCCATGATTGCTAGTACTCAAAGCATATTTTTAGAACAAATGACATCCATTAAACACAGAGAAAGATAGTGGCTTAATGTTTCACCTCCCAACTCATTTATCATATAGATAGTTGTCAACAATAATAAACCATGATCAAATATATTTGAATGGTCATATATGCCTAGATATTTCCCCACCACATGATGATTGCCAACTAAAGAATAATTGAGGTTCAAATGAGAAGGAATACTATTGAATCTTGCATGAAAGTAAAAAACTGAAAAGTAAAAGATAGACCCTTAACAGAGGGAAACATGGATTTGTAGAGATGCCAGAGCTCATTGCTTAAAACAGAGATGAATATAATTTTGAGAGGCATGCCTTTCTTGTCACATCACAAAAGAGAGTTCTCAATATCTTCCATGCTAACCACATTATAAGCGGTTCCCAAGAAGAAAGGTAAAGTTTACTCCCCCTCAACCATTCAAACACAAGCCATGGCTAGCCGAATCCTCGGGTTGCCTCCATACAATCAACTTTCTGGGGGAGTTTGTTTCATTATTTTCCATTTTGATCATAGGACTGGGCATCCCAATTACCAGCCTCTCTCGTTCAATGACAAGTGAATAAACACCCATCGTGAGAATAACCCGCTTAGCATGGAATGTACTGACCATCCCCTGCTACTCCATGAGCGGTATGGGCACACAAAATAGATGCTTATTTGAATGATTAGAGGTGGCACATGCAAATTTACTTGGAACGACATAGTAATACCGCATCTAGGTAGGTATGGTGGACACTCGTGGAAGAAACTTGGCTCAAGGATTTTGGATGCACAAGCAGTGTTCCCGCTTAGTACAGAAATTTTGGCTAGCAAAATATTCTAAACAAGCACCACATGTTGGAGGATCCATAACAATATAACTTCGATGCAACTATACCCAAACATAACTCATTACGTTGTCTTCCTTTTCCAACTTCAACTAATTTGCTCAAGTTTGAAAATAATTAATGGGTATTCACAATCATAAATGATGTCCAAGATAATATACTTGTATGTGAAAGTTCTCTTCCATATACTAATCATTAATGAATTGCTTGTATGTCCAATAGTGTGATTGTCAAACTTTAATAGATTTTACTTTCTAACAAAATGTGACTACTACTAAGCAGTTGAAGCATATATAATTCAGATTTATGATATTCAATTCATTCGAAAATTTACTCCTAGGATATAAGGGAAGATCAAGAGTAAATGACAAACTACTCCAAAAAAATATAAGTGAAGATCAAATGAGTAGTCAAACAATTATTAACTATGTGGGGACTCTCATTTGAAAATTTCAGATGCAAGTATTTTATTCAAACAACAAACAAAAAAAATGACATTCCAAGAATATCACATCTCATGCGGAGAAGCAAAAACTTAGGCTCAACCGAGGCTAACCAATAGTTGTTGATGAAGAAAGGTGGGATGCCTACCGGGGCATCCCCAAGCGTAGATGCTTGAGACTTCTTAGAATATTATCTTGGGTTGCCTTGGACATCCCCAAGCTTGAGCTTTTGTGTGTCCTTAATTCCTCTCATATCACGGTTTCTCTAAATCTCAAAAACGTCATCCACACAAAACTCAACAAGAGCTCGTGAGATAAGTTAGTATAAATCAATGCAAAACCTTATCATTCTCTATTGTACAAAATCACTAAAATTATGGTTCGATATTGCATACTAAATGCCTCTACATATTTAATACTCCTATCCTCAAATGGAACCATTAAACCACCAGGCATATGCAAACAATGCAAACATAATAGCGATTTGTCTAAATAGGACAGTCTGTAAAGGATGAAAAAGGATCCATACTTATCTAACTCCAAATTCTGAAAAAATACCACACTATAGATTTTTTATAGCTTACTGCGTAAAATATTTAAGATTTTATCACATTCTGACTTTCCTAAAGAATTCAAATAATAATGGAAAACATTCTGTTTTCAAACAACAACATAGAGACTTGCAAAATGAGCATGGTAAATGCTATACTTGACATTTTTATTGAAATATAAGATTCAAAACATTATTATAAATAATAGAAAGAAAATCCTAATAAACGAAAATGCTGCTACAAGCAAAACACATATCATGTGACAAATAAAATATAGTTGTGAGTGAGGTTAGCGATAATGTTGAAGACGAAAGAGGGGAGGCCTTCCTGGGAATCCCCAAGCTTGGACGCTTGGGTATTCCTTGAATATTACCCTGCGGGTGTCTTAGGCATCCCCAAGATGAGGGTCTTGCCGCTCCTTATTCTCCTCATATTGACATCTCACCCAAAACTTGAAAACTTCAATCACACAAAACTTAACGGAACTTCATGAGATATGTTAGTATGATAGAGAGAAAATCATTCACTTTGGTACTGCCAAGACAAGATTCATAATTTTTCTCACACAATTCCAACTGTACCCTAAAATGTCTACAATTTATGTTGACCAATATAAGCCATAGAAACTATAAAACAAGCAAACTATGCACCGAAAACAGAATCAGTCAAAAAACAGAACCGTCTATAATGATCTGAAGAATGACCATACTTCTGTAAACCAAAAATTATAAAAAATTATGACAACATAGGAAATTTGTATATGAATCATGTATAAAAGATTCAGAATTTTATCACATCCCAGTTAATTATGGTAATTCGAGAACTGGGCGCAAAAGTTTCTGTTTTTGCACAAAATCAAGTCAACTGTCATGAAGCATATGACTAGAACGTTTAAGCCTAACCCACTTCCTATGCATAGGAATTTTGTGAGCAAACAACTAATGGGAGCAAGAATCAACTAGCATAGGAAGGCAAAACAAGGATAACTTCTAGATTTTCAACACATAGAGAGAAAATTTGATATTATTGCAATACCTACAAGCATATGTTCCTCTCTCATAGTAATTTTCAGTAGCATCCTGAATGAATTCAACAATATAACTATCACATAAAGCATTCTTTTCATGATCCACATGCATAATTTTTTTATTACTCTCCACATAAGCAAAATTTCTTCTCATCAATAATAGTGGGAGAAAATGCAATGAAGTAACTATCATATGATGGGAGAATATCTGGTGCACCGGTGCTTGTGGTGCTACCGGTGCGACAAACTCAAGTTGGACATTTTAGATGTTTCAAAAATTCTGAAAAAATGTAGCACAACACAACATTAATGTAGACTGTCACAAAATTTCAAGTCAAAATTTGAAACACAGCTCCTAAAACAAAAATGACAAATTCAACATTGAATGATACATAACATAAGTTGGGCTTTAGATTTGGCCCATTACCACACTGTTGTCAAATTTGTCATTTTTGTATCTCAAAAAATATTTCAAATTTTGATACGAAATTTCTTGATGACATTTATTGATGTTATTTCAATGTGCTCGAACTTTTCAAAATTTTCAAAATATTGTACGGCATCCGGTGCACCGGTAGCACCACAAGTGTTGGTCCACCGAATAAATTCCCATCATATGATACTTGATTTACATAATCAGTTTGAGCATTAAAATCATGATGACAAGTTTCATGGTTATCATTATTCTTTATAACATACATGTCATCACCATAATCATCATAGGTAGCATCTTTGTTGTCATAATCGATTGAAACCTCTTCCAAAATAGTGGATTCATCACTAAATAAAGTCATGACCTCACCAATCCACTTTTATCATTATAATAAGATTCAAACCCTCCAAAATAGTGGGATCATTATTTGCTGGAGTTGACACTCTTCCAAACCCACTTTCATCATTGTAAGCATTATTAATAGGAGGCATGCAATCATCATAATAAGTTTGCTCATCATAACTCGCGGGACTAAAAATATCATCTTCATCAAACAAAGCATCCCCAAGCTTATGGCTTTGCATATCACTAGCATCATGGATATTCAAATAATTCATACTAGCAATATTACAATCATGCTTATCATTCAAAGACTGTATGCCAAATATTTTATTGAATTCTTCTTCTATCAACTGAGCACAATTTCCAATCCATCATTTTCAAGAAAGACATGGTAAAGATAAAGTATATGAGGCAACCTCAATTCCATCTTTTGTAGTTTTATTTTATAAACCAAACTAGTGACAAAACAAGAAACTAAAAGATTCAATTGCAAGATCTAAATATATACCTGATGACCCACAAGTGTAGGGGGATCTATCGTAGTCCTTTCAATAAGTAAGAGTGTCGAACCCAATGAGGAGCAAAGGGAAATGATAAGCGGTTTTCAGTAAGGTTTTCTCTGCAAGCACTGAAATTGTAGGTGATAGATAGTTTTGTGATAAGATAAATAGTAACGAGTAACTAGTAAATAAAGTAAACAAAGTGCAGCAAGGTGGCCCAATCCTTTAAGTAGCAAAGGATAAGCCTGAACAATTTCTAATAATGAGAAAGGAGCTCCCGAGGACACATTGGGAATTATCGTCAAGCTAGTTTTCATCACGCTCATATGATTCGCGTTCGATACTTTGATAATTTGATATGTGGGTGGACCGGTACTTGGGTACTGCCCTAACTTGGACAAGCATCCCACTTATGATTAACCCCTATTGCAAGCGTCCGCAACTACAAAAGAAGTATTAAGGTAAACCTAACCACAACATTAAACATATGGATCCATATCAGCCCCTAACGAAGCAACGCATAAACTAGGGTTTAAGCTTTTGTCACTCTAGCAACCCATCATATACTTATTACTTCCCCATGCCTTCCTCTAGGCCCAAATAATGGTGAAGTGTCATGTAGTTGACGTTCACATAACACCACTAGAGGAAAAGACAACATACATCTCATCAAAATATCGAACGAATACCAAATTCAGATGACTACTAATAGCAAGACTTCACCCATGTCCTCAGGAACAAACGTAACTACTCAGAAAGCATATTCATGTTCATAATCAAAAGAGTAATAATATGCATAAAGGATCTGAACATATGATCTTCCACCAAGTAAACCAATTAGCATCAACTACAAGGAGTAATCAACACTACTAGCAACCCACAGGTACCAATTTGTGGTTTTGATACAAGATTGGATACTAGAGATGAACTAGGGTTTTGAGAGGAGATGGTGCTGGTGAAGATGTTGATGGAGATTGACCCCCTCCCGATGAGAGGATCGTTGGTGATGACGTTGGTGATGATTTCCCCCTCCCGAAGGGAAGTGTCCCGGGCAGAACAGCTCCGCCAGAGCCCTAGATTGATTTCGCCAAGGTTCCGCCTCGTGGCGGTGGAGTTTCGTCTCGTAAGCTTGCCCACGATTTTTTCAGGGTAAAAGTGATGATATAGCAGAAGATGGACGCCGGAGGCCCACCAGGGGGCCCAGAAGATAGGGGGCGCGCCCTATAGGGGGGCGCGCCCCCCTGTCTCCTGGACAGGGTGTGGGCATACCCATAGGATTTTTGTATGCAGTTCTATAGGCCCATAATGCATCATCAAGTTTTTTGGACCAATTCTTTCTAGATCTATTCACAGTCTTTTGTAAAATTAATTTGAGCTCTCTATTGCTCAACTCTACTTGACCACTAGACTGCAGATGATAAGGAGATGCTATTCTATGATTGACATCATACTTAGCAAGCATCTTATGGAAAGCACCATGAATAAAATGTGAACCACCATCAGTCATAAGATATCTAGGGACTCCAAACCTCGGAAAAATAACTTCTTTAAGCATTTTAATAGAAGTGTTATGATCAGCACTACTAGTTGGAATAGCTTCCACCCACTTAGTAACGTAATCAACAACAGCTAAAATATGTGTATAACCATTAGAGGCAGGAAAAGGTCCCATATAATCAAAGCCCCAAACATCAAACGGTTCAATAACTAGAGAATAATTCATAGGCATTTCTTGACGTCTACTAATGTTACCTATTCTTTGACATTCATCACAAGACAAGAAACCTTACAAGCATCTTTGAAGAGAGTAGGCCAATAAAAACCAGACTGTAGTACCTTGTGTGCAGTTCTATCTCCAGCGTGGTGTCCTCCATAAGACTCAGAGTGACACTTGCGTAGAATCTGTTCCTGTTCATGCACAGGCACACAACATCTAATAACAACATCTACTCCTTCTTTATAAAGGTGTGGATCATCCCAAAAGTAATGTCTTAAATCATAAAAGAACCTTTTCTTTTGCTGGTATGTGAAACTAGGCGGTATATATTTAGCAACAATGTAATTAGCATAATCAGCATACCAAGGAGTAGTACGGGAAGCATTGACGACCGCTAATTGTTCATCAGGAAAGCTATCATTAATAAGCAGTGGGTCATCAAGGACATTCTCTAACCTAGACAAGTTGTCTGCAATGGGGTTCTCAGCTCCCTTTCTATCAATAATATGCAAGTCAAATTCTTGGAGCAAGAGAACCCATCTAATGAGTCTAGGCTTAGCATCTTTCTTTTCCATAAGATACTTAATAGCAGCATGATCAGTGTGAATAGTAACTTTGGAATCAACAATATAAGGTCTAAAGTTATCACATGCAAACACAACTGCTAAGAACTCTTTTTCGGTAGTAGCATAATTTCTCTGGGCAGTATCAAGAGTCTTGCTAGCATACCGGATAACATTCAATTTCTTATCAACTCTTTGCCCTAGAACAACACCTACAACATAATCACTAGCATCGCACATAATTTCAAAAGGTAAATTCCAATCAGGTGGCTGAACAATAGGTGCAGTGATCAAAGCTTTCTTAAGTACTTAAAATGCTTCTACACAATCATCATCAAAGACAAAAGGAATATCTTTTTGCAATAAATTAGTCAGAGGCCTAGAGATTTTAGAGAAGTCCTTAATGAACCTCCTATAAAAACCAGCATGACCAAGGAAACTTCTTATACCTTTTATGTCCTTGGGACATGGCATCTTTTCAATAGCATCAACTTTGGCTTTATCAACTTCAATACCTCTCTCGGAGATCTTGTGCCCCAAGACAATGCCTTCATTAACCATAAAGTGACACTTTTCCCAATTCAGGACGAGACTAGTGTCTTCGCATCTCTGCAAAACTCAATCAAGGTTGCTCAAACAATCATCAAAAGAGGATCCATAGACGGAGAACTCATCCATGAATACCTCACAAATCTTTTCACAAAAATCAGAGAATATAGCCATCATGCATCTTTGAAAGGTAGCATGTGCATTACATAAACCAAAAGGCATACGTCTATAAGCAAAAGTACCAAAAGGGCAAGTAAAAGTAGTTTTAGATTGATCCTTCGCTGACACAGGTATCTGAGAGAAACCAGAATAACCATCTAGAAAGCAAAAATGTGTGTGTTTGGATAGCCTTTCTAGCATTTGATCAGTAAAAGGTAAAGGGTAATGATCTTTCTTAGTAGCTTTATTTAACTTGCGGAAATCAATTACCATCCTATAACCTGTAATAATTCTTTGCGGGATCAATTCATCTTTATCATTAGGAACAACAGTAATATCTCCCTTTTTAGGAACACAATGGACAGGGCTTACCCATTCGCTATCAGCGACGGGATAAATAATACCTGCCTCAAGGAGCTTTAGTATCTCCTTTCTTACCACTTCCTTCATCTTGGGATTTAGTCGTCTTTGAGGATCTCTAACTGGTTTGGCGACATCCTCCAATGTAATTTTGTGTTGACATAACGCGGAACTAACGCCCTTAAGATCATCCAGAGTATATCCAATAGCAGCTCGTGTTGGGGAATGTAGAAATTTCAAAATTTTCCTATGCACACGCAAGGATCATGGTGATGCATAACAACGAGAGGGGAGAGTGTTGTCCACGTACCCTCGTAGACCAAAAGCGGAAGCGTTAAAACAACGTGGTTGATGTAGTCATACGTCTTCACGATCCGACCGATCCAAGTACCGAACTTACGGCACCTTCGAGTTCAGCACACGTTTAGCTCGATGACGATCCCTGGACTCCGATCCAGCAGGGTGTTGGGGATGAGTTCCGTCAGCACGATGGCGTGGTGACGGTGATGATGTTCTACCGACGCAAGGCTTCGTCTAAGCACCGCTACGATATGACCGAGGTGGAATATGGTGGAGGGGGGCACCGCACACGGCTAAGGAACGATCACGAAGATCAACTTGTGTGTCTATGGGGTTCCCCCCTCCTCCGTATATAAAGGGGGGAGGAGGGGGGGCGGCCAAGGGGAGAGGCGTGCCCTGGGGGGGCAATCCTACTCCAAATAGGTTTGCCGCCCCTTTCCTATTAGGAGTAGGAGAGGGAAGGAAGAGAGGGGAGGGAAGAAGGAAAGGGGGGCCGGCCCCCCTCCCAATTCGGATTGGGCATGGGGGGGGCGCCCCTCCTTTGCTCCTTCTCCCTCCTTTCTACTAAGGCCCAATAAGGCCCATATACCTACCGGGGGGGTTCCGATAACCTCCCGGAGCCCCTGTATAGTCCCAATCTCACCCGAAACCTTTTTGGTGTCCAAATATAGTCATCCAATATATCGATCTTTATGTCTCGATCATTTCGAGACTCCTCGTCATGTCCGTGATCACATCCGGGACTCCGAACAACCTTCGGTACATCAAAACTCATAAACTCATAATATAACTGTCATCATAACGTTAAGCGTGCGGACCCTACGGGTTCGAGAACTATGTAGACATGACCTAGAACTATTTCCGGTCAATAACCAATAGCGAAACCTGGGTGCTCATATTGGCTCCTACATATTATACGAAGATCTTTATCGGTCAAACCGCACAACAACATACGTTGTTCCCTTTGTCATCGGTATGTTACTTGCCCAAGATTTGATCGTCGGTATCCAATACCTAGTTCAATCTTCTTACCGGCAAGTCTCTTTACTCGTTACGTAACGCATCATTCTGTAACTAACTCATTAGCTACATTGCTTGCAAGGCTTATAGTGATGTGCATTACCGAGAGGGCCCAGAGATAACTCTCCGACAATCGGAGTGACAAATCCTAATCTCAAAAAACGTCAACTCAACAAGTACCTTTGGAGACACCTGTAGAGCACCTTTATAATCATCCAGTTACGTTGTGATGTTTGGTAGCACACAAAGTGTTCCTTCGGTAAACGGGAGTTACATAATCTCATAGTCATAGGAACATGTATAAGTCATGAAGAAAGCAATAACAACATACTAAACGATCAAGTGCTAAGCTAACGGAATGGGTCAGGTCAATCATATCATTCTCCTAATGATGTGATCCCGTTAATCAAATGACAACACATGTCTATGGTTAGGAAACATAACCATCTTTGATTAACGAGCTAGTCAAGTAGAGGCATACTAGTGACACTATGTTTGTCTATGTATTCACACATGTATTATCTTTCCGTGTCGGTGTACTAAAGTAGGGGTACCTTAGTACCCCGAACTTGGGCAGGGGCAGTTGCAGCGTCCCGTGGCCAGGCTTGCCGGATGCCCGCCAAGGCCCTCCGTCACTCCCATTCACTGCCATTCAAGAACAAAGTATTAACTAAGGAAGTCAAGGCCCCGGCAGGAGGAGCTTGCCGGGAAGGACAAGGCCCCGGCAAGAGAAGCTTGCCGGGAAGGACAAGACCCCGGCAAGAGGAGCTTGCCGGGAAGGACAACCAAAGCACTTCAGAAGACTTGCTGCGCCGCTCCACGCGTCCTGGCAAGACCCGGCAAGCGGCAAGCTTGCCGGTGCGACAAGACAGGGGCCGCGGCAAAGTACTTGCCACGACGAAGACACCACTTTGCTCCCACGCTCCAGCTCACCCGATGACGTGTCGCCACAGGATCATTCCTGGTGCACGTGGCGTGTGGCTGTGCAGCCTAGCAGTGTGAGGTGGCGAGCGGAGGTGACTAGGAGGCCATCGTGGCGATCGGTGGCGCCCCCAACAATCGTTTCCTACACTATTGGGGCGACTAGACGGGCATTAAATGCTCTTGTCCCCTGCCGTCAGAGTTAGGTAGGGGACACTGTTGACAGCAGTTGTACCAACCCACGTTTTTACCTTTCTACCCCTCTCTCTGCGTTGCCACCTGTCGGTGACCCCTTTAGACTATAAAAAGGAGGCCCATGCGCACGTAGAGGGGGTTCCGCAGTTCGGTCAGTTCGACTCGCTCGAGACCATAGCATACCCACGCTTTCGAGCAAGAACATAATACAAACACAAAGCAGCAGTAGGAGTTTTATCTCTCCGGAGAGCTCCGAAGCTGGGTAAAAATCTCCCCCGCGTGTTTGGCCTCGATCTGCTCTTCGCGCGCCCCCCGCTCCCTGCCGGACCAGAAGGGGCTCCCTGCCCCATAGGTGCTCGTGCCCCTCCACGACATCTTTGGCGCGCCAGGTAGGGGGCGTCGAGGTCGTGCGAATCTGATCCGGTCTCCGCGCGCGCTACATCAGCATCTTCATCGACATGCCACCGAAGAAGAAGCCTTCGGAGGTGGCCGCTCCGTCTACGTCGATTCCACCACCACCGCCGGAGCAAACGGGCGGTGGAGTAGACGACGGCGGAGGTGCGGGCACCGACGGCGGGTCTCACGTCGTCACCAGGTCCAAAGACAAGGCCCCGCAATCTTCGGCAACCGTACGTACGCCACGCCCTTCCCAGGAGGTGCAAGGTCCACAACGCCACGGTGCTCCTAGCACCGTGCTCGCGTTGGAACAAGGCCACGCCGGCGGGTCGCGGGACGTTCAAGACCAGCGTGCACGCCAGCATGCTGGCGCGAGTGAGGTGCGGTCGCCCGGACGGGGTACTGCTCCTTCCAATCTAGTTGGGAGCCCAAGCACATCCCGCACCTCGCGCCGTTCGTCGCCACCGCCACCCAAGACTCCAGAGGAAGCGCTGGCCCGAGCCCAGCTGCTTCTAGATTACCCTCCGGCGCCACACAAGATTGTCGACTGGAGAATGACCATTCAGAGCCTCATCGGCTTCGCCAACGGCGACAAGCCCCGGCAACCGAGCGCATCGAAGCCCCGGCAAGGCGCCCAGGCGCAAGCCGACGCTGACAAGGCCGCTGGGGGTACCACTACCGTGCACTCCCCGCCCCGAAGGCCAAGATCGCCGTCTCGTCGGGCCAACCTCGACGCCGACTGCACTGCATCGTCGGACCCGCGAGCTCGCCGCGATCAGCGCCACGTTCTCCAAGAACGACGACACGAAGACGCTCGCACTCGTATCGAGCGTTGGAGAGAAGCGCGACGTCAGTCTGACCAGCGCGTTGGGCCCACTGTCGATATGCATGCGCCAGGGGAACCAGGCGACTTGCCGTACGCGGTAGGATGCCCTGCGTTCACCCGTGAGCTGCGGCAAGTCCAAAGGCTCAAGACCAAGAACTTCAAGCCGACGTGCCGAGAAGTACGATGGCAGGATACATCCGTCGGAGTTCCTCAGCGTCTACACCATCGCGGTGCAAGCTGCCGGGGGGCGTGACGAGAAGATCCTCGCCAACTACTTCCCGCTGGTACTTAAGCCCAACGTCAGATCTTGGCTCATGCACTTGACGGACAGCTCCATTTCTTCGTGGGCGGACCTGTGCCATCAGTTTGTCGGCGCCTTCACGGGCGGCCACAAGCCACGTGGCCAGGAAAGTGATCTTCATTTGCTTGCCCAGAAGGAAGGAGAACCCCTGCGCAAGTACATACAGAGATTCAGCCAGGTACATCGCAACACCCCAGACGTCCACCCTGCCGCGGTTATTAGCGCGTTCCATCAGAACGTGCATAACCGCAGGATGAGGGAGGAGATGGCGATGTGCAAGATCAGAGATGTCAGCGAGCTCTATGCTCTGGCCGACAAATGTGCCCGTGCTAAAGAGGGGAGGAAACTCCCCGGAGAGAATGTAGGAGCAGAGGGATCTGACAGTGAGGACGCCCTTCCGGCAAAGAGGAACCGGAGGCGGAATAACAGAAAGAGGAAAGCTAAGGATGTGCTAGTTGTTGAGCAGTCCGGCAACGGAGGCGGCTCCGACAAGGCCAAAGCTGACGACTCCGGCGAGGCTGTGGTGGCCGCCGACAAGCAGGACGGCTCCGGCAAGTAGTATTGCAAGATCCATCGCACCAAGGGCCATGACCTCCAAGCATGCAAGAAAGTCGAGCAGATGGCGGAGCTACAGAGAGCTGAATACGAGGCCCAGAAAGGTGGCGGAGGATCCGGCAAGAAGCTTCCCGCCCAGGGAGGGCGCCGCGGCAAGGCCAAGCAGCGGCAAGGAGACAGACCTCCCCGTGGCCGCGACAAGGACGAAGAAGAAGATGAGGATGATGAGATGGATGAGGATGAGACCGACGACCAAGAGTTTCAGAAGGTGACGGAGGTTTTGTGCGTTGACGGTGGTGCTTCTCTGCACACCTCGCACCGTCAACTCAAACGATGGGTGCGAGAGGTGAATGCAGCAGAACCATCAGTCGAATCGTGCAAGCCTCTGAAGTGGTCCAGCACGCCCATCGTCTTTGACGTTGAGGATCACCCTGATCGCATCACCGCAGTCGGGTGCTTGCCGATGTTGGTTTCGCCAACCATCCGCAACCTCAAGGTCACAAAGATGTTGGTTGACGGCGGGGCCGGCCTGAATCTCATCTCCTCCGCAGTGCTCAAGAAACTCCAGATCCCCGACAATGAGCTCAAGAAACTGGTACCTTTCAAGGAATCAATCCGGAAGGAGCAAGCCCAAGGGAAGATCACACCGCCAAGAACTTTTGGCAGCGAGCTGAATTTCAGGACAGAGAGAGATACATTTGATGTTGCTGATTTCCCGTTGCGATACAATGGGATACTTGGCCGTCCAGCGCTCGCCAAGTTCATGGCAGCCTCTCACTACGCACACAATGTGCTCAAGATGCCTGGACCGATAAGTGTCATTTCTGTCCAAGACGACAAGAAGGATGCACTTATCTGTACCGACAAGATCTACCGGGAAGCAGCGGCTGCAGCAGAGCGCAAACCACTTGCCGCTGAAGCTCCCGGGGGGAAGAAGACCAAGTCCGGCAAGTGTAGCTCTGATGCCCACTCCGGCAAGCGCACCTCCTCGGAGTGCTGCGCTACCGTCGAGGACGCACCATCGAGCTCCACCGGCAAGTGCAAGAAGGCAAAGATAGCTTCACCAAAGACTAAGTCCGGCAAGAATATCTCTGGCGCCCACTCCGGCAAGCACACCTCTCCGGAGTGCTGCGCTGCCGTCGAGGACGCGCCATCGAGCTCCACCGGCGAGTAGAGCACAGTCATTTTTAAATTCTTATGTTATATTCCTTGAACGACCGCGCCTTGTATGGAAAACCTGTGCGCAGAAGAACCGGTTCGTGGCTAAGTTGCGCCCTTACTCTGTTTCGAGTCCGCTCAGCACTGGAAGCGTGCTGCAACTAGCCCGACAAGGTTTCTTGCCGGAGGCAACACCGCCAGCGGGCTGCTGATGTTCCGCACTTAGCAAGCGTGTTTGCACCGGCAAGTTCCCTAAAAGCATAAGGGTAAAAACATACAAGGGATGGAATCAAGTAAAGGAGATAACATAGCAATTGGCGTCGTTCAAGGAAGCGCAAGCCTTGCCGGGACACAAACGACAGACAAGCTAAGTTGCCAAAGTTTGAGCACAGTCAGTTTTGAAATTTTTAAGTTATACTCCTTGAACTGCCGTGCCTTGTATGAAAAGCCTGTGTGCGGAGGAATCAACTCGTGGCTAAGTTGTACCCTTATGTTGTTTCGAGTCCGCTCAACAATAAAAGCGCGCTGCAACTAGCCCCGACAAGGTTTCTTGCCGGAGGCAACACCGCCAGCGGGCTGCTGATGTTCCGCACTCAGCAAGTGTGCTTGCACCGGCAAGTTCCCTAAAAACGTAGGGCAAAAACATAGAAGGGATGTAGCAGAGTAAAGGATATAACATAGCAAGCATTGCCCAGAATAAGTTATATTTCTTGAACGACCGTGCCCTGTATGGAAAGCCTGTGCGCGGAGGAGCCGGCTCAGGGCTAGGTTGCGCCCTTATTTTGTTTCGAGTCCGCTCAACAATGAAAGCACGCTGCAACTGGCCCCGACAAGGTTCCTTGCCGGAGGCAACACCGCCAGCGGGCTGCTGATGTTCCGCACTCAGCAAGCGTGCTTGCGCCGGCAAGTTCCCTAAAAGCATGAGGGTAAAAACATACAGGGGATGGGGTCCAGTAAAGGATATAATATAGCATTGCCCAGAATGAAGTTATATTACAAAGTGACTCATTACGGCACTGACTAAGTTGTTCTCGTAACCAAAATAACAGCGACAAGGAAGGAGAAGAAGGGCTCGCCGACACCTGGACCCCGGCAAGCCAGCGTTGCTGGGGGCTGCGAGTACCAAGATCCATCCCCGGCAAGCCAGAGTTGCCGGGGGCTGCAATATCAGATAAGTTTTTCATCCCTCATCATGCATCGTCTTATGGACTGGGGAACGCGAAGCCGCATCCTTGAACGAGCGTGCCTTGTATGCGAAACCCATGCGCGAAGGGGCCGGCTCGTGGCTAAGTTGCGCCCTTACTTTGTTTCGAGTCCGCTCAACAATGAAAGTGCGCTGCAACTAGCCCGACAAGGTTTCTTGCCGGAGGCAACACCGCCAGCAGGCTGCTGATGTTCCGCACTCAGCAAGCGTGTTTGCACCGGCAAGTTCCCTAAAAACGCAGGGGAAAAACATACAAGGCACCGAATCAAGTAAAGGACATAGCATAGCAAGCTTCCCCTTTTCATTAAAAAACATCCCATTCCAGTACAGTCCATAGAGGATGAAAAACATGAAAGAGAGGATTACAAGTTTTAAATGGAGCTAAGGCCCGAAGGCTTACAAATTAAAAAGATAAGATGCCCGTAATCCCTTTCCTGTCCCTCTCTTCAGGAGGTAGGTCAAGGAGGCGAAAAGGGAAAAAGGGGCGCCTAGGCGAGCTACGGGTGCCAGAAGACACCAAGAGAACATGTCGGGGGCTGTCCTAAGGCTGGACGGTGATGGCGGCGCCGGAAGTAGAGCTTGAAGACGGGGCGGCAGGACGTCAGCACGCTGTCGAGGGCACTACGCCCTCGTACTCTGACTTGACGGCCTTGCCGCCAACCCTCTTCCTCTTCCGCAGCCTCCCTATGCCAGCCGCCCCAGGAGACGACCCCGGGGAGTTCAAGGGGCCGGCGACACGGATGATGGGGTCGCCGGTGGCTCGCGAAGCGACGCCCGACACCTAGTCGGACCCGTCATCCCGCCGCCCGCTACCCTCGTCGTCGTTGTCGCTCTCCTCCTCGTCACTCTCGCTCGAGGAGGAATCTTCGCTGTCGGAGGAGCTGTCCACGCAGCACCTCGCTCGAATGCCGGAGTCCCCGAAGACCTTGACGGAGAGAAGGTCGCCCTCCATTAACTTAAAATGGAGGGTAAACCCCGCCGTCAAGCTGTGGATGCGAGCGAATGTCTTCCACCCACGGTCAAGATACATCACATCGGGGGCTGGGAATACAACGTGGACTCGCGTGCCGTTGATTCCACAGCCCCTCATGTGCAATCTCAGCGTCTCGGGCGGGTCCGCCTCCATCATGCTCGCAAACGGAGCTGGAAGCCGGAGGCGACGACGAGGCGCCCGGCGCAGCCTGACGAAGAACTCGCAAGGGTCGTCCCCGGTATGGACCGCCGTGAGGAGGGGAGCCGCCGGCGGAGGCGGAGATGGCGCGCCGCCCCGTCCGCCTCTTCCCCGAGCGCTCCGGCCGCGTCCTCGACCTCGTCCACGACCTCGCCCCCTCCCCCTTCCCCTTGTGGCTGGCTCCGCCACCACAGGCGCGGGATAGGGAGAGGCATGCTGTCTGGTGGTGACCCTCGCCGCCACCGAAGAAGAACCAGGGTTCCCTTTCTCCATGGCGAATGTGAGAAAGGAGAGCAGAAGCTACAGAAAGAGAGAAGATGGGGAAGTACGGGCTTCTGCGCTCCCCTCTCGCCCTTCTTAAAGGAACGAGGTGGGGGCTCGACCGCCCCGCTCAGCCAATCAAGGCACGGGAATCGCAACGGCCCGGTTTCCCACTCCCACCGTCCGTGACTCCAAGCGCATGGGAGCCGCGTGGCGGGGATGCAGAGCCAAGGCGACGGATGAGGTGACCTCGCCCTGTCCCGTGATCATGGGGGGGTGGACGCCTCGAAAATCACGCACGCCACCCACCTCGCCCATGACGCCGCGATTGACGCGTGCCGTTATGAGAGGCTGCAGTGGATAAAGAGTGGATTTGGCTTGGACCCAGGCCGCGCGTGCCCGTGCCCTGTTTTGGGCCTGGCCCAACAGCGCTCGGCACTGTGTATGGCCCAAGCCCGGGGGCTCCTGTCGGTGTACTACAGTAGGGGTACCTTAGTACCCCGAACTTGGGCACGGGCAGTTGCAGCGTCCCGTGGCCAGGCTTGCCGGACGCCCGCCAAGGCCCTCCGTCACTCCCATTCACTGTCATTCAAGAACAAAGTATTAACTAAGGAAGTCAAGGCCCCGGCAGGAGGAGCTTGCCGGGAAGGACAAGGCCCCGGCAAGAGAAGCTTGCCGGGAAGGACAAGACCCCGGCAAGAGGAGCTTGCCGGGAAGGACAACCAAAGCACTTCAGAAGACTTGCCGCGCCGCTCCACACGTCCCGGCAAGACCCGGCAAGCGGCAAGCTTGCCGGTGCGACAAGACAGGGGCCGCAGCAAAGTACTTGCCGCGGCAAAGACACCACTTTGCGCCCACGCTCCAGCTCACCCGATGACGTGTCGCCACAGGATCATTCCTGGTGCACGTGGCGTGTGGCTGTGCAGCCTAGCGGTGCGAGGTGGCGAGCGGAGGTGACTAGGAGGCCATCGTGGCGATCGGTGGCGCCCCCAATGGTCGTTTCCTACACTGTTGGGGCGAC
The DNA here is from genome assembly GCA_021437245.1 of Aegilops speltoides. Lineage (NCBI taxonomy): Eukaryota > Viridiplantae > Streptophyta > Magnoliopsida > Poales > Poaceae > Aegilops > Aegilops speltoides. The sequence goes on from CM038145.1 coordinate 323,174,760, forward strand.
CAGACGGGCATTAAATGCTCTTGTCCCCTGCCGTCAGAGTTAGGTAGGGGACACTGTTGACAGCAGTTGTACCAACCCACGTTTTTACCTTTCTACCCCTCTCTCTGCGTTGCCACCTGTCGGTGACCCCTTTAGACTATAAAAAGGAGGCCCATGCGCACGTAGAGGGGGTTCTGCAGTTCGGTCAGTTCGACTCGCTCGAGACCATAGCATACCCACGCTTTCGAGCAAGAACAGAATACAAACACAAAGCAGCAGTAGGAGTTTTATCTCTCCGGAGAGCTCCGAAGCTGGGTAAAAATCTCCCCCGCGTGTTTGGCCTCGATCTGCTCTTCGCGCGCCCCCCGCTCCCTGCCGGACCAGAAGGGGCTCCCTGCCCCATAGGTGCTCGTGCCCCTCCACGACATTCCGGTTAATACAATTCTAGTATGAATAATAAACATTTATCATGATATGAGGAAATAAATAATAACTTTATTATTGTCTCTAGGGCATATTTCCTTCAGTCTCCCACTTGCACTAGAGTCAATAAACTAGATTACACAGTAATGATTCTAACACCCATGGAGTCTTGGTGCTGATCATGTTTTGCTCGTGGAAGAGGCTTAGTCAACGGGTCTGTAACATTCAGATCCGTATGTATCTTGCAAATCTCTATGTCTCCCACCTGGACTTGGTCCCGGATTGAATTGAAGCTTCTCTTGATGTGCTTGGTCCTCTTGTGAAATCTGGATTCCTTTGCCAAGGCAATTGCACCAGTATTTTCACAGAAGAACTTCATTGGTCCCGATGCACTAGGTATGACACCTAGATCGGAAATGAACTCCTTCATCCAGACTCCTTCATTTGCTACTTCAGAAGCAGCTATGTACTCCGCTTCACATGTAGATCTTGCTACGACGCTTTGTTTAGAACTGGACCAACTGACAGCTCCTCCGTTTAATATAAACACGTATCCGGTTTACGATTTAGAATCTTCCGGATCATTGTCAAAGCTTGCATCGACGTAACCATTTACGACTAGCTCTTTGTCACCTCCATAAACGAGAAACATATCCTTAGTCCTTTTCAGGTATTTCAGGATGTTCTTGACCGCTGACCAGTGATCCACTCCTGGATTACTTTGGTACCTCCCTGCTAAACTAATAGCAAGGCACACATCAGGTCTGGTACACAACATTACATACATGATAGAGCCTATGGCTGAAGCATAGGGAACTCCTTTCATTTTCTCTCTATCTTCTGCAGTGGTCGGGCATTGAGTCTGACTCAACTTCACACCTTGTAATACAGGCAAGAATCCTTTCTTTGCCTGATCCATTTTGAACTTTTTCAAAACTTTATCAAGGTATGTGCTTTGTGAAAGTCCAATCAAGCATCTTGATCTATCTCTATAGATCTTGATGCCCAATATGTAAGCAGCTTCACCGAGATCTTTCATCGAAAAACTTTTATTCAAGTATCCCTTTATGCTATCCAGAAATTCTATATCATTTCCAATTAACAATATGTCATCTACATATAATATCAGAAATGCTACAGAGCTCCCACTCACTTTCTTGTAAATATAGGCTTCTCCAAAAGTCTGTATAAAACCATATGCTTTGTTCACACTATCAAAGCGTTTATTCCAACTCCGAGATGCTTGCACCAGTCCATAGATGGATCGCTGGAGCTTGCACACTTTGTTAGCACCTTTTGGATCGACAAAACCTTCCGGCTGCATCATATACAACTCTTCTTCCAGAAATCCATTCAGGAATGCAGTTTTGACATCCATTTGCCAAATTTCATAATCATAAAATGCGGCAATTGCTAACATGATTCGGACAGACTTAAGCATCGCTCTGGGGTGAGAAAGTCTCATCGTAGTCAACCCCCGAACTTGTCGAAAACCTTTTGCAACAAGTTGAGCTTTGTAGACGATAACATTACCATCAAGATCAGTCTTCTTCTTAAAATCCATTTATTCTCGATGGCTTGCCGATCGTCGGCAAGTCAACCAAAGTCCACACTTTGTTCTCATACATGGATCCCATCTCAGTTTCATGGCTTCAAGCCATTTTATGGAATCTGGGCTCATCATCGCTTCCTCATAGTTCGTAGGTTCGCCATGGTCAAGTAACATGACCTCCAAAATAGGATTACCGTACCACTCTGGTGTGGATCTTACTCTTGTTGACCTATGATACGTCTCCAATGTATCTATAATTTTTGATTGCTCCATGCTATATTATCTACTGTTTTAGGCAATATTGGGCTTTATTATCCACTTTTATATTATTTTTGGGACTAACCTATTAACCGGAGGCCCAGCCCAGATTTGTTGTTTTATGCCTATTTCAGTGTTTTGAGGAAAAGGAATATTAGACGGAGTCAAAACGGAATGAAATCAACTGGAGAAGTTATTTTTGGAAGGAAAGCAACCCAGGGAACTTGGAGTGCACGTCAGGGGAGATACGGGCTGCCCACGAGGGTGGGGGCGTGCCCACCTCCCCCCGCGCCCCCGCCTCGTGGGGCCACGTAGCTCCTCCGACGCACCCGCACCCATATATACTCTTGTACCCTAAAACTTCCAGAACAGAAGATAGATCGGGAGTTCCACCGCCGCAAGCCTTTGTAGCCACCAAAAACCTCTCGAGAGCCTATTCCGGCACCCTGCCAGAGGGGGAATCCCATTGCCGGTGGCCATCTTCATCATCCCGGCGCTCCCCATGACAAGGAGGGAGTAGTTCACCCTCGGGGCTGAGGGTATGTACTAGTAGCTATGTGTTTGATCTCTCTCTCTCTCTCTCTCGTGTTCTTTCTCGTGTTCCCTCTGTGGCACGATCTTGATGTATCCCGAGCTTTGCTATTGTAGTTGGATCTTATGATGTTTCTCCCCCTCTACTCTCTTGTGATGAATTGAGTTTCCCCTTTGAAGTTATCTTATCGGATTGAGTCTTTTATGAGAACACTTGATGTATGTCTTGCCGTGATTATCTGTGGTGACAATGGGATATCATGTGCCACTTGATGTATGTTTTGGTGATCAACTTGCGGGTTTCGTGACATTGGGAACCTATGCATAGGGGTTGGCACACGTTCTTGACTCTCCGGTAGAAAACTTTGGGGTACTCTTTGAAGTACTTTTATGTTGGTTGGATGAATCTGAGATTGTGTGATGCATATCGGATAATCATGCCCACGGATACTTGAGGTGATAATGGAGTATCTAGGTGACATTAGGGTTTTGGTTGATTTGTGTCTTAAGGTGTTATTCTAGTACAAACTCTTTTATAGATTGATCCGAAAGAATACCTTTGAGGTGGTTTCGTACCCTACCATAATCTCTATGTTTGTTCTCCGCTATTAGTGACTTCGGAGTGACTCTTTGTTGCGTGTTGAGGGCTTGTTATATGATCTATCTACGTTATTATTGTTGAGAGAATTTGCACTAGTGAAAGTATGAACCCTAGGCCTTGTTTCCTATCATTGCAATACCGTTTACGCTCACTTTTACCGTTAGTTACCTTGCTGTTTTTATTATTTCAGTTTACAAAAACCTATATCTACCATCCATATTGCACTTGTATCACCATCTCTTCGCCGAACTAGTGCACCTATACAATTTACCATTGTATTGGGTGTGTTGGGGACACAAGAGACTTTTTGTTATTTGGGTGCAGGGTTGTTTGAGAGAGACCATCTTCATCCTACGCCTCCTACGGATTGATAAACCTTAGGTCATCCCCTAGAGGGAAATTTGCTACTATCCTACAAACATGTGCACTTGCAGGCCCAACAACATCTACAAGAAGAAGGTTGTGTAGTAGACATCAAGCTCTTTTCTGGCGCCGTTGCCGGGGAGGCTAGGTTAAGGGCACTCACTCACACCCCGTCAACTAAGCTCTTTTCTGGTGTCATTGCCGGGGAAGTTAGCGCTTGAAGGTATATCTTTAGATCTTGCAATCGAATTTTTTTGTTTCTTGTTTTAGCACTAGTCTAGTTTATAAAAGAAAATTACAAAAAAATGGAGTTAAGTTTGTCTCATACGCTTCACCTTTTTAATATCTTTCGTGAGTATGATGGGAAGGAAAATTGTGCTCAAGTACTAGAAGAAGAATTACATAGAATGCTTGGCATAAAATATGTGAATGATGAGCATGATTGCAATGTTGTTAGTATGAATTCCTTGAATATCCATGATGCTAGTGATATGCAAAGCCACAAGCTTGGGGAAGCTTTGTTTGATGAAGATGATATTTTTTGTCCCCCAAGCTTTGATGAGCAAATTTACTATGATGAAAGCATGCCTCCTATCTATGATGATTATTGTGATGACACGTATGCTTTAAAGAATAATGATAACCATGAAACTTGTCATCTTGATCCTAATTTTAAATCATATGATAGTTATTTTGTTGAGTTTGCTCCCACTACTATTCATGAGAAGAATTTTGCTTATGAGGAGAGTTGTAAATTTTCTATGCTCGTAGATCATGAAAAGAATGCTTTAGGTGATGTTTACATTGTTGAATTCATTCATGATGCTACTGAAAATTATTATGAGGGAGGAACATATGCTTGTAGGAATTGCAATAATATCAAGTTTCCTCTCTATGTGCTTCAAGTTTTGAAGCTATGCTTGTTTTACCTTCCTATGCTAGTTGATTATCGTTCCCATAAGCTGTTTGCTCACAAAATCCCTATGCATAGGAAGTGGGTTAGACTTAAAAGTCTAGTCATATGCTTCATGATGCTCCCGTTATGTTTCAATTCTTATCTTTTATGTGAGCATCATTGTCATCATCATGCCTAGCTAGAAAGGCATTAAAGAAAAGCGCTTGTTGGGAGACAACCTATCGGTGTCAAAACCGGCGGATCTCGGGTAGGGGGTCCCGAACTGTGCGTCTAGGCGGATGGTAACAGGAGACAAGGGACATGATGTTTTTACCCAGGTTCAGGCCCTCTCGGTGGAGGTAAAACCCTACTCCTGCTTGATTAATATTGATGATATGGGTAGTACAACAAAGAGATCTACCACGAGATCAAGGATGCTAAACCCTAGAAGCTAGCCTATGGTATGATTGTTGTTCGCCCCACGGACTAAAACCCTCCGGTTTATATAGACACGGAGAGGGCTAGGGTTACACAGTCGGTTACAATGGTAGGAGATCTACATATCCGTACGCCAAGCTTGCCTTCCACGCCAAGGAAAGTCCCATCCGCACACGGATGGAGCCTTCAATCTTGTATCTTCATAGTCTTGGAGTCCGCCAAAGATGATAGTTCGCTATCCAACACCCCTAGTCCAGACTCCTCAAGAGCCCTCAACCAAGCTTCAATGACGACGAGTCCGGTGCGCATATTGTCTTTGGCATTGCAAGGCGGGTTCCTCCTCCGAATAATTCATAGAAGATTTTGAACACCAGGATAGTGTCCGGCTCTGCAAAATAAGTTCCACATACCACCGTAGAGAGAATAATATTTACACAAGTTCAATCTGCTGACGTATTTCGTGGCATGACGTCACACCACGGCCAAGCCTTTATTCGAATTGTTTTTATTGTTCCACCTTAGCGCGTTTAGCAAAGCGGTTTCGTTGGCACGTCTTGTCGAAGCAGAGATCGTGTCCCCTTATTCCGGGATTCTCATCAATACAGGCGTGGTAACCCAACCGTGCCATTGATTATGGCGCTTGGGAGATAAGCGAGTTTTACCAAGTTGGTGGGGATGCATAGTTTTCGTCCGTCCATATAAGGGGATAAGGATCCACATTTTTACCTATGCCTTCTTCCTCCTTTGCTTATCCATTTCCGCGTACTCGAGCTCCAGCGCCCAAGCCCGCACATCTCGCCTCGACCTTTTCCAACCATGTCCGGAGCGGGAGGCAAGTGGATGGCCTCCTCCGTCACGGAGGGGCACATCAAAAGGCTGCGCAAGGCCAGATACTTGTCCATCGACATTGCGCATCGGCTCCCCGACGAGGGGCAGCTCATCCCCACCCCTAGGCCCCATGAGAGGGCGGTGTTCCTTCCCCATTTCCTCTGCAGACTGGGCTTCCCACTCCACCCATTTGTTTGGGGGCTCATGTTCTACTATGGCCTGGATTTCCATGATCTGGCCCCAAATTTCATCCTCAACATCTCGGCGTTCATCATCGTGTGCAAGGCCTTCCTCTGCATCCAGCCCCAATTCGGCTTATGGCTGAAGACTTTTAATGTCAAGCCGAAGGTAGTGGGCGGCCGCCAAGCGGAGTGCAGAGGCGCCATGGTGGGCAAGATGCCCAATGTCACATGTCTCGAGGGCGCCTTCGAGGAAACCATCAAAGGGTGGCAGTCGGGGTGGTTCTATATCACCGAGCCACCTGACCCTGAATGGGCAGCGGCCCCCGAATTCAGATCTGGCATCCCTGCACGGCTCACCTCCTGGAAAGAGAAGGGCCTGACATGGGGCAATTCGGAGGAGCTGACGAAACTCCAATCCTGAGTCCAAACCCTGGTGAACAAGAAGCTCAAGCTTGTCAACGTAGTCCATGTCATGCTTATCCACCGGATTCTCCCATGGCAACAACGGGCTTTCAACTTGTGGGAGTTCGATCCGGCACAGCACCAGACCTTGAGCAGGCTTTTCGACACTACGTACGAAGATGCCTGGAAGGTGCTGTTCAAGGGCGCCGAGGCTCCCGCATCCGCTACCGAAGATCAGGATTCAGCTCGCAGCGTCAAGCCGGCGAGGTAAGCTATTTTACCCTTTACAGGACACTTGTTTTCGATAGTTTGACTCTATGCGGGATCTAAACTCCCTTTACCTTTAACAGGCCTGGCAGAAGACGTCCGGGCAGGTTAACTGTCCGGCTCCCTTGCCCGAAGACCCAGCGGACACCTGATTAACCGGGTTGCTGGTTCCGGTGCCTTACGTGGTGCCGGAGAAGAAGGCCAAGAGGAAGGCCACGAGAACTCGGAGGAGTTCCCAGAGCCAGGTGTTATCGGACTCATCGTGCGATGACTCCGAGGCGGACTCCTCCCGCGAAGAAGAGGAGGAGAAAAAAGAGGCCTCTCCCCCAGCGGGGGGAGAGAAGAAGAGGAAGGCTTCCCCAACGGGGGAGGCCAAAGGGTCCAAGAAGGGAAGGACCCTTCTTCCGGACTGTTCCACCAACGCCGCCTACGACGAAGAGGAGTGGCCCTCAAGGGCCAAGCCCCTGGCGAGATCGTAAGTGTCCGGATTCCAGAATAACTCATGATTTTTCTTTCATCGCATAGTGTCTTCTAACGCTGAATACAACCATGTAGCCCGCCCAAGGACGATCTCCCCGCTTCATCAAGCGGGTCCCTGGGTTCGTCGGATGTGAATAGCACTTCACTTACGACCGCCTCCTCCCCCCGTGACGCAGACGACGCCGAGGTGGGGTCCCAGAAGGGGCCTAGCCAGGAGGAGATGGTCCTGGAGGCACCGCCAGGCGACCTTCCGGACTCTGGGCGAAAAGAGGGCGGAACCCCTGAGGGTTCTAAGTCCGCCCTGTCGTCGGACTCGCATCGAACCTCAGATGGTTCCAAGTCCAGCGGGCAGGCCCTTCGTAAGAAGGGAAAGACTTCGACGCCGGTGGCCTCCGTCCAACCGGAGGCGCCGGATAATTTGCTGGAAGCGCTCAACGGTGCTTCCATCGACGAGGAGCACTGCACTGTTATGAGTGCGGTGATCCAGAAAGTTCAGTCTGCCAAGAGCGGCCTGACTGAAGCCTGTACCAGCCTTCTAACAGGCTTTGAGGTAAGTAATTTAAGATATGTAAAAATAGTACCGCATAGACAGTAGCCCCTGATGCTCAGTTTGGTGTTCGGAAAGAAAAGCTAAACTGAGGATCTAAAAAGATATATGAAGGCAATATGCCCTAGAGGCAATAATAAAGTTATTATTTATTTCCTCATATCATGATAAATGTTTATTATTCATGCTAGAATTGTATTAACCGGAAACATAATACATGTGTGAATACATAGACAAAACTATAGTCACTAGTATGCCTCTACTTGACTAGCTCATTAATCAAAGATGGTTATGTTTCCTGACCATAGACATGTGTTGTCATTTGATTAGTGGGATCACATCATTAGAAGAATGATGTGATTGACATGACCCATTTTGTTATCCTAGCACTTGATCGTTTAGTATACTGCTATTGCTTTCTTCATAACTTATACAAAGTTCCTGCAACTATGACATTGTGCAACTCCGTGCTTACTGTAAGAACACTTTGTGTGCTACCAAACGTCACAACATAACGGGTGATTATAAAGGTGCTCTACAGGTGTTTCGAAGGTACATGTTGAGTTGGCATAATTCGAGATTAGGATTTGTCACTCCGATTGTCGGAGAGGTATCTCTGGGCCTCTCGGTAATACTCATCACCTAAGCCTTGCAAGCATGTAACTAATGAGTTAGTTATGAGATGACGACATTCTGAGCGAGTAAAGAGACTTGCCGTAACGATATTGAATAGGTATTGATACCGACGATCAAATCTCGGGCAAGTAACATACCGATGACAAAGGAACAAAGTATGTTGTTATGCGGTTTGACCGATAAAGATCTTCGAGAATATGTAGGAACCAATATGGGCATCCGTGTCCCGCTATTGGTTATTGACCGAGACATGTCTCGGTCATGTCTACATTGTTCTCGAACCGTAGGGTCCGCACGCTTAAGGTTTTGATGATGCTTATATTATGAGTTTGTGTATTTTGATGTACCGAAGGTTGTTCGGAGTCCCGGATGTGATCACAGACATGACGAGGAGTCTCGAAATGGTCGAGACATAAAGATTGATATATTGGACAGATATATTTGGACACTGGAAAAGTTCCGGGAGAGTTTGGGAATATACTAGGAGCTCAGGAGGTTACCGAACCCCGGTAAGTATATGGGCCTTATTGGGCCTTAGTGGAAGGGAGGAGAAGGAGCAAGGGAGGCGCGCCGCCCAAGCCCAATCCGACTGGGAGGGGGCCCCCTTTTCTCTCTCCTCCCCTCTTCCTTCCTTCTCCTACTCCAAATAGGAAGGGGGGGCAAACCTACTTGGAGTAGGATTGCCCCGTGAGGCGCGCCACCCTTGGGCCGGCCTCCTCCTCCCTCCCTCCTTTATATATGGGGGTAGGGGGACACCCTAGACACACAAGTTGATCATTTAGACCGTTCCTTAGCCGTGTGCGGTGCCCCCCTCCACGATATTACACCTCGGTCATATTGTAGCGGTGCTTAGGCGAAGCCTGCGACAGAGAACATCAAGATCGTCACCACGCCCGTCGTCTTGTGGAACTCCTCCCAGCGCCTCTGCTGGATCGGAGATCGGGCTGCGTCATCGAGCTGTACGTATGTCAAGAACTCGGAGGTGCCGGAGTAACGGTGCTTGGATCGGTTGAATCGGGAGGACGTACAACTACTTCCTCTACGTTGCGTCAATGCTTCCGCTTCGGTCTACGAGGGTACGTAGACAACACTCTCCCCTCTCGTTGCTATGCATCACCATGATCTTGCGTGTGCGTAGGAATTTTTGAAATTACTACGTTCCCCAACAAAGGCATCGAGCCTAGGTTTTATGCGTTGATGTTATATGCACGAGTAGAACACAAGTGAGTTGTGGACGATATAAGTCATACCGCCTACCAGCATGTCATACTTTGGTTCAGCGGTATTGTGAGATGAAGCGGCCGGACCGACATTATGCGTGACGCTTACGCGAGACTGGTTTCACTGCTCGAGCACTCGTGCTTAAAGGTGGCTGGCGGGTGTCTGTCTCTCTCACTTTAGTTGAACCGAGTGTGACTACGCCCGGTCATTGTGAAGGTTAAAATGGAGTATATTTGACAAACTATCGTTGTGGTTTTGATGCGTAGGTAAGAACGGTTCTTGCTAAGCCCATAGCAGCCACGTAAAATTTGCAACAACAAAGTAGGGGACGTCTAACTTGTTTTTGCAAGGCATGTTGTGATGTGATATGGTCAAGACGTGATGCTATATTTTATTGTATAAGATGATCATGTTTTGTAACCGAAGTTATCGGCAACTGGCAGGAGCCATATGGTTGTCGCTTTATTGTATGAAATGCAAACGCCCAGTAATTGCTTTACTTTATCACTAAGTGTCGGTGTACTAAGGTAGGGGTACCTCAGTACCCCAACTTGTGCACGGGCAGCCGCAGCTCCCCGCAGCTAGATCCACCACATGCTTGCCGGAGATCATTCCCACTCCACTCCAGGCCATTCAAGAACAAAGTATACAAGACAGAAGCTCAAGACCCCGGCAAGAGGAGCTTGTCGGGAAGGCCGTTCAAGCTCAAGATTATATCACCCATGCAAGGTCCCGGCGAGAGGAGCTCGCCGGGGAGACTAGAAGGCTATATCACAGAAGACACGCCTTGGCGCTATACGCGTCCCGGCGAAGGCCCGGGGAGCGACAAGCCCGACAAGCTCCCGGGCCCGGCAAGATCAAGGCCCCGGCAAGGTACTTGCCGGGGAAGGCTGTGCTGCGTGCCCTCACTCCAGGTCATCTGCCCACGCGTCGCCCTCAGCTTTCTCCAGAGACGCGTGGCGGGTGGCTGGACTGCATGAGGGGTGCGGTGGCACTCCACGGTGGTGGCTCCATCGCCGTGGCAAACGGAGACGCAATGGCGGGAGCTTTTGGGGCGACGGCGACGGGCATTTAATGCTCTTGTCCCCTCTCACAAAAGTAGGTAGAATCCATCGTAGCTGCACCGTTCCCCTTGCTCCAACTACCACCTCTTTTACGCTTTTACCCCTCTACCTTACGTTGACACCTGCCGGTGACCCTTGCCCTATAAAAGGAGGCCCATGCACAACGAGGGGGTTCCGATCATTCGCCACTCTCAGTGGTTCAACCCTTGGCAGCTCTAGCGCTGGGATTCGGTGGCTTCATACACCACACCACCGCTTGCTCGCATTCGGGGCAAGATCAAATACAACACAATGCAGCAGAGGGTTTCTGCGACCATCGCGCCCGGCTGGTAAAATCCCGCGTGCATCGCCTCGATCGCTCTCCGCGCAGCCTCCGCCCCGCATCAACACACGAAGGGGCCGCCCGGCCCCATAGGTGCCGCGCCACCAGCCAGCGACATCTCTGGCGCGCCGTAGGGGCGTCGAGGTTGTGCGGACTGATCCGCGCTCACGCTGCCGCGCTTTTCATCAACCTCTCCAAATTTCGTCGACAGCTTCATCGACAATCGCGCCATGGCCTCAAGACGAGAGCTTCGAGGGTCGCGGACCGTCTCCATCTTCCCGCCACCACCGGAGCCAGCGGTGGGGAGGAGAAGCCAGCGGAAGGTGGACGCCGGCGAGGCACTCGCGCGCCACGAGATCCAGAGATCGGACGGACGATCGCGCCTCGGTCTCCGCGGATCCGCCTCATCCCAAAGATGGCGACCAGCGGCGCCATACCCGAGAGGTGGTATCCGCTTTGGGCAAGAGCAAGCAGGGGGCTCGCGGGATGCTCCGGACTGCTGTCCATGCATGAGTAAAGCGAAAGAGGTCGAGGCAGGATTCTGCTCCTCCTAACGTTGTTAGGGATCCGAGTATATCCAGCTCCTCGCACCGCTCGCTCCCGCTCCCCTCGGCCCCGGCAAGCGCCTATCCCTGGAGCGCTACGATGTCGTCGAAGGACATGCCATCGAGCTCTAAGTCCGGCAAGGACGGCTCTGGTACTCCATCCGACAAGCGTACCTCCTCGGGGCGCAGTAAGCCCGGTGAGGACAGCTTTGGTGCTCGTCCTGGCAAACGCGCCTCCCCGGAGTGCCGCGCCGCCGTCAAAGACACACCATTGGGCTCCACCAGCGAGTGCAAGGAAAAAGAAAAGCTAAGTCGCTCGAGCCTTCGTGCAGAGCACTCTTTAATTCCATGCTTTAATATGTTATATCCCTCGCACATTCGTCCTTTGTACACGGAACCTGTGCGCGGAGGAGCCTGCCTGTGGATGGTCGCACCCTTACTTTGTTTCGAACACACTCAACGAGTTAAGAGTGAGTCGCGGCCAGCTCCGCGCCCTCGTTTCGTTTCGAGTCTGCTCAACAAGTTAAGTGCGTCGCGGCTAGACACGGCAAGGTTGCTTGCCGGAGGCGACACCAGCCAAGCGGGCTGCTGATGTTCCGCACTCAAAGAAGCGTGTTGAGCACCGCAAGTTACCTAGAAGCGTGGGTGAAAGCACACAAAGGACGTGGGCGAGGGTATAACGTGGCGAGCCCTGCCGTGAAATGTCATCCGTATGGGAGACTTGGACGCCAGAGGAACCAAGTCGTGGTCCAGTTGCGTACTTGTTTTGTTTCCGAGTCCGCTCAACAAACACAAGTGTGCCGCTGCACCCTTATCTTGCTTTCGAGCCTGCTCAGCAAGTTAAGCGTCGCAACTGGCCCGGCAAGGTGGCTTGCCGGAAGCGACACCGCCAGCGGGCTGTCCCGCTGACAAGCGTGTTCGCCCCGGCTAGCTCCCCGAGAGCGTGAGTTCAAACATATGAAGGGCGAGGCACGCGGCATCGCATTGCACACTAAGATTTATGCGCATACACATATACATGAAGCGCTTGCATGTCTACCTCAGCTGTTTTCGTGACTGAAATTGCAGCAATAAAAGGGCGAAAGACCACACCAAGACTGGGCCCGGCAAGCTGTGGTCGCCGGGGCTGCGTGAACAAGGTTCTTCCTCGGCGGGCCAGCCTCATTGGGGGCTGCAAGCGCCAAGATTCGCCTCCGGCAAGCCGAGTTCTTTGGGGCTGCGGCGCCAGATGAGTTTTTCATCCTCATCATGCATCCTTCTATGGACCGGGAGATGCGGATCGCGTCTTTGAACGAGCGTGTCTTGTAAAAACCCGTACGTGGAGGAACCGAGCCGTGGTCCAGTTGCGTACTTGGTTTGTTTCCGAGTCCGCTCAACAAACACAAGTGTGCCGCTGCACCCCTATCTTGCTTTCGAGCCTGCTCAGCAAGGTAGGCGTCGCAACTGGCCCGGCAAGGTTGCTTGCCGGAAGCGACACCACCAGCGGGCTGTCCCGCGGTCGATAAGCGTGTTCGCCCCGGCAAGCTCCCCGATAACATAAGAACACACAAGGCACGCAGTCAAGTAAAAGACTCAGTCCGGCAAGCTTTCCCTTTTTTTTCATTAAAAACATCCAATTCAGTACAAGTCCATAGAGGATGAAAAACATGATAGAGAGGATTACAAGTTCTTAAATGCAGCTAATGCCCGAGGGCTTACAAGTTAAAAAGATAAGGTGCCCGTGATCCCTCTCCTGTTTCTCTGTTCAGGAGTTCAGGAGGTAGGTCAAGGAGCCCCCGGCAAGATAAGCTTGCCGGGGAAGGAGGCCCCCGGCGAGAGGAGCTTGTCGGGGAAGGGCGAAAGGAGCGCCTATGAGGGCGTAGCGGTGGCGCCGCCGTGCCCCCAGGAGCTGCGCAAGGTGACGGGCATGGGGAACGCATGCCCGGAGAGCCGCGGGCGCCAGAAGACCCCAAGAGAACACCCCGGGGGCCGGCCAGGAGCTTGGCGGAGTCGGAGGCGTAGGAGGCAGAGCTTGAAGACGGGGTAGTGGGACGTCAGCACGCTCTCGAGGGCTACTCGCTCTCGTGCTGCGACGTAGCAGCCTTGCCGCCACTCCCCCTCTTCCTCTTCCGCAGCCTCCCTACGCCAACCGCCAAGAAGACGGCCCCGGGGAGTTCAGGAGGCCGGCAACCCAGAAGATGGGGTTGCCGGTGGCCTTGAGGCAGCGGTGTCCGACGCCTAGTCGGGCCCGCCATCCCTCGCCGCCGCTGCCGCTCTCCTCCTCGCCACTCTCGCTCGGGGAGGAGCCTTCGCTATCCGAGGAGCTGTCCACACAGCAGCGCACCCGGGTTCCATAGTCGCCGAAGACCTTGACGGCGAAGAGGTCACCATCCATTAACTTAAAATGGAGGGTGAACCCCGCCGTCAAGCTATGGATCCGGGCAAACGTCTTCCACCCTCGGTCGAAGAACATCACGCCGGGGGCTGGGGACACGACACTCACCCGAGTGCCGCTGATCCCGCAGCCCCTCATGCGTAGCTCCATCACGTCGGGTGGATCCGGCCCCATTGCGTCCGCGAACGGGGCCGGCAACCGGAGGCGACGACGAGGCGCCCGGCGAAGCTTGATGAAGAACTCCCAGGGGTCATCTCCGGTGTGGACCGCGCCGTGGTCAGGAGACGCCGGAGGAGACGGGGGAGGCTCCTCACCACGACCGCCTCTCCCTCGACCGCCTCGGCCACGCCCTCGGCCCGACCATGCGGCGCCGCCCCCTCTCCCTCTCGTGGCCGGTTCCACCACCACGGGAGCGGGATGGGGAGCGGTGCGCTGCCTAGAAGCAACCCTCGCCGCTACCGTCGAAGAGCCGGGATTCCCTCCTTCCATGGCGGCAAGAAGGGCAGAAGATGAAGACGAAGGGAGAAGAGGATGAGTGCGGCCATTGTGCTCCCCTTCCGCCCCTTTTTAAAAGGGGCGAGGTGGGGGCTCAACCGCCCCGCTCGGCCAATCAGAAAGCAAGGAGGCCAGAGGAGCGCGGCCGACTCGCCTCCTCCGCCCGTGACGGCTCGGTCTCCCACCTTCGCCGCCCACGACCCCCGTGCATGAGGGCCGCGTGGCGAAAAAGTGGAGCCGGAGCGACGGGTGAAACGACCCCGCTCTGCGCCACGATCACGGGGTGGACGCCTTAAAGACTGCATGCGCCGCCCACCTGTCCCACGACGCCGCAATCGACGCGTGCCGTTGCGGGAGGGGAGGCGACAGATGCAGGAGCAGATTCGACGCGCCATGGGCCTCATATGCCTGCAGACTGTCTTGGGCTGGCCCAACAGCGCTTCGGCACTGTATGGCCCAGGCCCGGGGGCTCCTGTCGGTGTACTAAGGTAGGGGTACCTCAGTACCCCAACTTGTGCACGGGCAGCCGCAGCTCCCCGCAGCTAGATCCACCACATGCTTGCCGGAGATCATTCCCACTCCACTCCAGGCCATTCAAGAACAAAGTATACAAGACAGAAGCTCAAGACCCCGGCAAGAGGAGCTTGTCGGGAAGGCCGCCAGAGCTCAAGATTATATCACCCATGCAAGGTCCCGGCGAGAGGAGCTCGCCGGGAGACTAGAAGGCTATATCACGAAGACACGCCTTGGCGCTTATCGCGTCGGCGAAGGCCGAGGAGCGACAAGCCCGACAAGCTCCGGGCCCAAGCAAGATCAAGGCCCGGCAAGGTACTTGCCGGGAAGGCTGTGGCTGCGTGCCCTCACTCCAGTCATCGCGCCCACGCGTCGCCTCGGCTTTCTCGAGAGACGCGTGGCGGGTGGCTGGACTGCATGAGGGTGCGGTGGCACTCCACGGTGGTGGCTCCATCGCCGTGGCAAACGGAGACGCAATGGCGGGAGCTTTTGGGGCGACGGCGACGGCATTTAATGCTCTTGTCCCCTCTCATCAAAAGTAGGTAGAATCCATCAGTGCTGCCTTTGTTCCCTTGTGCTCCAACTACCACCTCTTTTACGTTTTACCCCTCTACCTTACGTTGACACCGTCGGTGACCCTTGCCCTATAAAAGGAGGCCCATGCACAACGTGGGGGTTCCGATCATTCGCCACTCTCGCGTAGGTTCGAACCCTTGGCAGCTCTAGCGCCTGGGATTCGGCTGGCTTCATACACCACACCACCGCTTGCTCGCATTCGGGCAAGATCAAATACAACACAATGCAGCAAGGGGTTTGCGACCATCGCGTCCCGAAGCTGGGTAAAATTCCCCCGCGTGCATCGCCTCGATCTGCTCTCCGCGCAGCCTCCGCCCCCGTACCGAACACACGAAGGGGCCGTCCCCGGCCCCATAGGTGCCGCGCCACCAGCGCGCGCGACATCTCTAAGCGGTAGCGATAGTCGTAGAAGCAATAGATAGCGTAAACGACAACGATGCTACGATGGAGATCAAGGTGTCGCGCCGGTGACAATGGTGATCACGACAGGTGCTTCGAAGATGGAGATCACAAGCACAAGATGATGATGGCCATATCATATCACTTATATTGATTGCATGTGATGTTTATCCTTTATGCATCTTATCTTGCTTTGATTGACGGTAGCATTTTAAGATGATCTCTCACAAAATTATCAAGTAGTGTTCTCCCTGAGTATGCACCGTTGCCAAAGTTCGTCGTGCCGAGACACCACGTGATGATCGGGTGTGATAAGCTCTACGTCCATCTACAACGGGTGCAAGCCAGTTTTGCACACGCAGAATATTCAGGTTAAACTTGACGAGCCTAGCATATGCAGATATGGCCTCGGAACACGGAGACCGAAAGGTCGAGCGTGAATCACCATTGAAAACTACTCCATCTCACGTGATGATCGGTTATGGTGTAGTTGATATGGATCACGTAATCACTTAGATGACTAGAGGGATGTCTGTCTAAGTGGGAGTTCTTAAGTAATATGATTAATTGAACTTAAATTTATCATGAACTTAGTCCTGGTAGTATTTTGCAAATTATGTTGTAAGATCAATAGCTTGCGTTGTTGCTTTCATATGTTTATTTTGATATGTTCCTAGAGAAAATTGTGTTGAAAAATGTTAGTAGCAATGATGCGGATTTGATCCGCGATCTAAGGTTTATCCTCATTGCTGCATGTAAGAATTATGTCCTTAATGCACCGCTAGGTGAGCGGACCTATTGCAGAGCGGATGCGACGTTATGAACGTTTGGCTAACTCAAAAGGATGACTACTTGATAGTTTAGTGCACCATGCTTAAATGGCTTAGAATCGGGACTTCAAAGACGTTTTGAACGTCATGGACCATATAAGATGTTCCAGGAGTTGAAGTTAATATTTCCAGCAAATACCCGAGTTGAGAGATATGAAGTCTCCAACAAGTTCTAAAGCTAAAAAATGGAGGAGAATTGCTCAACTAGTGAGCATGTGCTCGATTGTCCAGGTACTTCAATCGCTTGAATCAAGTGGGAGTTAATCTTCCGGATAAGATAGTGATTGACAGAATTCTCTAGTCACCATCACTAAGTTACTAGAACTTCGTGATGAACTATAGTATGCAAGGGATGACGAAAACGATTCTCGAGCTCTTCGTGATGTTGAAATCGACGAAGGTAGAAATCAAGAAAAGACCATCAAGTGTTGATGATTGACAAGACCACTAGTTTCAAGAGAAGGGCAAAGGAAAGAAAGGAACTTCAAGTGGAAAGACAAGCAAGTTGTCACTCCCGCGAAGAAGCCCAAAGCTGGACCATAGCCTGGCCGAGTGTTTACATCGCAAAGGAAATGGTCACCGGAAGCGGAAATGCCCTGAATATTTGGTGGATAAGAAGGATGGCAAAGTGAACAAGGGTATATTTGATATAGAGATTATTGATGTGTGCCTTACTAGTGTTTATAGTAGCCCCTGAGTATTTGATACTTGTTTGGTTGCTAAGATTAGTAACTCGAAACAGGAGTTACAGAATAAACAGAAACTAGTTAAGGGTGAAGTGACGATGTGTGTTGAAAGTAGTTCCAAGATTGATATGATCATCATCCCACACTCCCTATACTTTCAGGATTAGTGTTAAACCTAAATAAATGTTATTTGGCATTTGCGTTGAGCATGAATATGATTTGATCATGTTTATTGCAATACGGTTATTCATTTAAAATCAGAGAATAATTGTTGTTCTATTTAAATGAATAAAACCTTCAATGGTCATACACCCAACGAAAATAGTTTGTTGGCTCTCGATCGTAGTGATACACATATTCATAATATTGATGCCAAAAGATGCAAAGTTAATAATGATAGTGCAACTTATTTGTGGCACTGCCGTTTAGGTCATATCGGTGTAAAGTGCATGAAGAAGCTCCATACTGATGGACTTTTGGAACCACTTGATTATGAATCACTTGGTACTTGCAAACCGTGCCTCATGGGCAAGATGACTAAAACGCCGTTCTCCGGTACTATGGAGAGAGCGACAAATTTGTTGGAAATCATACATACAGATGTATGTGGTCCGATGAATGTTGAGGCTCGTGGCGGATATCGTTATTTTCTGACCTTCACAAGATGATTTGAGCAGATATGGGTATATCTACTTGATGAAACATAAGTCTGAAATAATTGAAAGGTTCAAAGAATTTCATAGTGAAGTGGAAAAATCATCGTAACAAGAAAAATAAAGTTTCTACGATCTGATCGCGGAGACAAATATTTGAGTTACGAGTTTGGTCTTCAATTAAAACAATGTGGAATAGTTTCACAAATTCATGCCACCTGGAACACCACATCCTAATGGTGTGTCCGATGTCATAACCGTACTTTATTGGATATAGTACAATCTATGATGTTTTTACCGATTTACCAATATCGTTTTGGGATCATGCATTAGAGACAACTGCATTCACGTTAAATAGGGCACCATCTAAATCCGTTGAGACGACACCGTATGAACTATGGTTTAGCAGTAAACCTAAGCTGTTGTTTCTTAAAGTTTGGGGCTGCGATGCTTATGTGAAAAAGTTGCATCCTGATAAGCTCGAACCCAAATCGGAGAAGTGCGTCTTCATAGAATACCCAAAGGAAATTGTTGGGTACACCTTCTATCACAGATCCGAAGGCAAGATATTCGTTGCTAAAATGGACCCTTTCCAGAGAAGGAGTTTCTCTCGTAAGAAGTGAGTGGGAGGAAAGTAGAACTTGATGAGGTAACTGTACCTGCTCCCTTATTGGAAAGTAGTTCATCACAGAAATCAGTTCCTATGACAAATACACCAATTAGTGAGGAAGCTAATGATATTGATCATGAAACTTTAGATCAAGTGTCTGCTGAACCTCGTAGGTCTACCAGAATAAGATCCGCACCAGAGTGGTACGGTAATCCTATTCTGGAAGTCATGTTACTTGACCATGATGAACCTACGAACTATGAGGAAGCGATGATGAGCCCAGATTCCGCAAAATGGCTAGAGGCCATGAAATCCGAGATGGGATCCATGTATGAAAACAAAGTATGGACTTTGGTTGACTTGCTCGATGATCGGCAAGCCATTGAGAATAAATGGATCTTTAAGAAGAAGACTGACATTGATGGTAATGTAACTGTCTATAAAGCTCGACTTGTTGCGAAAGGTTTTTGACAAGTTCAAGGGGTTGACTACGATGAGACCTTCTCACCCGTAGCGATGCGTAAGTCTGTCCGAATCATGTTAGCTATTGCTGCATTTCATGATTATGAAATTTGGCAAATGGATGTCAAGACTGCATTCTTGAATGGATTTCTAGAAGAAGAGTTGTATATGATGCATCCGGAAGGTTTTGTTGATCCAAAAGGTGCTAACAAAATGTGCAAGCTCCAGCAATCCATCTATGGACTGGTGCAAGCATCTCGGAGTTGGAATATACGCTTTGATAAATTGATCAAAGCATATTGTTTTATACAGACTTGCGGTGAAGCCTGTATTTACAAGAAAGTGAGTGGGAGCACTACAGCATTTCTGATAAGTATATGTGAATAACATATTTTTTGATCGGAAATAATGTAGAATTATTCTGCAAAGCATAAAAGGATACTTGAATAAGAGTTTTTCAAAGAAAGACCTCGGTGAAGCTGCTTACACATTGAGCATCAAGATCTATATAGATAGATCAAGACGCTTGACAAGATTTTTCAATGAATACATACCTTGATAAATTTTTGAAATAGTTCAAAATGGAACAGTCAAAGAAGGAGTTCTTGCCTGTGTTGCAAGGTGTGAAATTGAGTAAGACTCAAGACCCGACCATGGCGTAAAATAGAAATGTAATGAAAAGTCATTCCCTATGCCTTAGTCATAGGTTCTATAAAGTATGCTATGCTGTGAACCAGACCTATTGTATACTCGCCTGGTTTGGCAAGGAGTACAATAGTGATCTAGGAGTAGATCACTAGACATTGGTCAAAATTATCCTTAGTGGAATAAGGATATGTTTCTCAATTATGGAGGTGACAAAAGGTTAAATCGTAAAAGGTTACGTCGATACAAGTTTTTGCACTGATCCAGATGACTCTAAGTCTTAATCTGGATACATATTGAAAGTGGGAGCAATTAGCTAGAGTAGCTCCATGCAAAGCATTGTAGACATAAAATATTTGCAAAATACATACGGCTCAATGTGATGCACCTGTTGACTAAGCTTCTCTCACGAGCAAAACATGATCACACCTTAGTACTCTTTGGGTGTTAATCACATAGCGATGTGAACTAGATTATTGACTCTAGTAAACCCTTTGGATGTTGGTCACATGATGATGTGAACTATGGGTGTTAATCATATCTGATATGAATATTGGTGTTAAATCACACGGCGATGTGAACTAGATTATTGACTCTAGTGCAAGTGGGAGATGAAGAAAATATGCCCTAGAGGCAATAATAAAGTTATTATTTATTTCCTCATATCATGATAAATGTTTATTATTCATGCTAGAATTGTATTAACCGAAACATAATACATGTGTGAATACATAGACAAAACTATAGTCACTAGTATGCCTCTACTTGACTAGCTCATTAATCAAAGATGGTTATGTTTCCGACCATAGACATGTGTTGTCATCTCGATTAGTGGGATCACATCATTAGAAGAATTATGTGATTGACATGACCCATTTTGTTAGCCTAGCACTTGATCGCTTAGTATACTGCTATTGCTTTCTTCATAACTTATACAAAGTTCCTGCAACTATGAGATTGTGCAACTCCGTTTACGGAAGAACACTTTGTGTGCTACTAAACGCGTCAACGTGAATCGGGTGATTATAAAGGTGCTCTCTGGTGTTTCCGAAGGTACATGTTGAGTTGGCATAATTCGAGATTAGGATTTGTCACTCCGATTGTCGGAGAGGTATCTCTGGGCCCTCTCGGTAATACTCATCACCTAAGCCTTGCAAGCATGTAACTAATGAGTTAGTTATGAGATGACGATTATAGAACGAGTAAAGAGACTTGCGGTAACGAGATTGAACTAGGTATTGGATACCGATGATCAAATCTCGGGCAAGTAACATACCGATGACAAAGGGAACAAAGTATGTTGTTATGCGGTTTGACCGATAAAGATCTTCATAGAATATGTAGGAACCAATATGGGCATCCAGGTCCCGCTATTGGTTATTGACCGGAGACATGTCTCGGTCATGTCTACATTGTTCTCGAACCGTAGGGTCCGTGCGCTTAAGGTTTCGATGATGCTTATATTATGAGTTTATGTATTTTGATGTACCGAAGGTTGTTCGAAGTCCCGGATGTGATCACGGATATGACGAGGAGTCTCGAAATGGTCGAGACATAAAGATTGATATATTGGACGGATATATTTGGACACCGGAAAGGTTCCGGGAGAGTTTGGGAATATACCGGAGCTCCGGGAGGTTACCGGAACCCCCCGGTAAGTATATGGGCCTTATTGGACCTTAGTGGAAGGGAGGGAGAAGGAGCAAGGGAGGGGGCGCCCCCCCCCCAAGCCAAATCCGAATTGGGAGGGCCCCCCCTTTCCTTCTCTCCTCCCCCCTCTTCCTTCCTTCTCCTACTCCAAATAGGAAAGGGGGGGGGCAAACCTACTTGGAGTAGGATTGCCCCCCCTAGGGCGCACCACCCCTTGGGCCGGCCTCCTCCTCCCTCCCTCCTTTATATACGGGGGTAGGGGGACACCCTAGACACACAAGTTGATCATTGAGATCGTTCCTTAGCCGTGTACGGTGCCCCCTCCACGATATTACACCTCGGTCATATTGTAGTGGTGCTTAGGCGAAGCCCTGCGACAGGAGAACATCAAGATCGTCACCACGCCGTCGTGCTGACGGAACTCCTCCCCGCGCCTCTGCTGGATCGGAGATCGGGGTGCATCATCGAGTTGTACGTGTGTCAAGAACTCGGAGGTGCCGGAGTAACGGTGCTTGGATCGGTTGAACCGGGAGGACATACGACTACTTCCTCTACGTTGCGTCAACGCTTCCGCTTCGGTCTACGAGGGTACGTAGACAACACTCTCCCCTCTCGTTGCTATGCATCACCATGATCTTGCGTGTGCGTAGGAAATTTTTTGAAATTACTACGTTCCCCAACAATATACGCAGGAGTCTAACGCAAATATGTCAATATGGGAATGCAGGCTACACTGCTGACCTCTGCCGCACTGACTGCGGAGGTCAATGCATTGAAGCAAAGCCTCGAGCGGTCCGAGAACGAGCTCGGCCGTGCCAAGAAGCAGCTCAAGGACAAGGAAGGTAAGTAATACCTTATTAAAGTAGTACCTTATAGAAAGGATTTGGTTGCAAAAAATGACAGGAATAACGTGGGTATTGCAGGGGCCACGAACAAGGTGGCGACCCTGAAGGAAGCGGTGTCTGAGGCCGAATGCAATGCGGCCGCGGAACACACCAAGCGAGAGAAGCAGGAGGCGCGGGTGGCGGAGGTGCGGCAAGAGCTCCAGGCTCTCGTGGAAAAATATGAGAGTTTGGAGCGTGACTCGAAGACTCGAGAGTCCGAGCTCGCCTCGGCTCTTGAGAGTGCCAAAGCCGCCAAGGCCGAAGCCCAAAAAGCCCTCCAGGAAATTGAGGCGATAAAGAAGATAGCGGCGGGTAAGGCATTCTTCATGCAAAGCAGCACGTGAAAGTGAATTATTTGTTACTTACCCAAATCTGGAGCTCTCCAAGAGCATTCGCAGATCTGCCCCGCAGTGTGTCTGATGCTGCCGCATTCTACCGGGCCGAGGAAGGGAGCTCGACGGAGAAGGTATTCTGGTCTTAGTATGCTGAGGCCGGACATCCGGTGCCCCTTAGCGACCAGCTAAAGCAGCTGGTCGAGCTCCACAAGGTGGCCGAATAGGCCATGAAGGGCCTCATAGTTTGGCTATGGACAAAATAAGCCATGCCTGGGAGCTACTTCGGTCTGGTGCAGTGGCTGGTGGACGCTTGCCCATGGGTTGAAGTCATCGAGCACTCTGTCTGCATTGAAGGTGCCCGTCGGGCCCTTGCCCGTGCTAAAGTGCACTGGGGCAAGATGGACGCCGAGAAGCTTGTGACGGACGCGCCACCGCCAGGCAAGGAGTATCGCACGCCCGAGATGTACTATAAGGGTGTCCTGAAGGGTGCCCACCTTATAGCGGGTGAATGCTCCAAAGATGTAATTTTTGAGTAAACTCGCATTTTGTTATCCTGTGTGCCGAAAAATTTGTTCATATGCACTAAGCAACGCTTGTTAATTTAAAATATTACCTTCTATGCGGCCGTTTATCAAATTTGAGAGATGGAAAGTCGTTGGCTTCAGCCCCCATGCCACGAGTGCTGGGGTGTTCAGGATAAACTTGAGCGCTCTTTTTCCCATTTTTGGGTCCTTCGAGGGAGGCGCTCAACACAATGAACGAGGCAACCGGACTTATAATGCTTGAACACTCCCACTTAGCCATAGAATTCTATAATTTTAAATTTCGGCGAAGCCCCTAGTGTTCGGAAGGCCGAATTCGGGGCGCTATCCATGCCTGGGACGGACAAAGCCGGCTCCTCGCTCTAAGCGGCATAAGTCTTTAGGGACTCGAAAAAACCTCTCGAACAGCCACCGGCTCTCGCCCCATCATGACGGTCAGTTTTAGCTTTCTCCACTGAGGTGCTCAACCCAGCTCAACTGGGGCACAATCGCAGTGGTTATCCCAGCGCTACCTTAGCCGATATAGCGGAACGTAAGGTACCAAAACATGGGAGCCGGGCAAACCCAACTATTGACCCAAGACATGATTCGGAGCCGATGCATATAATGCTATAAGTTTGGGGTGTCGCACTTGTGAAAGTGTTCAGACTTATCACACCATACTTTGGGGAACTTAAGCCCCTGGTGTACTTGGTCGTACCAAAGCGTACGGGTGCAACATGTCATAAATGAACATATATAGATAGAAAAAGGAATGCAATGATAGGCAAAAAACGATGCATTGTTTATTCGAAAAATACTGCAATGAAAGCAGAATGATACAAATAGTGCGATAAGCGAGGGATGGGACTATTTAACATGTCCCCCTCCAGGGGTAGGCTGCGGAATGGTATGCAAAACAGGTATAATGCTCGTAATGGAGACCACCTGGATACTCGACGTAGCTTTTCTGCTTCCCTGGTTGTTGCATCGTGAGTTCTGCAAGTCTACTGCCGGACAGGGCTTCTGGAAAATGGAGTCCTGAAAATAAGAAGAAAGAAAAAAAATGACACAATTGGGAGCCCCTGGTGTGGTTGAGCCGCACTCTGGGCATTCCATGGCCGTGCCCCTCCCCCTGTGCCCATGGTATCTCCAAAGCGTAGTTATGTACGCGTGGTACTAGTTTCGCGATTTCGCGAGGGCTGGGGTTGGGGCCGCATTGCTACGCATGCTCGACACGTGCCAGGTGGTCTTGTTGTAGGTTACTCCGGCGCGCCAGCGGTGTCCGGCCGCTTAATGTACCGGACTCGAGAATTGCCTTAAGAGGCTGCTTTGTACTTCCGCCATGACAGCCGCAGTATGCTCCTCCGTTCGGAGAGAGCGTTTGGTGTTTCCGTTGACCATAATGACTCCTCGAGGGCCTGGCATCTTGAGCTTGAGGTATGCGTAGTGTGGCACCGCATTGAACTTTGCAAATGCGGTTCATCCGAAGCAAAGGCATGATAGCCGCCATGAACGGGACTATGTCAAGATTAACTCCTCGCTTGGAAGTTATCCGGGATCCAAAGACCACTTCAAGTGTAACTGAGCCTGTACAATTGGCCTCTACACCTGGTATGACGCCTTTAAAGGTCGTTTTTGTGGGTTTAATCCTTGATGGTTCTATGCCCATCTTGCGCACTGTATCCTGGTAAAGCAAGTTCAGGCTACTTTCGCCGTCCATCATGACTCTAGTGAGGTGAAATCCATCGACAATTGGTTCTAGAACCAATGCGGCGAATCCGCCATGGCAGATGCTAGTGGGGTGGTCCCTTCGATCAAAAGTGATCGGGCAGGAGGACCATGGATTGAACTTTGGGGCGACTCGCTCCATCGCGTATACGTCCCTGAGTGCACGCTTCCGCTCCCTTTTGGGTATGTGGGTTGCGTATATCATGTTCACCGTCCGCATTTGTGGGGGGAAACCCTTCTGTCCTCTATTGTTCGGTGGCCGGATCTCCTCCTCGTCATTGCTATGCAGCCATTTGTCATTGTTTTCGGCAATTAACTTGCCTGCCTGCTTGAACATCCAACAATCCCTGTTGGTGTGATTGGCTGGCTTTTCGAGGGTGCCGTGTATCTGGCACAAGCGATCGAGTATCCGGTCCAAATTGGACGGGCCCGGAGTAGTTCTTTTGATTGGCTTTTTCCGCTGACCGGGTTTAGAGCCTCTGAATCCGGCGTTGACTGCCGTATCTTCAGTATTATCACCGTTAATGCGGCGCTTGTGCTTATTGCGACGCGACCTGCCATTGTTGTCCTTGGTATCTGGACTACCAAAGTTTTTGGTCAGGTTGTTACTGCGAGCTAGCCAGCTGTCCTCTCCCACACAGAAGCGGGTCATGAGTGATGTGAGGGCTGCCATGGATTTCGGCTTTTCCTGTCCTAGCTGCCGGGCAAGCCACTCGTCGCGGATGTTATGTTTGAAGGCTGCAAGGGCCTCTGCATCTGGACAGTCGACGATTTGATTTTTCTTGGTTAAGAACCGTGTCCAGAATTGTCTGGCCGATTTGTCTGGCTGCTGAATTATGTGGCTTAGGTCATCAGCGTCTGGTGGTCGCACATATGTGCCCTGGAAGTTATCAAGGAATGCAGCTTCCAGATCCTCCCAACACCCAATTGATTCTGCTGGCAAGCTGTTGAGCCAATGCCGAGCTGGTCCTTTAAGCTTGAGTGGGAGGTATTTGATGGTGTGTAGATCATCACCGCGGGCCATGTGGATATGAAGGAGATAGTCTTCGATCCAAACCGCAGGATCTGTTGTGCAGTCGTATGATTCAATGTTTACGGGTTTGAAACCCTCGGGGATTTGATGACCCATTACTTCGTCTATGAAGCATAGTGGGTGTGCGGCACCTCTGTATTGGTCTATATCACGATGCAGCTCAAACGAGCTTTGTCTACTGTGTTCGGCCCGGCCGGAATTGCTATATCCGGCGTGACGGTTGTCGTCACATATCGTGGGGCGCCCACGCGATCCGTAGATCGATCTTATTTGTCTTGCCTTATCCTCCAATATGTCTCGCAAGTCTGGCGCATTCCCCCGTGGCTTTTTACTTTTCGAGGGACGCTGGGGTGCGGCTTTAGTGGAGGGCCTATAGGCCTCTCTGTCGCGGCCACGTGGTGGCCGGTCGGCCGTATTGTGCGCTGGTGATGCTGGTTTATGTGCTTCCTCCTCTAATCAGGGTAGCAGTCTGCGTTTTGGGTAGCTCTTGGAGGGGCGTTCGAGTTCATACTCTTCGGCCGCAAGGACTTTAGTCCATCTATCGGCTAGCAAGTCTTGGTCAGCTCTAAGCTGTTGCTGCTTTTTCTTGAGGCTGCTTGTCGTGGCCATAAGCCTGCGTTTTAAATGCTCTTGTTCGACGGGATCCTCAGGCACGACAAATTCGTCGTCGTCGAGGCTTGCCTCGTCTTCGGAGGGAGGCATATAATTATCGTCCTCTACCTCTCTGTCTGCCGCTCTCTCATGAGGGCTGGCTTCTCCATCCTCCTATGCCGAATCTTGCTGGAGGGGGTTGTCTTTGGCACTGTCCGGGGTGTTATTGTCTCCGGTGTTGGAATCTCCATTTTTGTTGTGGCGGGATTTAGAGTGGCGCCGCTGACGCCGGCGCTTAGGCTGTTTCGTGGAGGGGTCGTCCTCCGCTGTTCCATCACCATTCCCATCCTTTGGGATGTCTACCATGTATATGTCGTATGACAAAATGGCCTTCCAGTTTCCTGTAGGCGCTGGTTCTTGGTCGTCTCCGGCATCGTCGTCCATACCGTCGATGTCTTCGGAGTCGAAATCTAGCATGTCGGTTAAGTCATCGACAGTGGCTACGAAGTGGGTGGTGGGTGGGCTTTGAATTTCTTCGTCGTCCGCATCCCAACCATCCTGACCATAATCCGGCCAGGGCTCTCCTGATAAAGAGAGACACTTTAGCGAATTCAGGATGTCGCCAAAAGGCGAGTGCTGGAAGATGTCTGCTGCGGTGAACTCCATGATCGGCGCCCAATCGGATTCGATTGGCAGGGGCGCGGAAGGTTCGGGGTCCGGGGAGGAGTCCGGCACCTTGGAGTCACAAGTTTCACAAGGGACATGGTCAGTATTCGGCTCTATCATCGTAGAGGTAGCAGCCCCCGAGGTGGTGTCCAGCCTCCCATCCTCGATCGGCGCAGTCGTCTCCAAGCTAAGGGTCGGAGCGGACTCTTGTGCGGCCTCCAGGGCACTGTCCGGCAGCAGAGCTAAATCATGCCCATCGTGACAATGCGGCGCGCTCGGCTGTGGCTCGAATCCGTCGAAGATCAAGTCTCCGCGGATGTCAGCCGTATAGTTCAAAGTTCCAAATCTGACCTGATGGCTAGGGGCGTAGCTTTCGATCTGCTCCAGATGGCCAAGTGAATTGGCCCGCAGTGCAAAGCTGCCGAATACGAAGATCTGTCCGGGGAGGAAAGTCTCACTCTGGACCGTGTTGCTGTTGATGATCGAAGGAGCCATCGGGCCTATAGGTGACGACACAGAGGAACTCTCAATGAAAGCACCAATGTCGGTGTCAAAACCGGCGGATCTCGGGTAGGGGGTCCCGAACTGTGCGTCTAGGCGGATGGTAACAGGAGACAAGGGACACGATGTTTTTACCTGTGTTCGGCCCTCTCGATGGAGGTAAAACCCTACTCCTGCTTGATTAATATTGATGATATGGGTAGTACAAGAGTAGATCTACCACGAGATCAAGGAGGCTAAACCCTAGAAGCTAGCCTATGGTATGATTGTCGAGATGTATGTTCGTCCTACGGACTAAAGCCCTCCGGTTTATATAGACACCGGAGAGGGCTAGGGTTACACAGAGTCGGTTACAATGGTAGTAGATCTACATATCCGTATTGCCAAGCTTGCCTTCCACGCCAAGGAAAGTCCCATCCGGACACGGGACGGAGTCTTCAATCTTGTATCTTCATAGTCTTGGAGTCCGGCCAAAGATGATAGTTCGGCTATTCGGACACCCCCTAGTCCAGGACTCCCTCACAACCCAATACTTATCCTTACTGTTTTTGTGTGTTCACATGATTGTGCTACTGTAGTAATCATGTTTTATAGCTTTTGTTTCAATAAAGTGCCAAGTAAGACCTTTAGGATGGCTTACGGTGATAGTTGTGTTGATCCTGCTGAAAATCAGAAACTTTTGCATCCAGTAAATTAGTTTTGTTAATTCACATAAACGTGATTCTGATCTGATTCTTTTTGCTCTGGATCATACACGAATTTCTTAGGACTTCCTAATTTGGTAGGCTTTTTGGAGTTCCAGAAGTATACGTTTGATACAGATTACTACAGACTGTTCTGTTTTTGACAGATTCTGTTTTCTATGTGTTGTTTGCTTATTTTGATGAATCTATGAGCAGTATCGGAGGGTATGAACCATAGATAAGTTGAAATACAGTATATATTACACCAATATGAATTTAGAATGAGTTCATTACAGTACCTAAGTGGTGGTTTTATTTTCTTATACTAACGGAGCTTACGAGTTTTCTGTTAAGTTTTGTGTTGTGATGTTTTCAAGCTTTGGGTAAAGATTCGATGGACTATGGAATAAGGAGTGGAAAGAGCCTAAGTTTGGGGATGCCCAAGGCACCCCAAGGTAATATTCAAGGACAACCAAGAGCCTAAGCTTGGGGATGCCCCGGAAGACATCCCCTCTTTCGTCTTCGTTCATCGGTAACTTTACTTGGAGCTATATTTTTATTCACCACATGATATGTGTTTTGCTTGGAGCGTCATTTTCTTTTGTTAGTATTAGAATAATGTTTTGCATCTTTAGTTTCAATAAAGAAGTCAAGGATAGCCTTTGCCATGCTTATTTTGCTAGTATACATGTTGCTGTTTGAAAAACAGAAAGTTTACCGCTGTTGCAAAAATTCCTTAGAAAATTAAGAGACTGGTATAATGTTGAATCTTTTTGGATATTGAGGTCTGCTAAATTTATTACAGTGGGAATTTTAGTTCATAATTTTTGGAGTCAGGGAAGTATTGATACTCTTGCATTCTTTACAGACTGTACTGTTTTGTGAGATTGCTGTTATGGTTGCATTGTTTACATATGTTTGCTTGATTAATGATTCTATTTGAGGATAGGAGTATTAAATATGCAGAGGCATTTAGTATGCAATGTTGAATAATTATTTAAGTGATTTGTTACATTAGAAAGTGATAAGGTTTTGCATTGGTTTATACTAACCTATCTCACGAGTTCTTGTTGAGTTTGTTGTGAATGAAGCTTTTGATAAATAGAGAAACCATGATATGAGAGGAATTAAGGAGACACAAAAGCTCAAGCTTGGGGATGCCCAAGGCACCCCAAGATAATATTTCAAGAAGTCTCAAGCATCTAAGCTTGGGGATGCCCCGGTAGGCATCCCACCTTTCTTCTTCAACAACTATCGGTTAGTATCGGTTGAGCCTAAGTTTTTGCTTCTTCACGTGAGTTGTGCTATCCTTGCAATGTAGTTTTCTTTAGCTTTGCTTGCTGTTTGAATAAAGTATCAAGATCTGGAATTATTAAATGAGAGAGAGTCTTCGCATAGTTGCATAATTATTTAGCTACTCATTGACCTTCACTTATATCTTTCGGAGTAGTTTGTCATTTGCTCTAGTGCATCACTTATACCTTTTAGAGCATGGTGGTAGTTTTATTTTGGAGAAATAGTTGAACTCTCATGCTTCACTTAGATTATTTTGAGAGTCGTTAATAGCATGGTAATTTGCTTAATGTTAATATACTTAGTGTTCAAGATATGTAAAACTTTCTTTTGAGTGAATTGAATACTAAGATAAGTTTGATGCTTGATAATTGTTTTGAGATATGGAGATGATAATATCAAAGTCATGCTAGTTGGGTGATTATGAATTTGAGAATGCTTGTGTTGAAGTTAGCAAGTCCCGTAGCATGCACGTATGGTTAAAGTTGTGTAACAAATTTGAAACATGAAGTGTACCTGGCTTGTGCATCCTTATGAGTGGCGGTCAGGGACGAGAGATGGTCTTTTCCTACCAATCTATCCCCCTAGGAGCATGCGCGTAGTACTTGGTTTTTGATGACTTCTAAATTTTTGCAATAAGTATATGAGTTCTTTTGACTAATGTTGAGTCCATGGATTATACGCACTTTTACCTTTCCACCTTTGCTAGCCTCTTTGGTACCATGCATTGCCCTTCTCACCTTGAGAGTTGGTGCAAACTTCACCGGTGCATCCAAACCCCGTGATACGATACGCTCTATCACACATAAACCTCCTTATATCTTCCTCAAAACAGCCACCATACCTACCTATCATGGCATTTCCATAGCCATTCCAAGATATACTGCCATGCAACTTCCATCATCTTCATCATGACATACATTACTTTTGTCATATTGCCATTTGCATGATCATGTAGTTGACATCGTATTTGTGGCAAAGCCACCATGCATTATTTTTCATACATGTCACTCTTGATTCATTGCTCCATCCCGGTACACCGCCGGAGACATTCATATAGAGTCATATCTTGTTCTAAGTTTCGAGTTGTAATCCTTATGTTGTAATCAATAGAAGTGTGATGATCATCATTATTAGAGCATTGCCCAAACAAAAAAAGAGAGAAAGGCCAAAAAAAGGGCAATGCTACTATCTCTTTTTCCACACTTGTGCTTCAAAGTAGCACCTTGTTCTTCATGTAGTGAGTCTCATATATTGTGCTTCAAAGTAGCACCTTGTTCTTCATGTAGTGAGTCTCATAAGTTGTCTTTTTATACTAGTGGGAATTCTTCATTATAGAACTTGGCTTGTATATTCCTACGATGGGCTTCCTCAAATGCCCTAGGTCTTCATGAGCAAGCGAGTTGGATGCACACCCACTAGTTTTCTTTTGTTGAGCATACATAGCTCTAGTGCATCCGTTGCATGGCAATCCCTACTCCTCATGTTGACATCAATTGATGGGCATCTCCATAGCCCGTTGATTATCCTCATCAATGTGAGACTTTCTCCTTTTTTGTCTTCTCCACACAATCCCCATCATCATATTCGATTCCACCCATAGTACTATATCCATGGCTCACGCTCATGTATTGCGTGAAGGTTGAAAAAGTTTGAGATTATTGAAGTATGAAACAATTGCTTGGCTTGTCATCGAGGGTATAGAAGTTGGGAACATCTTTGTGTGATGAAAATGAAGCATAGCCTAACTATATGATTTTGTAGGGATGAACTTTCTTTTGCCATGCTATTTTGAGAAAACATTATTACTTTGATTAGT
This sequence comes from Aegilops speltoides, assembly GCA_021437245.1. Taxonomy (NCBI): domain Eukaryota; kingdom Viridiplantae; phylum Streptophyta; class Magnoliopsida; order Poales; family Poaceae; genus Aegilops; species Aegilops speltoides. The sequence goes on from CM038145.1 coordinate 323,206,244, forward strand.
ATGCTTGAAGTATTATTATTTTTATGTCAATATGAACTTTTGTCTTGAATCTTTCGGATCTGAATATTCATATCACAAGTAAGAAGAATTACATTGAAATTATGCCAAGTAGCACTCCGCATCAAAAATTCTCTTTTTATCATTTACCTACTCGCGGACGAGCAGGAATTAAGCTTGGGGATGCTTGATACGTCTCCAATGTATCTATAATTTTTGATTGCTCCATTCTATATTATCTACTGTTTTAGGCAATATTGGGCTTTATTATCCACTTTTGTATTATTTTTGGGACTAACCTATTAACCGGAGGCCCAGCCCAGATTTGTTGTTTTATGCCTATTTCGGTGTTTCGAGGAAAAGGAATATCAGACGGAGTCAAAACGGAACGAAATCAACTGGAGAAGTTATTTTTGGAAGGAAAGCAACCCAGGGAACTTGGAGTGCACGTCAGGGGAGATACGCGCTGCCCACGAGGGTGGGGGACGCGCCCACGGCCTCATGAGGCCCCCGTAGCTCCTCCGACGTACCCCCTGCACCCATATATACTCTTGTACCCTAAAACTGCCAGAACAGAAGATAGATCGGGAGTTCCGCCGCCGCAAGCCTCTGTAGCCACCAAAAACCTCTCGGGAGCCCGTTCCGGCACCCTGCCGGAGGGGGAATCCCATCACCGGTGGCCATCTTCATCATCCCGGCGCTCTCCATGACAAGGAGGGAGTAGTTCACGCTCGGGGCTGAGGGTATGTACCAGTAGCTATGTGTTTGATCTCTCTCTCTTGTGTTCTCTCTCGTGTTCCCTCTGTGGCACGATCTTGATGTATCCCCAGCTTTGCTATTGTAGTTGGATCTTATGATGTTTCTCCCCCTCTACTCTCTTGTGATGAATTGAGTTTCCCCTTTGAAGTTATCTTATCGAATTGAGTCTTTTTTGAGAACACTTGATGTATGTCTTGGCGTGATTATCTATGGTGACAATGGGATATCATGTGCCACTTGATGTATGTTTTGGTGATCGACTTGCGGGTTTCGTGACATTGCGAACCTATGCATAGGGGTTTGCACACATTCTTGACTCTCCGGTAGAAAACTTTGGGGCACTCTTTGAAGTACTTTTATGTTGGTTGTATGAATCTGATTGTGTGATGCATATCGTATAATCATGCCCACGGATACTTGAGGTGCCAATGGAGTATCTAGGTGACATTAGGGTTTTGGTTGATTTGTGTCTTAAGGTGTTATTCTAGTACGAACTCTTTTATAGATTGATCCGAAAGAATAACTTTGAGGTGGTTTTGTACCCTACCATAATCTCTACGTTTGTTCTCCGCTATTAGTGGCTTCGGAGTGACTCTTTGTTGCATGTTGAGGGCTTGTTATATGATCTATCTACGTTATTATTGTTGAGAGAACTTGCACTAGTGAAAGTATGAACCCTAGGCCTTGTTTCCTATCATTGCAATACCGTTTACGCTCACTTTTACCGTTAGTTACCTTGTTGTTTTTATTATTTCAGTTTACAAAAATCTATATCTACCATCCATATTGCACTTGTATCACCATCTCTTCGCCGAACTAGTGCACCTATACAATTTACCATTGTATTGGGTGTGTTGGGGGCACAAGAGACTTTTTGTTATTTGGTTGCAGGGTTGTTTGAGAGAGACCATCTTCATCCTACGCCTCCTACGGATTGATAAACCTTAGGTCATCCACTTGAGGGAAATTTGCTACTGTCCTACAAACTTGTGCACTTGCAGGACCAACAACGTCTACAAGAAGAAGGTTGTGTAGTAGACATCAACCTACGAGGTTCTGTAGTAACTTGTTCTGAAGTTTCATGATCATCATCATTAGCTTCCTCACTTATTGGTGTAATCGTCACAGGAACTGGTTTCTGTGATGAACTATTTTCCAATAAAGGAGCAGGTACAATTACCTCATCAAGTTCTACTTTCCTCCCACTCACTTCTTTCGAGAGAAACTCCTTCTCTAGAAAGGATCCATTCTTTGCAACAAATGTCTTGCCTTCGGATCTGTGATAGAAGGTGTACCCAACAGTTTCCTTTGGGTATCCTATGAAGACACATTTTTCCGATTTGGGTTCGAGCTTATCAGGTTGAAGCTTTTTCACATAAGCATCGCAGCCCAAACTTTAAGAAACGACAACTTTGGTTTCTTGCCAAACCATAGTTCATAAGGCGTCGTCTCAACGGATTTTGATGGTGCCCTATTTAACGTGAATGTGGCCGTCTCTAAAGCATAACCCCAAAACGATAGCGGTAAATCGGTAAGAGACATCATAGATTGCACCATATCTAGTAAAGTACGATTACAATGTTCGGACACACCATTACGTTGTGGTGTTCCGGGTGGCATGAGTTGCGAAACTATTCCGCATTGCTTCAAATGTAAGCCAAACTCATAACTCAAATATTCTCCTCCATGATCAGATCGTAGAAACTTTATTTTCTTGTTATGATGATTTTCAACTTCACTCTGAAATTCTTTGAACTTTTCAAATGTTTCAGACTTATGTTTCATTAAGTAGATATACCCATATCTGCTCAAATCATCTTTGAAGGTGAGAAAATAATGATATCCGCCACGAGCCTCAACATTCATTGGACCACATACATCAGTATGTATGATTTCCAACAAATCAGTTGCTCTCTCCATAGTACTGGAGAACGGTGTTTTAGTCATCTTGCCCATGAGGCATGGTTCACAAGTACCAAGTGATTCCAAAAGTCCATCAGTATGGAGTTTCTTCATGCGCTTTATACGAATATGACCTAAACGGCAGTGCCACAAATAAGTTGCACTATCATTATCAACTTTGCATCTTTTGGCTTCAACATTATGAATATGTGTATCACTACTATCGAGATTCATCAAAAATAGACAACTCTTTAGAGGTGCATGACCATAAAAGATATTACTCATAAAAATAGAACAATCATTATTCTCAGATTTAGATGAATAACCGTCTCACATCAAACAAGATCCAGATATAATGTTCATGCTCAACGCTGGCACCAAATAACAATTATTTAGGTCTAAAACTAATCCCGAAGGTAGATGTAGAGGTAGCGTGCCGACGGCGATCACATCGACTTTGGAACCATTTCCTACGCGCATCGTCACCTCGTCCTTAGCCAGTGTCCGCTTAATCTGTAGTCCTTGTTTCGAGTTGCAAATATTAGCAACAGAACCAGTATCAAATACCTAGGTGCTATCATGAGCTCGTAAGGTACACATCAATAACATGTATATCACATATACCTTTGTTCACCTTGCCATCCTTCTTATCCGCCAAATACTTGGGGCAGTTCCGCTTCCAAGGACGATCGCTTGCGGTAGAAGCACTCAGCCTCGTGCTTAGGTCCAGACTTGGGTTTCTTCTCTGAGCGACAACTTGTTTGCTGTTCTTCTTGAAGTTCCTTCTTTTTCCCTTTGCCCTTTTTCTTGAAACTGGTGGTCTTATTAACCATCAACACTTGATGCTCCTTCTTGATTTCTACCTCCGCAGCTTTTTGCATTGCGAAGAGCTCGGGAATTGTCTTTTCCATCCTTTGCATATTATAGTTCATCACGAAGCTCTTGTAGCTTGGTGGCAGTGATTGAAGAATTCTGTCAATGACGCTACCATCCGGAAGATTAACTCCCGGTTGAATCAAGTGATTGTTATACCCAGACATTCTGAGTATATGCTCACTGATAGAACTATTCTCCTCCATCTTGCGGCTATAGAACTTATTGGAGACTTCATATCTCTCAATCCGGGCATTTGCTTGAAATATTAACTTCAACTCCTGGAACATCTCATATGCTCCATGATGTTCAAAACGTCGTTGAAGTCCCAGTTCTAATCCGTAAAGCATGGCACACTGAACTATCGAGTAGTCATCAGCTTTGCTCTGCCAGACGTTCCCAACATCTGGTGTTGCTCCTGCAGCAGGTTTGGCACCCATCGGTGCTTCCAGGACGTAATTCTTCTGTGCAGCAATGAGGATAATCCTCAAGTTACGGACCCAGTCCGTGTAATTGCTACCATCATCTTCAACTTTGCTTTCTGAAGGAACGTATTAAAGTTCAACGGAACAACAGCACGAGCCATCTATATACAACAAACATAGACAAGCAAAATACTATCATGTACTAAGTTCATGATAAATTTAAGTTCAATTAATCATATTACTTAAGAACTCCCACTTACATAGACATCTCTCTAATCATCTAAGTGATCACGTGATCCAAATCAACTAAACCATAATCGATCATCACGTGAAATGGAGTAGTTTTCAATGGTGAACATCACTATGTTGATCATATCTACTATATGATTCATGCTCGACCTTTCGGTCTCAGTGTTCCGAGGCCATATCTGCATGTGCTAGGCTCTTCAAGTTTAACCTGAGTATTCTGCGTGTGCAAAACTGGCTTGCAGCCGTTGTAGATGGACGTAGAGCTTATCACACCCGATCATCACGTGGTGTCTGGGCACGACAAACTTTGGCAACGGTGCATGCTCAGGGAGAACACTTTTATCTTGAAATTTAGTGAGAGATCATCTTATAATGCTACCGTCAATCAAAGCAAGATGAGATGCATAAAAGATAAACATCACATGCAATCAATATTAGTAATGTGATATGGCCATCATCATCTTGTGCTTGTGATCTTCATCTCCGAAGCACCGTCATGACCACCATCGTCACCGGCGCGACACCTTGATCTCCATCGTAGCATCGTTGTCGTCTCGCCAACTATTGCTTCTACGACTATTGCTACCGCTTAGTGATAAAGTAAAGCAATTACAGGGCGATTGCATTTCATACAATAAAGCGACAACCATATGGCTCCTGCCAGTTGCTGATAACTCGGTTACAAAACATGATCATCTCATACAATAAAATATAGCATCACGTCTTGACCATATCACATCACAACATGCCCTGCAAAAACAAGTTAGACGTCCTCTACTTTGTTGTTGCAAATTTTACGTGGCTGCTACGGGCTGAGCAAGAACCGTTCTTACCTACGCATCAAAACCACAACGATAGTTCGTCAAGTTAGTATTGTTTTAACCTTCGCAAGGACCGGGCGTAGCCACACTCGGTTCAACTAAAGTTGGAGAAACAGACACCCGCTAGTCACCTGTGTGCAAAGCACGGCAGTAAAACCAGTCTCGCGTAAGCGTACGCGTAATGTCGGTCCGGGCCGCTTCATCCAACAATACCGATGAACCAAAGTATGACATGCTGGTAAGCAGTATGACTTGTATCGCCCACAACTCACTTGTGTCCTACTCGTGCATATAACATCAACGCATAAAACCTAGGCTCGGATGCCACTATTGGGGAACGTAGTAATTTCAAAATTTTCCTACGCACACGCAAGGATCATGGTGATGCATAGGAACGACAGGGGAGAGTGTTGTCCATGTACCCTCATAGACCGAAAGTGGAAGCGCTAAAAAAATGCGGTTGATGTAGTCATACGTCTTCACGATCCGACCGATCCAAGTACCGAACTTACGGCACCTCCGAGTTCAGCACACGTTCAGCTCGATGACGATCCCTGGACTCTGATCCAGCAGGGTGTCGGGGATGAGTTCCGTCAGCACGACGGCATGGTGACGGTGATCATGTTCTACTGACGGATGGCTTCGCCTAAGCACCGCTATGATATGACCGAGGTGGAATATGGTGGAGGGGGGCACCGCACACGGCTAAGGAACGATCACGAAGATCAACTTGTGTGTCTATGGGGTGCCCCCCTCCTCCGTATATAAAGGGGGGAGGAGGAGGGGGCCGGCCAAGGGGAGAGGCGCGCCCTAGGGGGGCAATCCTACTCCAAGTAGGTTTGGCCCCCCTTTCCTATTAGGAGTAGGAGAGGGAAGGAAGAGAGGGGAGGGAAGAAGGAAAGGGGGGCCGGCCCCCCTCCCAATTCGGATTGGGCTTGGGCGGGGGGGGGCCTCCTTTGCTCCTTCTCCCTCCTTTCCACTAAGTCCCAATAAGGACCATATACCTACCGGGGGGTTGCGATAACCTCCTAGAGCTCCTGTATAGTCCTAGTCTCACCCGGAACCTTTCCGGTGTCCAAATATAGTCATCCAATATATCGATCTTTATGTCTCGATCATTTCGAGACTCCTCGTCATGTCTGTGATCACATCCGGGACTCCGAACAACCTTTGGTTTATCAAAACTCATAAACTCATAATATACCTGTCATCGTAACGTTAAGCGTGCGGACCCTACGGGTTCGAGAACTATGTAGACATGTCCTAGAACTATTTTCGGTCAATAACCAATATCGGAACATGGATGCTCATATTGGCTCCTATATATTCTACGAAGATCTTTATCGGTCAAAATGCACAACAACATACGTTGTTCCCTTTGTCATCGGTATGTTACTTGCCCGAGATTTAATCGTCGGTATCCAATACCTAGTTCAATCTCGTTACCGGCAAGTCTCTTTACTCGTTACGTAATGCATCATTCCGTAACTAACTCATTAGCTACATTGCTTGCAAGGCTTATAGTGATGTGCATTACCGAGAGGGCCCAGAGATACCTCTCCAACAATCGGAGTGACAAATCTTAATCTCGAAATACGTCAACTCAACAAGTACCTTTGGAGACACCTGTAGAGCACCTTTATAATCACCCAGTTTCGTTGTGACGTTTGGTAGCACACAAAGTGTTCCTACGGTAAACGGGAGTTACATAATCTCATAGTCATAGGAACATGTATAAGTCATGAAGAAAGCAATAGCAACATACTAAACGATCAAGTGCTAAGCTAACGGAATGGGTCAGGTCAATCATATCATTCTCCTAATGATGTGATCCCGTTAATCAAATGACAATACATGTCTATGGTTAGGAAACATAACCATCTTTGATTAACGAGCTAGTCAAGTAGAGGCATACTAGTGACACTATGTTTGTCTATGTATTCACACATGTATTATGTTTCCGGTTAATACAATTATAGCATGAATAATAAACATTTATCATGATATGAGGAAATAAATAATAACTTTATTATTGCTTCTAGGGCATATTTCCTTCAGCTCGGTGCTTCTTCAGAGTTTTTAATAATCTTTCTTCTTCTTTCTCTTAAAGGTTAGCACTAATAATAACAGGATATATTTCTTTTGCATCAAGATAAGCATACTTAAGATTATCAGGTAAAGGTTTGAGTTCAAACACGGGATCACCCTTGGGTGGAGGAGGATCCCCAAGAATTTCAACGGGAAGGTTATGTTTCAGCACAGGTTCCTATTTAAGGAACACTTCATCTATTTCCTCCCTTTCCTTCATAAACATATCGTTTTCATGGTCTAGTAAATATTGTTCTAACGGATTAGTTGGAGGAACAGCAATGGAAGCAAGACCAATAATTTCATCCTTACTAGGTGGTTCCTTATCACGAGGTTGTCTACTAAACTTGGCAAAATTAAACTCATGAGACATACCATCTATGCCAACAGTGACAATATTCTTTTCACAATTAATCTTAGCACTAGCAGTATTCAAGAAGGGTCTACCAAAAATAATGGGACAAAAATCATCTTGTGGGGAACCAAGAACAAGAAAATCGGCAGGGTATTTAACCTTCCCACACAAAACTTTGACATCTCTAACAATCCCAATAGGTTTAATGGTATCCCTATTAGCGAGCTTAATAGTAACATCAATGTCTTCTAATTCAACGGGTGCAAATTCATAGTGTATTGCACTAGCACTAGCACCCATATCACATAAGCCATGATAACAATAATCTCCTATTTTAACATAAATAACAGGCATGCCTACGACAGGTCTACGTGTCTTAGTATCAGGTCTAGCAATATTAGCAGTCTCATCCAAGAAAGAAATAACATGCCCATCTAAGTCCTCATCCAAGAGATCTTTAACCATAGCAATACTAGGTTCAACATTAATTTTCTCAGGAGGTGTATAAGTCCTAGTATTACTCTTACGAAGAACAGTCGAAGCTTTAGCATGATCTTTTATCCTAACAGGAAAGGGAGGTTTTTCAACATAAACAGTAGGAACAATAGGATCACTATAGGTAATAGTCCTTTCTTCGACTGTAATAGGTGCAACTACTTTCACTTCAACAGGAGGATTATATTTAAACCACTTCTCTTTAGGGAGATCAACGTGAATAGCAAAAGATTCACAAAAAGGAGCTACTATCTCAGAGTCAAGTCCATACTTAGAGCTAAATCCACGAAAAGCATCGGTATCCATAAAAGATTTAACACAATCGAACTTAGGTGTCATACCTGACTCCTTACCATTGTCGGAACCCCAATCTTCAGAGTTGCATTTAATTCTTTCCAATAAGTCCCATTTGAAATCAATAGTCTTCATCATATAAGAACAAGCACAGGAAGTATCGAGCAGGTTGCGATTATCAAGAGAAAGCCAAGCATAAAAGTTCTGGATAATCATTTCCCGAGAGAGCTCATGATTGGGGCATGAATATAACATTGACTTAAGCCTCCCCCAAGCTTGAGCGATGCTCTCTCCTTTGCGAGGCCAGAAATTATATATGTAATTACGATCACGATGAACAAGATGCATAGGATAGAACTTCTGGTGAAATTCCAACTTCAATCGCTTATAATTCCAAGATCTCGTATCATTACATAGCCTATACCATGTCAATGCCTCTCCCTTCAAAAATAAAGGGAAGACCTTCCTTTTGACAACATCATCGGGAATACCTGCAAGCTTAAATAATCCACAAACTTCATCCACAAAGATAAGGTGTAAATCGGGATGCAATGTTCCGTCTCCTGCAAATGGATTAGCTAGCAGTTTCTCTATCATACCCAAAGGAATCTCAAAGTAAATATTTTCATAAAGTTCAGTAGGTTGAGGAGCAACTCTTTGCTCTTCTGGTTGGGGTGAAGATACCCCAAACAAGCCCCTCAAAGGATTAGTTTCCATAGTGACAAGTAACAGAAAATTTCAGCACGCTATATAAATGTTTCCTTACCAAGTTCCACTCACCAAAAGCGCAACACTCCCCGGCAACGGTGCCAGAAAAGAGTCTTGATGACGCACAAGTGTAGGGGATCTATCATAGTCCTTTCGATAAGTAAGAGTGTCGAACCCAACGAGGAGCAGAAGGAAATGATAAGCGGTTTTCAGTAAAGTTTTCTCTGCAAGCACTGAAATTGTAGGTGATAGATAGTTTTGTGATAAGATAAATAGTAACGAGTAACTAGTAAATAAAGCAAACAAAGTGCAGCAAGGTGGCCCAATCCTTTAAGTAGAAAGGATAAGCATGGACAATTTCTAATAATGAGAAAGGAGCTCCCGAGGACACATTGGGAATTATCCTCAAGCGAGTTTTCATGACGCTCATATGAATCGCGTTCGGTACTTTGATAATTTTCTATGTGGGTGGACCAGTACTTGGGTACTTCCCTAACTTGGACAAGCATCCCACTTATGATTAACCCCTATTGCAAGCGTCCGCAACTACAAAAGAAGTATTAAGGTAAACCTAACCACAACATTAAACATATGGATCCATATCAGCCCCTAACGAAGCAACGCATAAACTAGGGTTTAAGCTTCTGTCACTCTAGCAACCCATCATCTACTTATTACTTCCCCATGCCTTCCTCTAGGCCCAAATAATGGTGAAGTTTCATGTAGTCGATGTTCACATAACACCACTAGAGGAAAAGACAACATACATCTCATCAAAATATCGAACGAATACCAAATTCACATGACTACTAATAGCAAGACTTCACCCATGTCCTCGGGACAAATGTAACTACTCACAAAGCATATTCATGTTCATAATCAGAGGAGTAATAATATGCATAAAGGATCTGAACATATGATCTTCCACAAAGTAAACCAATTAGCATCAACTACAAGGAGTAATCAACACTACTAGCAACCCACAGGTACCAATTTGTGGTTTTGATACAAGATTGGATACAAGAGATGAACTAGGGTTTTGAGAGGAGATGGTGCTGGTGAAGATGTTGATGGAGATTGACCCCCTCCCAATGAGAGGATCGTTGGTGATGACGTTGGTGATGATTTCCACCTCCCGGAGGGAAGTGTCCCCGGCAGAATAGCTCCGCCAGAGCCCTAGATTGATTCCGCCAAGGTTCCGCCTCGTGGCGGCGGAGTTTCATCCCGTAAGCTTGCCCACTATTTTTTCAGCGTAAAAGTGATGATGTAGCAGAAGATGGACGCCGGAGGCCCACCAGGGGGCCAGAAGATAGGGGGCGCGCCCGATAGGGGTGGGCGCCCCCCTGTCTCCTGGACAGGGTGTGGGCCCCCTGGCATATTTCTTTCGCTCAAAAATTCTTATTAATTCCAAAAAGTTGTTTCGTGGAGTTTCAGGACTTTTGGAGCTGTGCAGAATAGGTTTCCAACATTTGCTCCTTTTCGGCCGAATTCCACTACCAAAGATTCCCCCTCTTCATGGTAAACCTTGTAAAATAAGAGAGAATAGCCATAAGTATTGAGATATAATGTGTAATAACAGCCCATAATGCAATTAATATTGATATAAAAGCATGATGCAAAATGGACGTATCAATACCTTCAAGCACTCACCTCCCCGGCAAAGGCGCCAGAAAAGAGCTTGACACATACTACACAACTTATTCTTGTAGACTCGAGTTGAGCCTCCAAGCATAGTGAGGGAGTCCTGGACTAGGGGGTGTCCGGACAGCCGGACTATCAATATCCGCCGGACTCCCAGACTATGAAGATAGAAGATTGAAGACTCCAGCTCGTGTCCGGAAGGTACTTTCCTTGGCGTGGAAGGCAAGCTTGGCAATACGGATATGTAGATCTCCTACCATTGTAACCGACTCTGTGTAACCCTAGCCTCTCCGGTGTCTATATAAACCGAAGGGCCTTAGTCCATAGGACGAACATTACATCTCAACAATCATACCATAGGCTAGCTTCTAGGGTTTAGCCTCCTTGATCTCGTGGTAGATCCACTCCTGTACTACCCATATCATCAATATTAATCAAACGTAGGGTTTTACCTCCACCGAGAGGGCCCGAACCTGGGTAAAAACATTGTGTCCCTCGTCTCTTGTTACCATCCGCCTAGACGCACAGTTCGGGACCCCCTACCCGAGATCCGCCGGTTTTGACACCGACATTGGTGCTTTCATTGAGAGTTCCTCGTAAATCGCCGATAGAGCGGATGCCTTTGCCCGTCTTCAAAGACGGTGTTTTCGCCGGAGAGGCCTTGGCCGCCGGCCAAACTATCCGGCTCGGCGGCTTTCTTATGACCGCCTGTCCGGCCGCCGATTCGGCAATGACTTCTCAAGTCGTCAGAAGCAATCTTCGTGTCAGCCCTAAAACTGCCGAACAGTTAGATCCAATTGAGCTCTCGTCTGTTAACAAGCTCTTGGATCGCATCGCCGCCCTGGGAGTCGCTACGGACTACAATCAGATCGGGCTTAAAACTGATCCGAGAGAGATTAACTCTCCCCAGGCCACCCACCACGTTGCAGTGGTAGAGGAACAACGCGGCAATTCTTTGCCAGTGTTGAAAACAATCCGTGTCCGGATTCCCGAACCCTCCATGCCGGATTCCCGCGGAGGGACGGACTTTGATCGAGCATTGAACCTAAAATCATGCGCCGCTCGGACTCATTGGGTGTCTCCAACAAATCAAGCTTCGAATTTGGAAGCCCTCGCGTTGAGCCCAAAGATGGGCAGGGATCCGGATTTTATTCCACCCACCCACCCGGACATATCGACCTATCTCTAATACGGCAAGAGCCTTGAAATAGTACATCATTCTTGTGCGATTCCTCCCGGTTATGGACAGGATAAAGGACTGCCGAGAGGAAAACGCAATCTCAATCTTCGCAATAATCGCACGGACAAGGGAATTACGAGCGCCATTGATCGTCGCAAGATTACGCGTTTTACCGATCTGGCGTCCATAGTCGAAATCTTGTGCGATGGAGAGTTTCGGAAAACTGAAAATCAATTTTGGGATAATCCGCCCCAAACCCATCCAGCGGTAAAAGGGCGCCTTACAATCAGGCCGCAGATGCAAAAACAAAAAGCAAAAACCCAGCAAGGGGAAGCGGAACCGTCTTTGGAGGGATGGCTCAATGGACCTGTAAACTTCATAGTGCGAGAGGAGCTGTCCCAACACATAGCCTTGAGCATGTTGGATATTACGGCGGTGGCCAAAAGTGGCGAAGAGCTTCTAGCTCGAAACCACTCCAACAATACCAAAGCCGCGGTATCAGCAGTCTTGAGACTTTCGCATCAAATAATATGCAAACGAACAATCCATGAACTTCGCGAAGTCTACCAAGTAGCAACAACAAATCCATGGGTAACACAGCTATTACCTTCAGCGCCAAATGACAGAGCCCACATCTCGAACTACGAGCCCGGCCAGACTGGTACTTAGTCCCATAGTGGGCGGCTTTTCGACAAAAGTCCTCATGGACGGCGGCAGGACTAAACCTCATTCTGAGGAAACTCTGCGGAAAATGGAAATCAATTGGAGCCGTATTGAGCGAAGCAAGACAACCTTCAGAGGAATAATCCCTAGCAGGAAGCGCTGCACCGAAAAATCACACTCGATGTGGTGTTGGCTCTCGGACAATTACAGATCCGAAGAAGTCACGTTCCAGGTGGCCCCGTTCAGCAGCAGCTATGACACCATATTAGGACGAGAGGCATTCACAATTTTTCAAGCAATACCTCATTATGGGTACATGAAGCTCAAAATGCCTGGGCCCAGCGGAATAATCACTCTCGTTAGTGATCCGGATATAGCACTCCGCGCCGAAAACAAGACAGCCGCACTAGCCCTCGAGGCACTATCCGAAGCCTTAGCGGCAGAGGAACTCACCGCACAAGCGCTCTCTGATAAACAGGGACGATGTGATACTTGATAAAAGATCCAAGTCCACCTCCTTCAAACCAGCAGACGAGATAATAAAATTTCAGGTCCACCCAACGGACCAAACAAAGACGGCTTCCATCGGGGCACAGTTGAATCCCGAAGTTGACGCTGCATTGCGCGAATTCCTTCGGGAAAATTGGGACATCTTCGCCTGGCATCCCTCGGACATGCCCGAGTCCCTCATGATTAGCGAACACAGCCTAAACATCCTAAAAGGATTTAAGCGATTAAACAGGCTCTTGACGATTTTCCGAGCCCAAAAGGCGAGCAATGGGAGAAGAGCTAGCCAAGTTATTGGAAGCCGGATTCATTAGAGATATCAAACATCCGGATGGCTAGCAAATTTGGTGATGGTACCAAGAAGGATAAATCTGGCGCCTCGTAGCCGACTTCAAAGACCTCAATAAGGCTTGCCCAAAGGATCCTTTCCCTCCCCGCATCGATCAAATTATCGATGCCACGGCAGACACGACTCGTTGTGCTTCCTAGATGCATACTCGGCTATCATCAAATCAAGATGGCGGAAGCGAATCAAGCCGCAACGGCATTCATCACTCCGTCACGGACCATTACGCTTCAACACAATGCCCTTCGGACTTAAAAACGCCGGCGCAACATATCAGCGCATGATTCAAACATGTCCGCCACCCAGATCGGCAAAACAGTCGAGGCATACGTGACGGCGTGGTCGTCAAAACAAAACACGTCGAAACTTTAGTAGGCGATTTGAGGCTCACATTCGACAACCTCGAGCATATGACATCAAGTGAATCCGGAAAAATGTGTTTTGGCATACAGCCGGAAAGCTGCTGGGCTTCATCGTATCCGGCAGAGGAATTGAAGCAAATCCGGCCAAAATCCGGGCTCACACGATTGGATATTCCAAAGGACCTCAAGCAAATACAAAAATTAACGGGATGTGTGGCAGCTTTAAGCCGTTTATCTCCCGTTTAGGAGAGAAGGCGTTGCCCTTTATCGCCTCCTAAGGCGCCTTGAACACCAGTGGGCGGATGCATGCGCCATCGCGGACTCGAAGAAATAAAGGCCATATTGGCAACAAATCCGGTCTTGGCTGCGCCCACTCGGGCGAACCAATGTTGTTATATATCGCAGCAACACATCAAGTTGTAAGCGCTGTCCTCGTCGTCGAGCGAAGCGGCGAAGGGCATAAATTCCCTCTTCAAAACCGATGTATTACGTATCCACCGTGTTAACCCCTGCAAATCCGCTACCCGCACTATCGAAGATAGCATATCACGGTGTTCATGGCGTCTCGGAAGCTCGGCACTACTTTCAAGAGTGTTCGATAACAAAGGCCTCTGAAGTACCACTCAATGACATTATAAATAACCGCGACGCAACAGGCAGGATTGCAAAATGGGCCATTGAGCTCTTGCCATTCGACATAACTTACAAACCTCGACGAGCCATAAAATCACAAGTTTTGGCTGACTTCGTCGCCGAATGGACGGCGAACTCCCTAAAGAGTACGGCGCATACTCAATTGACTATGCACTTCGACGGTTCCAAAATGTTGGATGGATGGGGCTGGCATCGTCGACGTCCCCACCGGAGATCTGATCGATATGTACTTCAAATAATGTACACGGACTCCAACAATGTAGCGAATACAAGGCCTGTTACATGGTCTCCGGATGGCGGTCTCCATGGGCATTCAACGCCTAGAGGTGCGAGGGGATTCAAACCTTGCAATATCCCAAATAAATGGAGACTTTGATGCCAAGGATCCGAAAATGGCAGCATATCGCAATGCTGTCCTGAAAATGTCAGCTCGGTTTGAAGGACTCGAATTCCATCACATAGCCCGAGATAATAACCAAGCGGCGGCGTCCCGCACGCGCGGTGCGAAACGTGATCTGTCCCTCAAACATCTTTACGGAACGGCTCTTCAAGCCATCCATACTATGGGAAGAGGAGTCCGTAGCGACAAACCGGAGAAAACTGCACCAACCGGTGATTCAGCAGATGACATAACACCCTCCGCCCACGTTATAATGGCGGTAATCGCCGTGGATGTAACCTTTCCTAGCCTACTTACTTAGGCGGGAACTTCGAAGACCAAAATGAGGCCCATTGCATAGTCCGTGATCGAAGGCCTACAAGGTCCATGAGGAGAACTTTATAAGAAAAGTACTACGGAGTCCTTCAAAGGTGTATCTCCGAAGAAGAAGGGCGAAACCTCTGGCTGAAATCCATGCGGACTAGGTGGACACCACGCAGCAGCCCGGCCCCGTAGGAAAGGCATTCCGTCTGAGATTTTATTGGCCGACGGCTCGGCGGATGCACAGGACTTGGTCGATGATGCGTTGGTTGCCGCTCTTTGCTAATCGAGCCATATGCCACCCACCCCTCAAAACCATATCCATTACCGGCCGTTCGCGGTGCAGGGGCTTGACATGGTCGGACCCCTTAAAGGGAACCCACAAGAAAAAGTACCTATTGGTCATGGTGGATAAGTTCACCAAATGGATAGAGGCCAAACCGGTCAAAACAATGCAGAGTCCGGACCAGTGATAGACTTTATATCGAGGTGGTACACCATTACGAGTCCCCACAATCATCACCGACAACGGCACGAACTTCACGGCCGATGAGGTCAAGTCATGGTGCAAAAATATGGGCATTAAGCTCGACTATGCGTCGATCTATCACCCTCAAACCAGCGGTCAAGTGGAAAGAGCAAGCGGTCTAATAATGGCGGCATTAAACCCAGACAGGTGAGGTCACTCACCAAATCCGATACCAATGGGTTGAGGAGCTCGACTCCGTACTGGGGGCTGCGGACAACGCCTAACCGTACTACGGATTCACACCATTTTTATGGTATCGGCGCAGAGCAGTCTTGCCTGCGACATTATTCATGACTCACCTCGAGTGCGCATGTATGAGGAAAGAAAGCCGAGCTGGATCGGCAGGACAGCTTGGACACATTGGAGGAAGAACGTGGCGTCGCAAAGGCTCGTTCCACATTCTATCGGCAGCAGGCGAAGATATCAAAGCGAGAAGTGCGGGCCAAGACTTATAACGTTGGCGAACTAGTTCTCGCTGCCGGACAAGAAAAGGACAAGCTCAAGCCCGGATGGGAAGGGCCTTCATTATTGATCAAGTCTTGACCGGCGGAGGATACCGTCTCTTAAATCGTCGGACAACCGACTCGAGCGAACCCATGGAGCGCAGCCCGACTCAACGATTCTATGCCTAGCTCCGGACTAAGAGTTCGTCCCCTTCCCCCGTCCAACCTTTTATATTTCGGCTGTCTTCTGTCTCTCTTTTTATCCTTTTAAATTAACAAGCCCCTCGGGGCCTATTTTCGCATTCTTTGCACCATCCGCACTCGTTATTCCTGGGGGCTTCTTTTACAGAAGCTCAACTATACGGGTCTCATACCCAACACATGTGTCAAGCTTCCACATGTACCTTTTACTCGCCATTATATGCATCGATATGACTTAAGTTTTGGCCAAGCTGGGTTGCTCGGCTCTGTGCTTACCCCTCGTTCCCGATTGTTCGGCTAGGCGGTAAAGGAGCACCTCTGCGATTATTCTTGCCGGGTCACGGATGTGTACCTCGGTGGGTGAAGCCGAAAGCTAAGCGTTCTTAAGGGAATATTCGATCGGTGATTTAAAAGATGACTTTTTACCTATTTTTTCCCATCTGCCCCCAGATGTTTTACTGCTCTCTTGGCAGTCCGGACATGCACTTTAGGGCATGCCTCCCCAGCGAAAGGAACCCTTAACGGAACTATTCTCCCTGGAAGATGTTTCTTACTAACCATGTAATATAACATAACTAGTTGGGCACTTGTCTGATAAAGCACTAATGACCCCTACGCCTGGTCTCCATGCATACCACGGTTATTTCTTAACCAAAAAGGTATTCGGACACACTCCGGACTCTAGGGTCCCGAGGTCGAAGCGAAAAGGTCGGCAAAGACAAACGATCTACAATCCGGCTAGAAGGCATTTCACATGTCATTTTTAAAGGATAACATACATTGTCAAGTTTATTGATTGTATTCCTCCTCAATCCCGTCTAACAGGCTGTCTAGTTTACCGGTCCCGTTGGGAAAACTTAGCAGCCAGTTCTACCTGGTTGTACACTAAACTCACAGGGATCTCCTTCCCGTCGGGCCCCACCGGTCCAACTTCGGCCATATGGTTGGGATCCGCCTTCTTGTATCGCGTCTTCACCATGGCCCAAGCCTCCCTGGCACCTTGATGGCAAGCCGAAATCTTCCACAAATGGAAGCGCTGCCATACTCCCTGCAGCTTCTCTGCAAGCTCCCCGAGGCCCTCGGGCAGGGCGAGGGATGGCCATAAAGCCTTTACGGCGCTACTCATTGCCTGCCGAACTCGTTCGAGTAGCTGCAACAGTTCGGGAAGTTGATCACCCATTGATACGGGCATCTCCTCCGTAGGATGACCCGTGAGTATACCTATAAGACATATTATGTCAAATTGCTTCCTCGCCGAACTCTTCTTCCTTAGAGAGTTCGCTCAAGCACTTACTATAGATGCCGCGACAAAGCCGTTGATTCTCCTTGACGGAGCCGGACAGCTCGGCTGTCGCCTTTCAGCTCTTCTCCGAGCTTGGCGTTGGCATCTTGGAGCTTGTTCCTTTCTGCTGAACTCGTTCAAGACATTCTCGCCGACCTTTAGTGGCAGTGTGCTCTGCCTGTCCGGATCTTGTTCGGCGGCACTGCGATGTCATTATTAGACTCATGCGCATGCCGCATACAGCGCTTATATTAATTTATACAAATGTGTTACTAGGGGGGTCTTTCCGTCTCCTCCTGCGGCAGCAAGTGCAGCCTCAAGCTGGGCCTTGCAATCTTGCAGCTCCCGAGACAGCTGGGCATTCTTCTCGTTAAGAGCCTGAAATTTCAAATGATCCTTAAATCAGTTAACATAACTAATTTAAGTCTCGGGGCTCTTGGTGTATACAACCATTAAAATTTCCTTACCCGTATGTCTTTAACATACTGCTCCGTGGCTCTGGTAAAACCATTTTGAGCAGCCTGGAGATGCGCGTCCCCTGCGTTAAAGGCATCCAATGCCTCAGGGGAAAAGCACGCTTCTTGAAAAACTATCCGGCGGCATCTATGATTCATAGCGCTCTCCACCTCTGACTTGGTGGCGGACAGTCTGTCGGTATCCTCCGTTGGAGTAGGATCCGGTTCGCGTCTTGCGCTTGCCTCCCCCTCCAGTCCGGGCGCTGGAGCCTGGCTGGTGTTGGTTGGGTGCAATTCCTGCGCTCGCAGTCCGGCGAGCGCTTTTTCTCCTATAAAGATCATGAGCACTTAGAATTTTCCTCGGAACGTTGCTCAAAAAGATCAAACACGAGTTATACCTCTGCTGCGGCGTTTACGCCCAAGACGGCGCCCCTTTCCTCCCGCTAGTTCGGATCGACCTCAGAGGTCGGCCGCCGCAGCTCGGCTTCTGCCATAATGGTGCTTCTTGCAAAATACCATCGTTCGCGAAGGTCGAAAGCGAGCAAGGATAGGATAGCGGTGTTCGGACCTCGGTCGTGGTCACCGGGATGCGAACTTAGCCGGGGTAGTCCGCCGTAATGGCGACCAAAGCATTATCAATGCTGAGCTGGTGATACACCCGTCGATCAGCTCCACCTCGATGTCCGGATCCTCTTGGAGGCGGACCGAGGATCCTTCCGATCCTCGGGTTGTGGGCAGGACTCACCATGTCCTCCACAGTCCGGCGTAGATCCCGCCCAAGGCGTAATGTAAGAAGCTTAAACTTGAGAGCACGGTAGAACCCTTGAGGTGTTCGCTACCCATCCTCTAGGATTGACCATGGAAAACCCATCCAAAGGGTTGAGACGAAGAAGTCCTCCTTCTCCCCTTGTATAGACCGGACAGAATCTTCACTAGATCCTCGGTGAACCCGGCCCTTCTTGGCCGTGCCGGGTAGCGTCATCCTCCCCATTGAAATCCCACATGGGGTGGCCTCTGTATTGCAGCGGCTGCACCCCCCGCTTGATGCACGTTGCCATGACTCCAATCATGGTCAAGCCGGAATGAGCCATTAATCTTATCCGGCCCATCAAGTAATGGGCGCTCTTGTCTTCCTCCAAGCGGGGGCTCGGGGCGCCAACCGAGGCGTTTCTTCAAGGGAGCAGATCAAACTCCGGAGGCCAATCCGGACTGGGTCGAGCAACGGGCGTCTACCATATAAAACCACTCCGAGGGCCGTCTTGGACGCCCTCTTGGGGTGCGGATAGGTATCCGTTCGGCGATCGCCATATTTGGCGCCGCCCACTTGATATATGGACCCCTGGTGAGAACGAGTGCGAGGCGTAACAACCTCTTCCACAATGCGAAATGGGGCTCGATGCCCGGAATAGCTCGCAAAGAGCTACGTAGCCCGCGATATGCAGCCTGAGGCGGGTGTGAGGTGGTGGAGCTGGAGTCCGTAGAACTTGAGAGCCCGCGGAGGAGCGGATGTATTGGAAATCCGAGCCCCTTATCGATAGGGGACGAAACACACCCGCTCCCCTTGTTGGGGCTTGGGGTGTCCTCCGCCTCCCACCTCGATAAGTAACCAGTCCGGCTCGGATGGAACCATGAAGGCCGGAGGAAGAAGTCCCTCCGTTTGGAGCTTTACTAGCTCATTGTGCAAAATAGAGCACCTCCTCCAATCCCGGCGATGGGCTAGGGCGCGTGAGGAAGAGCGCGTTGACGATCCATGGTGGAATGGATTTCAGGTCGAGGCGCTTCGATGGAGTATCTGCGGAGGAAGGCGGTGCGGTTTGGATCTGGATCCCTGCCCTTTTTATAGGCGGACGACCCGCACAATTAGGGGGTGAAATGTAAAAGACACCCTGGCTTTTCGCATTCGTGCGATGCATGGAAGAGGGCCATAATTTGGCATAGAAGCCGAGGAGCACAGTATTCAAGGTGAAGCCGGACACTATTCGGCAGGTACATGGGATTTAAGGGAGAACCCGCCTTGCAACGCTGAAGACTGCAAGCACGCTGGACTTATCGTCATTGAAGCCTGGTTCGGGGGCTACTGAGGGAGTCCTGGACTAGGGGGTGTCCGAATAGCCGGACTATCAATATCCGCCGGACTCCCAGACTACGAAGATAGAAGATTGAAGACTCCGGCTCGTGTCCCGAAGGTACTTTCCTTGGCGTGGAAGGCAAGCTTGGCAATCTGGATATGTAGATCTCCTACCATTGTAACCGACTCTGTGTAACCCTAGCCTCTCCGGTGTCTATATAAACCGGAGGGCCTTAGTCCATAGGACGAACATTACATCTCAACAATCATACCATAGGCTAGCTTCTAGGGTTTAGCCTCCTTGATCTCGTGGTAGATCCACTCTTGTACTACCCATATCATCAATATTAATCAAGCAGGACGTAGGGTTTTACCTCCATCGAGAGGGCCCGAACCTGGGTAAAAACATTGTGTCCCTCGTCTCTTGTTACCATCCGCCTAGACGCACAGTTCGGGACCCCCTACCCGAGATCCGCCGGTTTTGACACCGACACATAGAGTTTTGTAGGACAGTAGCAATTTTCTCTCAAGTGGATGACCTAAGGTTTATCAATCCGTGGGAGGCGTAGGATGAAGATGGTCTCTCTCAAACAACCCTGCAATCAAATACAAGAAATCTCCTATGCCCCAACACACCCAATACAATGGTAAATTGCATAGGTGCACTAGTTCGACGAAGAGCTGGTGATACAACTGAAAGAACATGTGGTGCCCCCATGTTTGGTTTTGGTAATTGATGACAATCTCTATGGACTAATGGTTGTCTTGAGTTATATTTGAAGGATTTGTCCATAGGCTTCTCTTGAAGTCCATGTGTTGGTTTCAAGGAGTTTATGAGTTGACCAAGGTGTTATTAGGGAATTATCCAAAGATTGGTCATGTGAGTGTTGAGCTTATTGCAAGCATGTCTTGAAGAAGAAGATTGTGTGATCATTCATGTTTACCTTCAAGACATCATCCAAATGAAGAGAGTTGGAAAGATTCAAGGTTGATCAAGACTAAGTCAAGAGTGAATCAAGTTGATCAACTCACAAAGCGCAGAAGATGTACCGAGAGGGATCAAGTGATCCCATGGTATGGTAAGCATTGTCCATTACACTTTGTGTACTAACCCATGGTCTATGTGATAGTTCTATGTGGGGTTAGGTATGTGTCCATGGGCTTGCGTCAAGAGGAAGATATCATACAACCCATGGAAAGGATGACATCAAGTCGTGATCGTCATCAAGATTGCCATGTGCAAGTTCAAGTGGAGCATCACAAAGAGATCAAGTGCCTGAATCTTGCCATCCATTGTGGTGTCAATGGACTTGTGAAGATGTGCTAAAGAGTGGCTCACCCATAGTGGACTATGAGGGAGCAATCATCTAGTCCTCATCGAGCCAACGCAATCAAGAAAGGTGGTCCAACTTGAGGGAGTCAAGACCGTCATCATCTAGCTCAAGTGGACCATGTGCAAGGCAAAGGTTTGCCCTTGATAGGTTTTCTCTTTTACCGGTCTTGTGGTGGTAGTTGGAACATCGGGTTATAGGATCGTTTGCCGTACTATCAAGGGGGGGCTCTCAAGTTGGTAGCTTGATCGTATCGTTGGTAGAGAGCTCAAACCATTGCATCCTTGCATCATGTTTCTTGGTTATTGTTTGGTCCTCTTTGTGAGTCTTAGAACTTATGGTCATCTTGATGACAAGCTTGAGTTCATCGAAAACGGAGTTCGCATGCGTCTTCTATGATGTTTTCGGTGTTGGAGGTTTTACCGGTCTTATCCGAGGAAGGGTTCTCACCTTTTTCTTATGGGCCTTTTATATTTTGCTTCTTATTGATATTTCTTTCAAGATTGTGTTATCCCTTGTCTCTAGCTTTCCAAAAAACTTGGTTTCATCGAATTCGGAGTCCGTTTGCAAAAGTTGTGGCAGTTTTGGTGTTTTGAAAAGCCTGCAGCAGTACTACCGCAAATGGAGCGGATGTAATTTTTTACTACTGCTCCAGAGCGGTACTACTGCGGCTCCTACAGCGGTAGTACCGCTCCGGACCAAAAAACTCGTCCCAAGTCCTGCGGAGGTAGGTACATAAGTATTTTTTTGTACCGCTCGCAAGCAGTAGTACCGCTACCATTTGCGGTAGTACCGTGAGGTCGAGCGGTAGTACCGTGAGAATGAGCGGTAGTACCGCTCCGACGGTTCTACTGGCCTTTTGCCTCCTCGCTGTTGTTTTTCAAAGGGGTACTACCGCCCTAGCAGTAGTACCGCTCCTTGGAGCGGTAGTACCGCTCTGTGCGGGCTGTGAGCATAACGATTGGATTTTCCCCCACCTATAAAAGGGGGTCTTCTTCCCCATTGAACTTTATCCTTTGAGCTTGTGTTCTTTCCCCATTGTTGACTTTCTTCGAGCTTGCTAACTCTCAATCCCTCCATGGATTCTTGCTAGTTTTTGAGGGAAAAGAGAGAGGAGATCTAGATCCACATTTCCACCAATCACTTTCTCCTCTATGTGAGGGGAACCCCTTGGATCTAGATCTTGGAGTTCTTGGTGTTCTCCTTCTTGTTCTTCCTCTCATCTTCCTCCCTAGCATTAGTTGCTTCGGTGGGATTTGAGAGAGAAGGACTTGGGCACTCCATGTGCCCTTGCCATTGCATTTGGTGCATCGGTTTGAGTTCTCCACGTGATACGTGGAAGTTACAAGTTGAGAAGCTTATTACTCTTGGGTGCTTGGTACCCTTGAGCTTGTTACTCTTGGGTGTATTGGACACCCTAGAGCTTGTTCCTCTTGGGTGCCTTGGCGCCCTAGACGGTTGGTGTTGTTCAGAGCTCAATCATTGTGGTGTAAAGCTCCGGGCAAGCATCGGGGTCTCCAATTAGGTTGTGGAGATCGCCCTGAGCAATTTGACGGGTACCGGTGACCACCCCAAGGGTTGCCAAAGTGTACTGGTTCGGTGACCGCCCCAAGGGTCGCCATTTGCATGGGTTCGGTGACCGCCCTCAAGGGTCCCTTAGTGGAATCACGACATCTTGCATTGTGCGAGGGCGTGAGGAGATTATGGTGGCCCTAGTGGCTTCTTGGGGAGCATTGTGACTCCACACCACTCCAAACGGAGATTAGCATCTGCAAGGGTGTGAACTTCGGGATACATCGTCGTCTCCGCGTGCCTCGGTTATCTCTTACCCGAGCCCTTTACTTATGCACTTTACTTTGTGATAGCCATATTGTTCTTTGTCATATATCTTGCTATCACATAGTTGCTTATCTTGCTTAGCATAAGTTGTTGGTGCACATAGGTGAGCCTAGTTGTTTTAGGTTTTGTGCTTGACAAATTAACCGCTAGGTTTATTCCGCATTTGTCCAAGCCTAAACTGTAATTATTTCAAAGCGCCTATTCACCCCCCTCTAGGAGACATCCTCGATCTTTCAACAACTGTAGCATGGATAGTAGATATAGGTTTTTGTAATTTTAAAATATAAAAACAACAAGGTAGCAAGTAACAAAAGTGAGCACAAACGGTATTGCAATGCTTAGAAATAAGGCCTAGGGTTCATACTTTCACTAGTGCAGTCTCTCAACAGTGCTAACACAATTGAGTCATATAACGATCCCTCAATGAGCGACAGAGATTCACTCCAAAGTTCTTATCTAGCGGAGAACATAAGATGAAATTGTTTGTAGGGTACGAAATCACCTCAAAGTTATCCTTTCTGATCAATCTATTGAGCTATTCCTATAAGTGTCACAAAAAGCCCTAGAGTTCGTATTAAAATAACACCATATGATACATATCAACCAACTCTAATGTCACCTAGATACCCCAATGTCACCACAAGTATCCGTGAGTTGATTATTTGATATACATCAAACAACTTCATATTTCTAATATTCAATCCAATACAAAGAACTTCAAATAGTGCCCCAAGATTTCTACCAGAGAAAGTAGGACAAAAAAGTGCATCAACCCCTATGCATAGACTACCCCAATGTTACCTCAGGAATCCACGAGATGAGTGCCAAAACATACATCAAGTGAATCAATATAATAACCCATTGTCTCCACGGGAATTAATATGCAAGACACACATCAAGTGTTCTCAAATCCATAAAAGCATTCAATTCGATAATAGTGAAACCTCTAAGGTAAAAACTCAATTCATCACAACAAGATAGAGAGGGAGAAACACCATATGCTCCAACTATATTAACAAAGCTCACGATACATCAAGGTCGTGCCATATCAAGAACACGAAAGAGAGAGAGAGAGAGAGAGAGAGAGAGAGAGAGAGAGATCAAACACATAGCTACTGGTACATACCCTCAGCCCCGAGGGCAAACTACTCCCTCCTCGTCATGGAGACCACCGGGATGATGAAGATGGCCTCCGGTGATGATTTCCCCCGTCCAGCAGGGTACCAAAACATGATTGAGTTTTCATGGATAAAGAGGCTTGCGACGACGGAACTTCTCATCTAGGTCAAGTTTCGTGGTTTTGGGTATTTATAGAAATTTTTGGTGTTGATCTCACTTCAGGGGGGTGCCCGAGGGGCCCACAAGCTCGAGAGGCGCGTCCTATGGGGGAGCCAGGCTTGTGGCTCCCTCAGCCATCCCTTGGCCCAGCTTTGGTGCTCCGTGGGTCTCTTCTGGTCCATACAAATCACCATAAAATTTTAGCTCATTCTGTGAACTTTTATTTTTGCACCAAAAACAACATCACGGTAGTTCTCTTGAAAACAGCGCTAGTCCGGGTTCTAATCAAATATACCAAAACCATATAAAATTGTTGCAAACATGGCATGAATACTTCATAAATCATAGATACGTTGGAGACGTATCACCTGTACGGAAGACCAGATAATTAGGCACACAATGAATAACTTGTGAAGGGCATACTGCCGATGGAACTACCTATTTGGGGGAGGGGCATCATGCTCTACTTCCATGGTCGCTATCTGTACAGGGGCACCCTATGTGGCTATCGAAGGGCCCCCTTGAGAGGTCGTACCATTGCACGAACACTTCGAGCATCGACCCTTAGGAAGAGGAGTCAGGGTGCTCGGGGCTTCACGAGTTCAGGTTCTCTTTCGAGAAGAGGAAGGAAGAGGTTTTACCGATGAGGATGGCTGCGTCCCCGGCAGATTGGGAGTGATAGCCACTTTTGAGCCATCAAGGCTCTCTTCATAAAATGTCCCTTCCTCGTATACGGTGGATATTTCCTCGTCTTCATGAAAGACAGGATCGTCGTCCTGACGATACGTCCCCGGCTCGAGCGCAGGGCGGCTCAATGGCTCGATCCAGCGCCTCCACCTTTGTTTCAGATACATCAAACAAATAATTGGAAAGAATAAAATGAACTACTTAGATGGACGAGGAAGTTTGGGGAGACTTACTATTTCGGCAGGATTGTAGTAAGACAAACCGTCTATGAATTTTTGCTTTGCGAAATCTGTTGCTTCTCCCTTGTATATGTCGGCTAGGGCTGCGCCAATGGTTGCATTGTCCTTGAAGCCCTTCTGAATTGATCAGGTTGCGTCATCGGTTCCATTATACATGCACATCAGATGCTGGCGCTGCCAAACAGGTTGGACTTTTTGGTTGATGGCCGTCACCATCACGTCTATGATAGTGAGGCCAGTGTTTGTCAAACATCTCACCTGAGCTGCCAGGCAAGCCACATCGGTATCGTCCTTTTGAGCAGTGCTCCATGGTATCCAACTAAAGCGTTTCTTTGGAGGATCCGAGGAGAAAGACGGGAGCTCGGGCCGGACTGGGTCATGCAGCGGGAGATCGACCATATGAAACCACTCGTATGCCCATGTATCGGCATCCTCTCGAGGGGTTCCTGTGGGATAGCCAGTCCCGGCTATTCGGCAAACCACGGCCGCTCCCACTTTGTGTAGTTTCCCGTCTGGGGAGTAGGGCATCACGCAAAAGTACTTCCTCCACAGCCCAAAATGTGCCACGCATTCAAGGTACATTTCACAAAGGACGACGAACCCGTGATTTGTAGGATCGAATTTGGGGTCAGGTGGTGGAGTTGGATCCCATAAAATTCAAGTAAGCCCCGTAGTAAGGGATGGATAGGAAATCCCAGGCCGCGGAGAAGAAAAGAAACAAAGCATACTCGCTCATCCCCGTGAGGGATGGGATGGCTGTCGGCATGCGTCTCCCAGTCCATAGATATTAAGCATGGATGGGTGGGGGCTAAAACTAGATCCGGTAGATAGCCTTGGGTTGTGAGCCGATCCAGCTGAAGACGCATGACAAAGCAACTTCCCCAGTCACCCTTAAGGGGACCATGGGGTTGCTTAGAAGAACCCGCGTCATTCGCCATTGCTTGAGCTCTCAAAGCTAGACTTTGGGAGAAGAAATTTGTGTTGAGTTGTGGAAGGGGAAGGACAAGATGCGCTTTGCCGTGACTTTGGACCAGGTACCCGTTAAATAAAGCAAAAAAGGGCGATGCTCCGACGTCTGGTCATAAAGCGGCTTGATTCCCCAGATAGAGCGACAATCGAGGTAAATGAGTGAAGACAGGGCACCGTGGGCCCAGGGCCCGATAAGAACTCGCCTGTCAAGCCGAAGACTTCAAAACCGAATTCAAATTATGAATAGGAACTCGCCTATCAAGCCGAAGACTCCAAAACCGACGTCGTACATCCGAAGAAGATCGTCTTCCTCGGCATTGAAGACTAGTTCAGGGGCTACTGACGGTGTCCTGGACTCAAGGTAGTCAAAATCGGAGAAGGAGAGCAAGACCCTTCAAGAATTGGCGTGACGGTGTCCTGGATTTGGCGTGAAAAGGAGGATGCTTCAAGATTGATCGGAGAAGGAGAGCAAGACCCTTCAAGGTTTAGCATTGTAGGTAAGATAGACAAGTGATCGACTATTCACGCACTCTAAAAAGAACATAAGTAAATTTCGTGCATTGAAGGTTTAAATTTTCTATATATTTCCCTCTCATATATGTTCCATACATGCGAGCTAGATGGTAGGTTAGCCATAAAACGAAGTGGAATACAACTAGCATTGATGTGTACGTTCTTTGCTCCATATTTAGTGTCAAAACTGTATAGATGAAGGAAATATGCTCTAGAGGCAATAATAAAGTTATTATTTATTTCCTCATATCATGATAAATGTTTATTATTCATGCTAGAATTGTATTAACCGGAAACATAATACATGTGTGAATACATAGACCAACATAACGTCACTAGTATGCCTCTACTTGACTAGCTCATTAATCAAAGATGGTTATGTTTCCTAACCATAGACATGTGTTGTCATTTGATTAATGGGATCACATCATTAGGAGAATGATGTGATTGACATGACCCATTCCGTTAGCCTAGCACTTGATCGTTTAGTATATTGCTATTGCTTTCTTCATGACTTATTCATGTTCCTGTAACTATGAGATTATGCAACTCCCGTTTACCGGAGGAACACTTTGGGTGCTACCAAACGTCACAACGTAACTGGGTGATTATAAAGGAGTACTACAGGTGTCTCCGAAGGTACATGTTGGGTTGGCGTATTTCGAGATTAGGTTTTGTCACTCCGATTGTCGAAGAGGTATCTCTGGGCCCTCTCGGTAATGCACATCACTATAAGCCTTGCAAGCAATGTAGCTAATGAGTTAGTTACGGAATGATGCATTACGTAATGAGTAAAGAGACTTGCCGATAACGAGATTGAACTAGGTATTGGATACCGACGATCAAATCTCGGTCAAGTAACATACCGATGACAAAGGGAACAACGTATGTTGTTATGCGGTTTGACCGATAAAGATCTTCGTAGAATATGTAGGAGCCAATATGAGCATCCAGGTTCCGCTATTGGTTATTGACCGAGAATAGTGCTAGGTCATGTCTACATAGTTCTCGAACCCGTAGGGTCCGCACGCTTAACGTTATGATGACAGTTTTATTATGAGTTTATAAGTTTTGATGGACCAAAGTTTGTTCGGAGTCCCGGATGTGATCACGGACATGACGAGGAGTCTCAAAATGGTCTAGACATAAAGATTGATATATTGGACGACTATATTCGGACACCGGAAGTGTTCCGGGTGTTTTCGGAGAAAACCGGAGTCTTGGGAGGTTCTGGAACCCCCGGAGAAGTAATTGGCCTTATGGGACTTAGTGGAGAGAGAGGGGCAGCCAGCATGGGCCGCGCGCCCCCTCCCTCTCTGGTCTGAATTGGACTAGGAGAGGGGGGGCGGCGCTGACGGAGTCATGTACCTAGGGTAGGGTCACGGACTTGTCCTAAGTACCCTTCCCAAGGGCATCCTCAGAAGAAGTTGCCTTCCAGTCGACCAAGAGAGATTCACTCGACGGACTCGAAGGACTCGACCATGAAGACTCACTCGACCACTAGGAGGCCAAGAGTCACTCTGCATCCAAACGGTCTGTAATTAAATAGTCTTTATGGCTATGATGGCACTTTATGTAAGGCATTTCCAGTAATGCCTAGTCTTAATGTACTTTAAACCCTACATTATTGAGGGCGGAGAGTGCAGCGACACACTATAAGCCACCCCTCCTTAGTGTAAAGGGTTCGCACCCACGTAATCTATTCACACATAATCCGATCGACCGCCTCGGGCTCCGAGGGCGTGGGGCTGTTACTTCCTCTGAGAAGGGCCAGAACTCGTACATCCCTTGTCTACACAACTGCTCCATAGCTAGGATCTTGCCTCTCCATACCTACCCCCCATTCTACTGTCAGACTTAGAACCATGACAGTTGGCGCCCACCGTGGGGCCGGTGTCTTACCGATTTTTGGAGAAGTTGCAATTGTTCCGATTGCCTTCATCATGGTTTCTGGTGGAGTTCTGGTCGAGGGCTACGAGATCCGTCTCGGCGCACTCACCTTCATCGCCGACGACTCCGCTTGGCTCCAGGAGGCTCCACTCGACATCGACGCGCTCCCCGTCCGCGGTGCGACGCATTTTCGGGCGTGTGTCTGCGGTGTTCTGCTACGACAACCGTCGACTCCGTATCGGTCGACTCCCCTGTCGTCCTCCCTCCCTGTCTCCCGCCAGCACAAGCGTTCTGGACGGTCGAGGCTCCAACGGTGGGTGAGACATGCAGTGGCTCGCCAATCGGCCACCACCCAAGTCGCGGCAATTGAGCCTGACGAATCTCTCTGGCTGTTCGATCGTCGACCGCTCGTGAGAGATGCATCCAGTCTGACAAAGATGATGATCTGGCGGCAGAGGTCTTGATGGTCAATGGGCATCGTAGCCCTCCCGGCTTCCCCCACGACGATGGTATGGACGATGGAGGCGACCCCGCTCAAGCCCATGAGGAATATCAGCCCGAGCCACTTAATTCTCTCCAAAGGGAAGAACTTCGCCGCAGGAACATGGATGCCCTGCATACTCCCATCGCAGGAGAAACCCCCGAGGCTCACGCCTTGGAGGAGGCACGTTCGACTCGGTGAAAAGGCGTTGCCTCTTTACCGACTGATGAAGAAGGCAGACAAGTTCGAGTGGACTCCAGAAGCTGATGCAGCGTTTGCCGAACTAAAAGCTCTGCTCTCCACCCAGCCGGTGCTTGCTGCTCCAATCAGCAAAGAGCCTCTGTTGCTTTATATTGCAGCCACAGGACAAGTCGTCGATCTGATGCTTACGGTCGGCGGGAAGCGAAGGAAAGCCTTCAAAGTTCAGCGCGCGATGTATTATCTTTACGAAGTTTTGACTCCATCAAAGCAAAGATATCCTCATTATCGAAGCTTGTGTATGGGATCTACATGACCACAAAGAAGGTTGCTCATTATTTCTCCGATCATTCCATTACGATTAAATCGTGACGCTCCACTTCGAGATTCTCGCACAACTGTGAGACATGGCGGTCGAGTGGCGAAATGGGCGATTGAACTCCTTCCCTTGATATCAAGTTTGAGGCAAAAGCCATTAAGTCCCAAGCAATAGCAGATTTCCTTGCCGAGTGGATCGAGCGGCAGCTGCCGACTCAAGTTCACTCGAGCATTGGACCATGTTCTTTGATGGCTCTAAGATGTTAAATGGTTCGGTCTTTGGGGTAGTCTTAGTTTCCCCGGAGGAGATAAGCTCGATATGTGCTCCAAATTCACTTTGATTCCTCCAACAATGAGGCGAATCTGAGGCCCTTTTGTATGGGTTATGCATGGCCATTTCACTCGGCGTCCATCGCCTTATGGTTTATGGCGACTCAGATTTGGTGGTCGACCAAGTGATGAAGGAGTGGGGCGTTAGAAGCCCACCATGATTTGATCTTGTAATGCAAAGATGAGGAAGCTTGAAAAGAAGTTTGAGGGGTTAGAGCTCCATCATATACCCCGACTGAAAAATCAAGCGGCTGATGATTTGGCAAAGATAGGCTCCAAGGGAGAAGCCATTCCCAGCGATGTGTTCTTGGAACATATCCATGCTCCGTTAGTCAAAGAAGATCATTTTACCGAAGAAGCTCCACAGCCTAAGAGTGCCGCAGATCCGACTGAGGTTGAAGTTCCAGCAGTGGTCGACCTGGTCATGGAGGCTTTAGTGATCACTCCCGATTGGACAATACCATATATCGCGTATATCTTGAGAAAAGAGCTCCCGGAGGATAAAGAAGAGGCTCGACAGATC
This sequence comes from Aegilops speltoides, assembly GCA_021437245.1. Classification (NCBI taxonomy): domain Eukaryota; kingdom Viridiplantae; phylum Streptophyta; class Magnoliopsida; order Poales; family Poaceae; genus Aegilops; species Aegilops speltoides. The sequence goes on from CM038145.1 coordinate 323,236,837, forward strand.
GTCCGCCGATCCAAGGCCTTTACCGTGATCAAGGGGCAGCTATACAGAGAGAGCGCGACTGGAGTGGGTCAGAAGTGCATAACGCCAGAAGAAGGTCGAATAATCCTTGATGACATCCACTCGGGGACCTGTGGCCATCATGCGTCCTCTCGGACCATCGTGGCCAAAGCATACCGAGCCGGATTTTACTGGCCAAGGGCGAATGAAATGGCAAAGGAGATAGTCGACAAGTGTGAAGGATGTCAATTTTACTCCAACATGTCACACAAGCCTGCATCAGCTCTGAAGACCATACCACTCGTCTGGCCCTTCGCAGTATGGGGATTGGATATGGTTGGTCCCTTGAGAACAGGTCGAAGCGGTTTCACACATGTCTTGGTAGCGATCGACAAGTTCACCAAGTGGATTGAGGCTAAACCCATCAAGAACCTTGGCGCTTGATGCTGCTGTCGGCTTCATCGAACCGATATTCAGATATGGAGTCTCACACAGCATCATCATCGACAATGGATCAAACTTGATTCGGAGGAATTGAGGTGTTACGCACATCTCGGGGCACACGAAGTCGACTATGCTTGATCGCCCATCCCGGTCGAATGGACAAGCGGAGCGGCCAATGGCTTGATCCTCAAAGGGTTGAAACCCGATCGATCGTGATCTCAAGCATGCGGCGGAGCATGGGTCGACGAACTTCCCTTGGTGCTTTGGGGTCTAAGGACCACGCCTAACCGGTTGACTGGAAGAACTCCATTCTTCTTGGTCTATGGTGCTGAAGCGGTCTTGCCGAGTGATCTGCTCCACAACGCTCCTCGAGTCGAGCTCTACACCGAAGCTGAAGCAGAACAAGCGCGACAGGATGCAGTCGACCTTTTAGAGGAAGAAAGGGAGATGGCTCTGATCCGATCGACCATCTACCAACAAGACTTGCATCGCTTCCACGCCAAAAACGTGAAGAGTCGAGCCTTCCAGGAAGGAGATTTGGTTCTCCGAGTGGATCAGCAGAAACCACCCAAGCTTGCTCCTTCTTGGGAAGGACCCTTCATCGTCACCAAGGTCCTCCACAACGGAGCGTACCGTCTCTACAACGTCGAGCACAACATCGACGAGCCCCGAGCTTGGAACGCGGAGTTACTCCGCCCCTTTTACACCTAAGTATTCACTCGGATGAGTTGTAATAAAAGTACTTCTGTAGTTCATGTTTCACAAAGATAATAGTGTCATAATTTCCCCAATGATTGATGTCATTTTTATTTGTTCAATAAAATTCCCCCTCAGTGGGTGGCTTAGCTGCGAATCCGTTTCGCCTAAGTTTGTAAAAAAAATCCTTACCGAGTGAAGAGCCAGCCTCCCACTCGGGGGCTTAGCTGCGAGTCCGTTTCGCCTAAGTTTTAATAAAATCCTACCGAGTGGTGAGCCAGCCTCCCACTCGGGGGCTTAGCTGCAGTCCAAGTACTCGCCTAAGTTCCAAAGAAATCCTACCGTGTGGTCAGCCAGCCTCCCACTCGGGGGCTTAGCTATAGTCCAAGTACTCGCCTAAGTTCCAATGTAATCCTACCGAGTGGAGAGCCAGCCTCCCACTCGGAGGCTTAGCTGCAGTCTAAACACTCGCCTAAGTTCAAACTCGAACGTGCGCTCTGCAAGGAGGACGAGGTGCAGGTCGACTGCTACCTTCTCCTTTGAGCTACGCCACAAGTACAACGTGCGCTCTGCGAGGAGGACGAGGTGCAGGTCGACTGCTACTCTCTCCTCCGAACTACGCCACAAGTACAACATGCACTCTGCAAGGAGGACGAGGTGCAGGTCGAATGCTACCCTCTCCTCCGAACTACGCCACAAGTACAACGTGCACTCTGCAAGGAGGACAAGGTGCAGGTCGACTGCTACCCTCTCCTCCGAGCTACGCCACAAGTACAACGTCCGCTCTGCAAGGAGGATGAGGTGCAGGTCGACTGCTACCCTCTCCTCCGAGCTACACCACAAGTAAAACGTGCGCTCTGCAAGGAGGACGAGGTGCGGGTCGACTGCTACCCTCTCCTCCGAGCTACGCCACAAGTATAATGCGTTCTCCATAAGAAAGACGCCGTAAAAACCCTATCGAGTGGAGAGCAGACCTCCCACTCGGGGGCTTAGCTGCAGCCCAGTGCTCGCCTAAGTTTTGAAAATCCTACCGAGTGAGGAGCAGACCTCCCACTCGGGGGCTTAGCTGCGGCCCAGTGCTCGCCTAAGTTTTGAAAATCCTACCGAGTGAGGGGCAGACCTCCCACTCGGGTGCTTAGCTGCAGCCCAGTGCTCGCCTAAGTTTTGAAAATCCTACCGAGTGGAGAGCAGACCTCCCACTCGGGGGCTTAGCTGCAGCCCAGTGCTCGCCTAAGTTTTGAAAATCCTACCGAGTGGAGAGTAGACCTCTCACTCGGAGGCTTAGCTGCAGCCCAGTGCCTGCCTAAGTGTATTGGGGAACAAGTCGATTGCAATAAGCACTTCGCTTTAACCTGCAAAAGACACCTCAAACCAAATGCAAGCACATTCAAATGTCGAATCCAAGTTCGGATAAACACCTAACTGAACCGGAAGTGCTCAGGCGCTAGGCCTGTTAAGGTTTGTCGGTTACAAAAATCACTCGGCATACCGAGTCAAATTTAAAGTGTGGAGCTTAGAAGTTTTTTACCCCTCCTGTGGAGGGCTGGAAGGTGTAACAAACTCGTCAAGGTCGATTCCATCAGCAATTCGAGTGGCAGCGGCGATGAAGGTCTCCATGAAAGACCGGAAATCGTGCTTCTTGGTGTTAGCCACCCGAAGGGCCGCCAGCTTGTCTTCTCGTGCATCCTTGCAATGGACTCGGGCCAGAGATAAAGCAACATCTGCGCCACACACGCGAAGACTTCTTCCACTCCTGCACTCGACTTGGGACCATGTTCGATCGAGTCATCGAGACTTCGAGGTCATGCTCGGCGTCTCTGGGCCAGAGTGTGGCGTCAATGCCAGAAGTGGCGACCTTCAGCCTTGCGAGATAATCAACGACGGCAGTGACACGAGATTCGAGCCGGAGCACGTTCATGGCAGCTTCATCCTTCACAGGAGAGTTGATGGGGTCCAAGTTTACTTCCAGTCGACCAGTCTCCTCTTCAAAGTTCTGGCAAAATTCTGCAAGTACAACCACCGAGTCAAGACAACAGTGGAATGGAAAGATCACAGTTAAAATGTCTGTTTGATGCAAAAGCATACCTTCAAGCATGAGGAATAGTTTCTTGGCGAGTCCACCCAGATAAGCCTCCAGATCGTTCTTCTTCCCCACCAACTCACTGGCCTTGTCACTCAGAGCAATCTTATCGCTTTTCAGTCGAATGACCTCTTTGTTGGCAGCATCAAGAGCAGCTTTCAGATTGGTGTTTTCTTCTTCAAGCTTGGTGACCGAAGCCAGCTTCTCATCTGCGGGCTTGGTTTTCTCTAAAGCCGCTTTCTGCATTTCAGCCAACTCAAGGTCTTTCTTTTGGGGCATCCTTCACTTTGCACGCAAAAGTTACAATGAGTCGAGACTCAAACAAGCGAGGGCAAAGGCAGTCGTCGAAGGCATCACCAAACATACCTTTAGCTTCCTCGTTCGCCTTCGTTAAGTTCTCCTGGACCAGCTTCAGATCAAGCTCCAGCTGGATGTGTTTGTTCTCCATCTCGGTATAACGAGCAGCAAGGTCGCAGGATTTCTACGAAGAATCAATCGACAGAAGTCAAAGACAATTCACTTCCGAGTGACTAAGGAAAAATCATATGTTTCTAAGACTACGGCCGAATACAAACATTCGACCATAGTCTCGGGGACTACACCCAGTGGGTGCACTCAGCGTGCCCCCACTAGTTCTATCAAGTTAGAGTCGACCAGTCGACCAACAAAAAAAAGCGGGAGATGTTCTTCAGACTGTAGTCAACCGCCAGCAGTCGACCACAGTCTCGGGGACTACACCCAGTGGGTGCACTCAGCGTGCCCCCACCGGTTTATGAATCTAGTCGACCTAGTCGAATAAAGAAAAAACTTAAGACATAAAGACTATGGTCGACTGCCAGCAATCCACCATAGCCTTGGGGACTACACCCAGTGGGTGCACTCAGCGTGCCCCCACTAACTCGGAATTTCAACCGACACACCCAGTGGGTGTAGGACAATCACTAGGAATTTCAGAAAGAAGAATCTTCAGGCTTCATATCCTAACAGAACAGGCGGTGACCAACTAACCTGAACATTACTCTGAAGAGCTGAACTGGTGTCATAAGCTGCCTGGCTGGCTTCTCGAATGGCCTTCACTTGCTCCATCATGACTCCCGCCTGGCGTATTGCTTCTTTCGCAGCACTGGCTTGGTCCTCTCGGACGTGGTGGGTCGAGAAAAGTGAAGGCTGTGCAGCACTCGACGATGAGGGGCGATCACTCGTCAATGGCACCGCAAAAGATATGGTAGGCCGAGTGATGTTCTCTCCCTCCGCGACAAGTGTCTCGGGTGCTGGCATGTCCTGAGTCGCCTTGCCAGCAGACGCTTTCCTGCTCCTCCTTTGCCTTAGTGGTTCCCATTGTCGTCGTCAGGAAGGTTGATAACGACATTAGATGGAGCTACAGAAAAGAATCAAAATTAGAGACAAAGAGCCAATCGACTGAAGACGGAACTATGAAAGTCATACCAGGTTTTGAAGTAGCAGCGTCTTCCATCTCATGATCTTCAGCCCTGGCCGAGGTATCAGAAATAGCAGCACTGCAATCCCAGAAGTTAGTCGTTTGACTCATGAGTCGACCAAGAATAAGTTCATATGAAACAGAAAAACTCAAGTAACATCATTACCCTGAGATAGTGGGGATCACCACCTTCATCTTCGTCAAAACCTTCGCCGGCTTCGACAGCACCACTCGAGATTGCTTCGGAGCTTTCTCAGTCGGTGCCGGAGAAGTGGTCCGAGGACGCTTGGTCAACTGCACAACAATCGCGACCCCCTTACCACGCTCGGTCGCAGGATCATGGACAAGCTTCGAGCGCCTCTCCGAGCGAGGAGGCACAACTTCCTCCTCCTCCTCCTCCTCTTCCTCCTCACAAGAGTCATCACCCTCATCATCATCGTCAGCATCCGAATCCCACTCCTCCGGGCTTTCACCCCCACTTCCTTCCTCCTCATCAGTCGGCGTTTGCGCTCCATTGGGCATCGAGTATAATTCAGTGGTGGCCTGACGGACAACAACACGAAGGTCAATCGACCAATTTGCAGAAAAGCAGAATGAATGAAGCAAGATTACAGTTAAGGATAAAATGGGCATACCGTGTCCGGAGTGTAGGTATGGTCGAGTGGTGGAATCCTCCTGGCCCCTCGAGGGTTGTCCTTGTTCCCTGTGATTGCGGTCATCCACCTCTCCAGTGTGGCGTCGTCGACTGCTTCTGGATGCACCCGAGTTTCATCCTCGGTTCCGCAGTACAACCACATCGGATGGCCTCGGTACTGAAGCGGTTGGATGCGCCGCCTAAGGAAAACCTCCAGAAGGTCCATGCCCGTCACCCCGTCCCGAACGAGATGAACTACACGCTCCATCAACATTTTTACTTGGGCTTTCTCCTTAGGGAGCACTTTCAGAGAAGAGGGCTTGTTCACTCAGTCCATAGAAAACGGAGGGAGACCAGTCGACTGCCCCGGCGTCGACTCGTCCTGGCAGTAGAACCAAGTTGACTGACATCCTCTGACCGACTCAGGAAGAGTCATGGCCGAAAAAGTACTCTTGCTCCTCATCTGAATTCCAAGACCCCCGCACATCTGAATAACCTTAGTCTTATCGTCATTCGGACTCGCCTTTTTCACTGTCTGTGAGCCACAGGTGAATATGTGCTTAAAGAGACCCCAGTGTGGTCGGCAACCCAGGAAGTTTTCGCACATAGACACGAAGGCAGCTAGGTAGGCGATGGAGTTTGGATTGAAATGGTGGAGTTGTGCCCCAAAGAAATTCAAGAACCCACGAAAGAAAACACTCGGAGGCAGAGAGAACCCACGGTCTATGTGAGTAGCTAGAAGAACGCACTCACCCTCCTGCGGCTGCGGTTGCCACTCGGTTCCCGGGAGCCTCGCTGCCCCGTGAGGGATCAAGCCCTCGTTGGCCAGGTCATTGAGATCTGTCTCGGTGATGGTCGAGCGGATCCAATCCCCTTGGACCCAACCTTGCGGCAGGCGGGACCTTGACGAGGATCCGCCCCGACTGGATGCTCGCCCCTTCGCTTTCCCCGTTGCCGTCGCCTTCTTCGCGCGCTCCAAGTCCGCCGTCTTCTCCTTCACCATTGTCGCCGATGAAGCATGCGAGGAGCGGATAGGCGGGGGCGAGAGCAGATGCAGTGGGCGGAGATGAAGAGGGCAGAGGGAGAAATGGGGAGCACTGTTCAAAAACCCTCGCCCGATACCTTATATAAGGAGGCTCCCGAGTGGATGACAAGTGGGCCCTGGTGATCCTGTCATATCCCGAAACAGTCGCGCACGTGTGATACATGGCGAAAAGGTGGCGTGGAAATCGAGGCGTCTACGCCTTATCCCATCTGAGCGCCGCGGTCCGCCCCGCTTCGCGCGCTTCCCAAAATTCGGATCCCATGAAATCCGCTAACAACAGATCGATCTGTCAGACGGTAGATTTCCTGCGATCCGTCGCTCGGAAGTTTACTAAGTTCAAAAGCTCACTCGACGAGAGAAAGGAATGGATCAAGGCGACTGAAAGAAAAGTTGCTACCATCAACAAAAAGATTATTGGTCCAAGATGAGACATGTTCAGAACACAAAAACAGGTTGGAAATATTATCAACTCCTTCCTCATTCAAACCTCGATCCATTCGGGGGCTAATGACGGAGTCATGTACCTAGGGTAGGGTCACGGACTTGTCCTAAGTACCCTTCCCAAAGGCATCCTCAGAAGAAGCTGCCTTCCAGTCGACCAAGAGAGATTCACTCGACAGACTCGAATGACTCGAGCATGAAGACTCACTCGACCACTAGGAGGCCAAGAGCCACTCTGCATCCAAACGGTCTGTAATTAAATAGTCTTTATGGCTATGATGACATTTTATGTAAGGCGTTTCCAGTAACGCCTAGTCTTAATGTACTTTAAACCCTACATTACTGAGGGCCGGAGGGGTCTGGCAGACACTATATAAGCCACCCCCCTCCTTAGTGTAAAGGGTTCGCACCCCTGTAATATATTCACACATAATCCAGTCGACCGCCTCCGGGCTCTGAGACGTAGGGCTATTACTTCCTCTGAGAAGGGCCTGAACTCGTACATCCCTTGTCTACACAACTGCTCCATAGCTAGGATCTTGCCTCTCCATACCTACCCCACATTCTACTGTCAGACTTAGAACCACGACAGGTGCCCCCCTCTTTCCCTCTCCCTCTCCCCCTTCCTTTCCCCCTTGTCAGTGTCAAAACCGGTGGATCTCGGGTAGGGGGTCCCGAACTGTGTGTCTAGGCGGATGGTAACAGGAGACGAGGGACACGATGTTTTACCCAGGTTCGGGCCCTCTTGATGGAGGTAAAACCCTACGTCCTGCTTGATTAATATTAATGATATGGGTAGTACAAGAGTGGATCTACCACGAGATCAAGGAGGCTAAACCCTAGAAGCTAGCCTATGGTATGATTGTTGTAATGGTTGTTATGTCCTACGGACTAATGCCCTCCGGTTTATATAGACACCGGAGAGGGCTAGGGTTACACAGAGTCGGTTACAATGGTAGGAGATCTACATATCCGTATCGCCAAGCTTGCCTTCCACGCCAAGGAAAGTCCCATCCGGACACGGGACGGAGTCTTCAATCTTGTATCTTCATAGTCTTGGAGTCCGGCTGACGATGACAGTCCGGCTGTCCGGACACCCCTAGTCCAGACTCCTCAAGAGTCCCTTAACCAGGCTTCAATGACGATAAGTCCGGTACAGATGTAGTCTTCGGCGTTGCAAAGGCGGGTTCTCCTTAAGTTCCATGTACCGCCGAACAGTGTCCGGCTTCCTTATTAATGTTGCGCTTCTTGGTTTCCACGCCCAATAATGGCCTTCATCCACGCGTCGCACGAATGCGAAAAGCCAGGGTGTCTTTTATGTTTTACCCCCTAGCTGCGCAAATAATCTGCCTATAAGAGAGGCAAGAATCCTGATCCAAATCACACCATCCTCCTTCCGCGAGTACTCATCAGAGCGCTTCTGACCAAGAGTCCATTCCACCATGGACCGTCGACGCGGCTCTTCTTCTCGCGCTCCCAGCCCTCTGCCAGGAGATTGGAGGAGATGTTCTATTCCGCACAACGAGCTGGTGAAGCTCCAGGCGGAGGGATATCTCCCTCCGGCCTTCATGGTTCCGGTCCGAGCCGGGCTGGCCACCTACAAAGGTGGGAAGCAAGTGGAGGCTACCCCAAGTCCCAACAAAGGGGAGCGGGTATGCTTCGTCCCCTATCTGATAAGGGGGCTCGGATTTCCTGTACATCCGTTCCTCCGCGGGCTCCTGGAGTTCAACGGACTCCAGCTTCATCACCTCACGCCCGCCTCTATCCTACATATTGCGGGTTATGTAGCTCTTTGCGAGCTATTTTTGGGCGTCGAGCCCCATTTCACGCTGTGGAAGAGGTTGTTCTGCCTTGTACCCCGCTCTCACGAGGGGTCCATATATCAAGTGGGCGGCGCCGAAATATGGCGCATTGCCGGGACCGGATATCCTTCCGGAACCCCTAAGAAGGCGTCCAAAGACTGGCCGTCGGAATGGTTTTACATAGAAGACGCTCCGCTGCCGGACCCTATTCGGATCGGCCTCCCGGAGTTTAGTACCGCTCCTCTGAAAAAACGCCTTAGTTGGCGTCCACGGAGCCCCCAACTGGAGGAAGACAAGAGCGTCCATTATCTGATGGGCCGGATAAGGTTACTGGCCCATTCCGGGATGACCATGATCGGAGTCATGGCAACATGCATTATGCGTGGGGTGCAGCCACTACAATACAGGGGCCACCCCATGTGGGATTTCAACGGGGAGGACGATGCCACCCGTCATGGCCGCAAAGGGCCGGATTCGGCCGAAGACCTGGTGAAGATCCTGTCCGTCCTGTACAAGGGGGAGAAGGAGGATTTCCTCCGGACGAACCCGTTGAATGGGTTCTCCATGAATAATCCCCGGCCTTGGGTAAGCGAACACCCTGCGTGTCCGACCCATGCTTTCAAAGCTTAAGTTTCTTATATTGTGTTTTTTGACGCAGGAGCTGCGTCGGGTTGTGGAGGGCATGCTAAGTCCAGCTCCGCAGCCCGAGGATCTAGAGAGATCCCAGAATCCGGCCTCCGAAGAGGATCCGGACATAAAGGTGGAGCTAATCGACGGGGTGTTCCACCAGCTCAGCATGGATAATGCTTTAGTCGCCATTACGGCTGACTACCCCGGACTATATCCGCTTCCTGGTGATTGTGACCGAACTCCGACACCATTATTTCTTCCTCGCCACTTCGACCATCGATATACGATGGTGTTTTGCAGAAGCGCCTTGAGTATGGAAGCCGAGCCCGCGGCGGCTGACCAACAAAGGACAGTTCGGACCAGTAGGCGGAAGAGGAGCACGACGCGGACTGAAACGTCACCGCAAAGGTATAGCTCACAGCTCATTATTTGGAGCAACGCTCCTAGAAGCGTTTGAGTGCTCATGACTTTTGTAGGAGAAAAAGCGCCCGCGGATCGCGGGCGTGGAGGTTGCCAATCCAACCTCTACCAGCCGTGCTCAAGACCTGGTTTGAGAGGGAGGTGGCGCAAGGCGCGAGCGGACACTCCTCCAACGGAGGATGCCGACAGACGTCCGCCACCAAGTCTCGAGGTGGAGAGCGCCATGAACCACAGGCGTCGCCGGACAGTATTTCGTGACGCGTGCTTCTCCCCTGAGGTGTTGAATGCCTTTAACGCGGGGACGCGCACCTCCGTGTTGCTCAAGATGGTTTTACCAGAGCCACGGAGCAGTATGTAAAAGACATACGGGTAAGAGAATTTAATAGTTGTATATGCTAGTAGCCCCTGAGACTTAAAGTAGTTATATTAACCGATTTAAGGATCATTTGAAACGCAGGATCTTACCGAGAAGAATACCCAACTTTCTCAGGAGCTGCAAGAGTGCAAGGCCCAACTTGAGGCCGCACTTGCTGCCGCAGGAGGAAACACAGAGACCCCTCCTAGTAACACATTATTTTTTAAAAATATAAGCGCTGTGCGGCGTGCGTGCAAGTCTAATAATGACATTGCAGGTGCTGCCAGACAAGATCCGGACAGCAAGAACCATCTGCGCCACCAAGGTCAAGTAGAGGGTGCTGAATAGAGTGCAGCAGAAAGGAACAAGCTCCAGATGCCCACGCCTAGCTTGGAGAAGAGCTGAAAGGCGCTCGGCCGAGCTGTCCGCTCCGTTAAGGAGAATCAGCTTGCTGCGCGCATCTATAGTAAGTGCTTGAGCAAACTCCTTTGAAAAGAAGAGTTCGGGCGAGGAAGTCAATTGACAAAATATGTTCAGAGGTATACTCACAAGTTGCCCTGCGGAGGAGATGCCCAGACGACGGGTGATCAACTTCCCGAATCGTTGCAGCCTGCTCGAACGAGTTCGGGGGCAATGAACAGCGTCGTCCTGTGCTTTATGGCCGCCCTCTCCCTGCCCAAAGGCCTTGGGGAGCTTATGGAGAAGCTTCAGTGAGTGCGGCAGCGCTTCCGCTTATGGAAGATTTCGCCTGCCGCCAAGGTGCCAGGGAGGCCTGGGCCATGGTGAAGACGCGGTACAAGAAGGCGGATCCCAATAACATGGCCGAGGTCGGACCTGTTGGGCCCGATGGGAAGGAGGTCCCTGTGAGTTTAGTATACGGCCAAGTAGAATTGGCCGCCAAATTTTCCCAACGGGACTGTAAATTAGACAGCCTGTTAGACGGGATTGAGGAGGAATACAATCAGTCGATTTGACAATGTATTTTAAAATGACATGTAAAATGCCTTCTAGCCGGATTGTTGATCGTTTGTCTTTGCCGACCTTTTCGCTTCAACCTCGGGACCCTAGAGTCTGGAGTGTGTCCGAATACCTTCTCGGTTAAGAAACAACCGGGGCATGCATGGAGACCAGGCGTAGGGGTCATTAGTGCTTTCATTGTTGAGGAAATTGTTAACTGGTAGCTGCTCGGTTGGCTGGCGACTAGGGGATTAATCGGCTAATCCGCAAGTTAATCGGCCATTTAATCAATTAATCAGACGATTTTTCAGTTTATCAGCTACTCGGTGACCCTACGAGTAGGGATTAATCGGTAAGTTAACTGGTTAATCGGATGAATTCTTGAACAGGGAGTGCTTTATCAGACAAGTGCCCAACTAGTTATGTTATATTACATGGTTAGTAAGAAACATCTTCCAGGGAGAATAGTTCCGTTAAGGGTTCCTTTCCCTGGGAGGCATGCCCTAAAGTGCATGTCCGGACTGCGAAAAGAGCAGAAAAACATCTGGGGGCAGATAAATTAGTAGGTAAAAAATCATCTTTCAAGTCACCGACCGAATATTCCCTTAAGAACGCTTAGCTTTCGCTTCACCCAAGATGAGGTACACATCCGGTGACCGGCAAGAATAATCGCAGAGGTGCTCCCTTTACCTCCTAGCCGAACAATCGGGAACATAGGGGTAAGCACAGGAGCCAGGCAACCCAGCTTGGCCAAAACTTAAGTCATATCGATGCATATAATGGTGAATAAAAGGTACATGTGGAAGCTTGACACATGTGCTGGGCATGAAGCCCTTATAATTAAGCTTCTGGTAAAGAAGCCCCCAGGTATAATGAGTGCGGATGGCACATCAAGTGTATGCGAACAATGCGCAAGTAGGCCCTTAAGGGCTTTTTAGTAAAAGGGTTAAGAGAAGAAAGAGAAACAAAAGACAGCTGAAGTGTAAAAATTTGAACGGGGGAAGGGGACGAACTCTTAGTCCGGCGCTAGGCATAGAATCTTCGAGGCGGGCTGTGTTCCATGGGTTCGCTCGAGTCGGTTGTCCGACGCGTTTAAGTAGACAGTACGCTCCGCCGGTCGACTTGATCGACAATGAAGGGCCCTCCCATTTGGGCTTGAGCTTGTCCTTTTTCTTGTCCGGCAGCGTAGAACTAGTTCGCCAACGTTGTAAGTCTTGGCCCGTATTCTGCTTTGATATCTTTGAGCTGCTGCCGATAGAATGCGGAGCGAGCCTTGGCGACGCCGCGTTCTTCCTCCAATGCGTCCAAGTTGTCCCGCCGATCCAGCTCGGCTTCTCTTTCTTCGCACATGCGCACTCGAGGTGAGTCATGAATGATGTCGCAGGCGAACTGCCTCTGCGCCGTATACCATAAAAATGGTGTGAATCGGTAGTACGGTTGGGCGTTGTCCGCAGCCCCGTGAGTACGGAGTCGAGCTCCTCTACCCGGGCGTGTCGATTTACGTAAGTGACCGCACTAGTCCGGGTTTGATGCCACTCATTATTAGACCATTTGCTCGCTCCACTTGACCGCTGGTTTGAGGATGATAGACTCAAGCGTAATCGAGCTTAATGCCCATATTTTTGCACCATGATTTAACCTCGTCGGCCGTAAAATTCGTGCCGTTATCGGTGATGATGCTTTGTGGGGACACCAAAACGTGTACTACCCCGAGATAAAGTCTATCACTGGTCCGGACTCTGCTGTTTTGACTGGCTTGGCCTCTATCCATTTGGTGAATTTGTCCACCATGACCAATAGGTACCTTTGCTTGTGGGTTCCTCCTTTAAGGGGTCCAACCATGTCAAGCCCCTGCATCGCGAACGCCGTAATGGGTATAGTTTTGAGGGCGTGGGTGGCATATGGCTCGATTAGCAAAGAGCGACAACCGACGATCTTTGGACTAAGTCCTAAGCATCTGCCGGGCCGTCGGCCAATAAAATCTCCTGACGGAATGCCTTTCCTACAAGGGCCGAGCTGCGGCGTGGTGTCCGCCTAGTCCGGCATGAATTTCAGCCAGAAGGTTTCGCCCTTCCTCTTCGGAGATACACCTTTGAAGGACTCCGGTTGTGCTTTTCTTATAAAGTTCTCCCTCATGGACCTTGTAGGCTTTAGATCGCCGGATAATACAGCGGGCCTCATTTTGGTCTTTGGGAAGTTCCTGCCCAAGCAAGTAGGCTAGGAATGGTTCTGTCCACGGGGCAATTACTGCCATTATGTCGTGGGCTGAAGGTGTTATGTCATCGGCTGAATCGCCGTTGGTGCGGCTTTTTCGGTTTGTTATTTCCGACTCCTCTTCCAATAGTACGGATGGCTTGAAGAGCCGCTCCAGAAGATGTTTGGAGGACAGCGTCACGCTTTGCGCCGATCGCGCAAGACGTCGGCTGCTTGGTTATTATCCCTGCTACGTGATGGAATTCAAGTCCTTCAAACCGAAATGACATTTTAGGACAGCGTTGCGATATGCTGCCATTTTCGGATCCTTGGCGCCAAAGTCTCCATTTATTTGGGATATTGCAAGGTTTGAATCCTCGCACCTCTAGGCGTTGAATGCCCATGGAGATTGCCATCCGGAGACCATGTAAAGGGCCTCAGATTCGGCTGCGTTGTTGGAGTCCGTGTACATTATCTGAAGTATGTATTGGATCGTGTCCCGGTCGGGGACGCCAATATGACGCCACCCCTAGTCCGCCAACATTTTAGAGCCGTCAAGTGCATAATCCAATTGGAGTATGCGCTGCACTCTTTAGGGAGTTCGCCGGTCCATTCAGCGACAAAGTCAGCCAAAACTTGTGACTTTATAGCTCACCGAGGTTTGTAAGTTATATCGAATGGTAAGAGCTCAATGGCCCATTTTGCAATCCTGCCCGTCGCGTCGCGGTTGTTTATAATGTCATTGAGTGGTACTTCAGAGGCCATCGTTATCGAACACTCTTGAAAGTAGTGTCGAGCTCCGGGATGCCATGAACACCGTGATACGCTATCTTTTGATAGTGCGGGTAACGGACTTGCGGGGTTAACACAAAGGATACGTAGTACACTAGTTTTTGAAGAGGGAATTTATGCCCTTCGCTCTCGCTCGACGACGAGTACCGCTTACAACTTGATGTGTTGCGCGATGTATAACAACATTGGTTCGCCCGTGTTGGGCGCAGCCAGACCGGATTCATTGCCAATATGGCTTTTATTTCTTCGAGTCCAGCAGGCAGCATCCGTCCACTCGAAGTGTTCGGTGCGCCTAAGGAGGCGATAGAGGGGCAATGCCTTTTCTCCTAGACGGGAGATAAAGCGGCTTAGAGCCGCCACACATCCAGTCAATTTTTGTATTTGTTTGAGGTCTTTTGGGCTATCTAGCTGTGACAGGGCTCGGATCTTGGCTGGGTTTGCTTCAATTCCTCTACCGGATACAATGAAGCCCAGTAGCTTTCCGGCTGGTACGCCGAAAACGCATTTTTCCGGGTTCAGCTTCATGTCATATGCTCTGAGGTTGTCGAATGTGAGCCTCAAGTTGTCTACTAGAGTTTCGACCTGTTTGGTTTTGACGACTACGTCGTCTACGTATGCCTCTACTGTTTTGTCGATCTGGGTGGCCAGACATGTTTGAATCATGCGCTGATATGTTGCGCCGGCATTTTTAAGTCCGAAGGGCATCGTGTTGAAGCAGAATGGTCCATATGGAGTGATGAATGCCGTTGCGGCTTGGTCCGCTTCCGCCATCTTGATTTGATGGTAGTCGGAGTATGCGTCAACGAAGCACAATGAATCATGTCTGCAGAGCATCGATTATCCGTCGATGCGGGAGGGGAAGGGATCCTTTAGGCAGGCCTTGTTGAGGTCTTTAAAATCGACGACAGGCGCCGCGATTTGTCCTTCTTGGTACCATTACAGGTTTGCTAGCCAATCCGGATGTTTGATATCTCGATGAATCCGGCTTCCAATAGTTTGGCTAGCTCTTCTCCCATTGCTGCCTTTTGGGTTCGGAAAATCGTCAAGAGCCTATTTGATCGGCTTGAATCCTTTAGGATGATTAGGCTGTGTTCGCCAATCTGCGTGGGATTCCTGCATATCCAAGGGTGCCAGTGAATATGTCCCAATTTTCCCGGCGAATTCTCGCGAAGGCGTCTACATCGGGTTCAATTGTGCCCCGATGGAGGCCGTCTTTGTCGGGTCCGTTGGATGGACCTGGAATTTTACTATTTCGTCTGCTAGTTTAAAGGAGGTGGACTTGGATCTCTTATCGAGTATCACATCGTCCCTATTCATAGTAGAGCGCAGCGCGGTGAGTTCTTCTGCCGCTAGGGCTTCGGATAGTGCCTCCAGGGCTAATGCGGCTGTCTTGTTTTCGGCGCGGAGTGCTATGTCCGGATCAGTAACGAGAGTGATTATTCCAGCGGGCCCAAGCATTTTGAGCTTCATGTACCCGTAATGGGGTATGTCTTGAAAAATTGTGAATGCCTCTCGTCCTAATATAGCGTGATATCCGCTGTTGAACGGGGCCACTTGGAACGTGACTTCTTCGGATCTGTAATTATCCGGCGAGCCGAACACCACATCGAGTGTGATTTTTCCGGTCAACAGCGCTTCCGGCTAGGGATTATTCCTCTGAAGGTTGTGCTGCTTCGCTTAATGCAGCTCCATCTATTTCCATTTTTGAAGAGTTTCCTCGTAGGTGAGGTTTAGTCCGCCCGCCATCCATGAGGACCTTTGTAAGTCGAAAGTCAGTCCACTATTGGACTAAGTACCGGTCTTGGTGGTGCTCGGGCTGTTCGAATTTAGGTTCACACCTTGGCGTTGAAGGTGATGGCTGTGTCGCCCCATGGATTTGTTGTTGCTACTTGGTAGACTTCAAGAGGCTGCGGATTGTTCGCTTCGCATATTATTTGATGCGAAAGTCTCAAGATCGTTGATACTGCATCGGTATTGTTGGAGTGGTTTTCCGGGCTAGAAGCTCCTTGCCACTTTTGGCCACCCCGTAATATCCAACATGCTCGAAGGCTATGTGTTGGGACGGCGCCTTCTGTACTGTGAATTTTACAGGGTCCGCTAAGCCATCCCTCCAGTACGGTTCCGTGCCCTCTATGGGGTTTTTGCTTTTTGGTTTTTGTATATGGTGCCTGAGTGTAGTGCACCCTTTTGTTGCGGACTAGGGTTGTATTCGGGGCCGGATTGTCCCAAAACTGATTTTCGGTTTTCCGGAAACTCTCCATCGCACAGTACTTTCATACTATGGATGCCAGGTCGGCGGCGTGTAATTTCAATGATGGTGACGGCGTTCAAGATTTCCTCGTCCGCAATTATTGCAAAAATTGAGATTGCGTTTTCCTCTCGGCAGTCCTTTATCCCGTCCATAACCAGGAGGAATCGCCCAAGAGTGATGTACTGCTTGGGGCTCTTGCCGGATTAGAGATAGATCGCATATGTCCGGGCGGGTGGGTGGAATTAAGTCCGAACCCTACCCATCTCGAGGCTCAAGGCCGGAAGTTTCCAAATTTGAAGCTTGGATTGCTGGACGTTGTCCAACGAGTCCGAACGATGCCCGACTTTAAGTTCAATGCTTGATCGAAGTCCATCCCTCCGCTGGAATCCGCATGGAGGGTTGGGGAGCCCGACATGACTAGTTTTCAATCTGGAGAAGAGTCGCCAGATTGTTCCTCTACCACCGCAACGTGGTGGGTGACCGGGGAGAGTTAATCTCTCTCGATCGGTTTTAAGCCCAATCTGATTGTATTCAGAAGCGACTCCTGGGCGGCATGCGATCTAAGAGCTCGTTGATGATTTGAGAGCTCTATTGATCCAACCGCTCGGCAAATTCGAGTAGACGTGAAGATTGCTTTTGACGACTTGAGAAGTCCTTGTCGAAGCGGTGGCGGACAAAGGTCATAAGAAACCACCTAGCCGGATAGTTTGGCCGCAGCCAAGGCTCCTTTGGCGAAAATACTGTCCTTGAAGACGGAGGAGGCATCCTTCCTATCGGTGACGCACGCAGAGGAACTCTCAATGAAAGCACCAATGTCGGTGTCAAACCGGCGGATCTCGGTAGGGGGTCCCGAACTGTGCGTCTAGGCGGATGGTAATAGGAGACGAGGGACACGATGTTTTACCCAGGTTCGGGCCCTCTTGATGGAGGTAAAACCCTACATCCTGCTTGATTAATATTGATGATATGGGTAGTGTCGTGGATTTGTCACGGCAGATGTCCTAGCGTAAGGACTTAGTCGTGGAGCCATCGCTACGGGTTAACTTGCAGGGGTTAAAGCGGACACAAAGACGCAAGGGTTTTATACTAGTTCGGCCCCTTCGATGAAGGTAAAAGCCTACGTCTAGTTGTGATGGAATTGATGTGGTTTCGATGGCTAGGGAGCAAATAAGCTTCGCCTAGGCTCGAGTTGTGGTTGTCTGTCTTTGAACCGCCGCCGGGTCGTCCCCTTATATACACGAGTGACGCCCGTCGGTTCGTAGAGTCCCAACCGGTTCATACTCGTATCCCGGTTGGTATCTCTCTATTCCTAACTTACAACACAAGTCATATATCAGGCGGTTTACGGCTACAAGTTCCAAACCAACTATGTGCCTTGGGCCTTTCTATGATTACACCACTAAGCGGAGCTAACCCGCCCAAGATTGGCGGTTTACACCTAGTAGTAATATCCCCAACATTAGGCCCCAGATTGATTTGAACTGGTTCATGTCAATCCTTCACAGAATCTGCATCTTGGACATCTTCTTTGTTTAATAAACTATCACGTCGTCATTGCTTCTGATCATTGTAAACCGGCATGACATCGTTGCTTCTGGTCACCGTAAACCGGCATGACGTCATCTTGAAGTTTATCCTTTATAACGCCTTCCTTAATGACAGTTCCTGAATTCACGCGCTTGACCTAGCTTTACTGCCTTATAAATAGGACCGAAGGGTCATTCTGTTTCTCCCTTCGCTTCCTCATCTTCTTCTTCCTTGCGCCGCTGCCTTTGGAGCTCCGCCGTCGTCATCAACTTCGCTTCGTCCTAGGCCACTGCATCAACTCAGACTGAACCCGAACACCGCGGCCTTTCTCCGCATCTCCTCCGCTTCCGTAAGCTTCTTGCCCTTCTTCGCTTTGTTTCCTCATTTTAGATCTGCTTCTAGGTTCGAGCTTCATACCATGTTCTTCGTATGTCTTCATCTTTCTAGCCTTGAGTCATGCTATGAATCCCGTTCTGTACCAAACGACGACTCCTGCGTATCCACTGCACTTTCTCATCTTAAGACCATAGATTTTCTGCATATATACATACACCTTATAGTGCATTTCCTGTTTCTTCTTTACTTCCGCGACGCATTTCCTGTTTGCTGAAAACCCGCGTTTGATCCGTAGTAAACATGAATTTTTGTGAAACCTGTTTCTGACCATGACTTCAATTACCTTCGAAGCCAAGATTAGGCGGTTTAACTCACCATAGTAAAAGTTGCTAAACCGGCATCGGTACACCATTAGTCCCTTTGTTGAACCGCCAGAACGTATCTGACTTCATCTCATAACGAACTGATTTATAGGAACCGGCTCCGGTTTATCATAACTTAGATCAATCACTCTGTAATAAGCACTTTCTTAAGTCGGATCCTTCTCCTTGTAGATCCCATGGCCGCCAAACAGGTGTACGAATGCAACTGGGTTCCTTCCCGCGTTTCCGAGATACAGTTGAAAGAACTAGTATCGATCGGCGCTTTAGATGATGAAAACACAATCCATTGGAGGGTTCCTGGAGAGGAATGTCCTCCTACACCTCAGGAAGGAGAAGTTGTAGTTTTCGCGGATCACCTGGCCCGGGGTTTCAAACCGCCCGGGTCAAAATTTTACCGGGACGTGATGGCCAATTTTCAGCTCCGTCCCCAAGACATCGGCCCCAACTCCGTTACCAACCTTTGCCACTTTCAAGTACTGTCCGAAGCATATCTGCAAGAGGAACCTTCCGTTGAGCTGTTCAGAGATCTTTTCCACCTAAACCGTCGAACTGAATTCACCGACGGCCCCAATACAGAATTGAGCGGTATGGCTATCCAGAAGAGGAAGGAGATCACTTATCCCCATGTCAAACTCCATACTCACCCCAAAGAGTGGAATGCGACTTGGTTCTATTGCAAAGATACTTCTCCTGAAGGTGAAAATCCTTTACCTGGCTTCCGTCCAAAGCGGTTAAGCAATACTCATCCTTTTCCTCAAAGACTGACTGCCAAAGAGAGAAGCAAATATGCCCCACAACTATCCAAACTCCGCGCTTTCATGGCCAACGGTTTGACTGGAATCGATCTTGCACGCTGCTGGCTATCTTGGGGCATACTGCCTTTGAGCCGGCGTTTCGGTTTAATGTGCCAATATACCGGCAGTGTCGATGACCCACTCCGACACACCAAACTGGAACTGTCTGAAGATGAAGTTACGGATTCATGAAGGAAAATGCTGAATGAACCGGAGCATCTCGTGCTCAAACCGCTTGGCTCCTTCATCGCACTATCAACGCACCACCTGCGGTAAGTCTCTGACTGCATCATTATAAAAACCCGTTGTTATTTTCATATGTCCAACTCTCAATTATTTCTGATCCAGGGCGACAATCCGTTTTGGAGCAAAAAAACTCTCTCAAGACAAAGCGGACAAAGCTGGGCGGCCAAATCGGCCCAAAACAAAAGTTGTTAAGAAGTCCGCCCACAAGAGGAAGACTACTGCTTCGTCTGATCCGGCCATTGATGATGATGTGGGTAATCCGGGACTTGATTCTCTTGGCTTGCTTTTTACACGCCTTATTGATGATGATGCTTGTCAGGATGACGCTGAAGCCAGCAACGCCGGATTTGCTGAGGTAATCATTCTTTCTTCCGACTCAACAAACTTGCCTTCACCGAAATTTCGCCGGGCAAACCGGAAAGTTAACTTTTCTCACCCTCTTGCTTACTTGGATCCCAAACTTCTTATGAAGACACAGCAACATGAAGCTCGTCGCACAACCCGCCTGACAGACGGTGTAGTTACCTCTGCCGTTTACCAAACAGCCCGGCTCGAAAGCGCGCAGACCGAGCTTTCCAACCTTTTATTGCCTTAAATTCCAAAGCGGGTTTGTTCCATCAACCTCTTAATCCGTCCGACTCTGATTATCAGGTCACCTCCCATTCATCCTCTGGCGAATCGTCAGCCACTCAGCTACCACCATTGAAGATAGCCGTCGGGTAAGTTCATACAGCCATATACTTTCCGATTTCTTCTGTAATGTATACGCCCTGCTCCTGAATCTTTGTTTCTTCAGAACCAAACCGAAACCCAGCAAGAAGGCTCGCTTGGACAAAACAACTGAAGAGGCTGCCGCTTCAGATTATGAGCGAGCGCCAGATCTCGAAAATGTTGCCTCTAAAGATACTCCAAATGACCCTCCGGTTCAAGAAGATGTTATTCCTGAGGAGAGGCCTGTGAATGTTTCAATGTCTGTTGATCCGCCTGCCAATACTGTCCGGTCTGAAAAGCCTCACAGTCCTACTGAAACAGCTATGCCCACACGATCCGTCGAATCGAAAGATGACGACGTTGTAATTACGGGAACAGGCCATTCTGAACCGGGGAACGCTGCAACTCTAACCCGGCATACTGTGAAGGAGGATTCTTCAATTTTGAACAAAGGAAAGTGGGCTGCCGAGCTGGAAACATATGCCGCTTTAAGCGCCCAAGATCTTCATTCTGGATACCTAAACCGGCTTTACAGTAGCCGTGATTATGAAGCTGGCTTGGTGAAACTAATGAGAGACAAGTTTGAGGTAACACTCCTTTCCTTATTACCAGTATAGTAGTCCTTGTAGCCCCCAAGGGCCGGTTTGCAATCTTTGATCAAACTGGGACTTGATAATTTTCTTTGATAGATTTTGCAATCTTCCCTCATAGCCACCAGGGCCGGTTTAACGATGTACACTTAAACCGGTACTCCAAAAATTTCCTGACAACACTGTAATAAAATCAAATAGCCATTAGCCCCCAAGTGCCGAGCTGAATACTCGTATTCAACTTGGGACTTTGCCATGTATTAGCAGTAGAAAGATTGAAGGTACATTAGCCCCCAAGTGTCAAGCATATAATTATGTTGTGTGGTTGAGACTTGAACTTTAATTGTTGGCTGATCATACTGTCAATGTGCAGGCTGAGGTGAAAATCAAGGATGATCGGATTGCCGATTTACAGGCGACTTTGAAAACCCAGCAGGCCGAGACAAAAAAAGCCAAGAAGGAGCTAACCAGTGCCTTGACTGCTGTGGAACAGGTGAAGGAAAACATGAAGAAGGGACAGGCGGTCTGGGCCACTGAAAAGGCCAACTTGCTCAAACGGGCCGAAAATGCTGAAGCTGCCCTTAAACCGGTGGTGGATGATCTGACAGCCGTGAAGCGGCAAGTACATTCCATGACTGCCGCCATCTTCGGTAAGTTTCCTGTGAATAAGTATAGCATGCTTTTCCTTCTTGCACCATTATTCCGGTTTAAAACTATCCTGTTATCATACACAGGCACACGCGTTGGGCACTTGGGGAATGACGTGTGGAAGAAACTGAAGGCTGTCTACACTTTAGTGGAGCAGTTATATACCGGAGCCCAGCGTGTCATTACCACAATGTCACATAACAATCCAGCGCCGTCCCTGATCCAAGATACCCTGAACCGGCTATCCATCCTTCCTTCCCGGATTGAAGAGGTGAAGAAATCTGCTGCACGAACTGGAGCCATCAACGCCTTGATCCGAGCCAAAGCACGGTACCGGATTTTGATCCCGTGGAAGCAGCTCAAGGCTATCCCAAGTGAAGGAAGGCGGCTCGGACTTCATGAAGAGGACTTGCGGGCGATAAACCGTGCGATACGCCTACCGGCTTGTCGATTGGCGAAGAAGCCGATTTAGAGCACTATCAGGCCCAATACAATGAGCAGAACAAGCGTGTGTCCGCCCCCACCTTTGAACCGGAAAACTTAATCCCTACAATCCGTAAGCATACTTACGCACCTGACATTGAACCGTCGTCTTTGATTCATGAAGAGGCTGTTTTCCAAGCGCTAATGGGAATCGACTGGACCACTGTGGATTTCCAGCCGATGGGTAGAGATGAAGATGCTGAAGCGGCGGAGGATGAAGAACAGTCTTGAACCGGTAGCCGGTTTAACCCAAAGAACAATGATCTCATTTGGGCACTGTGTTGCCTTGTAATAGCCTTAGTCAAAACTTGCTGCCTGGATATGCCTTCGTGCATCGATGAAACTTTTGTTTGATTCATACTCCCTGCAAAAAATTGAACCTCGGCGGCGGTGATACCACCGGCCGGTTTATGGCATCCAATATATTTTGTGTATTGAAAATCAATTAATATATGATTCAAATACCTGCCATATCTGGGCATGAAGCTGGCGTAGCCAATCTTGAAGCGGAGGCCTTTAAAAACCATGACCGTCTGGGGAGACAATAACTCCCACATAGGCGTGCTGAATCAGCACAAGCCCCCATGTTACTCCATAAGGATGAACCGGAAGAAGGTAAACCGGCAAGATAAAAACTTCGGTGTAACACCAAACCGTGTCCTATCAGTTTGTTACTGACAGCTAAACCGGATAAAAATATTCGTCGGGTTGAAAACGCAACAAAAAATCGAATACCAAATATGCCAACAAAGGCAATAACTCTTTGCAAAAGTAAAGCTTCATGGAGCTGGTCAGATGGCATTACCATGGTCAGACGCAACCAAGCCCCCCGAAGGCGTAGCGATGGTGCTAGTCGGCCAGGTCCCCAAAAGACTCTGGCGAGTCGCCGCCAAGTGGCATGACATTGGTTCGGGTTCGACCAAGCCTCCAAATGACGCTGGCCCTATTGGCCGACCAAGAGGCGTGACCGGTTCAGACGTGACCGTGTCCCCAAATGATCTGGTGGCTTACGCCTATCAAGAGGTGTTGCATTGGTTCGGACGCGACCAAGCCCCCAAGTGATAAATATACTGTCAAGGGGTAAACCGGAGGCCGCTTTAAAAACAGGAACACTCCATGTAACCACACATGAGAAGAAAGACAGAGACCCCGCTTTAGCTGAGGCCCTGATTTTTATTATGTCGAAGATAATATATACATTGTTATGCTATGTACATAAACTGAGCCGATGACTCAAGTGTAGTAAGGTCGAAGATGAGCTATATTCCACGGCCTATTGGTCTCCTCCTCTGATGTACGTGAGTCTTTATGCTCTCGAATATCAAACAGATAGTAGGAACCATTGTGTAGATTCTTGCTGACCACAAAGGGTCCTTCCCAAGGCGGGATAACTTGTGCATATCTGTGCGGTCTTGGATGAGGCGGCACCAAATCTCCTTCCTGAAAAGCTCTGGTCTTAACCCGGCGGCTGTGATAATGACGAAGATCTTGCTGGTAAATCGCCGAACGAGCGGCTGCCATATCACGCTCCTCATCCAATAGGTCCAAAGCGTCCCGTCGTGCCACCTCGTTGTCCGCTTCAACATAAGCCGCTACACGGGGCGAATCATGCCTGATATCACTGGGGAGAACTGCTTCTGCTCCATAAACCATGAAGAAAGGTGTGTAGCCAGTAGACCGGTTTGGCGTAGTATTGATACTCCATAGTACCGATGGGAGCTCTTCAACCCAAAGCACCGGTGTTCTCTCGTAATGGAACCAAAGTCGGGGTTTGATGCCTCGCAAGATTTCTGATTAGCACGCTCGCCTGCCCATTGATCGGGTGCGCCATCGACGACACGTCAAGCGGATATGCTCACGCCCACGTAATTCTTTCATAGCTCCTTTGGACAGATTAGTGCCATTGTCGATAATGATATTGTGTGAAAGCCAAACCGAAAATCACCTTTTGATGAATCGCACCGCATTGCCGCATCACACTTATCGGCTGTGTTCCGCTTCAACCCACTTGGTGAACTTGTCCACCGCCACCAACAGTGGGTCTTCTTATCTTTGGATCGCTTAAAGGGCCCAACCATATCCAGCCCCAGTGCAAACGGCCACGTTATTGGGATCATTCGCAATTCTGTGCGCGTACATGAGCACGCTGGAGAATTTCGACATCCATCGCACAGTTTGACCAAGTCCTCCGCATCGGCATGAGCGGTTAACCAAGAAAATCCATGACGGAACGCCGCCACTGTGGACTTTGAACCGGCGTGATGCCCGCAATCCCTTCATGGATTTCTTTTAAAATTTCACAGCCTTCCTCGGGGAAACACAGCGTTGAAACGCCCTGAAACACCGCAATGATGCAACTCCCATTAAGAATCGTCATAGATTTGGGCGCGGATTATCTGTCGGCCAGACCTCATCGTCGGCGGGTCCCTCGAGTCATATACGCAAGGTAAGGAACCGTCCAATCCGGAATAGCATGTAATGTTGCCACCAACCGAGCCTCCGGATCAGAATAGCCAAATCCGCTTCACCAGGAGCTGAACCGACGGGTTGTGCAAGGCGTCCGGAAAAACATTAGGTGGAACCGGTTCTGCCGAGAACCCAAACGGCTTAAAGCGTCGCCGCCGCTTCTTCCGGCGATCCACATGATCCACTTGATAGCCTTTGAAGCAACCTGCAATATTATCCACTTCTCGACGATATGCAGCCATGAGGGGTCCTTAGAATCCCAAGTGCGGATACTTGCCGAGCCACCAGTCCGAGTCACCAAAGCACTTAACCCGCTTAAGTTCATCTCCTTAGCCATCCGGAGACCATGGAGCAAGGCTTCAGACTCAGCTGCATTATTAGTACAAGGGAACATTAAGCGGAGAACGTAACAAAACTTATCACCTCGTGGGGAAGTTAAACGACTCGGCCCCGAGCCTTCCAACCGTATGCGATCCGTCAAGTGGATAGTCCAAGATGTGTGATCCGGCTTCTCCTCCGGTGCTTGTAACTCCGTCCGGTCATTAATGAAATCAACAAGTGCTTGTGACTTCACCGCTGTCGTGCGCGGTGTATACTTTAGCCCATGCGGCCCAAGCTCGATGGCCCATTTTGCAATCCGGCCAGTCGCCTCCCGGTTTTGTATGATATCACCCAAAGGAGCTGAACTAACCACTGTAATAGGATGCCCTTGGAAATATTGTTTCAGCTTCCGGCTGGCCATAAAAACACCATAGACTAGCTTCTGCCAATGCGGATACCTCTGCTTGGACTCAATAAGCACCTCACTGATATAATAAACCGGCCGTTGAACCGGATATTCCTTTCCTGCCTCCTTGCGTTCTACCACAATGGCTACGCTCATTGCTCGATCATTGGCTGCCACATATAACAACAGCGGTTCCTTGTCAACCGGAGCCGCAAGAACAGGCGGGTTGGCCAATTGCCGCTTTAGATCCTCAAAGGCTTCATCAGCAGCTGGACTCCAGACAAAATTATCCGTCTTCCTCAGCATCTGGTATAAGGGGATGGCCTTCTCTCCGAGGCGGCTGATAAACCGGCTCAACGCAGCAATCCGGCCCGCCAGGCGTTGAACATCGTTGATACACTTCGGTTTAGCCAAGGAAGTGATGGCTTTAATTTTCTCCGGATTAGCCTCGATTCCTCTGTTAGACACGAGGAACCCCAATAACTTGCCAGCCGGAACACCAAAAACGCACTTGGCCGGATTAAGCATCATCTTATAAATGCGCAAGTTATCGAAGGTCTCCTTCAAATCTTCCACCAGTGTCTCCTTTTGTCTTGATTTCACCACAATGTCATCTACATAAGCATGCACATTGCGGCCAATCTATGTATGCAAGCAATTACACACACACCGATAAGTAGCTGGGCACTCTTGAGCCCAAAAGGCATAGATACATAGCGAAGGCTCAAAGGGAGTTATAAACGCCGTCTTCTCCTGGTCCTTAACCGCCATTTTGATCGATGATATCCAGGTATCGTCCAAAAACTTAAACGCTCACATCCTGCCGTGGCATCAATAATCTGATCGATGCGGGGAGAGCAAAAGGATCTGCTTTGGCAAGCCTTGTTAAGATCATGTAGTCCACACACATCGCCAGTGCCGTTTTCTTAAGGACCAGCACGGATTAGCAAGCCACTCGGATGGAACACCTCAATGATAAAGCCAGCCGCCGAAGCCCGGCTACTTCTTCCCCAATGGCCTTGCGCCTTTCTTCATTAAACCGGCGGAGAAACTGTTTCACGGTTTATACTTAGGATCCACATTAAGTGTGTGCTCGGCGAGTTCCTCGGTACACCGGCATGTCGGATGGCTTCCATGCAAAGATGTCCGGTTCTCACGGATGAACTCGATGGCGCGCCTTCCTATTTGGGATCGAGTTGGCACCGACGATGAACTGCTTGGACGAATCGCCTGGCACAAAGTCAACAAGCTTGGTCTCAGCTGCCGATTTAAACTTCAGATCCGATTCATGCTCTGTAGTGGGTTTCTTCAAAGGGGTCATATCTGCCGGATCAACATTGTCCTTATAAAATTTCAACTCCTCCATGGCACAGACCGCCTCTGCATAAGCTGCATCTCCTTCCTCACATTCCAAAGCGACTCGGCGGCTTCCATGCACCGTTATTGTTCCTTTGTAACCCGGCATTTTGAGCTATAAGTAGATATAACAAGGTCGTGCCATGAACTTAGCATAAGCTGGCCGTCCAAACAAGGCATGATATGGACTCCGGATTTTCACCACTTCAAAAGTTAGCTTTTCAGACCGGGAATCATGCTCATCTCCAAAGGCCACATCCAGGGCTATCTTACCAATAGGATAAGCAGATTTGCCTGGTACTACACCATGGAACACCGTATTGGACGGTCTGAGATCTTTATCTGTGAGACCCATGCGACGGAAAGTGTCATAATACAATATATTGATACTGCTTCCTCCATCCATAAGTACCTTAGTAAACTTATAGCCCCCAACCTGAGGGTCTACCACCAAAGCCACCGACCCGGATTATCAACCGGGGATGGTCCTCTCTGCTCCATACGATAGGCTGCTCAGACCAGCGTAAATACCGTGGCAAAGCCGGTTCAACGAGTTCTTGCCCGTTTGTGAAGCTTCCGATCCCGCTTGTCCAAACTGGTTGTGAAAACATGATATTGCCGCCATTCAAGCTGCTTTGGTTGGCTCGATAGCTTTGACTATTCTGCTGCTGCTTTGACCACCTTGATTACTCGATTATTGAGATTGCCTTGGTTATGCCTCAACGAAGCTCCGTCTGACCCGCCCATGGAAACGGATCTGAACCACCACGACCCTTGGCCATATCGGAAAGCATCGAATTTTTGAACTCTGCATAATATAACAATCTTTCCAAAGATGAGTCGATGGGGATTCCTTCGTTCCATGCTTGGGACAAGGCTGATTCAACAAGTAATTCAAGCGGTTTGCACTAGCATTTGGACCCCGATTCGCCTTGCCTCTGCGCATGGGCCTCATCCCACGCATTAGTGTTGGCTACGAAATCCGGATTACCATCACCTTGCGCTTGCCCCGTTCCATGACCCGCCGTTTGAAATCTGCTGCTTGGGTTGTCGTTCTTCTTTCCTTCCCTGCTTCATCATCATCGCCTGGGATGCTTGGTCTTTGTCTGAATCGGCATATTTTGCCAGCGGCCATGAGGGTTCCCATATCATTGCGTAACCGCTTCATCGTCCCAGCTTAAATTTCAAAGGCTCAAACCGGCAGTTGCTTTCCAATGTTATGATTGCCGAGTCAGCATTGATCCGGTCCGAAGAGTGCAAAATCTCAGACACACGGCGTACCCAACGGGTTGTTGACTCCCCTTCTTCCTGAATGCAAGCCGCCAGGTCTACTATGGACTTGGGCTGCTTACATGTATCCTTGAAATTCTGGATAAACCGGGCCCGTAACTGACCCCATGAACTGATAGAATTGGGTGGCAAGCTTTTCAACCAAGTATGCGCTGTGCCCTCCATCATCATGGTGAAGTACTTTGCACACGCGGCTTCATCAACATCTAGCATCTCCATGGCCATCTCATAACTCTCAACCCACACTTCAGGGGATAGATCTGCAGTGTAATTCGGCACCTTGCGGGCCTTTAAAATCCTTAAGCGAGCGCACATTGCGTAAGCGGGGATTAAACAGGCACTCCCAAAGCGGATGTGACTCCTGGTCCGACGAAGGTGGTAGGGCGAACCGGTGTGTGTTGATCCGCATCATCCTGCACTGCTAATTCAGCCTCTCTGCGTGCCCGGGCCCGATCCACCACCTCCTGAACATCACGAACGCCGCCTATCTGGTGATTGCCTCGGGCCGCTTCACGGTCCCGCGCGTTACTTGATAGGGCGGTTCATCCATCGCTTCTTTGTAGCTCCGGCTTGGGCGGGCGTAGAGTGAATCGATCGCGGTGTATGAATACGCTTCTCTTGGATCGGTGCAGTCCGGAGAAGCTCCTTAACCCGGCGTGTCTCAACTGCGTGTGGGGAATCTCCTTCGACTGGGATCGCCTCCAATCGTGCCGCAGCCGCAACAAGGTTGTCCATAGGATTGGAGTAATGGCTCGGGCGTGTCTGTACCGGCGGAGGAATCACCGTGTTCTGCTGCGGGGGCTCCATCAGGCGCGGTTGGACCGTCGCTCCCGCTCCTGGTGCCTCAATCCGGTTTACCTCCCTGTGCTGGGGCGGGTTACTGGGTCCGGCTCCGGGGGTCTGAAAGAGGTTTCTAGGGTCAAGTCCCGATGGCAGGCGCGATCTGTACTTCCGCCTTAACACCTCCTGCGACGCGCTCTGGTCGAGCATGAGTTTGTAAGCTTGTGCATCTAAAGCGGCCCGCTCTGCAGCCATATGCTCCTTCTCTACCGCTAGATCCGCTTTGGCTTGCGTGATCTGCTCTTTCACCTTCGCAATTTCTGCGTTATGAGCCTCCTGATCTGCTCGATTGTCCTCCGCCATGAGCGCTGCTAGTGTATCAAACAGATCTGACAGAACTTGAACCGGCGGTCGCACCGGGCCTCCTGTCCCTGCTGCCGCTGCTGAACCGGAAAGCATTGCTGCTGCGGTTGAAGAAAGGTTTGCCGCTTGCGTACCGGCCATGAACACTCCAACCCGGTTTAGCTGGCTTGGGGGGTCCGGAATACTGTCACCATCGGAACAGCCCTGATCATATCATCCTCAGAATCGGTACAATGACTCGGTCTCTCCTGCTGAAGATTCATCGCCGGAGTAAACGACGGTCTCGCTACCTTGCTCGAACCGGCGTCATACTCCCTCCATGGGTGACTCAACGAAGACATGCTTCACAGGCGGTTTAGCTTTGGGCAGGTCGCGCCGAGCCGTCTCGATGAGGTCGGTGCAGATGTCCGCTCAGCCCAGCCCTCCGATCTTGCCGATGAAAACGTATGCCGCCGAAGGGACCCGTATCCATACTCGATTGAATTGGCCTCGGGACCATCCAAAGATCGTCGATGTAGATCCGCCGCGACGACTCTTGGTCATCCGCCCATGGCGTAGCCTTCGAGTCCTTTGAGCTTGCCCTCCAAGATCGTCAAACCATCGTGCGATAGCCCCACGGTGGGCGCCAACTGTCGTGGATTTGTCACGGTAGATGTCCTAGCGTAAGGACTTAGTCGTGGAGCCATCGCTACGGGTTAACTTGCAGGGGTTAAAGCGGACACAAAGACGCAAGGGTTTTATACTAGTTCGGCCCCTTCGATGAAGGTAAAAGCCTACGTCTAGTTGTGATGGAATTGATGTGGTTTCGATGGCTAGGGAGCAAATAAGCTTCGCCTAGGCTCGAGTTGTGGTTATGCGTCTTTGAACCGCCGGTCGTCCCTTATATACACGTGGCGCCTGCGTCGGTTCAGTAGAGTCCCAACCGGTTCATACTGTATCCCGTTGGTATCTCTCTATTCCTAACTTACAACACAAGTCATATATCAGGCCGGTTTACGGCTACAAGTTCCAAACCAACTACAGGCCTTGGGCCTTTCTATGATTACACCACTAGCGGAGCTAACCCGGCCCAAGATTGGCCGGTTTACACCTAGTAGTAATATCCCCAACAGGTAGTACAAGAGTGGATCTACCACGAGATCAAGGAGGCTAAACCCTAGAAGCTAGCCTATGGTATGATTGTTGTAATGGTTGTTATGTCCTACGGACTAAAGCCCTCTGGTTTATATAGACACCGGAGAGGGCTAGGGTTACACAGAGTCGGTTACAATGGTAGGAGATCTACATATCCGTATCGCCAAGCTTGCCTTCCACGCCAAGGAAAGTCCCATCCGGACACGGGACGGAGTCTTCAATCTTGTATCTTCATAGTCTTGGAGTCCGGCTGACGATGACAGTCCGGCTGTCCGGACACCCCCTAGTCCAGGACACCCTCACCCCTCCTAGTAGGAGTAGGAAAGAGGGAGTCCTACTCCTACTAGGAGAGGACTCCTCCTCCTTGGCGCACCCACAAGGGCCGGCCGGCCTCCCCCTTGCTCCTTTATATACGGGGGCAGGGGGGCACCCTAGGACACACAAGTTGATCTATGTGATCATTCCTTAGCCGTGTGCGGTGCCCCCCTCCACCATATTCCACCTCGGTCATATCGTCGTGGAGTTTAGGCGAAGCCCTACGCCGGTATAACATCATCATCGTCACCACGCCATCGTGCTGACGGAACTCATGCCCGACACTTTGCTGGATCAGAGTCCAGGGATCGTCATCGAGCTGAACGTGTGCTGAACTCGGAGGTGCCGTACGTTCGGTGCTTGGATCGGTCGGATCGTGAAGATGTACGACTACATCAACCGCGTTGTCATAACGCTTCCGCTTACGGTCGACGAGGGTACGTGGACACACTCCCCCCTCTCATTGCTATGCATCACCATGATCTTGCGTGTGCGTAGGAAATTTTTTGAAATTACTACGTTCCCCAACAGAGGCATCCGAGCCTGGTTTTATGCGTAGATGTCATATGCATGAGTAGAACACAAGTGAGTTGTGGGTGATACAAGTCATACTGCTTACCAGCATGTCATACTTTGGTTCTGCGGTATTGTGAGATGAAGCGGCCCGGACCGACATTACGCGTACGCTTACGCGAGACTGGTTTCACCGTTACGAGCACTCGTGCTTAAAGGTGGCTGGCGGGTGTCTGTCTCTCTCACTTTAGCTGAATCGAGTGTGGCTCGCGCCGGTCCTTGCGAAGGTTAAAACAGCACTAACTTGACGAACTATCGTTGTGGTTTTGATGCGTGGTAAAACGATTCTTGCTAAGCCCGTAGCAGCCACGTAAAATTTGCAACAACAAAGTAGAGGGCGTCTAACTTGTTTTTGCAGGGCATGTTGTGATGTGATATGGTCAAGGCGTGATGCTATATTTTATTGTATGAGATGACCATGTTTTGTAACCGAAGTTATCGGCAATGGCAGGAGCCATATGGTTGTCGCTTTATTGTATGAAATGCAAACGCCCTGTAATTGCTTTACTTTATCACTAAGCGGTAGCGACAGTCGTAGAAGCAATAGATGGCGTAACGACAACGATGCTACAATGGGGATCAAGGTGTCGCGCCGGTGACGATGGTGATCACGACGATGCTTCGAAGATGGAGATCACAAGCACAAGATGATGATGGCCATATCATATCACTTAGATTGATTGCATGTGATATTTATCCTTTATGCATCTTATCTTGCTTTGATTGACGGTAGCATTTTAAGATGATCTCTCACTAAATTATCAAGAAGTGTTCTCCTTGAGTATGCACCGTTGCGAAAGTTCTTCGTGCTGAGACACCACGTGATGATCGGGTGTGATAGGCTCTATGTTCAAATACAACGGGTGCAAAACAGTTGCACACACGGAATACTCAGGTTAAACTTGACGAGCCTAGCATATAACAGATATGGCCTCGGAACACGGAGACCGAAAGGTCGAGCGTGAATCATATAGTAGATATGATAAACATATTGATGTTCACCATTGAAACTAATCCATCTCACATGACGATCGGACATGGCGTAGTTGATATGGATCACGTAATCACTTAGAGGATTAGAGGGATGTCTATCTAAGTGGGAGTTCTTAAGTAATATGATTAATTGAACTTAAATTTATCATGAACTTAGTACCTGATAGTATTTTGCTTGTCTATGTTCGTTGTAGATAGATGGCTTGTGCTATTGTTCCGTTGAATTTTAATGCGTTCCTTGAGAAAGCAAAGTTGAAAGATGATGGTAGCAATTACACGGACTGGGTCCGTAACCTGAGGATTATCCTCATTGCTGCACGTAAGAATTACATCCTGGAAGCACCGCTGGGTGCCGAACTGCTTCGATGCTGGCCGACGGCGTTAAGAACGTCTGGCGAGCAAAGCTAATGACTACTCGATAGTTTGGTGTGCCATGCTTTACGGCTTAGAACCGGGTCTTCAACGACGTTTTGAGCGTCATGGAGCATATGAGATGTTCCAGAGTTGAAGTTAATATTTCAAGCAAATGCCGGATTGAGAGATATGAAGTCTCCAATAAGTTCTATAGCTGCAAGATGGAGGAGAATAGTTACATTAGTGAACACATACTCAAGATGTCCAGGTATAATAATCACTTGATTCAACTGGGAGTTAATCTTCCCGATGATAGTGTCATTGATGAATTCTTCAATCACGCCACCAAGATACAAAAGCTTCGTGATGAACTATAATATGCAAGGGATGGACAAGACTATTCCCGAGCTCTTCGCAATGCTAAAAGCATGGAGGTAGAAATCAAGAAGGAGCATCAAGTGTTGATGGTTAACAAGACCACCAGTTTCAAGAAAAGGGCAAAGGGAAGAAGATGGGAACTTCAAGAAGAACAACAAACAAGTTGTTGTTCAAGAGAAGAAACCCAAGTCTGGACCTAAGCACGAGGCCGAAGTGCTTCTACTACAAGTAGATCGGACCTTTGAAGCGGAACTGCCCCAAGTATTTGGCGGATAAGAAGGATGGCAAAGTGAACAAAGGTATATGTGATATACATGTTATTGATGTGTACCTTACTAATGCTCGCATGAGTACGTGGGTATTTGATACGGGTTCATTGCTAATATTTGCAACTCAAAACAGGACTATGGATTAGCGAAGATTGGCTAAGGACGAGGTGATGATGCGCGTGGGAAATGGTTCCAAAGTCGATGTGATCGCGGTCGGCACGCTACCTCTACATCTACCATCGGGATTAGTTTTAGACCTAAATAATTGTTATTTGGTGCCAGCGTTGAGCATGAACACTATATCTGGATCTTGTTTGATGCGAGACGGTTATTCATTTAAGTCAGAGAATAATGGTTGTTCTATTTATATGAGTAATATCTTTTATGGTCATGCACCCATGAAGAGTGGTCTATTTTTATTGAATCTCGATAGTAGTGATACACATATTCATAGTGTTGAAACCAAAAGATGCAGAGTTGATAATGATAGTGCGACTTATTTGTGGCACTGCCGTTTGGGTCATATCGGTGTAAAGCGCATGAAGAAACTCCATACCGATGGGCTTTTGGAATCACTTGGTACTTGCGAATCATGCCTCATGGGCAAGATGACTAAAACGCCGTTCTCTGAAACTATGGAGCGAGCAACTGATTTGTTGGAAATCATACATACTGATGTTTGTGGTCCAATGAATGTTGAGGCTCGCGGCGGATATCGTTATTTTCTCACCTTCACAGATGATTTGAGCAGATATGGGTATATCTACTTAATGAAACACAAGTCTGGAACATTTGAAAAGTTCAAAGAATTTCAGAGTGAAGTGGAAAATCATCGTAACAAGAAAATTAAATTTCTATGATCTGATCGTGGAGGAGAATATTTGAGTTACGAGTTTGGTTTACATTTGAAACAATGCAGAATAGTTTAGCAACTCACGCCACCCGGAACACCACAACGAAATGGTGTGTCCGAACGTCGTAATTGTACTTTACTAGATATGGTGCAATCTATGAGGTCTCTTACTGATTTACCGCTATCGTTTTGGGGTTATGCTTTAGAGATGGCCGCATTCACGTTAAATAGGGCACCATCAAAATCCGTTGAGACGACGCCTCATGAACTGTGGTTTGGCAATAAACCAAAGTTGTCGTTTCTTAAAGTTTGGGGTTGTGATGCTTATGTGAAGAAACTTCAACCAGATAAGCTCGAACCCAAATCGGAGAAATGTGTCTTCATAGGATACCCAAAAGAAACTGTTGGGTACACCATGTATCACAGATCTGAAGGCAAGATTTTCGTTGCTAAATTCGGATCCTTTCTAGAGAAGGAGTTTCTCTAGAAAGAAGTGAGTGGGAGGAAAGTAGAACTTGATGAGGTAACTGTACCTGCTCCCTTATTGGAAAGTAGTTCATCGCAAGAACCGGTTCCTGTGACAACTACACCAATTAGTGAGGAAGCTAATGATATTGATCATGAAACTTCAGATCAAGTTTCTCTTGAACCTCGTGGGTCTACCGAGTAAAATCCGCACTGCAGTGGTATGGTAATCCTATTCGGAAGTCATGTTACTTGACCATGATGAACCTACGAACTATGAGGAAGCGATGATGAGCCCAGATTCATAAAATGGCTAGAGGCCATGAAATCGAGATGGGATCCATGTATGAGAACAAGGTATGGACTTTGGTTGACTTGCCCGATGATCGGCAAGCCATTGAGAATAAATGGATCTTTAAGAAGAAGACTGACGCTGATGGTAATGTAACTGTCTATAAATCACGACTTGTTGCGAAAGGTTTTAGACAAGTTCAAGGGGTTGACTGCGATGAGACTTTCTCATCCGTAGCGATGCTTAAGTCTGTCCGAATCATGTTAGCAATTGCTACATTTTATGATTATGAAATTTGGCAAATGGATGTCAAAACTGCATTCTTGAATGGATTTCTGGAAGAAGAGTTGTATATGATGCAGCCAGAAGGTTTTGTTGATCCAAAAGGTGTTAACAAAGTGTGCAAGCTCCAGCGATCCATTTATGGACTGGTGCAAACATCTCGGAGTTGGAATAAACGCTTTGATAGTGTGATCAAAGCATATGGTTTTATCTGAGACTTACGGAGAAGCTTTGTATTTACAAGAAAGTGAGTGGGAGCTCTGTAGCATTTACGATATTATATGTAGATGACATTATTAATTGGAAATGATATAGAATTTCTGGATAGCATAAAGGGATACTTGAATAAAAGTTTTTAATGAAAGACCTCGGTGAAGCTGCTTACATATTGGGCATCAAGATTTATAGAGATAGATCAAGGCGCTTAATAGGACTTTCACAAAGCACATACCTTGATAAAATTATGAAAAAGTTCAAAATGGATCGAGCAAAGAAAGGGTTCTTGCTCGTGCTACAAGGTGTGAAGTTGAGTCGGACTCAATGCCCCACCACAAGCAGAAGATAGAGAGAAAATGAAAGATGTTCCTATGCTTCACCATAGGCTCTATCATGTATGCAATGTTGTGTACCGGACCGACGTATGCTTAGCAATAAGCTTGGCAGAAGGTACCAAAGTAATCGAGAGTGGATCATTTGGACAGCGGTCAAGAACATCTGAAATACGAAAAGGACTAAGGATATGTTCCTCGTATATGGAGGTGACAAAGAGCTAGTCATAAATGGTTACGTCGATGCAAGCTTTGACACTGATCTAGACGATTCTAAATCGCAAACCGGATCGTGTTTTTATTAAGCGGTGGAGCTGTAAGTTGGTGCGATTCTAAACAAAGCGTCGTGGCGGGATCTACATGTGAAGCGGAGTACATAGCTGCTTGAAGCAAAGAATCAAGGAGTTTGGATGAAGGAGTTCATTTCCGATCTAGGTGTCATACCTAGTGCATCGGGACCAATGAAGATCTTCTGTGACAATCTTGGTGCAATTGCCTTGGCAAAGGAATCCAGATTTCACAAGATGACCAAGCACATCAAGAGACGCTTCAATTCCATCCGGACCAAGTCCGGTGGGAGACATAGAGATTTGCAAGATACATAGGGATCTGAATGTTGCGAGACCCATTGACTAAGCCTCTCTCACGAGAAAAACATGATCAGCACCAAGACTCCATGGGTGTTAGAATCATTCTTGTATAATCTAGATTATTGACTCTAGTGCAAGTGGGAGGCCAAGAAAATATGCCCTAGAGGCAATAATAAAGTTATTATTTATTTCCTCATATCATGATAAATGTTTATTATTCATGCTAGAATTGTATTAACCGGAAACATAATACATGTGTGAATACATAGACCAACATAACGTCACTGGTATGCCTCTACTTGACTAGCTCATTAATCAAAGATGGTTATGTTTCCTAACCATAGACATGTGTTGTCATTTGATTAATGGGATCACATCATTAGGAGAATGATGTGATTGACATGACCCATTCCGTTAGCCTAGCACTTGATCGTTTAGTATATTGCTATTGCTTTCTTCATGATTTATACATGTTCCTGTAACTATGAGATTATGCAACTCCCGTTTACCGGAGGAACAATTTGGGTGCTACCAAACGTCACAACGTAACTGTGTGATTATAAAGGAGTACTACAGGTGTCTTTGAAGGTACATGTTGGGTTGGCGTATTTCGAGATTAGGTTTTGTCACTCCGATTGTCGGAGAGGTATCTCTGGGCCCTCTCGGTAATGCACATCACTATAAGCCTTGCAAGTAATGTAGCTAATGAGTTAGTTACGAAATGATGCATTACGTAACGAGTAAGGAGACTTGCCGGTAACGAGATTGAACTAGGTATTGGATACCGACGATCAAATCTCGGGCAAGTAACATACCGATGACAAAGGGAACAACGTATGTTGTTATGCAGTTTGACCGATAAAGATCTTCGTAGAATATGTAGGAGCCAATATGAGCATCCAGGTTCCGCTACTGGTTATTGACCGAGAATAGTTCTAGGTCATGTCTACATAGTTCTCGAACCCGTAGGGTCCGCACGCTTAACGTTACAATGACAGTTTTATTATGAGTTTATAAGTTCTGATGTACTGAAGTTTGTTTGGAGTCCCGGATGTGATCACGGACATGACGAGGAGTCTCGAAATGGTCGAGACATAAAGATTGATATACTGGACGACTATATTCGGACACCGAAAGTGTTCCGGTGTTTTCGGAGAAAACCGGAGTGCCGAGAGGTTACGGACCCCCGGAGAAGTAATGGGCCTTATGGGCCTTAGTGGAGAGAGAGGGGCAGCCAGCATGGGCTGCACGCCCCCTCCCCCTCTGGTCCGATTTGGACTAGAAGAGGGGGGCGGCGCCCCCCTCTTTTCCTCTCCCTCTCCCCCTTCCTTTCCCCCTCCTACTATATATCAATCTTTATGTCTACTCCTACATCATAAAGAGGGAGTCCTACTCCTACTAGGAGGAGGAGGACTCCTCCTTGGCGCGCCCACAAGGGCCGGCCGGCCTCCCCCCTTGCTCCTTTATATACGAGGCGGGGGCACCCTAGGACACACAAGTTGATCTCGTGATCGTTCCTTAGCCGTGTGCAGGTGCCCCCTCCACCATATTCCACCTCGGTCATATCGTCGCGGAGTTTAGGCGAAGCCTGCGTCGATAGAACATCATCATCGTCACCATGCCGTCATCTTGTGAGAACTCATCCCGACACCTGCCGGATCGAGTCCGGGATCGTCATCGAGTGAGCGTGTCTGAACTCGGAGGTGCCGTACATTCGGTACTTGGATCGGTCAGATCGTGAAGACGTACGACTACATCAACCGCGTTGTCATAACGCTTCCGCTTACGGTCTACGAGGGTACGTGGACACACTCCCCTCTCTCGTTGCTATGCATCACCATGATCTTGCGTGTGCGTAGGAAATTTTTTGAAATTACTACGTTCCCCAACAATAGAACCCATATAAATTTCTTGTGTGCATACAAAATATCTTATTTGAGTAAACCTAGTAGAATCCTCGATTCCACGACTCGATCTTACGACTCGATTCTGTCCGAGAAAACCGATGTGACTCCGAATCCCGACTCTGACTACCTTTCCTGGACTAGGAGGTACCAACCTAGTTGACCCGCAATCCATGGGCCAGGCTTATGGCCAACCGTTCTCATAAAGGAAGGATTTCAGAAGCTTTGCACTCTTGTGTAATCAAGGGGGACTCTGCCGAAAACTTGACGTGTACTCCAAGCATTACTTTGGTCGCCGCCATGTACCCTTAGATGGCAACCGGCCGTGTGTAACCCTAGATACCCCCGGTGCCTATTTATATCGAAGGGTTTAGCCTGTAGAGGGACATCGATTATCATCATCATTAGCCTTAGGGTTTAGGCCATGACTTACGCTCTCGAGGTAGATCAACTTTGTACTTTGACACACCCACAATATAAGCAAGAGTAGGACGTAGGATTTTACCTCTTCTTCAAGAGGGCACGAATTTGGGTAAAATATTGTGTCCCTTGTCTCTTGTTACACATCGATCCGATCCCACAGCTCGGGCCCCCTACCCGAGTTTTGCCGGTTTTGACACCGACACATATTTTCCTTTCTCTCTTCATGTGTAATCCCTTTTTTTCCTTTTATATTTTCATCATGTATTAATTATTATTTTCAAAATGTATGTTACAACCGTGTTAATTTAATACAAATACATTTCCCATTTCCCATTATCTTTTTTCTTTTCTATTTAATTAATATGTTCATCATTTTTTAAATATATTTCATTTTTGTTTTCTTGTTTTATTTTCCTTCCTTTATTTCAAGCACACAATTCGTATTTTTATCAAGTTCTAAAATATATTCTTCGTGCTTGAAAAGTTGCTCATTGCATATCGCAAAAAGTTTTAAGGCTGTAGTAACAACTTTCCTTCGTACATTTAAAAATGTACATCATGTACTTAAAAATGTTCATCATGTTTTAAGTATGTTCATCTTGTATTCAAAAAATGTTCACCGACGATTTCTAAAGAAATCACAGCATTAAAAAAATTCACCATGTATTTAGAAAAGGTTAATTACGCATTTCAAAATATGTTCAACAAATGTTTATTATGTACTTTCGAAAATTTCATCGTGTGTTGAAAATATATGTGGATATTTCATAAAATTACATGAAAAATTGAAAAACTTCTTAAAATTTATATGACATATTATGTGTGTCTTTTGGTCCTTCATATTTCCATGATTATTTCTAACATACACAAAAACTTTTCTGAAAGTATATAAAAATTTCAGAAATAATTTGCTACCCATGGTGTTAGCTACGCACAGCCCTAATTTTTATCTCTAATTATTTTTGTAAATTATTTTGGGCTATGAAAAATAACTCTATAACAAAAATATTGTGACTTTGGACCAGCCAAACAAGCAAACAGGCAATTATGCCAAAAAGACAAGCAAAAAGACTGAGAGAAGTGAGAAAGGCCCTTTCTACACAACGAAAAGACACTTATGTCAAAAAGGACATAAAAGCTCAAAGAGGAGTGAGAAAAAGTCATTTCTATACAACAAAAATGCACTTGTGCCAATACCATAAGAAACCTGACCCCTGATATATCAAAAAAGGCACTTTTTGCCAAAGGGTGTGTAGTTGCCACCATGCGTGCGTAGCTACCACCATGCATAAGAAATCGCCTCTCATAAACATTTATATAATAAGAGTGAGAAAAATTTAAGTTGTATTAACTTTTCAGAAACAAGATGATTTCTTTAAATACAAGATTAATATTTTTATATGAACGATGAAAACTTTTGAAAATGTGGTCAATAGTTTATAATCCACGATGAAAAATTTTATGTACATTGTGAATATTGTTTTAATACATGATTTTTATAGTAGGTTCTGAACATTTTCTTAATACATGGTGAACATTCTTAACAATTTTATTTTCCTATATTCTAACACAAGATGGACAGTTTTAGAATACATGATGCACTATTTTCTAGACACATGATGAGCTTGTTTTAATACATGTTGAACATTTCTAATACATGATGGATTTATTTTGCATACATGGTGAATTTGTTTTTAATATAACATGAATATTCTTAAAATACACGACAACTTTTTAATACATGTTGACTTTTTAAAATATGTGGTGAACCTTCTTTAATTTACAGCATGTATATTTTTAAAATACACAGGAATATTTTTAATACATAATGACGTATTTAATATATGAGCAAAGAACTTGTTTTGATACATGCAGAACATTTTTCAAATATAGGCTTACATTTTTATTGCAGAATAACTTTTCTAAGTCACAATGAATAATGTTTTATTTAATTATAAATATTTCAAAATTTTAGGGTGAACACACTTTAATTACACGTTGAACATTTTCAAAATACATTTTTTAGCAAAATATTTTTAAAATACATAGAGAACATTTTTAAATTATGCGTTGAATGTCTTTTGCTCTTTTTTTAATTTCCTATCCTTTTTCGATTTTTAAAATACATCAATATATTCAAAATACTCGTGCACTATTTGAATACCCAAAATGTTTAATAAGAAATCAAGATGAATTTTTTAGTACATGTTAAACCCTTTTGAAATTACTCTGAACATTCCCTAATGGCGAATACATGAAGAATATTGTCTTAAAACATGAGTAGCATTTTAAAAATATATCCGGATTATTTTTTAGGAAAATTGAATATTTTTTATATCCTTGATGAACAAAAATATTTGAACCAGAAGAAAGAAAAGAGAAAAGAAGCAAAAATGGAAAATAAAATAAGAATAAAAAAGAAATCTAATAAACATCAACAAAGAATGGAAACAAAATATAAAAGCGAAAATATGTTAATTAAAAAAAGAAAGGAATTACCATAGGATACCACGCCCACCCTGCAGAACACAAAGAAAAAACGGGATAAAAGCATGCATGTTGTGAATAGCAAATAAAATCAGCGAACGGTCGCAGTATTAGGCCTGGCCAATGTGGCGTGCGATGCAGGCGAGATCCATGTCCGTCTTGCAACGAGCGAGACATAGGTGATCCTGCATAAAGGCTATCTCTCGCTCATAGCGAGGCGAGTGTGAGGTTTCCTTCGGTCTCGCCTGAAGCGTCAACAGTATGATCGGCCCATTCACGCATACTTAAAGAAAACAGGCTAGAAAAAAAAGGGGGGCCGCGCGGCAATCGAACCTGGGATCTCCCGGGTGCAGCGATGGCAGCTAGCGACAAGGCCGCCACATTGTTAAAGAAAAAGAGCTGGTTTTACATTGTTATTTTTCTGGATTTTTTTATTTTTTTCATCTATTTTTCTTCATTTCTTTCTCCTTTTTATTGGTTTTTATAATTTTCAATTTTCGCTAGCGTTTTTATTTCCTTTCTTTTATCTTCGGTTTTGTTTGTTTTTTATTGTTTTTCTTTGAATATTTTTTTGCGTGTTTTCTCTCAGGTTTTCACTGTCTTATACGCATTTTTTGGTATAAATCCAATACATTTTTTCCTCAATACAAGTTTAGCATATATTGAATACAGAGTCAACGTTTTCTTCTACATACATTTAACATTTTTCAAATACCAGATTAACATTTTTGTATATATGGTCAATATTTCTTCTACACACATTTTATTCGAACAAAGTTTAACATTTTTCTATACACATTTAATTTTTTCTAAATGCTTGATTAACATTTTACTAGCACATTATTTCAATACGTGGTCAACTTTTTTCTATACATATTAAAGATTTTTCAAATGCTTGATTACCATTTTCCAAATACAAGTTTAACATTTTTATTACATCGTCGACATTTTTATACACATTCAACATTTTTAAAAGTCTTGATTGACATTTTCAAATACATGTTCAACATTTTTTTAAATGGTTGGATTAACAGTTTTGAATAAAAGGCCCCTTTTTCCTACCCATTATATACTTTTTGTATACATTTTCCATATACATGAGAAACATTTTATCTGTGTACATTTAACATTTTCAAATGATTGGTTAACATTTTTTGAAATCTTTTATGGAAAGTGCTTTTTACAATATATTTGGAACTATAAACAAAAAAAAGAGAAACAAAACATGAAAGAACAGGAAAAAACGAGGCAATGGCCTCCCGGCGCACTAGGCCAGCCCATATGCTCGTGCAGCAGCGACAGGCTTCAACGAGTCGGAAGGCTGCCTGAGTATAAGCCGCGGCGTCTATAGCTCGCATTGAGTTGGAGGGATCTCGACTTCTGTGTGTCGCGTAGTAACTGGGCAGACACATTATCACATACTTAATAAGAGAAATAGTGGAGAAAAAGGGAGCAAAAGCGGGAATGGAACCTAGGGTCTTGCTCAAGTTCGTCGTCAAACTATAGGGCGAGATATACTTGAGGAAAGATAGTCGTTTTTCTCCACCGATTTTCCTTTATTTGTTTTTTTCACCGGTTTTCTTTGTTTTCATTTGCCTTTTCTTTCCTCTACCCCTTTCTCTTTTTTCTTTGGTTTTCATTGTTTCTTTTTCAGTTTGCATTGGCTTTTTTTTCTTCAGATTTTTTTCTTTCTCGTTTTCCATCGGGTTTTTTCTCTCTCAGTTTTTCACTGTTTTTCTATACACATTTTTGGTATAAAATTAATATGTCTTTCCAATACACGTTTAAAATTTTCAAAATATCAGATCAAGATTTTTTGAATACCTTGTCAACATTTTCTCTATACACATTCAAACTCTTTCAAATGCTTGGTTAAAAACAATTCAAATATAAGATCAACATTTTCTGAATACATGATCAACATTTTTTCTATACACATTTAAAATTTTCCAAATGATTGATTAACATGTTTCAAACACTTGTTCAACATTTTCTCAAATGCTTGATTAACATTTTTATATACATGATCAAATTTATCATCATTTTAAATACATGTTCACCATTTTCTCTATACACATTTAACATTTCCAAATGCTTGATTAATATTATATAAATACTTGTTCAATATTTTTTTTCAAGTGCTTAATTAACATTTTTATATACATGATCAAAATTTTCAAATTATTTACTACATGGTCAACATTTTTCTACACAAATTTAACATTTTTCAAATGCTTGATTAAAACTTATAGAATACTTGTTCAAATTTTTTAGAAATGCTTGGTTAAGATTTTTTTCGAATACATGACCACATTTTCTCATACACATTTTTTTTGTGTCA
Source organism: Aegilops speltoides (assembly GCA_021437245.1). Lineage (NCBI taxonomy): Eukaryota > Viridiplantae > Streptophyta > Magnoliopsida > Poales > Poaceae > Aegilops > Aegilops speltoides. Next base: position 323,279,913 of record CM038145.1, read on the forward strand.
TCAAATGCCAGAAAAATGTTTTGTGGTCAACATTCTTCAAAACCGTGGTCAAATGCTTGGTCCACATTTTTCAAATGTTTTATGTTGAGTGTTTTTTGTAATATAGAATATCCGGAAATACTAATAAAGTAAAAAAAAGCTAAAATCGACAAAAAAAACAAAAAATGATATCGTAAAAATGAGAATATGGCCTTTGACCTATGGTCAGCGGCATGATGGCCGGCCTAATATGGAGCTCGCCTTCGCCCTTCAGCGCCCGCGATCCCGTCGGGAGCGTACTTTCGAAATCACTAATTGAGAAGTATTTCTTGCAAAGATCACTCCCACCTCCCGATGTTGTGACAGGCGGTGTGTTGTATGTGTGCAACTTGTCACAACCCGGGAGCTCTCTTTTTTGTAGATCCGTTTATTCAAAAGATTTTATCTCTTAAACCCTGCGTCCAAATCTCGAACCGTTTTTATCGTTGGATTCCTCGCGTCGAGATTTTGAAAACTAAATCCCATGTTGATAGGTTTTGACGAACTTTTTTTCATGGAAAAGACCGAACGAAAAAAGGGAACTGGGAACATATTTTTTCTCTTTCCGAAAGAGGCACGGCCGTGCCTCTCGCAAAAGCACAACCGTGCCTCTCGCGGGAGCAAAATCGTACCTCTCGCGGAAGAAGAAAACAGAGAACACATTTTTTTTCTTTTTCAAGAGGCACGGCCGTGCCTCTCGCGGGAGCAAAACCGTACCTCTCGTGAAATAAAAAAATAGAGAACACATTTTTTTTCTTTTTCAAGCGGCACGGTCGTGCCTCTCGAGGAAGAAAATAAATAGAAAATGTGTTTTTTTGTTTTCAAGAGGCCGTGCCTCTCACGAAAGCACAACCGTGCCTCTTGCGGAAGCAAAACCATGTCTCTTGCGATGCACGGCCGTGCCTCTCCTGAAAGTAAACCCGTGCCTCTTGCGGAAGCAAAATCGTGCCTCTCGTGGAAGAAAAAAAATACGTTTTTTTCGTTTTCCGAGAGGCATGGTTTGTGCCTCTCGCAAAAACAAAACCGTGTCTCTCGTGAAAGCAAAGTAAGAAAGAAAAATACGTTTTTTGGCGATTTTTTGGGTCCAAAAGCTAAGGAAGACCCGTGGAAAACCCAAAAGTAAAAAAAAAAGAGAAAAAAAAACTTCAAAAAGTAGAAAACGTGTACGAAAAAAATTAAAAAATAAAATCTGAAGGGAGCGTCCAGAGCGCGGCGCGTGGCGGCGGCCGAGAGCGCGTCAAATGGTGCGCTCTCAACCCACCCGCAAGTGATCGTTGCGAGGCTCCTGAAGGAGCGCTCGTCAACTAGTTGCTCTCACACACTTTTTACGAAACAGGAGCATGGGACGAAGCTAATGGGCTGCCAGCCTGGTTTGCAGTCTACTTAAAATTATAGACATATTTTTTGCCCAAAAAATAATATAGATCTTTAAAAAAATGTTGGAGTGTATTTTAAAATTGTATTGTATATTAAACATATCCACTATTTACTGAAAAATAAATCACTGTAGATTAAAATAATAAACAATATGTATTTTGAAAATTTTCACCACATGTAAAAATATATTGAGAGTATATAGAAATACGAAAAGGAAAAACTAGAAAAAAATCGAATCAAAAATATAAAAAGAAAAAATGAACCAAAATAGAAAACCCCAAAAAGAGGGGGAAAAAGAAAAAAAAAGGAAAAAACTTGTACGGTGTCAAATGATGAGGTCGACGTGAACTGGGTTGTTATCTAATATCGAGCTTATCGTTCGCCTAAAAAGAACTCAATAAAAATGAACGGTTTCGATGCTTTTTTGCAAATCTGAACGGGTTCAATCCTTTCAAATGAAAAAAGAAGTGAACGGCTTCAAATGATGAACCGATAAATCGAAAAAGACCAAAATGCTGAACTGGCCGGATAAAGGTCGCAGCTTCACAAGAAACTCCGAGTTCATTCATCACTCAATAAAAGGAAGCAACTAAACAAGAAGCACGAGTCCCGAAGTGTTTACTTTCCCGTCGAAAGCCATGCCTCAAAAACAAGAGAAAAAGAAAGCTAGGAGCAGATGATTTTGCACTTCACTTGGAGCGTGCAATTGATCGGCAGGATGGTAGTACGAAGGATCACATCAGAGCAGCTGGATTTCCAGCTAATTAAGGTTCGCACCTATTGCTGAGTTAAGTAGCCAACAAGTAACGACTGTAACTAAACTGGCGAGTGACCACCAGAGGATGGGGCTCCTTTTCATCTCGCTACTAGGTGGCCAAACCAACCTACCTACAGATTCCATGTCGTTTGACATTACGGTGAGGAGCTCACATGGCCTGTTTGTGCGTTTGGGGCCACCTGGTGGTGGTCTCGTGAGAAGGCCTTTCAGGAAAGGCCTTTGCTGCGCACTGTAGCTACCCTACTCTCGGGTTGCACGGTCCAGGCAGGGGGTGAATGGAGTAGCTAGCCAACCCGGTTGGAAGGATCCAACTAACCTCCTGAATGATCATGTATGGCCTATATATCTTTCATGCCAAGAAACATGCATTAGCCCACCATCACAAAAGCTAACTGAACTACTGTGGAGTATTGTGCATGCATGTATACTTTAGATGCTTGATATCCTTCTCATCTTTCTTTTCGATACGCTAAAATCACCGTATGCAAGAGAAAGAGACATCAGTAGAAATTCTATCAAAGCAGTAAAACATCAGTCTATTGACTTGCTGGAACGTTCTATATCTCATGAACCACATCCGTTAGATCTTTATTATAGCTGCATAAACAAATTACAACAACTTGATAGGACCTAAACAGATCACAACTCTTATATTTTCCCAAATGATAAGTGCCACACGTGTGGCACGAAGCACTCCGGCCCTGGCGTTTATAACAACTAAAATTGCCATCCGGAAAGAAAAAAAATACTGAAACTTGCCATCCGAAAAGAAAGTTGCCATCTTCGCGTAGCTAAACTTGCCATAAAAAATGTTCGAAGTTGTCATGTGTTCGTGGCACACGTGTGGCACTTACTAGGGTTCTATATTTTTTAACAATTGTAGCTAAACACATAGCGGCCCTTAAATTTTCATAACTGAACCGAAACGATCATTTTAGCTCATCTTCCTAACCTCACCTAAGCAAATCACGACCCTGAGATCTTCATATTTGTATTTAAACATATCACAATCATTAGATTCACATAACTGTACATAAACACATCACCTTCTCTAGACCATCGTAATTATAGACAAACAAAACAAGTATTTTGAATCTTTAGATAGGTGTTCTGAAGTGCACACAATCCCTAACCTAGGAAACATGTACACCATGACAAAGAAACTACAAAGAAATCTTTGTGCAAGTAGTGCAAACACGTGTAAGTTAGAACAACGTGTATGCATATGCTAACTCATTTCCTTAATTAAATATGAGGCTCATTTCAAGAATTTCTTTTGTTTTGGCATTTGAAACCCCGATCAACTTGTGATTAGCTTACGACATGGACCGCATTGTGTGTGCAAAAGAAACATATGAATAACAATATGTGATTGTTAATAAAAATCCAACAAATATGTTTTTAAATTGAATAATTAAGATAATCTATTCAAGTTGAGTTCTTTTAATATACTTCCCGGTACATCATCATTAATACCAAGTCATGAACACAAAGATATAGTGAGTGAATTAGCAATAGGATAAAACCTAAGCATTGCTTAATTATTGTTTGCCATGATAGTTCCTTATTTCAAATGTATAAGACTATAAATATGTACATTAGTCTAGAAAATTAAATTTCAGACGATTTATTTGGTAGGATCAAAGCATAGTGACTTACATTACCGCCAAATGAATGAAATGATCCCCACAACAGACATAAAAATAAATTGAAAGATATCCACACTTGTTTCTTGATGCACATTAAACAAGAATAAGAAAGTTGCAAGATTAAAGTATGCATATCAATGTAATAGCGTGTACTATCAAATGGTCGTTGAATGATAATTCCTGATATTTATGTGATATCACATATTTGTTTTGATAAAAAAATCATGTGTAAAATGGCACCAATCTGTAATCATGTAAAAATGACCATTAGTACTAATGTGTCTCTAAAAGTGGTGTGCTCTGTTAGATCTACAAGCTAGGTTATATGGCTAGAAATGAAAAAATAATAATATGATGCACATTTATAATTTAGCATCTACAGATGTCATGTAGAGGAGAGCTGTTGAATTCATTTCAAAATGGTAGTACATGTGCATGCCCTCATTAAATCAGCCATCATCATTTGAGAATGGGTGGATGCTTATAATATTGCTTTACAAATGATCCACTGTGATGCGTTTTGAACTTCAATTAGTGTATCTCGCAAACCATTCACGAATCAATAACACAACCATTCATGAATCTACTAGTTCTTGTATAAAAATATATATTAAAAAGCATGATAACACATGGTTCTGCATGCCAAAAATATAGACATAATTAATGATGTTCGCGCGCATTTGCCTTCTGGCTAGTTTTAAGGAACAAACTCTCCCAGTTTATTCATTTTCTTTTCAAGAGCATTCAGAGAGCTGAATGTATATGTTAGCTAGGGTATCCAAAATTTTCAATGAAAAGGGATGATAATAATGCCAAAAGAAGCAAAATTACAGGGACGATGGGGTCAGGGTGGGGCTACACAACACCGACCAAGGGCGCAATAAAGAAAAAAGACCTTCTCATTGGCTTATGAGTTTATGATTTCTCCCGAATGAAATAATGGAGTGAATCACAGTCTTTTTCATGCACACAAATGCCAAAAATATATCACTCAGTCACATGGCAGCTGATCTGAAATTTGAAGTTGGCAGTTCAGCCATAGCCCATAACTAGTCCGAACCGAAAATTTCCTGTTTTGAAGAAAAGATGGCAACAAACAAGTGACTTATCATTGAAGCAAAAAAAGGGATAAAAAAGTTGGTTTGCTTTCTCTCTCTGCCAGTAGAGGAGCACCATTTGTCCTGCGTCCCTAGTGAGACAACCCAGCTAGCCTTTCTTTTTGCGCTTTCTGTTTTTTTTTTTTTTGCGTTGCAAGGACCTTGGTAGGGCAGTTTTAGCCCTGAGATTGAGATGCCACTTCTCTTTCCTGTCCTCGCCCCATCTCCATCTTTTTCCTGCGCGCTCTCTTTTTGTTTCATTAATCTGTCGATCTCTGACACGTTGAGGTGATCCACCACTAGGGTGTGAGGGCGATGGGGGCACATGGTGTGGTGGCTCGGCTAAAAAGGGACTCAACAACCGAAAGGATGGGGCAAGTAGCAACTGATGGGTGATAGCAAGGGAAAATGAGCAATGAGACCCAGCCAAGGGCATCTTGGGTCGTCTTGGGTGGAAGTAGGAGCACGTAGTACGTTTAAGCTCACTCTAGTTACCAATTACAGAGGGCCAACCGGTCAAGGGACATTGTTTGGGGAGAACTCACTGTCCATAAGATGAAAACATCAAAACACCATGAAGTCCCAAAGATGGTAAAACACACGCCTGGCAGTCATTTCCTTGAGGCTGCGCGAGTGTGCCTGCGCCATTCTCCACCCGGTCCTATCAGAGAGAGGCTCTCGAGTCTGGACGAGAAGTTTGGCGATCGAGTACAGCGCGTGGCAGACTAGCGGCTAGCAGCACAGTAAGGCACCAGCAAATGTCCCGCGCTAACCTACTTGGTCTCCTCGTCGTGTTATGCCCGAGAAGAATATCACCCGCGCTGGCAAGCCGATCGGGGGGCCACATGCAGAGGGCGATCGGTGGACAGTGGGCGAGGTAGAGCCATCGCTGGGCACGTCCACTATCTCCTATCCACCACCACCACTAGCTAGCCCGGTCCATGCAGCATGCATGCATACCCGCACCGATGCATGCATTGCATGCATGGGAAGGTATCTCGTCTAGAAGTAAACGCTCGCTCCTCGGGGATGACAGGCGGGGCCCCCGGAGCTAGGAGGGCCCGTAGGTGGTACGCACGCCACGTGTACCCCATATCGTTTTTTCCGTTGTAGCCCAGACGGGACAAACCCGGTCCAAGCTAGGCTGCATGCAAAGCGCAAGCGCAATGAGGTAATTCAGGAATGATCATGGCAGGATATATGGCAGCAGTGGGTGGGGGTACGGCGTACCGTCTTGTTGCCGTTGGCGGCTCTTGGCTTTGCGATATACGACGTGTACCACATGCGTCTTTTGAGTCAAGGGCCAAATCATTGTATCGGCACTGTGCCTTGCTAGTATTTGGAACCTCGAATCACAGAGGCAACTAACTAACCGGATTATGATCGGCAATAATACAAGCGTTCCGTCATACCTTCCCATGGACCATGTGTTGTCTTTCTGCCACTCTCGATCGATCTGTTTCCTACGACGCGCATAGCAGGCCGCGGCCCGCCACCGGTGTGTCCAGTGGTGGGCCCAACGCGAAGAGCAACATTGCTCATTCCTCAATTATCGGCCGCTTATTACTGTCAGGCTGTGCTGTGCGGACCGGCCGTTGGTTCATCACTGTGGCACTGTCTGTGTTGCAATCGCATGGCACCACCGCGGCTGCCCTCCCCATCGCTGAGTGATCCCTGACCGCCATGAAGCTGCGTGCGGTTCATGCAGTTCTCTCAAGCCAGCAAGCTTGCCCCGCCGGAACCGGTGGCGTAATTTCTCGGCGAATCAAATCTCGCGAGCGCATCGTGCAAACGGCCGGAAATCGGAGCTATCCACATGCAAGATGCATGTACTGGCCATCTAGTCATCTCACCTGCTGGCCGGGAATCTCTAAGCAGTAGTAGCCGCATAGCTAGCTCGCCTTTCCTTTTGTGTTTATCACCATCGAGCAGGAAAACTCTGCGCTAAGCCGCTAACCCACGCGACAACCGGTCGCATCAATCTGCAGTCCGAGTAGCAGCGGCTAGACGTGGTCGTGCACGTTTGGCGCTTGCTTCCCCTGCCTGCTTCCCCTGCCTGCCTGAATCCCACGGCTCGATCGCTTTGCCTGGCGGAATCCAATCGCGTGGTAACTCGCACATGCGGACGACAGAGGGCACCACACGAAGCGAGGAGTGCATGCAATTACAATGCATCAAAACCGTCGCTTCAAATTTCTGCGCGCGCATGCATGTGTACATGGCATGCATGCATGTGTCGTGTGTGTGATCGAGTGTGATTCCCGTATCGATCCGATGGAGAGAGAAACTACGACAACGTACGTACTCCTCATCGGCCGGGTCTCCGATCGTCGTCGCGGCGGACTGACGGAGACATAGATATCACAAAGATGCGTACTACGTGCTCGGCCCAGCCCCTCCCTGCACTCTCTAGTGCGGCACGTGCGTACGTAGCTGCCACGCCGTCACGCGATCGAGTGCGTACATTTTCAGAGGGACGACGATCAGAGCCAGAGCCTCTGTTTATTTTTCACCACATGACATATGGGGTAGTACTGTAGTACATTTTCAGAGGGGTGGATGGGTGGGGAGGAGGAGGAGGGAGGGAGGAAAAGTTAAAGCGAACAAAAAGACGATACGCTTTACACGGCTGCCTGTCTCTTTCTTTCTCTGAGGACGAGTGAGGACAAATGGGTGAGCAGGGCGGGGCAGTCAAGAGCTACTCCTACTGCTAGCTTAGCTCAGGGTGAAAGCACTCCGGCCAGTCACCTACCATGCTGCCAAAGCTTCACCAATGGGCAATGCCATTAATGCATGGCCGAGACCGTGTAAGATGCTTTACTTACTTTAGCCCTACACTCGGTCAAACCGAGCTGTACGTTGTAGTCGAAGAGCGTCTCCGCATTGGAGATGAACACGCTGTTCAAATAACAATCCACTTCAAGAAAAGAAAACCAATTACTCACACTGTAGTACTTGCGTTTGATCGACTACAACAGTCTTCTGTAGTACTAGCCATTAGGCCAACTCCACCGCTAGTACTAGCCATTAGGCCAACTCCACCGCTAGACCCCATCCGGACTTCCGCTTTGGACAGTTTGGGGAGCGATTGGGCGGACGTCCGGGGCGGACAAGTGTATGGGGCAGCTGCGCCCAACGCGCATAAGGCCTCTGGGACCCCAAAGGTCCGTCCCGGCTCGTCCCAGCGCGCCGCTGCCTCGCCCCGAGCTCGCCATGCCGCCACGCGCGTGCCACCATCTCGCCGTGCCGCCTAGCGTACGCCGCCGCCTTCGCCCGAGCTCGCTCCGCCACGCCGTTGCCCGCCCGTGCTCCGCTGCCCGCCCGAGCTCCTCCACCTCGCCGCCGTCTCGCCTTAGCCTTAGCTCCTCTGCCACGGCCGCCCGCCCGCCCGCCCGCCGCCGCCGCCGCACCAACCCACCCGAATCGTCTGAGCTCGCCGCCATGCAACAGCCCTGACCCATCTCGCCGGCACCCACTCCCTCGAGCCTGAGCCCGACGGGCACGAGGTTGAGCATGTTGGCGAGCAGGTGGACGACGCCGGCGTGCAGCCAGATGCACGTGGCGGAGGAGGGCCCGAGGAGTGGGCTCTGGCTGAGCGGCTCAAAGGCGAAGCGGCGGAGGAACCCCGCGCCGACGCACTTCTTGCCACCGCTTCTCTCCTCCTCATGGTAGCGTCTGCTTCTTCTGGCAAGCAATGGCGCGGCGCCTGACAACGGACGCGGCGGCGGCCGGCGCCGGGCACGTAGTGGCGACGCAATGATGGCGGGTGGTGGTACTGCCGCGCAGGCGTAGTGGCGACGCGGCGGCGGGCGGCCGGTGGCGGCAACGCAACGGGGAGCAACGAGGTCACGAGTGGCTCGGTGTGGGTCGCTGATACGTGGGCTAGGTGCGGACATGAGCGGACGAGAGAGGACGAGGACATCGTCCGTTTGTGTCCGCACAGACCCATTTGTTACCTGTAAGTGCATCTAGTGCCACCCCTAGTTGGTTTTGGAGTATTGACGACAAAGTTGGTTGAGGGACTAATGCGTTTGTGAGAATTACAGGATAACGTAGGTAGTGTCCCTCATTGATTCGGTTTACCTACCGGAGATGACCCCCTAAAAATGTATGAAGACATTCAAGACAATGGTGGTATGAAAAGATATTCATATTGAAGACTATGACATGAGAAGACATTACGTGAAGACTATGATGCGCGAAGACTGTGTGGTTTCGTTGTTTCCTTTTCTTCTTTGTTGAGTCATAGGAATCACCGTACTATTAAGTGGGGTCCAAGTGAACTAAGTCAGAGTGACTAAAGTGATGCTCAACTCAAATCCTATGTCTTCGAGCGAAGACAATGAGAGCAAATCTTATCCAGAGCTGGATGAGTCAGCTTTGCTTGTAGCCCAAGTAAAGCTGCCGCGTGTGTTTGAAATCGACCATTGGTACACGTGTCGGTTCCTTAGTGACCAGGGTCATTTTGGACAAATCAGGTCGGGTTGCCTAGTGGCTATAAATAGCCCACCCCTACACCATAAATTGGTGGCTGCTCGGAGTTTGTGCACGGCTTTTGTCGTTTGAGAGCAACCCACCTCGAAGCATTTGAGAGAGAGAAATCCTTGCGAGACAAAGCCCAAACACCCGAGCCAAAGAGTGTTAGGCATCATCAAGTCTTTACATGCATGTGACACGAAGACTTATTACACTTGAGGACCGTGAATCCTCCGGCCGGTTAGGCGTCGCGTTCGAGCATCCAAGAGTCATTGTGGATTGCCGGTGAGCGAAGTCTGTGAAGGTTTGGAAGTCTCCTTGAAGACTTACGAGTGATTGGGCGAGGACTGGGTGTCCTTAGCTCAAGGGAATAAGGTGAAGACACGATCTTGAGTTAAATCTCAGCCTCCCTAACAGACGTCTGAGTTGTCACAAAAATGGAACTGGTCTAACAAATCATGTGTCTTCAACAAGCGATGGTTCTATCCTTCCCAACCTTACTTAAGTTTGTCTTCGTGAAGTCATTGCCTATCTGTGTATCTGTTTGACTTCATTGCTTGACTACTACTGTTGATTGGCTTCATACTATCTTCCATCCCGATCCTTACTACCTAGCTGCTATTAGTCCTGTACTTTCACATCATTGCATACTTGACTATGGCTTGCTTAGGGTAGTTTATCTTCATTGCATATCAATTAGGTCATTTCATTGTTTGTCTTGAAACTTCTAAGTTTTGAAGACTTTCATAAAATCGCCTATTCACCCCCTCTAGTCGATACTAGCACTTTTAATTGGTATCGAGCAAGGTACTCCCTTGTTACGTGTGATTCGATTTAACAACACGGAGTTTCAGCTATATCATTGCGGGGATAATCAAAGTCTCCACCGCTTGCCCGTGTTCGATGGGCCCGAATATCCCTCTTGGAAGAATAAGATGCGTATGCATCTTGAAGCCATTGATGTCGACCTCGGTATGTCGTCAAGAACGGCGTTCCCAAAACCGGTGAAGGTGTCAGCCCAACTGATGTCAAGAAGTTCATTCAACTGGACTCTACTGCAAAGAACATCATCTGTGGTCATCTGACCAAAGGACAGTATGGCCGTGTGAGTGCTCTGGAAACGTCGAAGCTAGTCTGGGACTGGCTGTCCAAGGTCAACGAAGGCGTCTCAACCCAGAGAGATCAAAGGATAAGTGTTCTTCGAAACCTCTTCAACCGCTTCAAGAGAAACGACAATGAAAATGTCCAGCTCACATTCGATCGCCTCACTGACATCACAAATGAACTTCAAGCTCTTGGGGCAACTGAGATTACCAAGCATGAAATTGTCAAGACATTGCTGAGATCACTTGACAGCTCCTTTGACACCCTTGCCCTCATGATACAAGAACGTCCTGACTTCAGTCACTTGATCCGTCTGATATACTTGAGAGGCTCAACACACATGAGTTCCACTATCCGAGAAAAGAGATATCTAAGGCCCAAACTATGGCGAACTTCGCTTTAAAGGCAAAAGTTGTTTCCTCATCGAAGAAGAATCATTGCAGCTCAAGATCCCGAAGACATTGGAAAGGAACTTGCTATGCTTGTGAAGAAGTTCGAAGTTCACCAAGAAGAAAGGCTTGAAAAGTCTTCACAATCCAGCTCAAGGAATGATGAAGCTTCCACCCATGACCACAAGAAGAGAACCTGCCACAAGTGCAAGAAACACGGTCACTACATATCTGAGCGTCCACAGTGGGACAATGAGAAGAAGAAGAAGAGCAAGGAATATGATTCTGATGACAAGAAGAAGAAGAAATCCTCAAGGTCTTCTAATTAAGTCTTCTTCCAAGTCTTCATCATACAAGAAGAGCTCATCTGGCAAGGCTCGTGCTTTTGTTGGCAAGGAAATGGATTCAGAGGAGGAGTCTGCTTCTGAGGAGGCGGAGGTGGAGTCTGGAGAGGAGTCTGACCCTGGCGTTGCAAGTTTGGCTCTAGCCACAGCCTATGTCGCCAAGTCCATCTTCAACACTGAAGACAATGACTTCCACACCAACGCTGAAGCTAATGACGAAGACGATCCTACTCCCACCTACTGCTTCATGGCACGTGGTGCCAAGGTAAAATCACGCGATGCTTATTTTCAAACCTCAAGTGAAGATGACTCTGATTGTGAATCTAAACCCAGCTACAAAACACTTGCTAAAATTGCAACTAGACAACAAAAGGCTATGGAACATACTCAAAAACTGTTAGAAAAAAGCGATGACCTGTTGGACGCTGAAATGACATGTTCACAGTCCTTAGTTGATGACATAAAAAATCTTCATGCTAAGTACCAAGAACTTGAAGGTCGTCATGAGACGCTCTCAACTACTTATGAAAGGCTCTCCTATGATTATCTTCAAAGGAAACAAGAGCTTGAGAAATTGAGAGCGGCTCATGAAGATCTTCAAAAGGTGAATGAGTCACTTCGCTCAGCAATGATCAGTCCCGCCAGATGGATTTGAACCACCATGTCTAAAATGCATTGAGCATGATAATGCTACATCTGTTCTTTGAATGTTCCACTCATCGCTATCGTTTCATTGTCTTCACCTCTTGATGTGGTTACTAACCCTCTGCGGAGGATACCACTTCTTTGTTGTTGATGAAAATGCTATGTTGAAGACATTGCTTGAAACAGGATGTACAAAAGTTTGAAGGGACATCGGACTCTCTGTGATGTCCTCAAAAGCGATTCTGAACCGAAACCCTAGGAAGGAGGGTGTTGGGTTGAAAGGAAAATGAATGTTGCTGGCTCGTCTTTGGAAGCCCGAAAGCGTACCCCAAAACCACATGGGTTCTTTGCAAAGGAACCTTCAGAGATCCATCCACTTTATCTGGCTTTACCTGCTAATCCTATTATCATTGATGAATCCTTTGATGCAAACTATAAGCTGTTCAAAAATCAGAATGGTGAAGTGTTTGCCAGGTACATTAGTGAAGGAAATATGCCCTAGAGGCAATAATAAAGTTATTATTTATTTCCTCATATCATGATAAATGTTTATTATTCATGCTAGAATTGTATTAACCGGAAACATGATACATGTGTGAATACATAGACAAACATATAGTCACTAGTATGCCTCTACTTGACTAGCTCATTAATCAAAGATGGTTATGTTTCCTAACCATAGACATGTGTTGTCATTTGATTAATGGGATCACATCATTAGGAGAATGATGTGATTGACATGACCCATCCGTTAGCTTAGCACTTGATCGTTTAGTATTCGCTATTGCTTCCTTCATGACTTATACATGTTCCTCGTAACTATGAGAATTGCGTAACTCCGTTTACGGAAGAACACTTTGGTACTACCAAACGTCACAACGTAATCGGGTGATTATAAAGGAGTACTACAGGTGTTTCCGAAGGTACATGTTGAGTTAGCATAATTGAGATTAGGTTTTGTCACTCCAATTGTCGGAGAGGTATCTCTGGGCCCTCTCGGTAATACTCATCACCTAAGCCTTGCAAGCATGTAACTAATGAGTTAGTTATGAGATGACGTATTACGGAACGAGTAAAGAGACTTGCCTATAACGAGATTGAACTAGGTATTGGATACCGAGATCAAATCTCGGGCAAGTAACATACCGATGACAAAGGGAACAAAGTATGTTGTTATGCGGTTTGACCGATAAAGATCTTCGTAGAATATGTAGGAACCAATATGGGCATCCAGGTCCCGCTATTGGTTATTGACCGAGAATGGTTTTAGGTCATGTCTACATAGTTCTCGAACCCGTAGGGTCCGCACGCTTAACGTTTTGTTGACAATATAGTATTATATGAGTTATGCATGTTGGTAACCGAATGTTGTTCGGAGTCCCGGATGAGATCATGGACATGACGAGGAACTCCGGAATGGTCCGGAGATAAAGTTTGATATATGGGATAATAGTGTTTGATCTCCTAAGAGTTCCGAATTCACCGAAGGGTTTCGGATGTTTCGAAATGTTTGGGTGCGAGAACCGTTATTTGGGCCAAAGGGAAAGCCCACAAGGTTTTGGAAAGCGCAAAAGGAAGTTTTATGAGTCCGAGGGCGACGCCAGTCCTCGGCGTCAGGGCCGACGCCGGGAACCCCTGGCGTCTGCCTGAAGTCCGAGAAGGACTCTTGCCTTTCGGTGAAACCGACTTTGTGGAGGCTTTTACTCCAAGTTTCACCCCAAGGCTCAACATATAAATAGAGGGTAGGGCTAGCACCAAAGACAGATCAAGAAACACCAAGCCGTGTGCCGCAACCCCGTCCCCTCTAGTTTAGCCTCCGTCATAGTTTCCGTAGTGCTTAGGCGAAGCCTGCGGAGATTGTTCTTCACCAACACCGTCCCACGCCGTCGTGTTGCGGAACTCATCTACTACCTCGCCCGTCTTCTTTGGATCGAGAAGACGAGGGCGTCATCGAGCTGAGCGTGTGCGTAACTCGGAGGTGCCGTGCGTTCGGTACTTGGATCGGTCGGATCGTGAAGACGTCGACTACATCAACGCGTTGATAAACGCTTCCGCTTAGCGATCTTCAAGGGTATGAAGATACACTCCCTTCTCGTTGCTATACATCACCATGATCTTGCGTGTGCGTAGGAAATTTTTGAAATTACTCGTTCCCCTACAATGGCATCCGAGCCTAGGTTTTATGCGTTGATGTTATATGCACGAGTAGAACACAAGTGAGTTGTGGACGATATAAGTCATCGCCTACCAAAGATGTCATACTTTGGTTCAGCGGTATTGTGAGATGAAGCGGCCGGACCGACATTACGCGTGACGCTTACGCGAGACTGGTTTCACCGCTTCGAGCACTCGTGCTTAAAGGTGGCTGGCGGGTGTCTGCTCTCTCACTTTAGTTGAACCGAGTGTGGCTACGCCCGGTCCTTGTGAAGGTTAAAACGAGTCTATTTGACAAACTATCGTTGTGGTTTTGTTGCGTAGGTAAGAACGGTTCTTGCTAAGCCCGTAGCAGCCACGTAAAATTTGCAACAACAAAGTAGAGGACGTCTAACTTGTTTTTGCGGGGCATGTTGTGATGTGATATGGCCAAGGCGTGATGCTATATTTTATTGTATGAGATGATCATGTTTTGTAACCGAAGTTATCGGCAATGGCGAGAGCCATATGGTTGTCGCTTTATTGAATGAAATGCAAGCATACATAATTGCTTTACTTTATCACTAAGCGGTAGCGATAGTCGTAGAAGCAATAGATGGCGTAACGACAACGATGCTACGATGGAGATCAAGGTGTCGCGCGGTGGCGATGGTGATCACGACGGTGCTTGAAGATGGAGATCACAAGCACAAGATGATGATGGCCATATCATATCACTTATATTGATTGCATGTGATGTTTATCCTTTATGCATCTTATCTTGCTTTGATTGACGGTAGCATTTTAAGATGATCTCTCATTAATTATCAAGAAGTGTTCTCCCCGAGTATGCAGCGTTGCGAAAGTTCTTCGTCTTTGAGACACCACGTGATGATCGGGTGTGATAGGCTCTACGTTCAAATACAACGGGTGCAAAACAGTTGCACACGCGAATACTCAAGTTATACTTGACGAGCCTAGCATATCTGATATGGCCTCGGAACACGGAGACCGAAAGGTCGAGCATGAATCATATAGTAGATATGATCAACATAGAGATGTTCACCATTGAAACTACTCCATCTCACGTGATGATCGGACATGGTTTAGTTGATTTGGATCACGTGATCACTTAGATGACTAGAGAGATGTCTGCTAAGTGGGAGTTCTTTAGTAATATGATTAATTGAACTTAAATTTATCATGAACTTAGTACTGATAGTATTTTGCTTGTCTATGTTTGTTTGTAGATAGATGGCTCGTCTTTGTTCCGTTGAATTTTAATCGTTCCTTGAGAAAGCAAAGTTGAAAGATGATGGTAGCAATTACACGGATTTGGGTCCGTAACTTTGAGATTATCCTCATTGCTGCCTGTAAGAGTTATGTCTGAAAGCACCGCTGGGTGCGAACTGCTTCTTGATGTGGCCGACGACGTTAAGAACGTCTGGCGAGCAAAGCTGATGACTACTCTATAGTTCATGTGCCATGCTTTACGGCTTAGAACCGGGTCTTCAACGACGTTTTGAGCGTCATGGAGCATATGAGATGTTCCAGAGTTGAAGTTAATATTTCAAGCAAATGCCCGGATTGAGAGATATGAAGTCTCCAATAAGTTCTATAGTTGCAAGATGGAGGAGAATATTACATCGGTGAGCATATACTCAAAATGTCAGGTATAATAATCACTTGATTCAACTGGGAGTTAATCTTCCGGATGATAGCGTCATTGATGAATTCTCCAATCACTACCACCAAGCTACAAGAGCTTTGTGATGAACTATAATATGCAAGGGATGAACAAGACTATTCGAGCTCTTCGCGATCTTTGAAAGCATGGAGGTAGAAATCAAGAAGGAGCATCAAGTATTGATGGTCAACAAGACCACTAGTTTCAAGAAGAAGGGCAAAGGGAAGAAGAAGGGAACTTCAAAAGAACAGCAAACAAGTTGTCGCCAAGAAACCCAAGTCCGGACCTAAGCACGAAATCGAGTGCTTCTCTTTGCAAGCGATCGGACATTTGAAGCGGAACTGCCCCAAGTATTTGGCGGATAAGAAGGATGGCAAAGTGAACAAAGGTATATGTGATATACATGTTATTGATGTGTACCTTACTAATGCTCACAGATAGCACTGGGTATTTGATCTTGGTTACATTGCTAACATTTGCAACTCAAACAGGACTACTGATTAAGCGAAGATTAGCTAAGGGCGAGGTGACGATGCGCGTGGGAAATGGTTCCAAAGTCGATGTGATCGCGGTCGGCACGCTACCTCTACATCTACCATCGGGATTAGTTTTAGACCTGAATAATTGTTATTTGGTGCTGCGTTGAGCATGAACATTATATCTGGATCTTGTTTGATGCGAGGCGGTTATTCATTTAAATCGAGAGAATAATGGTTGTTCTATTTATATGAGTAATATCTTTTATGGTCATGCACCCTTGAAGAGTGGTCTATTTTATTGAATCTCGATAGTAGTGATACACATATTCATAATTTTGAAGCCAAAAGATGCAGAATTGATAATGATAGTGCAACATATTTGTGGCACTTGCCGTTTAGGTCATATCGATGTAAAGCGCATGAAGAAACTCCATCTTGATGGACTTACGGAATCACTTGATTATGAATCACTTGGTACTTGCGAACCGTGCCTCATGGGCAAGATGACCAAAACACCGTTCTCGGATCTATGGAGAGAGCAATGATTTGTTGGAAATCATACATACAGATGTATGTGGCCCGATGAATGTTGAGGCTCGTGGCGGATATCGTTATTTTCTCACCTTCACAGATGATTTGAGCAGATATGGGTATATCTACTTGATGAAGCACAAGTCCGAAACATTTGAAAAGTTCAAAGAATTTCAGAGTGAAGTAGAAAATCATCGTAACAAGAAAATAAAGTTTCTACGATCGATCGTGGAGGAGAATATTTGAGTTCTGAGTTTGGTTTACATTTGAAACAATGTGGAATAGTTTAGCAACTCACGCCACCGGAACACCACAAAGAAATGGTGTGTCGAGCGTCGTGTCGTACTTTACTTGATATGGTGCGATCTATGATGTCTCTTACCGATTTACCGCTATCGTTTTGGGGTTATGCTTTAGAGACGGCCGCATTCACGTTAAATAGGGCACCATCAAAATCCGTTGAGACGACGCCTTATGAACTGTGGTTTGGCAAGAAACCAAAGTTGTCGTTTCTCAAAGTTTGGGGCTGCGATGCTTATGTGAAGAAACTTCAACCAGATAAGCTCGAACCCAAATCGGAAAATGTGTCTTCATAGGATACCCAAAAGAGACTATTGGGTACACCTTCTATCACAGATCTGAGGGCAAGATTTACGTTGCTAAATTCGGATCCTTTCTAGAGAAGGAGTTTCTCTCGAAAGAAGTGAGTGGGAGGAAAGTAGAACTTGATGAGATAATCGTATCTACTCCCTTATTGGAAAGTAGTTCATCACAAGAACCGGTTCTGTGGCGACTACACCAATTAGTGAGGAAGCTAATGATATTGATCATGGAACTTGAGATCAAGTTTCTCTTGAACCTCGTAGATCTACGAGTAAGATCCGCACGAGTTGTACGGAAATCCTGTTCGGAAGTCATGTTACTTGACCATGATGAACCTCGAACTATGAGGAAGCGATGATGAGCCCAGATTCATAAAATGGCTAGAGGCCATGAAATCGAGATAGGATCCATGTATGAAAACAAAGTATGGACTTTGGTTGACTTGCCCAATGATCGGCAAGCCATTGAGAATAAATGGATCTTTAAGAAGAAGACCGACGCCGATGGTAATGTTATCGTCTACAAAGCTCGACTTGTTGCGAAAGGTTTTCGACAAGTTCAAGGGGTTGACTACGATGAGACTTTCTCACCCGTGGCGATGCTTAAGTCTGTCCGAATCATGTTGGCTATTGCTGCATTTCATGATTATGAAATTTGGCAAATGGATGTCAAGACTGCATTCTTGAATGGATTTCTAGAAGAAGAGTTGTATATGATGCAGCTGAAGGTTTTGTTGATCCAAAAGTCTTGACAAAGTGTGCAAACTCCAGCGTTCCATTTATGGACTGGTGCAAGCATCTCGGAGTTGGAATAAGCGCTTTGACAAGTGTGATCAAAGCATATGGTTTTATCTGAGACTTTTGGAGAAGCTCATTTACAAGAAAGTGAGTGGGAGCTCTGTAGCATTTCTAGTTTTATATGTTGATGACATATTATTAATTGGAAATGATATAGAATTTCTGGATAGCATAAAGGAATACTTGAATAAAAATTTTCAATGAAAGACCTCGGAGAAGCTGCTTACATATTGGGCATCAAGATCTATAGAGATAGATCAAGGCGCTTAATAGGACTTTCACAAAGCACATACCTTAACAAAATTTTGAAAAAGTTCAAAATGGATCGAGCAAAGAAAGGATTCTTGCTCGTGCTACAAGGTGTGAAGTTGAGTCGAACTCAATGCCCGACCACAATGAAGATAGAGAGAAATGAAAGAAGTTCCTATGCTTCAGCCATAGGCTCTATCATGTATGCAATGTCAGTGTACCGACTGACGTATGCTTAGCAATAAGCTTGGCGGTAGGTACCAAAGTAATCCAGAGTGGATCATCGGACAGCGGTCAAGAACATCTGAAATACGAAAAGGACTAAGGATATGTTTCTCGTATATGGAGGTGACAAAGAGCTAGTCGTAAATGGTTATGTCGATGCAAGCTTTGACATCGATCCGGACGATTCTAAATCGCAAACCGGATCGTGTTTATATTAAGCGGTGGAGCTGTAAGTTGGTGCGTTCAAAACAAAGCGTCGTGGCGGGATCTACATGTGAAGCGGAGTACATAGCTGCTTCAAGCGGCGAATGAAGGAGTCTGGATGAAGGAGTTCATTTCAATCTAGGTGTCATACCTAGTGCATCGGGACCAATGAAGATCTTACGTGACAATCTTGGTGCAATTGCCTTGGCAAAGGAATCCTGATTTCACAAGAGGACCAAGCACATCAAGAGACGCTTCAATTCCATTCGGGACCAAGTCCAAGTGGGAGACATAGAGATTTGCAAGATACATACGGATCTGAATGTTGCGAGACCGTTGACTAAGCCTCTCTCACGAGCAAAACATGATCAACACCAAGACTCCATGGGTGTTAGAATCATTACTATGTAATCTAGATTATTGACTCTAGTGCAAGTGGGAGACTGAAGGAAATATGCCCTAGAGGCAATAATAAAGTTATTATTTATTTCCTCATATCATGATAAATGTTTATTATTCATGCTAGAATTGTATTAACCTAAACATGATACATGTGTGAATACATAGACAAACATATAGTCACTAGTATGCCTCTACTTGACTAGCTCATTAATCAAAGATGGTTATGTTTCCTAACCATAGACATGTGTTGTCATTTGATTAATGGGATCACATCATTAGGAGAATGATGTGATTGACATGACCCATCCGTTAGCTTAGCACTTGATCGTTTAGTATTCTGCTATTGCTTCCTTCATGACTTATACATGTTCTGTAACTATGAGAATTGTGTAACTCCGTTTACGGAAGAACACTTTGGGTACTACCAAGCGTCACAACGTAATCGGGTGATTATAAAGGAGTACTACGGTGTTTCCGAAGGTACATGTTGAGTTAGCATAATTCGAGATTAGGTTTTGTCACTCCAATTGTCGGAGAGGTATCTCTGGGCCCTCTCGGTAATACTCATCACCTAAGCCTTGCAAGCATGTAACTAATGAGTTAGTTATGAGATGACGTATTACGGAACGAGTAAAGACTTGCCTATAACGAGATTGAACTTGTTATGCGGTTTGACCGATAAAGATCTTCGTAGAATATGTAGGAACCAATATGGGCATCCAGGTCCCGCTATTGGTTATTGACCGAGAATGGTTTTAGGTCATGTCTACATAGTTCTCGAACCCGTAGGGTCCGCACGCTTAACGTTTCGTTGACAATATAGTATTATATGAGTTATGCATGTTGGTAACCGAATGTTGTTCGGAGTCCCGGATGAGATCATGGACATGACGAGGAACTCCGGAATGGTCCGGAGATAAAGTTTGATATATGGGATAATAGTGTTTGATCTCCTGGGCGTTAGGAGATCACCGAAGGGTTTCCGGATGTTTCCAAATGTTTGGGTGCGAGAACACGTTATTTGGGCCAAAGGGAAAGCCCACAAGGTTTTGGAAAGCGCAAAGGAAGTTTTATGAGTCTGGGGCGACGCCGAGGTCCACGGCGTGGGGGCCGACGCCGAACCTGGCGTCGCCCTGAGTCCGAGAAGGACTCTTGCCTTTCGGGTGAAACCGACTTTGTGGAGGCTTTTACTCCAAGTTTCGACCCCAAGGCTCAACATATAAATAGAGGGGTAGGGCTAGCACCAAAGACAGATCAAGAAACACCAAGCCGTGTGCCGGCAACCCCGTCCTCTCTAGTTTAGCCTCCGTCATAGTTTCCGTAGTGCTTAGGCGAAGCCCTGCGGAGATTGTTCTTCACCAACACCGTCACCACACCGTCGTGCTGCGGAACTCATCTACTACCTCGCCCGTCTTGCTTGGATCGAGAAGACGAGGGCGTCATCGAGCTGAGCGTGTGCGTAACTTCGGAGGTGCCGTCGTTTGGTACTTGGATCGGTCGGATCGTGAAGGCGTCGACTACATCAACCGCGTTGATAAACGCTTCCGCTTAGCGATCTTCAAGGGTATGAAGATACACTCCCCTTCTCGTTGCTATACATCACCATGATCTTGCGTGTGCGTAGGAAATTTTTTGAAATTACTACGTTCCCCTACAATTGGTACTAACTGCAGGAATGGACCACCTATGAAGAAGATCTGGGTACCTAAGCAGTACATTGAGTATCTTCCTGTGAATATCGTCATGACACCACCAAGTAAGAAGACAAACCCCAGACCTATAGCTTCATGTGGCCCAAAGGCTTCATACAGATACATGACTCACATGAGTCACCCTTACGCCAATGTTTTGCAGGGAAATCATGCTCGACTTATGAATATGGCGTGTATCTTGAACCGCTATGTTCATAGGACTAAGAACTTTTCTCGCTTATTCATATGAGTATCATTCATCTCCTGCAAGGCTATTTGCTAGGGCTTCAAAGCCAAAATTCTCGATGCTGCACTTAGACTCATTGCTTCTAAGCCACCACTTAAGATGTGGGTGGCAAAGAAGAACTAACTCTCTTTTGCGAATCATACGGTCTCGGCCACAAATCAATGGCGTCCGATACTATTCTTTGGGGACCTAAAACACATTCAGGACGCATGTTAAAATGTCATTCTATATACTTCACATCTGAATCACTTATCAGTCATACTATATGTCCTGACTTTGATATAAGCTGTGACTGTCCCTATATGCGTCAAATGCTTATGCTTCACAA
This sequence comes from Aegilops speltoides, assembly GCA_021437245.1. Classification (NCBI taxonomy): domain Eukaryota; kingdom Viridiplantae; phylum Streptophyta; class Magnoliopsida; order Poales; family Poaceae; genus Aegilops; species Aegilops speltoides. The sequence goes on from CM038145.1 coordinate 323,301,366, forward strand.
CACTCTTGTGAAGCCTATCCTCCTAACTGCACTGTAGGGTACATCACCAAAAGCTTCAGAATGGATTATGGACAGTGGATGCACAAATCATATGACTGGTGATCGAAGTCTTCTCATGGACTCAACCTTACGTCCATCCGACAAGAGTCACATTACATTTGCTAACACTGGTAAAAGCAAGGTATTGGGTCTAGGTAGAGTTGCAATCTCAAAGGATCAACACATGGAAAAAGTGATGCTTGTTGAATCCCTTGGATTCAAATTAATGTCTGACTCAATGCTTTGTGACTTGAACATGATTGTGATATTTGGAAAATATCGTTGCCTTGTACTAATGGAATCTGACAAATCTCTAGTCTTTGAAGGGTATCGAAAAGATGATCTATACATGGTAGATTTCTCAGCAGGTCCACAGCTTGCCATATGTCTTCTCACAAAAGCTTGAATCTTTGGCTCGCATCGAAGGCTAGGACATCTTGGCATGAGGAACTTACACTCACTCGTCAATAAGAAGCATGTCATTGGCATCGAGGATGTCAAGTTCAAGAAGGATCATCTGTGGTGCTTGTGAAGCCGGAAAGATGACAAGGGCAAAGCACCCTCGAAGACAATCATGACAACATCTCAACCCTTGAGCTGTTACACATGGACTTATTTGGACCTACTCACTACTCCACCCTCACAACAACTGCTGTCTCTATGGCTTCGTCATTGTTGATGACTACTCAAGATACACATGGGTTCATATAATTCTTTACAAGACCGAAGTGCAAGATGTCTTGGTAACCGCAAATCGAGCAATGAACAACTATGGCGTGAAGATCAAGCACATCGAAGTGACAATGGCATCAATTCAAGAACACTTGGACTTGATCTCAGATCTGGATACAATGGGAATCACTCATGAGTTCTCTTCTCCATACACACCTCAAAAAATGGCATCGTTGAGCGCAAAACAGAACCTTCATTGAGATGGCTCGAACAATGCTAGATGAGTACTAGACACCAAGAAAGTTACGGCTGAAGCTATTGATACAACATGTCACATCATCAACCGTGTGTACATCCATAAGCTTCGAACAAAACATCGTATGAGCTCCTTCTTGGCAAGAAGCCAAACGTCGCCACTTGAGTATTTGGAGCTAGATCTTTGGATCAAGGATCCCCATCACAAGTCAAAATTTGCACCTAAGGCTCACGAAGGCTTCATGCTTGGCTATGGAAAGGATTCACATTCCTACAGAGTCTTCAACCTCTATCTCTACAAAATCGTCGAAACTGTGGATGTGGAATTCAATGAAACCAATGGGTCACAGAGAGAGATTCTGCCAAGTACACTAGATGAAGCTCCTCCAAGCGAATCTATCAAGCTGATGGGAACTGGTGAAATCATGCCCTCTGAAGCACAGCCTGAAGAGGAACTTATCATCTCTGCACCAAATCAATCTGAAGACAATGCTCAGACCGAAGACAATCCTCCCAATGATGACAATAATCAGCGAGAGCAAAGTCTTCGTCCTGTTCATCCTCGTGTTGCAAATGAAGTTCAAATAGAGAAGATAATTGACATCATCAATGCGCCTGGTCCACTCACTCGATCAAGAGCAACACAGCTAGCAAACTTCTGTGGGCACTTTTCATTTGTGTCAATATCAGAACCCAAGAAAGTTGCTGAAGCTTTAATTGAACCTGAATGGATTCAAGCCATGCAAGAAGAACTTCAACAGTTCAAGCTGAATAATGTTTGGGAACTTGTCAAGCGACCTGACCCTCGCAAGCATAACATTATTGGAACAAAGTGGATATATCGAAACAAGCAAGATGAGCATGGTCAAGTCGTCAGAAACAAAGCACGTCTTGTGGCTCAAGGATATACTCAAGTTGAAGGAATTAACTTCGATGAAACATTTGCCCCTGTTGCTAGGCTTGAAGCTATTCACATACTGCTAGCCTACGCTAATCATCACAACATCTTGCTATATCAAATGGATGTAAAGAGTGCATTTCTCAATGGCAAGATTGAAGAAGAAGTATATGTCACACAACCACCTGGCTTTGAAGATCCAAAAAATCCTGATATGGTGTACAAGCTAAACAAAGCACTGTATGGCCTCAAACAAGCTCCTCGTGCATGGTATGATACAATCAAAGACTTCACGAAGAGCAAAGGCTTCAAACACGGATCCTCGATCCCACACTCTTCACGAGGACATATGATGGCGAACTGTTTGTGTGCCAAATATATGTGGATGACATAATCTTGGTACCGCACCAACCGAAGTATAGTGATGAGTTTGGGTACATGATGCAAGAGCAATATCAGATGTCCATGATGGGTGAGCTGAAGTTCTTCCTTGGTCTTCAAATTTGTCAGCAAAGAAATGACATCTTCATATCTCAAGAAAAATACCTCAAAGATTGTCTGAAGAAGTTTGGAATGGAAGACTGCAAAGGCTACACGACGTTAATGCTAGCCAAACACCATCTTGGTCCCGACGACAATGGTAAAGAGTTTGATCAAAAGGTATACCGCTCCATGATTGGTTCTTTACTTTATCTATGTGCATCTATGCCAGATATTATGCTTAGTGTTTGCATGTGTGCTCGATTCCAAGCGGCACCAAAGGAATTGCATCACCTAGCTGTGAAGCGAATTCTTCGATATTTGGCTTACACCCCAACACTCGGATTATGGTATCCCAAGGGCTCAAAATTTGAATTGGTTGGATTCTCGGATGCTGATTATGCTGGTGATAAGGTGGATCGCAAGTCTACATCTGGCACATGTCATTTTCTTGGTCGATCACTTGTCATTGGTCTTCAAAGAAGCGTAACTGTATCACTCTCAAGCTGCTGAATCTGAATACATTGTCAGCTGGATCTGTTGTGCTCAGCTTCTATGGATGAAGCAAACTCTCAAGGACTATGGCATCAACCTGAAACAATTACCTCTCTTCTGCGACAACGAAAGTGCCATCAAGATAGCCAACAATCCAGTCCAGCACTCGAAGACAAAGCACATTGAAATTCGTCATCACTTTCTCAGAGATCATGTCATGAAGAAAGATATCGATATCATTCATGTCAACGCTGAAGAGCAACTGGCAGATATCTTCACAAAGCCCTTGGATGAGAAAAGGTTTTGCAAGTTACGGTGTGAGCTAAATATCTTGGAATCCTCTAATGTCCTGTGATCAGGCACACATCCTAACACTTATGCATGTTGATGACTTAGATGTGCAACACACAAAGTAATGTATATCTTCAATCAATGAAGATTTACACTCTGAGTGTGAATACATTAACATGGAATTTGACTTCGGAGCGCCACGATAATTGTGCGTCGTGTCTGGGTCTAATACTTCCTATATGGTGGGTAACGCCACCACCAAATTTCTCTGTTTGAAGTGTTTCACTCATGGCGTTATACTGCAATGACTTTGCATTTGGTTTGTCTTCAGTTTCAATTTATCTTCATGATTTTCTACACTATGATGATTTGATTGCTTTCTGATATATACATACTAGTGTTCTGTCCTCTACAACATTCACTTATAGCTATGTCTTCAAGTTTGGATCTTTTGAACTAAGTGAATGTGATCGGACCCTAACCTCTCTATGCTTCCTATCTCAAACTCTATCTTTCCAAATCATATGCATTCTATTGAAACTGTTGAATGTCTTCTCTGCGTCCAAGTCAGCAGAAGGCAAAGAGACAAACATTAAATCTGTTTTAAATGACTTATCTTTATTGTTGAAATCCGGAGAAGCCGGAACAACTCTCCGACATGCCTGGCGGGCATGGGAACGTGGGACAACTCTGAGTATGTTGCATGCTTGCCACGTGCCCCTCAGATGTGAACCGCCAGGGGCACCAGCGTAATTGCGCTGTGTTGCTCACCTACTTATAAATACTTGTCCCCTACGGTAAAGAAATCCTTCTTCCACCTCTCCACCTCCGTCAAAACCCTAGCGCCGCCGCTAGCTCTCAACGACGCCGGCGACGAAGCACTTAGCTGCCGCGACTTCGTCTACGCCTTCCTCACGCCAGCCGCGGACATCGTCCTCTCCACCGTCGCCAAGTTAGGGCACGGTGGGCTGAACTGCTCGGTCTCCTATTCATCCCATCTAGCAGTTCTTCGTGCGGTAATTATAACTCTATTTTTACCACCTTTTTGATCTTCAAGATTCGCCCTGTTTACCGAAAGTGGTTTCTGCCTATTCAATGTTAGATCTATTCTGTCTACATCTCATACTGCCTAGTCAATTCACTTAGATTTCCTGTCTAGTTTGATTCCTCACTTGTACTTATTCACGGATTGGTACAAATCTAGAACCAACTCACCTATATAAGTGAATGTCTTCGCATCATGAGGTCAATGTCTTCAAACTGATTTATCTTCAAAATCTTCTGAGAATGCATATGACCTCTTCCCTTCCTCGCATCTCTAATCTTTATCACGGTACATGTCCGTGGGAGAATCCCTTGGTTCTCATAGTCTGCATTCGTTTGCAGAATACTTGCAACATCATATCAATTCTCCCGAAGCCAGTTCCTGCTTGAACATTAAGCTTAAGTCTCTAAAGCCTTTGAACGTATTGAAGCCATTCAGTTTGAAGTTCATGGCTGCAGAAAAATCAGCAAGGAAGGGTGGCAGACAGCGCAGAGAAGGAACATCTAAAGATCTACCTGATGACCTAGCAGAACTCTACAAGACAGATCCCAAGAGAATTATCATCGAGAAAGACACGAATCCAATGGATTCGGCGCTATTAAGCTGAGGAATGGTTCAAGTACAAGTTTGTGACGAAGGAATATGCAGAGAAGAATGCCATCAAGAGACCTTGGGGTGATATCCTCTATCGAGGCCTTCAACCCAAGAACAGAGCTGAAGCCATTTCTCAAGGCTTCTATCCTTGCATGGTCCGTGGTGCACAGCCTGAGAACGCCGATCCCACTTCACTACTCTGGTGTCGTGACGATTCTCTCTTCAAGCGCAACTTCCAGTTTGCTGTGGCTTCGGCCAAGAAGAACAAGAAGTCATTGGGATTGGACTTCAACACAGGTCCCTCTGCTCCCCGTGCTGACGGCTCCCGTGATGCTGATCCCAATGTTATCGGCCTCTTCTCCAACCTTGACGGCCTCATCACCTACATCTTGGTCCAAGGTGCCAGAGTAGATCATTCTGAAAATGATGCTGACTCCGATGAAGCCCCAACTCCTCCTCCAAAGCCGCAGAAGCAAAAGAAGCCAAAGGCTTCAAGATCAGCTGCACCTCGAAGACTTCTCGCGCGAAGCCAGCGCCACCGCACCTCGTGAAGCCGAGCAGCGGTCTGAAGATCAATCCTGTGCCTCCAAGAGAACGGAGAAGAAAAAGCAACTTGTCAGACCAACTGATCAAGCCTTGACTCCTTCCGCCATTCTGTGCGAAGAACCCATTGATCTGTCAAGTGATGAAGATCTTGCTGGTGATGCCCTTGAGCAGCTGATAAAGAGCAAGGAAGAAGCAAAATTCTTCAACAACTTGCCTCTCTTTGATGTGGCAATCATCCACAACTTTATTGATGAGTGGTTTGACACCCCCAATCTCAGCTTTGAAGATTTGCAGCTTCCCATTGGCCTCAGTGTTGCCTTCAATGGCGCCATTGCTTCTGAGCTAGCTCTCGCTCAGCGTATCGTTGAGCTGAAGAACAAAATTAATTATGAGAAGGCTCAATTCAAGAAGCATGTGGCCAAGCTAAGTGTTCAAGACGTCAGAAACTTCAAGGTCATGCTACATGAGCTTAAAGAAGCTTTTATGAAGAAGCGTGAAGAAGCTCAGGGCTCTTGAGAGCTCATGAAGAGTTTGGCTGATAAGTGTGTGCTTGCCTACAATGAGGCTGAGAAGCGCAAGTCACTTGGCCGTCCTGGCATTGACCCCAGGATGGCTGCAAAGAAAAAGAAGAAGCTTCCTGCTGACCAGCCTGAACCTTCAAGCCAAGAGGCCCCTCGGATTATCTTCCCAAGCAGCATGACTGGCTCGAAGCCAAAGGTCACTACAACCACTTCAGAACAGAAGAAGACGAGGGCTGCCGAGGCTGAAGCCAGAAAGAGAAAGAATACTGAAGCCTCTGATGTCGCTCCCTCCAAGACGAAGTGCAAGACCAAGAAGACTAGGGCTGCTTCCACAGAGCCCTTAGTTGTTGAACCCTTTTCAGTGGTTCGCCCAACGTCAGAACATCAAGAACGAAGGATGATAGTCCATGAGCCTGCTCCCACAGAGGCTCATGAAGCTGAAGATATTCCAGGCAATTTGAACCCACATTGCTGAAGACATTGGTCATGATGACAATGTAGCAGATGATGAAGTTCTTCCTCAGATCGAACATGACGTGGTATCATCGCCTGTTCTTACGAACAACGAACTCATCAGCATTGGTTGTCCTCTGACGCCAATTGCTCAAGATGCATCGTGGCTGATCACCCACAGCAACAAGACTCCCCCAGTACTCCCCAACAACAACAACAAGCTACACCCCCCGTGCAAGAAGAAGATGAAGACTTTGAGGCCCAGCCAACTCCATCTCCTAAGGCGTTGCCAGCATTTCGCGGGCTTCGCAAAGGACAAAGGCCTCAAGTCCCTCTGTCGAGCGTTCCAGAAGGAGATGTGCAACGTTCACCAGTTGCTCGTCAAGTCTTTTCTGAACCTACTCCAACCGTGAATGTCTCCGAGTCTGAAGGACAAGCTGCTAAAGACATTCCGGCTGCATCATACGAGGAAAATCAAGAAGAAGTACGTGTCCCTACTCCCCCAGTGATTGAAGAAGCTGTTCCTGATGTGAATGTGCCAGTGCCCGACCCTCCTGTTTGTCAAGAGGAGGTTGAAAATGTTGAAGCTACCACCGCCAACGCCAATGAAGCCAATGACGTAGTCATGGCTGACGCTAATGTGGAGCCTGCACCATCCAGTGTGCCTGAAGCAAATGTGGCCACTGAACCTGAAACCAATGAGGCCGCTGCACCTGAAGCTAATGAGACAACTACTCCCAAAGCACCTGTTGTGCAGCCTGACGCCTCAGCTGTTGCCCCTGCTCCTGTTCCGCCACCAAGGCCCCATACAATTGAGCAAGCATACAGTCATGGTCAGCTAACCACTTTCCGATGGCCCATTCTGGTACCTCCGCCTACTGCCTCTGGACCTCAATTTGACTATCATGTTGAGCATAGGCCTCAGGTCCAGAAGCCAAAGCCTAGGCTGCCAATGTTTCCAGGTACTACAAACTCACCAGGGTCCTTCAATGCAAATGGCTTCAAAAGCCACAATACCTTCTTTGACAGCGCCAAGAACCCCTACTCCAAGCCAAGAATATCATCAGATCGGTTCTGGAGCTATCAGCAGAGAAGCTATTACTCCTGCGTTCTATATGATCAAGGGTGCATTTTCCCTCATATGCGCCTTGACACTTTGAAACCATTGCGGACTACCGTGCTTAGAAGAAGCACTTGATTGCTTCGTGATCTTTGATCCGCTCCACTTTGTGACGCACAAAGAACACCGGAATGAAGAGCTATTGCTTCAATTCTATGCTACTCTACACATTCGCGGCTACTATAGAGATATCAAGACATGGGTTCTCGAGTGGATGACTGGAAATGTTCATCATGAAGCCAAAGCTATGGATATCATCGAGCTCACAGGGCTAGCCACTCCTGGAGAACTATATGAACCTGACTGTCAGCTACACCGCAATGCAGTGGAGAGTATCTTCCATAAACCGAACCCAATATGAGCGGATGTTGAGCATGATGAAGCCCTTGCCATCGGCGCTGAATATCCAACATAGTTCTTTGTTGAAGACCTTGAGTATCGCCTCGCACCATATATCATATCATCAGGCGAACTCTATGGCTGTCAAAGGACATTCATCGTGACCAAGCTTGAAGGAGCTATGAAGACCTTGGTCTTCTATATTCTCAATGGCATCGACTTCAATACTCAAGAATTCTTCATCGTGCAACTTGTCGCTTCGCTCGACCTATTTGGTGCGATGTTTTATGCTCCATGGGTCATCGCCTCATCAAGAGACACTCATCATCAACTATCGCCCTCTACTCGCAATCATATGATCTTTTGTCGAGGTTGATATGTCAGTTGAAGCTATATACTCTGACCCTGCCAAGAGGCCTCTTTGTCTTCAAAATGCCGAGCACCAAAGCTTCACTCAACCCATTGAAGGTGTTCAAGCAGCAACACGAATCTATCCATTGGCTGGAAATACTCGTCTGCCTCATCAAGCACCTACTGAAGCCGCTGAAAGCACCATTGCACAAAGGCCTCGGAAGCGTTCTCGCGTTCTCAATGACCGAGAACTTCTTGTGGCCCTTCATCAGAAACAGGATAAGCATCACTTTTGGCTCAAGAGACAGATGCAAAGCCTCTTGGTGGATGTCAATCACATTCGCAACCTTGCCACCAAGAATGCCTTTGTTGCTCATGAAACTTGCCGGCGATCATGGAAGAGTTTGACCCTGCTTAGTGCTGAAGCAGATCTTCAAGACGATGGCTTCAATGAAAGATTCTAGTTTGACTCCACTCCTCCACGGACTGCTGTCCTATGTCGCACTCCATCTCTTGAAGACTCTGCATATTCTTCCTCCGCGGCAACGGTAAATGCCAGAGTGATCGATGATGAAGATGATGCTACTTCACCACCTCCTACTACTACGCGCATCGACACTGCACCAAGTTCATCTGCACCTCCAACCAACGACGACAACCCTGCTGCTTCACCTACTCATGAGGACGAGTAGATGCTCTATGTCTTCAAACCTTTTTGGTCCTTACTGACAAAAGGGGGAGAAGCGTATGAGTTGATAGTCTTCAAGCGGGTTCATATGGGTGGTTGCATTATATTTTGCTTCGTGCTTACAACTCTTGCTTTTGAAACATTTGGTTCTCTGAGTTGTAACACATAAACTTGATGGTCGTCTGCTACTTATTTGCTTCACTGTGATGCGATGATAAATTCCGCATGTGCGATGATAACTTCCGCACTTAGATCATTCTGCAGACGTCCATTTTTCATTATGCATGTCATTCTACTTGCTATATCATTTCATGCATGATGAACTATCTTCATAAGTTGAAGTGGATCTCCACAAGTACAACCTGCCATCTGCATTTGCATTCCAAAAGCAAATTACTTATATGCACATCTTCAGGGGGAGCCCTTGCTACTTATGAAGACAATTTCCAATTCCCTATCCTTACAATTTCACATATTTTATCCCCGTTGAAAACTTCAACCAGTTTGTCATCAATCACCAAAAAAGGGGGAGATTGTAAGTGCATCTAGTGCCACCCCTAGTTGGTTTTGGAGTATTGACGACAAAGTTTGGTTGAGGGACTAATGCGTTTGTGAGAATTGCAGGATAACGCAGGTAGTGTCCCTCATTGATTCGGTTTACCTACCGGATATGACCCCTAAAAATGTATGAAGACAATGAAGACAATGGTGGTATGAGAAGGTATTCATATTGAAGACTATGACATGAGAAGACATTACGTGAAGACTATGATGCGCGAAGACTGTGTGGTTTTGTTGTTTCCTTTTCTTCTTTGTTGAGTCATAGGAACCACCGTATTGTTAAGTGGGGTCCAAGTGAACTAAGTCGAGTGGTCAAGTGATGCTCAACTCAAATCCTATGTCTTGAGCGAAGACAATGAGAGCAAATCTTATCCAAAGTGGATGAGTCGACTTTGCTTGTAGCCCGTAAAGTTGTCGCGTGTGTTTGAAATCGACCGTTGGAACACGTGTCGGTTCCTTAGTGACCAGGGTCATTTTGGACAAATCGGTCGGGTTGCCTAGTGGCTATAAATAGCCCACCCCTACACCATAAATTGGTGGTGCTCGAGTTTGTGCACGGCTTTTGTCGTTTGAGAGCAACCCACCTCGAAGCATTTGAGAGAGAGAAATCCTTAAGAGGACAAAGCCCAAACACCCGAGCCAAAGAGTGTTAGGCATCATCAAGTCTTTACATGCATGTGACTGAAGACTTATTACACTTGAGGACTATGAATCCTCCGGCCGGTTAGGCGTCGCATTCTGAGCATCCAAGAGTCATTGTGGATTGCCGGTGAGCGAAGTCTGTGAAGGTTTGGAAGTCTCCTTGAAGACTTACCAGAGTGATTAGGCGAGGAATGGGTGTCCTTAGCTCAAGGGAATAAGGTGAAGACACGGTCTTACGAGTTAAATCTCACCTTCCTAACAGACGTCATAGTTGTCACAAAGAATCGAACCGGTCTAACAAATCTGTGTCTTCAACAAGCGGGTTCTATCCCTTCTCAACCTTACTTAAGTTTGTCTTCGTGAAGTCATTGCCTATCTGTGTATCTGTTTGACTTCATTGCTTGACTACTATCATTGATTGGTTTCATACTAGTATCTTCCATCCTGATACTTACTACCTAGCTGCTATTAGTCCTGTACTTTCACATCATTGCATACTTGATTATGGCTTGCTTAGGGTAGTTTATCTTCCGCTGCATATCAATTAGGTCATTTCTGTTGTTTGTCTTCGAAACTTCTAAGTTTGGAAGACTTTCATAAAAATCGCCTATTACCCCCCCTCTAGTTGATACTAGCACTTTGATTGCCGAACTTTGCTCCTTATTTGTGGTCGAGCCGGACCAAAACGGACATTTGCGGACAACTTTGTTCTTTTGGGATCTTGCGTTGGGCCGTGTTTTGACGCAAACGGACATTTGTGGACGATTTGGTCGCGCGGTGGAGTTGGTCTTAGCCACCCACAATGCATGCCCCGGACGACAGTTTGCCACGGCGCGGTACAGTGCCTGCAGCGTCACTGCGGGCGATCGAGGACAGAAAACGGGATTAAAACCGCATGAACCAATGCAACAGCGAAGCCAGGCGGCGCAGCGCGCAGCCGGCGGCCCACGCGGCGGAGCAGCACGCAGGCAGGGTCGGCGTGCTGCGTGTCAGCGCGCGGCACCGATCGACGGATGGATCTGCCCCCGCGGCCCGCCTGTGTCGCCGTACGTGCGTGCATCTCGATCGGTCCGCGCGCGGCAGCGAGGGGGGCAGCGGTACGTCCGCCGGGCCGTCCCGTGCGGTGCGTGCCTAGGGGGTGGCAAGAAGCGCGTTGGGAATTGGAGCGGCCAGCGTGCCGGCCGTCGCTAGCCCTGTCCGAATGTCTCGCTGCGCCGATCATCCCATGTTGGGTTCGCGCGCTCGCTCGCTCGCTGCCAGGTCGCGCCCGGGGGCTGCTCCCGTACGGGCTCTGCGTCGGCCCTCGGGACTGTGCGGCTGACAGGTACGGCCAGCATGCGGCACAGAAACGTGACTAGGCCGCAGATAAGCCGTGCTAATCTAAGCGGGAAAGATAAGCAGAGCCAACGGGGTACACGTGCTTATACCATTCTTCTTCCAGGATGACCTACCATCGTCACACAGTTTTTTTTCTTAAAAAACTGACTAGCCTTTTTTTTTGGCGAATATCAAATACTAGCTCATGGAGGTATATTTTTGCAGAAGAAAATCTCTAAGCACCAGCGCCACTCAGGGCTCGAACGATGGTGACCTAGCGCTCCTTGCATGCCTAGCCAACAGGGTGACACCCTGTTCTCTGTCGCACAATTTTCATGTTCAAGCAGTGCAATCATGACTAGCAGTCAATGGGTAGTTTTTTAGGCGCTCTCAGTGTTACACCATGGCGCCGTCTCAATGTAATGTAGAATTAACAATCGGACTGGATGAAACAATCTCAACATGCAAAAGGATGCATAGATAATTAAATCTTGTGTTATCATCATATACTCAAATAATTCATTACAGGTGGGATATGCAATCTCAAATATCAACCATATCGAAGATACAATACACTGTGATATAGTTGTGCCTAAACATTTAACGATGGGAGTGTCCTTATATGACTACGCCCAATGGAGAAACAAACCCAAACATGTAGTGTTTAAGCAAATTTCCTATTTCTTGCTCACCTAAAATTTTGGTGGCAGAAAACATCAGCTATTTTTTGAAGAGAAAGAAGCAAACCCAAATTACGATATAACTAACCGTCTGATACATAAAGTCACTCGACTCTTGTAAAGCATCCAACCATGTCCATCGTGATAAGTTTCACACACACACAACCTTCCATAGTAGCCTTCCTCCCATGTGCATTTGTTTTGCAACTCTCTCTTCGGCTTTTCCCCGAATATTCCAACATGCAACACATAAAAGTAAATCAAGTCAATAGGCTCATTAGGATAAACACCTTGAAAGCAAGATATACTCCTTGTTTCCCATATAGATTAAACATATATAGCACCCACTCATGCATGAATCACATCCGTTCTCTAAAAGAGGATTAATACACCCAAACATTTGAGGTGACACATAGACTGTGGTACCGACACATGATTCAATGCTACATAAACTACACTCCACACATATTTAGCAAAAAAAAAGCATTTAAATAATTGTTGTAGTGAGCAACAACATGAAGTGGGGGTATGCAACATCGTTGATTAAGTATATGGTTACATTTAATATTTTGGTCCAGTCAAGACTCATTAGTGAGAGCGCGTGGTCCCGATACAGTAGGGGCGTGGCCTTGGGTATGCTATGTTAATCCAGAGATGTGTCGGTGGTAAATCCATCGACACAAAGCATTTTTCTTAGCTATTTTTTTTCTTACCGCAATGGGTGGGATAAATTTCCCTCAAACCCGATTGTATGTATGGATCACCTCGAAGAAGCTTTAACCACACCATAAGTGAGAACACTTGATTCATATGAAAGATGAGCTACAAACGACCCATGGGGTGCCTCATATAAGCCTTTGGACTTGTACAATGATCACTAATACCCTTGGTGGGGAGTGAAAAGTAGTTGCCTCTTTGTCTACCTACAAAAGACCCAAAATATCATCAAGGGGAGGATAAAAGCAAGGGTATTTGGTCTAATCACTTCATCCATGAGATGGAGAGGTTTTGGTCCATGGGCATAGTGAGCCATGGGATTGATGTGCCCCCTATTGGAAATATGCCCTAGAGACAATAATAAATTAGTTATTATTATATTTCCTTGTTCATGATAATCGTTTATTATCCATGCTATAATTGTATTGATAGGAAACTCAGATACATGTGCGGGTACATAGACAACACCAAGTCCCTAGTAAGCCTCTAGTTGACTAGCTCGTTGATCAACAGATGGTTACGGTTTCCCGACCATGGACATTAGATGTAGTTGATAACGGGATCACATCACATCACTTGCCGGTAACGAGATTGAACAAGGTATCGGGATACCGACGATCGAATCTCGGGCAAGTACAATACCGTTAGACAAAGGGAATTGTATACGGGATTGATTGAGTCCTTGACATCGTGGTTCATCCGATGAGATCATCGTGGAACATGTGGGAGCCAACATGGGTATCCAGATCCCACTATTGGTTATTGACCGGAGAACGTCTCGGTCATGTCTACATGTCTCCCGAACCCGTAGGGTCTACACACTTAAGGTTCGATGACGCTAGGGTTATAAAGGAAGTTTGTATGTGGTTCTTGAATGTTGTTGAGTCCGGATGAGATCTGGATGTCACGAGGAGTTTGAATGGTCCGGAGGTGAAGATTTATATATGGGGAGTCTGTTTTGGTCACCAAAAAGTTTGGGTTTTATCGGTAACGTACCGGGACCACCGGAGGGTCCCGGGGGTCCACCAAGTGGGGCCACCAACCCCGGAGGGCTACATGGGCCAAGTGTGGGAGGGGACCAGCCCGAGGTGGGCTGGTGCGCCCCCCCACAAGGGCCCAAGGCGCCTAGGGTTTGGGGAGGGGGTGCTTCCACCTAACTTGGGGGGCAAGTTTCCCCTCTTCCCCCCCTTGGCCGCCACCCTTAGATGGGATTGGGGCTGCCGCACCCCTTGGGGTGGAAACCCTAAAGGGGCGCCCCTCCCTCTCCCTATATATAGTTGAGGTCTTGAGGGCTGCCAACACATGAGTTTTGACCTCTCCCTGGCGCAGCCCTACCTATCCCCTTCTCCTCTCTTGCGGTGCTTGGCGAAGCCCTGCAGATTGCCACGCTCCTCCACCACCACCACGCCGTTGTCTGCTTTGCTGGGATGGAGTCTTCCTCAACCTCTCCTCTCTCCTTGCCGGATCAAGGCATGGGAGACGTCACCGGGCTGTCACGTGTGTTGAGCGCGGAGGTGCCGTCCGTTCGGCACTAGGATCTCCGGTGATTTGGATCACGACGAGTACAACTTCTTCGACCCCGTTCTCTTGAACGCTTCCGCTTAGCGATCTACAAGGGTATGTAGATGCACTCTCCTTCCCCTCATTGATGGTTTCTCCATAGATAGATCTTGGTGACACGTAGGAAAATTTTGAATTTCTGCTACGTTCCCCAACACCCCCTTCTTCCATATGGGCTTTGATTTATATTTTGCCTTTCTCTTTTATGCCCATATTATCTTTGGCTTTTGGTGTTTTGCTCGCACCCTATGGGGGATCATGAGCCCGCTAACTGAGAGACAATTTTCTTCCCCCTACAACATGAGTGGTCAATACAATCATCCATGTTAGAACAGAAAACAATTCTTAGTGGGTGTACTATTTTCAGGAAATTGTCCTTAGTGAGCATACTATTTTTTCCACTACTAGCCACATGAAATCTGGCTTTAATATTTTCAAGGATATTCGTGTTTTCAAATATTCTTAAAAGGTGAATGCACTTGATGAGTAGTAATATATGAGAGCTACACAGAAAGAATAAACAGATAAATAACCACTTTTCTCTTACAACCAAACACATTTTCTTCATGTTTTGTAAGTGTGGGGCTTCAGGTTCTCCCACAAAACCATAGTGAAAATGACGACCAGTTAGGCACTCGGTGAACTGAAGTGTAGATTAGATTGTATGGCGAAGGCAAGTGGCGGGGGTGCCATCTTTCCATATTTAGGCGACCTTCTAATCACTTCATGCATGTCTGAAACTGAACAAATTCGGCGGCCTTGGTTGGTCTAATCACTTCCATTACACCATCTGTTCCTTCAAAGATTGTTTATATTTCCCCTGCCAAAAAAATTGTTTATATTTTCAGGAATATTCTTCTTAAGTATGGTATTAGGTTTTCTAGCAATCTAAGAAGATTTACATCTCGAATTATCATGCATAGATTATGTGTAAGTCTTTATATTAATTGGGAGAGAGAGAGAGAGAGAGAGAGAGAGAGAGAGAGAGAGAGAGAGAGAGAGAGAGAGAGAGCATTCTATATAATATTTTCGGGTATGTCTAGCTCTCATATACTACCTTCGTCCTATAATACAAAACATTTTTGTGGTTCATTTGAGAAGAACTATGCCTCATCTAGATGACACTAGCATGAAAAAAAGAGAGAAAAAACAGCATGAATCTTGGGGCAAAATCAACTGACACAAGGATTAGATAAGACTTTGTTAATTCTCTTCTAGATGAGGATTAGCAAATTCGAATATTTTCAATCTTGCTATACTCGCTACGCCTATTAAGTGGGACGTCTTAAAAATTATCACAAGTAAAAGGGTTGTCAAATGCTCAGTAGTACTGCATTTCAGACTTACCCGTGGGTGACATAACACAAATTTTGAGAGTGGCAAAACCGCAATAATGATCCTGTTGGGAGGGTAATGTTGAGACTATTCACCATTTCTTTCCGTGCCCTGACAATTCAACTTTGTACAACTGCCCCACAACTTTGTGGTCCTCCGCGTAGGAGTAGCATAAAAAAGAGGCGATAGGGGCTGGATCATTCTTGTCTGTCTCCGTTGCATTAAGTTGGCTCCCCCCTCCTACGGTTTGTAGGCCCATCCCATCACAAAAGTCTGGTGTGCTACCACCGACCTAGCCAAAAGCAAACCCAGCCCAACGTGCAGCCGCTACAAGAGCAAGATCATCATTGCACGGGATATCCTGATGGACGATGCATGCAACAACATATATGTCCATGTTCTCCATGGAAGTGCATGTTGACACTTCCTCTAAAAATAGGGATAAGCTAGGACGAGATAATGCATCATTTCTCCTCTCTTTTGCAACCGAAGTGTTCAAACTCATGGGTACATGACAGCCGGAAAAGGGCGGGGGAAGACAGGGACAGAAATGTACGAGCCCGTGTGGATTCTAGTCAGATTCTAGAGCAATTAGTTTGTTTGCAACATACATATCCAAGGGAAATGTGTCCATGAGGCAATGATGATATGCCATGCCATGTATATGGGACAATTTCTTCCCGTTGTTTTCTAGCTAGCTTGCACTAGAGAACACTCTAAGCTAAGCGCCGCACATGTATGTGCGTGAGTGTGTGTTGTAACAGTGAACCAGAACCAGCTAGGAGAAAGGCAACTAGAGATGATGGGCTCGCTAAACTGGGCAGGACCACAGGCTTACATGTGCCAAAGCAAGCAGCATGCATGCCACTTTGTTGCTTCAATACCACACTAGCTAGTAGCTACCAGGCACTTGCTTCCCTGCATGGTTGTCAAGCATATTGCCATCATCATCCTTGACACGTCCATATATCCATTGTTAAGACTACTAAGAGGGTAATGAGTAGTTGAGTACGTACCAGCTAGTGTGCTGGTAAAGCTCGAGGCCTCAATCTTTATGGGGAATATGGAACGAAATCTCCTAGGCCTAAGACAGGATCTCTCGGGAATAAAGGGATTTGGTTCGCGTGTGTGAGCCTCTGCGCGCGCCTTCTCGTCGATCGGGTCGAATAATGATTAGGATTCTTGTGCGGGCGCATGAAGGAATCATGGCCTCCGCCGTGATCGCCAAAATCATGGTCGCTCGCTAGCTGAGGCGGAGGCTCGCATGTGTGTACGTGATGCCTCCCCCCATCACCGCCCCATTCCGTGGCCATTCTAATTAACAAAGCCGGCGGGCGCGCGTACGGACGCTCGCGCTGGCCGTGGCCGCCATGAGCCGTGCACATGCCGCGGCCAAAGCTTCTCGCTGAATCTAAACGCTTTCCGAGGGCAAGCAGAAGATTGGCGCCTGCTTTTTGTGTGTATATATTCTTTGCCGATCCACTTGATGGCCTTTTGTGATCAAAAGGCCAACGACGACATGGGCACCAGGTACCTTCTCCTGAGCTACAGATCGAGACGATGTAAGGTAGAGGTTGGTAGGCTTGAATTATGTGGCGCTGCGCTGAAGATATGCATGCATCGCGTGCAAAAACAAGGCAGTGAGTGACTTCTACTTGCATCATTGCATGCATGCATGTGGGCGTGAGGCCCACAAAGATTAGTCTTTCGGTCTTTACTACTCGTACATGCTCGACAAGGCAATCGACTGTTCCATACGTTTTGCTCCCGTCCGTATGGATATTGTAGTATTCACGAGCCTACACGTACGCACATGTGGATAACTGACACCGCTGTATGTACATTGGGTACACACCGATCTTGCTTGCTTAGGAGTACTACGTATATGCTTGCGCCCATTCGGCGATAGATCCTGTACATTCTGTTCAGCGTGTACACGGCTCGTCGGGGGTTTGGCACGATCGAAACGTTCCGATCGGGAGTGCAGTGCGATGCGCGGCTGCCCATCACGCGTCTAGCGAGGTCAGGCAGGTCAGGACATGGTATTTTAAATCGGTCCAGACCGCAGTGCACGACCCGCGTACGCAGCAGTTCAGTTTTAGACGGCGCAAATAGTGTAAGTTGGATTGTCCGTGTCACGCCTGAGACGACGAGGGGGACAGAGCCGGGAATCTTACGTGATGTTCTCTAGCGACGCCCTAGCTAGCTGTGCAGATGCAGCCCATGCATTCCTGGTGTTTCTCGCCGAGGTTGGTTGCATCAGCTACAGCTAGCTGGTCTCGTCCTAGGGCTCATGCCAGGGCCATCTGAATTATGACCCGCTGAGCGATCAATCCACGCATTTACATCGGTGGAGGGATGACGGTTAATACAGTAGAGCTGCGTGTGCATGTCCGAGCCACAGGTTTGGGACAGTTCATCGTCGACTCGGTCGATATCGACGTCGCTGTTGATCGTGTAGTCACACTTTCGTTGTCTCCATGTGTCCCTTGCGTCTCCTGGCCAGCTTGATGAGGCGATGCATGTTCAGTTGTTTGGTTCTCCCTTTGGCATGATTGATTATCCTTTTACCCTTCCTTTTTTACACAAAAGTTATAACTTATGCTCCCTCTGATGTTGTACTAAAGCTGCGTCAATTAATTTTGGACCGAAGGGAGTACTAATTTTTAGTAAACAGTACATGCACTGTTCAAGTTTTTGAAATCTCAAAATTGTCATTTTTATGTAGCTCGCGTGTCAATATATTTTCTCATGAAAATCTGCACACACACACACACACACACACACACACACACACACTACAAAAAACAACCACTTCCGTGATGATACGTGTTTATCACAGTAGATCACGTTTTCTGTCATATGCATGTACATCCATGACGATTTTATGAAAGAATTAAGATAGTCATACCTGTGTTGTCCTAGAAGTGTTCCATGATAATATCAAAATTATCATCACGGAAGAGTCCACTTCGATGACGATAAATCGCGCATCATGGAAGTGTTTTCGTCAAGGGTGACCGACACGTGGCATCCACCGTAACGGGTCGCCGTTAAGCTATCTGGTTCTGGTTTTGATCTGATAACCTGTTAACAGCCAGGACCAATGGGGATTTTCCACGTGTAAAATTCTGATACGCCGGAGGATCCACGTGTCAGCTCAGCCTTGGGACAAATGTCATCCAGCCAATGGAGGGGACGCGCCTATGATAAGTCGACATGTGACTCGGCCCAACAGTGGCCCATTCAGGTTAAAAGGCCGGGCCTGTCAAAATAAGCAGGCCGGCCCATTGGCGGTCTACTTGCGTCGGGCCCATTCACAACCACGGCGCATACGACTTATACAGTATTGGCCCATCAAAGGTCCATTTTAGATTTGACAATTTCCAGCCCATCGCCAGTTTCAACTTGTTAACGGCCTGCTACGTCATTGGGCTCAATTACGGCCCGTCCTTCTTTCAGCCTGTTAGCAGCCCATTATAGATATGGACCAATATGCCGTCGGTATGTCTTTCGGCCTTTTCTCGGCCCATTCTGTAGTTGGGCCAACTTCTAGCTCATTGTGACTTTCAGCCTTTCCTCGGCCCGTTCTGTACATAGGCCAACTTCTAGCCCATTTTGTCTTTCGGCTTGCTAACGACGCGCACAACAGTTGGGCCTTTGTCGGTGCCACCTGATTTCGGGTCCATTAGCTGCCCACATTAAGCAGGGCACAATTTCAACCCGACGCGACTTTAGGCCTGTTAAAAGCCTAGTTCGTAAACTGGGCCTCTTTTGACCCAAAACACTTTCGGTCTCTTAGTGGCCCGTCAAGTAAAAGGGCCGAGGCAAAATTGACATTTATTTCGGCCTGCTAGAGGCCCGCATGCTGTTACCATTTATACGGCCCTATCGAGCTTTCAGCCTATTAAGGGCCTGCTAAGAGCCGTTGTTACGGTGGGCCACATCGATTGGGATTCACTAAATATTAGTTGATTAGCCCAACTAAGGCCCGCTTTGACTACATATGTTTGTTTGTTCGGATGGCTTCTAGGTAATGTTTGGGCGTGTTGGCCCCCATTTCAACGATATAGCACATACAAAGAATTATCCTACTCTATACTATTGCCTCTAAAAACCTAAGTGTACAATAAAGAAACTAAGTCATAGAAACGAAGAATAATCCTACACTATACAATAAAGAATTTACAGCAGATTGTATTCACTGAGCATTATAGTTCGGCACCAGTGATAATAAAGCGTACAAAGACAACAAATTACATACACTTGGCAAATAAAGCTCATACATCATGGACGCGCATCAACAGAACTTACCATTTGAACTATAATCTCTTCAGAAAATAGGGTTGGCCGGATTCAGATAGCACAAATTTCAGTCTCCAAAATCTCCAATTCCTTTATGGTTACATCAATGTCTTGTTTCATTTTTTGACTCCTGCATCTAACACCTGCAACTCCAGCCTCAACATTTTGATTACATGTTGAGAATCATATACACGTTGTCTTGCCACTTCTAGTTGATGCTCGAGAACATTGGCACATTCCAATTCCAATCCATAATCATTTGGTATCGGCCATGCCGCACTGCTCTAAGATCTTTGTGTTGATGTCACTTCATCCTGAAATGTTTCTGTAAATACACATGACTAGGGCAAAAAATATAGTTACAACAGTGAAGCAAGCAAGACAGACTATCTTGTACATGGCAAAATATGACTAACAATAATGTTACACGCCATAAAGCATAAGCAGGTGATATTTTAAAAATTATAAAAATGGTAGTCTGTGCAGCCCGCATACACAAATCTCTCCTAGCTCACCAGAGGAGCATGATGTTGGGGCCAAATCCAAAACACAGGCAGGTTACAAATTTAGACCACACGCAGCTATAATAGTTATTCTTCACGCTGGGTGAGGAATAGCTATTCTTCACCCCATCTCTATTTTGACGTCAATGCACCGTATTTTTAGGTTTCGTAAATTTTGTCTTATTTCATACGTAAAAAGAGAACGTAAGAAAATATATACGTGCCTAAAAAATATTTTATGTTACGTAAAGTTACGAATGTAAAAAGATACATAAAATGCGATATTTCTGGTCTTATAACCTATTTTTTTGTTTTCTTATACCAAATTTTACGAACTGAATCAATGTGAATGTAACTATTTGTATTCCAAATGTAATTTATTTATGAAGCGATCGTAAGATTACCTCGGGTGAAGAATAACTTATTCTGCAACCTTGGTGATGAATAAGTAAGTGAGCAGACAGCAGACGACAAAGTGCTCAAATAGGCTAGCCCCGAGGTGCCCCCAGGTAGCTGAGACGTGTCCTGCTATGCCGTCTGCTGGGAGACGGCAAAGACCTTTGCATCTTTGTCGTCTGCCAGTAGACGATAAAGCAACCAAATAGGCCAGCCAGTGTGCCCCAGGTTGCACAGGTAGCTGCCACGTGGCATCTTTGCCGTCTGCCAGCTGACGGCAAAGTGCTTGTACTGCCCCTGTTTTTTCTTAAATTCAATCAGTTTCAGCCATATGGATATGATCATCCAACACATATACATACCAAACAACAAGCATATATAGGTCCATATCAAACATATCCAACAACAAGCCCATATCCAACCAGCATATATACAATGGTCTCATTCATACATACATATATAGGTAGAAAGTTTAACATTGTTCGTACAAAATCAAAACAAAAAGGAAGGACAAGGAGAACAGTAGATCCATCGACGCAAGCTTCCGTGATCTAAAGCAAGTCTGCAAATTGGGAAAGAAGAAAGTTAGAACCTTCTTCTTCTAGGCTTCTTATTTTTCTTCTTCTTCTTCTTCTTCTTCTTCTTCTAAATAAGTTAACCTAGGTAATTATGCCATTTTGTAGCTAACTAAGCATATTAAGTTAGTTCGGAGGAAAAAACTGCTAAGTGTAGGTCATTTGAGAGCTAACCTAGGTAAATAGGTCATTTTGGAGCTAAGTAAAGTTATTATGTCATTTTCAAGGACAATAAGCTAAGTATATGTCATTTTGGAGGTAACCAAGATTATTATGCCATTTTTTGACCTAAGTATGCTAAGTATGTCATAAATGAACTAAAGAAGCTAAGCATAGGTCATTTTTGAGCTAACCTAGGTAGTTATGCCATTTTGAGCTAACTAAGTATATTTATTCATTTTGAAGGACAAAATGGTAAGTGTAGGTCATTTTAGAGCTATCCTAATTAAAATCGGTCAGTTTGGAGCTAGGTAAGGTTATTTTGTCATTTTGGAGGAAAATAAACTAATGATTTGACAGCTTGGAGCTAAACCAAGGTTATTTGCCATTTTGACCTAAGTATGCTAAGTATGTCATAAATGAACTAAAGAAGCTAAGTATAGGTCATTTTTGAGCTAACCTAGGTTTTTATGCCATTTTTGAGCTAACTAACCTATTTGTTCATTTTGGAGGACAAAATGGTAAGTGTAGGTCATTTTAGAGCTATCCTAGTTAAAATCGATAATTTTGGAGCTAGGTAAGATTATTTTGTCATTCTGGAGGAAAATAAACTAATGATTTGACAGTTTGGAGCTAAACCAAGGTTATTATGCCATTTTTGACCTAAGTATGCTAAGTATGTCATAAATGAACTAAAGAAGCTAAGTATAGGTCATTTTTGAGCTAACCTAGGTTGTTATGCCATTTTTGAGTTAACTAACCTATTTATTCATTTTGGAGGACAAAATGATAAGTGTAGGTCATTTTAGAGCTATCCTAGTCAAAATCAGTCATTTTGGAGCTAGGTAAGATTATTTTGTCATTCTGGAGGAAAAAAACTAATGATTTGACAGTTTGGAGCTAAACCAAGGTTATTATGCCATTTTTGGCCTAAGTATGCCAAGTATATCATAAATGAACTAAAGAAGCTAAGTATAGGTCATTTTTGAGCTAACATAGGTAGTTATGCAATTTTTGGGCTAACTAAGCCTATTTATTCATTTTGGAGGACAAAATGGTAAGTGTAGGTCATTTTAGAGCCATCCTAGTTAAAATCGGTCATTTTGGAGCTAGGTAAGGTTATTTTGTCATTTTGGAGGAAAATAAACTAATTATATGACAGTTTGGAGCTAAACCAAGGTTATTATGCCATTTTTGCCTAAGTAAGCTAATTATGTCATAAATGAACTAGCTAAGCTAAGCATAGATCATTATTGAGCTGTCCTAGGTAGTTATGCCATTTTTTTTAGCTAAATAGGTCATTTCTTAAGCTAAGTATGCATTTTTTAAGAAAAACACTATCATCACGGAGGTGAAGGACCGGTCAGGGTTGCGCCAGTGGCAGACGGAGAAGGATCGGTTGATGCTTGTCGGGAGGCATGCTCAACCAAAGATCATTTGCAATGTCTTGTTAGCATGATGCAACTCAAATGTGAATACTAGTAACTAATAACCATTGAAATGAAACTCACCGTGGGCGCTACACCAATCTGGGGCATCGGCGGAGGGGTCTGATCGTTGCTCTGGCACACAGACTGCACATTTGGTTTTCACGAGTCAGTCATATATATAGTTAGTAACGAAACGAATATTACATGCATGATTTGGCTAATATGTAGGATAAACTTACCACGAGGAACTTATATAGGGCCCGGTGAGACGCGTCGTTCCGATTCCTCTCCTCCTCCAACAACCTAGCCGTCCTCTCCTGCATGTCCCTCTCCCTCTCTGTCGCCTGCCTGTTTGCCTCTGCCAGAAGCGCCTGGGCCCTAGCCTCGATGGCGAGCTCCATGAGGCCTTATCTCAGGATTGGAGCTCGTCTGGCGCTTCTTGATATCCTGGAGAGTTCTAGGACAATGTATCAGTCCATCCCCAATGGCTACCGAGCCATGGGACCTCCCGCCACCAGATATCATCACCAGCTCTGAATCAAAAGGACTCTGGCTCAGGTTAAAGTCCTTCCCTTTCCTCGTCTTCCCCTCGTGTCTGTACCTCAGGAGCTTGTGGTGGGAGGAGATGTTGGTGAAGCTCTCTGGATGATCGAGGTTAGACTTAGAGAATGCCTTGGCCTTCTTGTGCGGGGCAGAATGGGCCATGGCATAGAGGTCGAACAGCGGTGGCACCTCCTTCTTGTTGTGTTGCACCTAAAAGAAAGGAACAAAATATTAGTTCAGGGCTCAAGATAGCATGAAGAATGAAATTGCATGAATCATGAAGCAAACCACATACCTAGTTATCCCCGTACTCAAACAGGTTGGAGCTCCCTTGATGGTGTGGCACATCTTGCATTTGGGCACGCTTATTCTTGGCCTTGTTGTGCTTGGCTAGCCATTGGGAGAGCACCACTCATCCACCAACGCCTCCCAACAGTCCATCCTATCTGCACACCATCTCGGGGGCACCTAAGTTAGTCAAGAGAAATTTCAGCGCTACGCCTATGAATAAAATCAAGGAAACTAAGTACAAGGCCTTAAGAATAGGTAATTACCTTCATGTACTTCTCCTTACTCAGAAACTTGACTCGACACTTCGCCTTGGACCTCTTAATGTCAGTCAAGGCGTAGTAGTCTCGAACAGCCTGCACCCAAGCCTCGTGCCGCAAGTTCTGAAGTAGGCGCTTGCACTCGGCTTCGACAACCATAGCCGCGTCCTCCTTGTGTTACTCAAGACACCTATAGAAGGTCTGCAATCAAACAAGACAACACTGATTAGTATACAATCACTAGATACTGTGGATTTTTAATTTGTAAAGGAGAAATTACCCAAAACGTCTGGATCACAATGTCGGCCACCGTCTCGCACAAGACACCATCGACCCTCACCTCCGGCGGGGCCGAGGTAGCCAGGTACAGATCCCACCTAAGTGCTAGCTGTGGAACCTGACCATCACCGGGCAACATGACCCACTCGAGAAGTACTACCGACAAAGCACACCAAGGACCTGGTTGGGCCTGCGGACACCACGGGCGTGTTTCCAACCTCTGCAGTATGACAAGGCCAACACATTAGAGATTAGTTTGAAGAAACGTGAAGGCAAAAGGTTAAAAAAGACTAAATGCACTTACTTCTCCCCATTAGGCGCAATCAACCACCTCTGATCGTGGGTCATCGGCGCAGGCGGGTTCTTTGTACCACCACGCTGGTAGACCTTCTTGCCCCCCTCAACCAGCTCCCCCTCGCTATAGCTATCATGAGAAAAGTTGTCCTCGCCACCATTAGCATGGCCACTAGCCTCTGGAGACCCTTGGGACGAAGAACCTGGGACCGGAGTCTCCTGGGGTGAAGGCTCGTCGGCCCAAGTCTCGTGGGACGAAGGCTCGGCGGGCCGAGCCTCGTCGGTCCAAGGCTCGTGGACTGGAGTCTGACACGGGTCCATGTCAGCTGGGTCCACCTCCGACAGAGCAGTCCTGTGGTCGGGAGTATCAGCTGGGGGTGGCGGCAAGGAAGGTGCATCACCCTTCCTACCTCTCCCGCCACCACATCCACCTCTAGCACTCCTCTTTGTCTTCCCCCGACCTCTCTTGACCGAGGAAGAAGCACCCGTCGGTGGTGTTTGCATACTGTCTAGCAGCGCTCTTCGGAGGTGCTAGGGTGGACTGCAAGCACCCCTCCCAGCACGCACCGAGGGAGAAGGCTCGGAGCGCTCTTGACCCACGCCCACCATCTATCAACACCTGCAATTACAAAGAGTAAACGAAATTAGTACAACATAAAAAAAATTGCATACCTGACATGAATAATATGTACATAATTTAAGTGTACCATCATCATGAACATAATAAAAAATTGAATACCTAATAACATGAACTAATTAATAATATATCATGCCGGGGTGCTGCGTCGGGGTCGGGGTGCTATGTTGGGGTCGGGGGTGCGGTGTCGGGGTGCTGTGTCGGGGTCGGGGTGTCGGGGGTGTCGTGTCGGGTCGAGGTGCTGTGTCGGGGTCGGGGGTGGCGTGTTGGGGTGTCAGGGGTGCCATGTCGGGGTCGGGGGTGCCGTGTCAGGGTCGGGGGTGTCGTGTCGGGGTCAGGGTGCTGTGTCAGGGTCGGGGGTGTCGTGTCGATGTCAGGGGTGTCGTGTCATGGTCGGGGGTGCCGTGTCGGGGTGTCAGGGGTGTCGTGTCGGGTTCGGGGTGTTGTGTCGGGTTGGGGTGCTGTGTTGGGGGTCGGGGTGCCGTATTAGGGTGTCGGGGGTGTCGTGTCGGGGTCGGGGTGTTGTGTTGGGGTCGGGGGTGCCGTGTCGGGGTCGGGGTGTCGGGGTGTTGTGTCAGGGTCGGGGTGTTGGGGTGTCGTGTCGGGGTCAGGGGGTCGGGGTCGGGATGGAAAATTCTCGAACCCTCGACGGCCCTCGACCCCTTGACCCTCGACCACTCGACACCTCGATCCTCGACCCCTAGACCCTCGACTCCTTTTCCCCTCGATCCTCGACCCCTTGACCACTCGACGACCCTCGACCCCTTGGCGACCCTCGACCATCGGCGACCCTCTTTTTCTACTTTTCCTACTTCTTTTTTTCATCATCTTCTTCTAATTCCTTTTCATCTTCTTCTTTCTTCTTCTTCTTCTCCTTCTTCTTCTACTTATTGTTCTTTTTTCCTCTTGTTCTTCTTCCTCTTCTTCTTTTACTTCTTTTTTTCATCTTTATTGTTTATTCTTAAAAACATAAAAAAACCTAAACTAATTAAACTAAACTAACCTAAACAAAATCTAACCTAAACTAAACTAAACTGACTTTCAACCTCTTCTTTGCATAACTAACATAAAATGGCTGTGTGGTGTGCATGCCAATTTGCCTTTTTTTCGTTTTCCATCCATTTCACATCACAAATTTCAATCAAGCATGTTTAAAAGGTAAATTGTCACACACTTCACTGCTGCCATAACCAGGAAGTAATAGTACATGGTTCACACACAAGCTGCTGTGTATCAACATAACCAGGAAATAATGCATGTTGAGGACACACACACACAAGGTATATATGCACCATATGAATCTACACACAGTTTTTTCATGTTGGGATTAATTCATAAGAATTGCAAACATAGAAACAGCATATGCAAGTTTGCTTCTTTAACTCTGGTTGGTCACAGGGGAGAGGGGAAGAGGAGAGCCTCAAGGCGTGCTACCGCTGCTCGAGGTAGATGGGGATGGCGGATGCGCGCAGAGGTGGAGCTCCTGCAGCTTGCGGCAGATCCGGGGGCGGTGAAGCTCTTGCGTCCTACGTTGGCCGTTGGTGGTGGTCGATGAGGGCCGTGCCGGTGGAGAGCAGCTGGGTGGCGGCCAGAGAAGACAGAAGAGGAGGTGGGCATGGGTGGAGCTCCCACAGCGGGCTGTCACCATGGTTGATGAGGAGGCAGGCCACGGGGAGGGGGCGCAGGTTGAAGAGGACGAGGGGACGGGCTGCCGACAACGGTGAGGTTCCGGCGGTGGGGTGGTGTGGAGCGGCGCGGCTCCGGCGATGGGACGGAGTAGGGCTGAAGGAAATATGCCCTAGAGGCAATAATAAAGTTATTATTTATTTCCTTATTTCATGATAAATGTTTATCATTCATGCTAGAATTGTATTAACCGGAAACATGATACATGTGTGAATGCATAGACAAACAAGATGTCACTAGTATGCCTCTACTAGACTAGCTTGTTAATCAAAGATGGTTATGTTTCCTGACCATGAACAAAGAGTTGTTATTTGATTAACAAGGTCACATCATTAGTAGAATGATCTGATTGACATGACCCATTCCATTAGCTTAGCACACGATCGTTTAGTATGTTGCTACTGCTTTTATCCATAACTTATACATGTTCCTGTAACTATGAGATTATGCAACTCCCGTTTACCGGAGGAACACTTTGGGTGCTACCAAACGTCACAACGTAATCGGGTGATTATAAAGCAGATTACTACGTGTCTCCAAAGGCGGATGTTGGGTTGGCGTATTTCGAGATTAGGTTTTGTCACTCCGATTGTCGGAGAGGTATCTCTCGGCCCTCTCGGTAATGCACATCATCAAGCCTTGCAAGCATTACAACTAATGAGTTAGTTGTGAGATGATGTATTACTGAACGAGTAAAGAGACTTGCCGTAACGAGATTGAACTAGGTATTGGATACCGACGATCGAATCTCGGGCAAGTAACATACCGATGACAAAGGGAACAACGTATGTTGTTATGCGGTCTGAACGACAAAGATCTTCGTAGAATATGTAGGAACCAATATGGGCATCCAGGTCCCGCTATTGGTTATTGACCGAGAATGGTTCTAGGTCATGTCTACATTATTCTCGAACCGTAGGGTCCGCACGCTTAAGGTTTCGATGACAGTTATTATGAGTTTATGTATTTTGATGTACCGAAGAAGTTCGAGTCCGGATGTGATCACGGACATGACGAGGAGTCTCGAAATGGTCGAGACATAAAGATTGATATATTGGAAGCCTATGTTTGGAGTTCGAATGGTTCGGGTGAAAACAGGAATTTATCGGAGTACCGGAGGTTACTGGAACCCCGGAGGTAAATGGGCCATAGTGGGCCTTGGTGGAAAGAGAAAGGGCCAGCCCTAGGTGGCAAGACGCCTCCCCTTTCCCTAGTCCTACTAGGACTAGGAAAGGGGCCGCCCCTCTCTCTCTTTCCCCTCCGTGAATCCTATTCCAACTAGGATTGGGGGATCCTACTCCCGAGGGAGTAGGACTCCTGGCCAGCCTCCCTTGGCCGGCCGGCCCCTCCCCTGCTCCTTTATATCTGGGCGGGGGCACCCTAGGAGACACAAGTTTGATCTACGGATCGTTCCTTAGCCGTGTCGGTGCCCCCTCCACCATATTCCACCTCGGTCATACTGTCATGAAGCTTAGGCGAAGCCTCGCGCCGTGAAACATCAAGATCGTCCACCACGCCGTCGTCTTGTGGAACTCTCCTCGACACTCGGCTGGATCGAGTCGAGGGACGTCATCGAGCTGTCACGTGTGTCAAGAACTCGGGCGCCGAGTAACGGCGCCGGATCGGTCGGATCGCGAGGAGAACGTCGACTACTTCCTCTACGTTGTGATCGCTTCCGCCGGGTCTACAAGGGTATGTGGACAACACTCTCCTCTCGTTGCTATACATCACCATGATCTTGCGTGTGCGTAGGAATTTTTTGAAATTACTCGTTCCCCAACATGGCATCCGAGCCTAGGTTTTTCTATGGTTTGATGTTTTGCACGAGTAGAACACAAGTGAGTTGTGGGCGATACAAGTCATACTACCTACCAGCATGTCATACTTTGGTTCAGCGGTATTGTGAGATGAAGCGGCCCGACCGACATTACGCGTGACGCTTCGCGAGACTGGTTTCACCGCTCGAGCACTCGTTGC
The DNA here is from genome assembly GCA_021437245.1 of Aegilops speltoides. Lineage (NCBI taxonomy): Eukaryota > Viridiplantae > Streptophyta > Magnoliopsida > Poales > Poaceae > Aegilops > Aegilops speltoides. The sequence goes on from CM038145.1 coordinate 323,330,297, forward strand.
TTAAAGGTGACCGGTGGGTGCTGTCTCTCTCACTTTAGTTGAACTGAGTGTGGCTACGCCCGGTCCTTGAGAAGGTTAAACGAGTCTATTTGATGAAGTATCGTTGTGGTTTTGATGCGTAGGTAAGATTGGTTCTTGCTTAAGCCCGTAGCAGCCACGTAAAATTTGCAACAACAAAGTAGAGGACGTCTAACTTGTTTTTGCAGGGCATGTTGTGATGTGATATGGTCAAGACGTGATGCTATATTTTATTGTATGAGATGATCATGTTTTGTAACCGGTTATCGGCAATCGGCTGGAGCCATATGGTTGTCGCTTTATTGTATGAAATGCAATCGCCCTGTAATGCTTTACTTTATCACTAAGCGGTAGCGATAGTCGTAGAAGCATAATATTTGGCGAGACGACAACGATGCTACGATGAAGATCAAGGTGTCGCGCCGGTGACGATGGTGATCATGGTGGTGCTGCAAGATGGAGATCATGAAGCACAAGATGATGATGAGCATATCATATCACTTATATTGATTTGCATGTGATGTTTATCCTTTTATGCATCTTATCTTGCTTTGATTGACGGTAGCATTATAAGATGATCTCTCACTAAATTATCAAGAAGTGTTCTCCCAGTATGCACGTTGCCAAAGTTCGTCGTGTCCGGACACCACGTGATGATCGGGTGTGATAAGCTCTCGTCCATCTACAACGGGTGCAAGCCAGTTTTGCACACGCAGAATACTCGGGTTATACTTGACGAGCCTAGCATATGCAGATATGGCCTCGGAACACGGAGACCGAAAGGTCGGCGTGAATCATATAGTAGATATGATCAACATAAAGATGTTCACCATTGAAAACTACTCCATTTCACGTGATGATCGGTTATGGTTTAGTTGATTTGGATCACGTGATCACTTAGATGACTAGAGAGATTTTTCTAAGTGGGAGTTCTTAAGTAATATGATTAATTGAACTTAAATTTATCATGAACTTAGTACTGATAGTATCTTGCTTGTTTATGTTTGATTGTAGATAGATGGCTCGTCTTTGTTGTTCCGTTGAATTTTAATGCGTTCCTTGAGAAAGCAAAGTTGAAAGATGATGGTAGCAATTACACGGATCGGGTCCGTAACTCGAGGATTATCCTCATTGCTGCACGTAAGAGTTACGTCTGGATGCACCGCTGGGTGCGAACTGCTTCTGATGCAACTAACGGCGTTAAGAACGTCTGGCGAGCAAAGTCGATGACTACTCTATAGTTCGATGTGCCATGCTTTACGGCTTAGAACCGGGACTTCAACGACGTTTTGAGCGTCATGGAGCATATGAGATGTTCCAGAGTTGAAGTTGATATTCCAACAGAATGCCCGGATTGAGAGATATGAAGTCTCCAATAAGTTCTATAGCTGCAAGATGGAGGAGAATAGTTACATTAGTGAGCACATACTCGTAATGTCCGGGTACTACAATCACTTGACACAATTGGGAGTTAATCTTCCGGATGATTGTGTCATTGACAAATTCTTCAATCACGCCACCAAGTTACAAAGGCTTCGTGATGAACTATAATATGCAAGGGTTAGTAAAGACTATACAGAGCTCTTCGCAATGCTAAAGGCTGCGGAGGTAGAAATCAAGAAGGAGCATCAAGTGTTGATGGTAAATAAGACCACTAGTTTCAAGAAGAAAGGCAAAGGAAGAAGAAGGAACTTCAAGAAGAACAGCAAGCAAGTTCTTTGCTCAGAGAAAAACCCAAGTCCGGACCTAAGCCTGAAATCGAGTGCTTCTACCGCAAGCGGTCGTCCTTCGAAGCGGAACTGCCCCAAGTATTTGGCGGATAAGAAGGATGGCAAGGTGAACAAAGGTATATGTGATATACATGTTATTGATGTGTACCTTACTAGAGCTCGCAGATAGCACACAGGTATTTGATCTTGGTTCGGTTGCTAATATTTGCAACTCGAAGCAGGGACTACTGATTGCTTAACAACGGCAAAGGACGAGGTGACGATCGCGCGTGGGAAATGGTTCCAAAGTCGATGTGATCGCGGTCTGCACGCTACCTCTACATCTACCTTCGGGATTAGTTTTAGACCTAAATAATTGTTATTTGGTGCTGCGTTGAGCATGAACATTATATCTGGATCTTGTTTGATGCGAGACGGTTATTCATTTAAATCGAGAGAATAATGGTTGTTCTATTTATATGAGTAATATCTTTTATGGTCATGCACCCTTGAGGAGTGGTCTATTTTGATGAATCTCAATAGTAGTGATACACATATTCATAATGTTGAAACCAAAAGATGCAGAGTTGATAATGATAGTGCAACTTATTTGTGGCACTTGCCGTTTAGGTCATATCGATGTAAAACGCATGAAGAAACTCCATCTTGATGGACTTTTGGAGTCACTTGATTATGAATCACTTGGCACTTATGAAACCGTGCCTCATGGGCAAGATGACTAGAACCCGTTCTCCGGTACTATGGAGAGAGCAACAGATTTGTTGGAAATCATACATCTGAGATGTATGTGGTCCGATGAATGTTGGGGCTCGTGGCGGATATCGTTATTTTCTCACCTTCACAGATGACTTAAGCGATATGGGTATATCTACTTAATGAAACATAAGTCTGAAACATTTGAAAAGTTCAAAGAATTTCAGAGTGAAGTTGAAAATCATCGTAACAAGAAAATTAAATTTCTACGATCGATCGTGGAGGTGAATATTTGAGTTACGAGTTTGGTCTACATTTGAAACAAAGCGGAATAGTTTAGCAACTCACGCCACCCGAACACCACAGCGTAATGGTGTGTCCGAGCGTCAGTCGCACTTTACTAGATATGGTGCGATCTATGATGTCTCTTCTGATTCTTGCTATCGTTTTGGGGTTATGCTCTAGAGGCGGCCGCATTCACCTGAATAGAACACCGTCGAAATCCGTTGAGACGACACTTTATGAACTGTGGTTTGGCAAGAAACCAAAGTTGTCGTTTCTTAAAGTTTGGGGATGCGATGCTTATGTGAAAAAGCTTCAACCCGATAAGCTCGAACCCAAATCGAATGTGTCTTCATAGGATACCCAAAGGAGACAGTTGGGTACACCTTCTATCACAGATCCGAAGGCAAGACATTCGTTGCTAAGAATGGATCCTTTCTAGAGAAGGAGTTTCTCTCGAAAGAAGTGAGTGGGAGGAAAGTGGAACTTGATGAGGTAATAGTACCTTCTCCTTACTTGAAAGTAGTTAAATCGCAGAAACCGGTTTACGAGACACCTACACTAAGTAGTGAGGAAGTTGATGATGTTGATCATGAAACTTGAGATCAAGTTTCTGAGAACCTCGTAGATCAACGAGTAAGATCCGCACTGAGTGGTACGGTAATCCTGTTCGGAAGTCATGCTACTAGATCATGATGAACCTACGAACTATGAAGAAGCGATGGTGAGCCCAGATTCCATAAAATGGCTTGAGGCCATGAAATCGAGATGGGATCCATGTATGAAAACAAAGTATGGACTTTGGTTGACTTGCCCGAGGGTCGGCAAGCAATAGAAAGCAAGTGGATCTTCAAGAAGAAGACCGACGCAGACGGTAATATTCTCGTCTATAAAGCTCGACTTGTCGCAAAAGGTTTTCGACAAGTTCAAGGGATTGACTACGATGAGACCTTCTCACCCGTGGCGATGCTTAAGTCCGTCCGAATCATGTTAGCAATTGCCGCATTTTATGATTATGAAATTTGGCAAATGGATGTAAAGACGCATTCTGAATGGATTTACGGAAGAAGAGTTGTATATGATGCAACGAGAAGGTTTTATCGATCCAAAGGAGCTAACAAAGTGTGCAAGCTCCAGCGATCCATCTATGGACTGGTGCAAGCATCTCGGAGTTGGAATAAGCGCTTTGATAGTGTAATCAAAGCATTTGGGTTTGTCTGAGACTTTTGGAGAAGCTTGTATTTACAAGAAAGTGAGTGGGAGCTCTATAGCATTTCGATATTATATGTAGATGACATATTGCTGATCGGAAATGACATAGAATTCTGGATAGCATAAAGGGATACTTGAATAAGAGTTTTTCAATGAAAGACCTCGGTGAAGCTGCTTACATATTGGGCATTAAGATCTATAGAGATAGATCAAGGCGCTTGATTGGACTTTCACAAAGCACATACCTTGACAAAATTTTGAAGAAGTTCAAAATGGATCAAGCAAAGAAAGGGTTCTTGCTCGTGTTACAAGGTGTGAAGTTGAGTAAGACTCAATGCCCGACCACTGCAGAAGATAGAGAAAATGAAAGATGTTCCTATGCTTCAGCCATAGGCTCTATCATGTATGCAATCTTGTGTACGGACTGATGTGTGCCTTGCTATAAGCCTAGCAGGAGGTACCAAAGTAATCCAGAGTGGATCATCGGACAGCGGTCAAGAACATCTGAAATACGAAAAGGACTAAGGATATGTTTCTCGATATGGAGGTGACAAAGAGCTCATCGTGGCAGTTACGTTGATGCAAGCTTTGACACCGATCCGACGATTCTAAATCGCAGACCGGATACGTATTTACACTAAGCGGAGGAGCTGTCGGTTGGTGCGTTCTAAACAAAGCGTCGTGGCGGGATCTACATGTGAAGCGGAGTACATAGCAGCTTCGAAGCAGCTAATGAAGGAGTCTCGGATGAAGGAGTTCATATCCGATCTAGGTGTCATACCTAGTGCATCGGGTCCAATGAAAATCTTCGTGACAATCTTGGAGCAATTGCCTTAGCAAAGGAATCCAGATTTCACAAGAGGACCAAGCACATCAAGAGACGCTTCAATTCCATCCGGACTTAGTCCGGTGGGAGACATAGAGATTTGCAAGATACATACGGATCTGAATGTTGCGCACTGCTGACTAAGCCTCTTCCACGAGCAAAACATGATCAGCACCAAGACTCCATGGGTGTTAGAATCATTACTATGTAATCTAGATTATTGACTCTAGTGCAAGTGGGAGATCAAGGAAATATTCCCTAGAGGCAATAATAAAGTTATTATTTATTTCCTTATTTCATGATAAATGTTTATCATTCATGCTAGAATTGTATTAACCGAAACATGATACATGTGTGAATGCATAGACAAACAAGATGTCACTAGTATGCCTCTACTAGACTAGCTTGTTAATCAAAGATGGTTATGTTTCCGACCATGAACAAAGAGTTGTTATTTGATTAACAAGGTCACATCATTAGTAGAATGATCTGATTGACATGACCCATTCCATTAGCTTAGCACACGATCGTTTAGTATGTTGCTCTGCTTTTATCCATAACTTATACATGTTCCTGTAACTATGAGATTATGCAACTCCGTTTACGGAGGAACACTTTGGTGCTACCAAACGTCACAACGAATCGGGTGATTATAAAGGAGTACTACAGTGTCTCCAAAGGCGGATGTTGGGTTGGCGTATTTGAGATTAGGTTTTGTCACTCCGATTGTCGGAGAGGTATCTCTGGGCCCTCTCGGTAATGCACATCACTGAAGCCTTGCAAGCATTACAACTAATGAGTTAGTTGTGAGATGATGTATTACGGAACAAGTAAAGAGACTTGCCAGTAACGAGATTGAACTAGGTATTGGATACCGACGATCGAATCTCGGGCAAGTAACATACCGATGACAAAGGGAACAACGTATGTTGTTATGCGGTCTGAACGACAAAGATCTTCGTAGAATATGTAGGAACCAATATGGGCATCCAGGTCCCGCTATTGGTTATTGACCGAGAATGGTTCTAGGTCATGTCTACATTATTCTCGAACCGTAGGGTCCGCACGCTTAAGGTTTCGATGACAGTTATTATGAGTTTATGTATTTTGATGTACCGAAGAAGTTCGGAGTCCCGGATGTGATCACGGACATGACGAGGAGTCTCGAAATGGTCGAGACATAAAGATTGATATATTGGAAGCCTATGTTTGGAGTTTGGAATGGTTCCGGGTGAAAACAGGAATTTACCGGAGTACCGGGAGGTTACCGGAACCCCTCGGGAGGTAAATGGGCCATAGTGGGCCTTGGTGGAAAAGAGAAAGGGCCAGCCCTAGGTGGCACAGCGCCTCCCCTTTCCCTAGTCCTACTAGGACTAGGAAAGGGGCCGCCCCTCTCTCTCTTTCCCCTCCGGTGAATCCTATTCCAACTAGGATTGGGGGAATCCTACTCCCGAGGGAGTAGGACTCCTGGCGCGCCTCCTTGGCCGGCCCCCCCTCCCCTGCTCCTTTATATACGGGGGGCAGGGGGCACCCTAGAGACACAAGTTTGATCTACGGATCGTTCCTTAGCCGTGTCGGTGCCCCCTCCACCATATCCCACCTCGGTCATACCATCGCAAGCTTAGGCGAAGCCTCGCCCGTGAAACATCAAGATCGTCACCACGCCGTCGTCTTGTGGAACTCTCCCTCGACACTCGGCTGGATCGAGTACTGAGGGACGTCATCGAGCTGTCGTGTGTCAAGAACTCGGGCGCCGAGTAACGGCGCCGGATCGGTCGGATCGCGAGGAGAACGTATGACTACTTCCTCTACGTTGTGATCGCTTCGCTTGGGTCTACAAGGGTATGTGGACAACACTCTCCCTCTCGTTGCTATACATCACCATGATCTTGCGTGTGCGTAGGAAATTTTTTGAAATTACTACGTTCCCCAACAAGGGCGGCCACCGCAGCCTGCGTCCGCTAAGCGAGGCGGGCACGCGGGGCGGGAGGGTGGGTCGGCGACGGGGCGGGCTCCGGTGGTGGCGTGGGGCGACGGTGGCTCGGACACAGGGGCGGCGCAGGCGAGGTGAGGGGAAAGGGGGAGAGAGGGGAGAGAGAGGGGTGGGGTGCAGGGCGCTGACCATTTTTTAGTTAGGTCAAACTTCTTTGCGTCTGCTAGCAGACGACAAAGAAGCTTGGCCGTCTGCTAGCAGACGGTAAAGAGCCTAGCTAGTGGGGTGGGCCCGGTGTTGGGGAACGTGGTAATTTCAAAAAATTTCCTACAATCACGCAAGATCTATCGAGGTGATGCATAGCAAAGAGAGGGGAGAGTGTGTCCACATACCCTCGTAGACCGAAAGCGGAAGCGTTTCAATAACGCGGTTGATGTAGTCAAACTTCTTAACGATCCAACCGATCAAGTAGCAAACGTACGGCACCTCCGCGTTCAGCACACGTTCAGCTCGATGATGTCCCTCGTGCTCTTGATCTAGTTGAGGACGGGGGTGAATTCCGCAGCACAACAGCATGGCGACGATGATGATGATGTTACCGGCGCAGGGCTTCACCTAAGCACTACGACGATATGACCGAGGTGTGTAACTGTGGAGGGGGGGGGGGGTACCGCACACGGCGAAGACAAATCTTGGAGTGCCTTTGGGGTGCCCCCTGCCCATGTATATAAAGGAGGGAGGAAGAGGAGGCCGGCCTAGAGGGGGCGCGCTAAAGGGGGGAGTCCTACTTGGACTCTCGGTCCAAGTAGGGTTCGCCCCCCTTTCCTATTCCCACTAGGAGAAGGAAGGGAAGGAGGAAGAGGGGAGAAGGAAGGAGGGGGGCGCCGCCCCCTCCTAGTCCAATTCGGACCAGCCCATGGGGGGGGGGGCTCTCCTTCCCCGTATGGCCCATTAAGGCCCACTACTTCCCCCGGCGAATTCCCATAACTCTCCGGTACTCTGAAAAATACCCGAATCACTCGGAACCTTTCCGATGTCCGAATATAGCCTTCCAATATATCTATCTTTACCTATCGACCATTTCGAGACTCCTCTTCATGTCCACGATCTCATCCGGCACTCCGAACAAGCTTCGGTCATCAAATCACATAAACTCATAATAAAAATCGTCATCGAACGTTAAGCGTGCGGACCCTACGGGTTTGAGAACTATGTAGACATGACCGAGACATATCTCCGGTCTATAACCAATAGCGGAACCTGGATGCTCATATTGGCTCCCACATATTCTACGAAGATCTTTATCGGTCAAACCGCATAACAACATACATTGTTCCCTTTGTCATCGGTATGTTACTTGCCCGAGATTCGATCGTTGGTATCATCATACCTAGTTCAATCTCGTTATCGGCAAGTCTCTTTACTCGTTTCGTAATGCTTCATCCCGCAACTAACACATTAGTCACAATGCTTGCAAGGCTTATAGTGATGAGCATTACCGAGAGGCCCCAGAGATGCCTCTCTGAAACACGGAGTGACAAATCCTAATCTCGATCTATGCCAACCCAACAAACACCTTCGGAGACACCTATAGAGCATATTTATAATCACCCAGTTATGTTGTGACATTTGATAGCACACAAGGTGTTCCTCCAGTATTAGGGAGTTTCATAATCTCATAGTCCGAGGAACATGTATAAGTCATGAAGAAAGCAGTAGCAATGAAACTGTAATGATCATAATGCTAAGCTAACGAATGAGTCTTGTCCATCACATCATTCTCCTAATGATGTGATCCCGTTTATCAAATGATAGCACATGTCTATGGTTACGAAACATAACCATCTTTGATAAACGAGCTAGTCAAGTAGAGGCATACTAGGGACACTTTGTTTTGTCTATGTATTCACACATGTACTAAGTTTCCGGTTAATACAATTATAGCATGGATAATAAACATTTATCATGAAATAAGGGAATAAATAATAATTTTATTATTGCCTCTAAGGCATATTTCCTTCAGTCTCCCACTTGCACTAGAGTCAATAATCTAGTTCACATCGCCATGTGATTTAACACCAATAGTTCACATCTGTATGCGATTAACACCCATAGTTCACATCGCCATGTGAACAATACCCAAAGGGTTTACTAGAGTCAGTAATCTAGTTCACATCGCTATGTGATTAACACCCAAAGAGTACTAAGGTGTGATCATGTTTTGCTCATGAGAAAAGTTTAGTTAACGGGTCTGTCACATTCGGAGCCATGTCTATTTTGCAAATATTCTATGTCTACAATGCTCTGCATGGAGCTACTCCAGCTAATTGCTCCCACTTTCAATATGTATCCATATTGAGACTTAGAGTCATCTGGATCGGTGTAAAATTTTGCATCGACGTAACTCTTTACGATGAACTCTTTATCACCCCCATAACCGAGAAACATTTCCTTAGTTCTCACTAAGGATAATTTTGACCGCCGTCCAGTGATCTACTCCTAGATCACTATTGTACCCCTTTGCCAAACTCATGGCAAGGTACACAATAGGTCTGGTACACAACATATCATACTTTATAGAACCTATGGCTGAGGCATAGGGAATGACTTTCATTCTCTTTCTGTTTTCTGCTGTGGTTGGGTTTTGAGTCTTAATCAACTTTACACCTTGTTATACAGACAAGAACTCCTTCTTTGACTGATCCATTTTGAACTCTTTCAAAAACTTGTCAAGGTATGTATTCATTGAAAAAACTTATCAAGTGTCATGATCTATCTCTATAGATCTTGATGCCCAATATATAAGCAGCTTCACTGAGGTCTTTCTTTGAAAAATCTCCTTTCAAACTCTCCTTTATGCTTTGCAGAAAATTCTACATTATTTATGGTCAACAATATGTCAATCACATATACTTATCAGAAAGGCTGTAGTGCTCCCACTCACTTTTTTTTGTAAATACAGGCTTCACCGCAAGTCTGTATAAAACTATATGCTTTGATCAACTTATCAAAGTGTATATTCCAACTCTGAGATGCTTGTACCAATCCATAGATGGATTGCTGGAGCTTGCACACCTTGTTAGTACCTTTAGGATCGACAAAACCTTCTGGTTGCATCATACACAACTCTTCTTTAAGAAATACCCATTTAAGGAATTCAATTTTGACATCCATTTGCCAGATTTCATAAAATATGGCAACTGCTAACATGATTCAGATGGATTTAAGCATTGCTACAGTTAAGAAAATCTCATTGTAGTCAACACCTTGAACTTTGTCGAAAACCTTTTGCGACAAGTCGAGCTTTGTAGATAGTAACACTACTACCAGCGTCCGTCTTCCTCTTGAAGATCCATTTATTTTCTATGGCTTGCCAATCATCGGGAAAGTCCACTAAAGTCCACATTTTGTTCTCATACATGGAGCCCATCTCAAATTTCATGGCCTCATGACATTTTGCGGAATCTGGGCTCATCATCGCTTCCTCATAGTTTGTAGGTTCATCATGGTCTAGTAACATGACTTCCAGAACAGGATCACCGTACCACTCTGGTGCGGATCATACTCTAGAAAACCTACGAGGTTCAGTAGTAGCTTGATCTGAAGTTTCATGATCATCATCATTAGCTTCCTCACTAATTGGTGTAGGAATCACTGGAACTGATTTCTATGATGAACTACTTTCCAATAAGGGAGAAGGGTACAATTACCTCATCAAGGTCTAGTTTCCTCCCACTCACTTCTTTCGAGAGAAACTCCTTCTCTCTCTAGAAAGGGACCATTCTTATCAACGAATATCTTGCCTTCGGATCTATGATAGAAGGTGTACCCAACAGTTTCCTTTGGGTATCCTATGAAGACGCATTTCTCCGATTTGGGTTCGAGCTTATCAGGTTGAAGCTTTTTCGCATAAGCATCGCAGCCCCAAACTTTAAGAAATGACAACTTTGGTTTCTTGACAAGCCACATTTCATAAGGCGTCGTCTCAACGGATTTTGATGGTGCCCTGTTTAACGTGAATGCAGCTATCTCTAATGCATAACCCCAAAACGATAATGGTAAATCGGTAAGAGACATCATAAATCGCACCATATCCAATAAAGTGCGGTTACGACATTCGGACACACCATTACGCTTTGGTGTTCCAGGTGGCGTGAGTTGTGAAACTATTCCACATTGTTTTAAATGAAGGCCAAAGACGTAACTCAAATATTCTCCTCCACGATCAGATCGTAGAAACTTTATTTTCTTGTTACGATGATTCACCACTTCACTCTGAAATTCTTTGAACTTTTCAAATGTTTCAGACTTGTGTTTCATTAAGTAGATATACCCATATCTGCTTAAATCATCTGTGAAGGTTAGAAAATAACGATACTCGCCACGAGCATCAACACTCATTGGACCGCATACATCGGTATGTATTATTTCTAATAAGTCACTAGCTTGTTCCATTGTTCCGGAGAACAGAGTTTTAGTCATCTTGCCCATAAGGCACGGTTCGTAAGTATCAAATGATTCATAATCAAGTAATTCCAAAAGTCCATCTATATGGAGTTTCTTTATGCGCTTTACACCGATATGACCCAAACGGCAGTACCATAAATAAGTTGCACTATCATTATCAACTTTGGATCTTTTGGCAACAATACTATGAATATGTGTATTACCACGATTGAGATTCAATAAACCATCAGCATTGGGTGTATGACCATAGAAGGTTTTATTCATGTAAACAGAATAACAATTATTCTCTGTCTTAAATGAATAACCGTATTGCAATTAACATGATCTAATCATATTCATGCTCAACGCAAACACCAAATAACATTTATTTAGGTTCAACACTAATCACGAAAGTATAGGGAGTGCTCTATGATGATCATATCACACATCGTCGCTTCATCCTCAACTAGTCTCTATTTATTCTGCAACTCCTATTTTGAGTTACTAATCTTAGCAACCAAACAAGTATCAAATACCCAAGGATTACTACGAGCACTAGTAAGGTACACATCAATAATATGTACTACCTCCGTCTCAGTTTACAAGTCCTGCGCGTATACCTAGGTTGCCAATTTTATCACCCTAATATAAACTATATAACACAAAAATTATACCTTTTGAAAGTAGAAACTCCGTAGTTTACGTTGGTATATTTTTTGTAATATATGACTTGTATTAGGTTGGTCAAATTGACGACCTAGGGGTACGCGCATGCCCTGTAAACTGAGAGAGAGGTAGTATATCAAATATACCTTTGTTCACTTTGCCATCCTTCTTATCCGCCAAGTATTTGGGGCAGTTCCAGTTCCAGTGACCATTTCCTTTGCAGTAGAAGCACTCCGTTTCAGGCTTAGGTCCAGCTTTTGGCTTCTTTGCGGGAGTGACAACTTGCTTGCCATTCTTCTTGAAGTTCCCTTTCTTTCCCTGTGCCCTTTTCTTGAAACTAGTGGTCTTGTTTAATCATCAACACTTGATGCTCTTTCTTGATTTCTACCTTCGTCGATTTCAGCATCACGAAGAGCTCGGGAATCATTTTCGTCATCCCTTGCATACTATAGTTCATCATGAAGTTCCAATAACTTGGTGATGGTGACTAGAGAACTCTTTAAATCACTATCTTATCTGGAAGATTAACTCCCACTTGATTCAAGTGATTGTAGTACCCAGTCATTCTGAGCACATGCTCACTAGCTGAGCAATTCTCCTCCATCTTTTAGGCAAAGTACTTGTCAGAGGTCTCATACCTCTTGACATGGGCATGAGTCAGAAATACCAATTTCAGCTCTTGGAACATCTCATGTGCTCTGTGATGTTTCAAAAACATTTTTGAATTCCCGGCTCTAAGCCGTAAAGCATGGTGCACTAAACTATCAAGTAGTCATCATATTGAGCTAGGCAAACATTCATAACATCTGCATCTGCTCCTGCAGTAGGTATGCCACCTAGCAGTGCACCAAGGACATAATTCTTCTGTGCAGCAATGAGGATACACCTCAGATCAGGGACCCAATCCGCATCATTGCTACTATCATCTTTCAACTTAGTTTTCTCTAGGAACATATAAAAAACATAGGGAAGCTATAACGCGAGCTATTGATCTACAACATAATTTGCAAAATACTATCAGCACTAAGTTCATGATAAATTAAAGTTCAATTAATCATATTACTTAAGAACTCCCACTTAGATAGACATCCCTCTAGTCATCTAAATGATCACGTGATCCAAATCAACTAAACCATGTTTGATCATCACATGAGATGGAGTAGTTTTCAATGGTGAACATCACTATGTTGATCATATCTACTATATGATTCACGCTCGACCTTTCGGTCTCCAGTGTTCTGAGGCCATATCTGCATGTGTAGGCTCGTCAAGTTTAACCTGAGTATTCTGCATGTGCAAAACTAGCTTGCATCTGTTGTATGTGAACGTATAGCTTATCACACCCGATCATCACGTGGTGTCTCGGTACGAAGAACTGCTGCAACGGTGCATACTCAGGGAGAACACTTATACCTTGAAATTTTAGTAAGGGATCATCTTATAATGTTACCGCCGAACTAAGCAAAATAAGAATATAAAAGATAAACATCACATGCAATCAAAAAATATGTGACATGATATGGCCATCATCATCTTGTGCCTTTGAAATCCATCTCCAAAGTACCATCATGATCTCCATCATCACCGGCATGACACCATGATCTCCATCATTTTGATATTTATCAACATGTCATCACATGGTCGTCTCACCAACTATTGTTTTTGCAACTATTGCTATCGTATAGCAATAAAGTAAAGCAATTACATGGCACTTGCATCTTATGCAATAAAGAGACAACCATAAGGCTCCTGCCAGTTGCTAATAACTTTAACAAAACATGATCTGTAACGCCCTCGATGCGGCTATATCTCCCACGTGTCGAAGCACGACTTAGAGGCATAACCGCATTGAAAGCAATGTCGCAAGTGAGGTAATCTTCACACAACCCATGTAATACATAAGGGAAAAAGATACATAGTTGGCTTATAATCGCCACTTCACACAATTACATGAATAAAGCATTACATCATCCAGATACAATCAAGGTCCGACTATGGAACCAAAATAAAAGAAGAACCCCAAATGCACAAAGGTCCCGATCGACCCCAACCTGGGCTCCACTCTTGATCAACTAGAACGAAACAACACAAAGGGCAAGATCTTCATCGAGCTCCTCCTTGAGCTTGGTTGCGTCACCGCTTTCGGTAACATAGGCACCGCAAACTGGTTTTGGAAGTATCCGGTGAGTCACGAGGACTCAACAATCTCGCACCATGAGATCAAGATTATTAAGCTTATGGGTAAGGTAAAGGCATGAGGTGGAGCTGCAGCAAGCGACTAGCATATATGGTGGCTAACATACGCAAATGAGAGCGAGAAGAGAAGGCAAAGCACGGTCGATAAAAATATGATCAAGAAGTGATCCTATAGCAACCTACGTCAAGCATAACTCCAACACCGTGTTCACTTCCCGGACTCCGCCGGAAAGAGACCATCACGGTTGCACACATAGTTGATGTATTTTAATTAAGGTCAACTTCAGGTCTTGTACAACCGGACGTTAACAAATTCCCATCTGCCACATAACCGCGGGCACGGCTCTCGAAAGTTTATACCCTGCAGGGGTGTCCCAACTTAGCCCATGACAGGCTCTCGCGATCAACGAAGGAATAGACCTTCACCCAAGACACTCCGATCAGACTCGGTATCCCGGTACATCAAGACATTTCGACAATGGTAAAACAAGACCAGCAAGACCTCCCGCTGTGCCGACAAATCCCGATAGGAGCTGCACATATCTCGTTCTCAGGGCACACCGGATGAGCCAGACGTCGGGTTGGCATAGACCCTGGTTGCCCAGGGGGCGCCGGACATCGCTTAGGTTGGACCAACACTCGAAGGAGCACTGGCCCGGGGGGGCTAAAATAAAGATGACCCTCGGGCTCCGGAAACCCAAAGGAAGAAAAGGGCTAGGTGAGGCAAATGGTAAAAGTCAATGTTGGGCCTTGCTGGACAAGTTTTATTCAAAGTGAACTGTCAGGGGGGTCCCATAAATCACCCGACCGCGTAAGGAACGCAAAATCCGGGAACATAACACCGGTATGACGGAAACTAGGGCGGCAAGAGTGGAACAAAACACCAGGCATAAGGCCGAGCCTTCCACCCTTTACCAAATATATAGATGCATTAATAATATAAGAGATATTGTGATATCCCAACAAGTAAACATGTTCCAACAAGGAACAACATCTCCATGTTCCAACAAGGAACAAACTTCATCTTCACCTGCAACTAACAACGCTATAAGAGGGGCTGAGCAAAGCGGTAACATAGCCAAACAACGGTTTGCTAGGAAGGGTATCAAAGGTTAGAGATTTCACATGGCAATTTGGGAGGCTGACAAGCAAATGGTAGGCATCGAGCATTGGCATAGCAAAAGAGCGAGCAAACTAGCATAGCAAAGATAGTAGTGATTTCGAGGGTATGATCATCTTGCCTGCAAGGTTCTCAGAGTTGTCGAAGGCTTGATCCTCGTAGGCGTTCTCAACAGGTTCCTCGTTCACGTACTCGTCTCTCGGCTCTACCCAAAGCAAGAACACAAGCAACGGAACCACAATCAAACAAGGAACAATGCACAAGCAATATGATGCAAAACATGACATGCGATGCGAGATGTGATATGCAATGCATATGTATGCTCCGGAAGGAAAATGATGAACCGGGCATCAACTTGGCAAACCAAGTATGCCGCTGGAAAGATGGGATGATTTGGGTGAAATCGATATAAAGATCACGGAATCGGATGCACGGTTTGCAAATGACAAGCAAAACAAGAATGACGCAAATCTGCGTTTAACACCCGATGCTACTTAGCAAGCAACAAGAAACTATGCTACCGCACCCCAACATAAAAATAAAGCATATGACAGCAAACTACAGGAGATGCTTAACAAAAGAGGAACACTGAGCTACGGCTCAATCACATCATAACATGTTCAAACAAGCATGGTGAAAGTGCTAAAAATATCGGGTTCATAGACTTAGTGAAAATACTAACATGCCAGAATTAACATCGAGAAGGCATGTTTAGAGCAAGCAAACAACATGCTACAGGAACTTATAATAGCAAAACAAGGCATGACATGATTCTACTCAAAGCATATATCAATAGTCCCTTACTGACCATAAGCCAAAAAGGACCTTAAGAAATGATGGCACCCATGTAAACATAGCAAGTTTTATTACAGATTTCAGACTTAGCAGAAAAACTGGGCATGGCAAAAACAGTTAACGAGTAGGCATGTTCGTGAGCTCGATGCACTCACTACAGAGCAATACATGGCATGGCAGGGCAACCAACAGTAAGAAGGCATGATTATGAAGCTAAGCATGGCAAGAGCAAGGTCATAGCATACACGGATCAACTACAACGACCTCGTGAAAATTGAATCTCATGCAAACAATCTGCCAGGAAACATTTTCAAGCAAAAGTAGAGCACGAAAATGACATGCTAGACTACTCCATAAATGCCAACAAAGACATGGATGGATAGAGCACATCCATATGTTCAAAACACCCTTACTGATCATGCTCAAAAAGGGCATAGATCTCTCTGTAACAACATTAACATATGGCATAAAAATAACAGCAGGACAAGACTTAGTGAAAACACTAAGTTCCTGAAATCAGCAACATCATCATCCCTACTTTGCATGCTTGTTCTAGTTAACACATAACTCACAAAAATACATGGCATACACCCCTGGAAAGATGGCATGGTAATGATCAACTCACATGTAGGACTCAAGTTCATAAGGTGCACACATAATTCATGGCAAAAATGACAAAAGAGCTCGAGCTGATAAGATTCTGGAACTAACGATCTGAAGCCATCTTCCAACAGCATTTCGGGCGTCAAGATGAGCTCAAATGCAAATGATGCAATGGAATGAAATGATGTACTCTTCGAGACGAACAATTGGACATATTATTCGCACGAAACGGAGCTACGGGTGCGAAGATGTGACATGATGAAAATGACATGAAATTATGCAGA
Source organism: Aegilops speltoides (assembly GCA_021437245.1). NCBI lineage: Eukaryota > Viridiplantae > Streptophyta > Magnoliopsida > Poales > Poaceae > Aegilops > Aegilops speltoides. The sequence continues at coordinate 323,347,101 of CM038145.1, forward strand.
ATCAGGGACTTAGTGAAACGGGGGCAACCTTCGCACGGATTACGAGGTCGCCGGAGCTCTCGCCGGAGACGACGGCGGCGGCGGCGGCGGAGATGACGGGAAGGTGGCCCGGCCGGATCTCGCGGATCCGGCGGTGGCGCGCCAGAGGGTCGGCGGGAGGCCGGGCTGGCCTTGGCCGGAGGCGGCAGTGGAGGAGGAGCCCTGGCGGCAGGCTGGCTGCTCAGCGCTGCAGGCCTGGGCTGGGCGGCGGACGGGCGGCAGGGCGCCGGCTGGAGGACGGCGGAGACGCCGGGCGCGGGCGGCGAGGGCGGCGGGATGGCGAGCCTGGCGGGGCAGGCCAGCAATGTGTGCCAAGCGGCGTGTGTGTGCTGGGTGTGACTGCCCCGGATGGGCTCAGGCGAACCTTGTGCGCGGAGGGACGGCAGCGGGCCACGTGGCACGACGGATTGGTCCGTGAGCGGGCGGACATGTCCGGGGCGGGTGGACGTGTCCGTCGGCGGGAGGAGGAAGAAGATAGGGTTTGGACCCGAAAATTCGGAGGGGGAGGTGTTTATATAGGTAGAGGGAGCTAGGAGTGTCCAAATGAGGTGTGGTTTTCGGCCACGCGATCGTGATCGAACGACCGAGAGCATGGAGGGGAGTTAGGTGGGTTTTGGGCCACTTTGGAAGGGGTGTTGGGCTGCAACTCAAAGAGGGCTTTACGGTTACCCGGTTAACCGTTGGAGTACCAAACGACCTCCAAATGGCACGAAACTTGACAAGCGGTCTATCGGTGCTATACCAAGGTGAAAGCACATTTGCTCCCTAGGTGGTTTTGGTAATTAATGACAACATACTTTGTGGTTGGACTAATGCTTTTAACAAGTATGTTTCAGGAAAGTCAATCACTCTGGCAAAAGGACTGAAGAGGTGAACCCCTAGGATGCTAAGGAAAGGATTGGCAAAAGCTCAAGACTCCATTTTTGGTTTAGTGATCCAAGATCACATTGAGTCCATAGGAAAGCCAATACTATTAAAAGGGGATGAGGTTATGATGATGATCTGGTTGCTCAAAGTGCTTAGTGATTTATCTCTCAAACTATCAGCAATCTTTCATTCCAACATAAACCCATAAGTAATCTCGGTCCCACCGATTCCAAACTCACCACACCGAGATGAACCACCTCACCATATAGCCAAACCCTAAGAATTTCGGATTTTCCGATTCCAAACTCGGTCATACCGAAATTGGTGTTGCTAAGCTTCAGAATCTTCAGACTCAAATCGGTGTCACCGAGATGAGAAAGTCGGTCCCACCGAGATTGGCAAACCCTAGACTTTGGAAGAATCGGACTAACCGAGATTGTATTTTCGGTCCCACGAAAATCCCAACGTTCACAAGATTTGAACTTTCGGTCTCACCGAGTTGTCAACTTCGGTCCGACCGAGATTGGTCAAATGTGTGCAACGGTTGGATTTTGTGTGGAGGCTATAAATACCCTCCACCTCCTCTTCATTCGTGGAGAGAGCCATCGAAAGAACTACCACTCCTACCTTACATTTCGAGAAGAAAACTACCTACCCTTGTGTTGAGATCAAGTTGCTCCACTCCCACCATATGAAACTTGATTTCTAGCCTTCCCAAGTTGCTTTCCACTCAATCCTTTCTTCCACCACAGCCAAATCGGTGAGGAGAGTTGAGTGTTGGGGAGATTATCATTTGAAGCACAAGAGCAAGGAGTTCATCATCACCAACACCATCTATTACCTTTTGGAGGGTGGTGCCTCCTAGATTGGTTAGGTGTTGCTTGGGAGCCTCCGTCAAGATGTGGAGTTGAACCAAGAAGTTTGTAAGGGCAAGGAGATCGCCTACTTTGTGAAGATCTACCCCGAGTAAGGCTAGTCCTCCGTGGACGTAAGCCATGATGGCATAGACAAGGTTGCTTCTTCGTGGACCCTTCGTGGGTGGAGCCCTCCATGGACTCTCGCAGCCGTTACCCTCCGTGGGTTGAAGTCTCCATCAACGTGGATTGACGATAGCACCACCTATCGGAACCACGAGAAAAATCTCCGTGTCTCCAAATTGCGTTTGCTCTTCACAATCTCTCACTTACTTTTTATGCAATTTACTTTCCGCTGCCCCATACTCTAGAATTGCATGTGTAGTATGTTGCTCGACTTGTATGCATGATGCTTGACTTGATCTTCATTGTGAACTTGCTAAAAACTTATGTTAATCAAAAGGCATAAACTTTTATCTTGTCGAGTTGTCTAATCACCCCCCCTCTAGACACTCTTGCCTTCAATGATCCTACAATTGGTATCAGAGCTTTGGTCTCCATTGCTTTGGTTTGCACACCATTGGAGGAAGATGGACGTGTCTACGTTTGGGAGTGTTAATCATAGAGTGCCTATTCTTGATGGAGTGTCCTATAACTCGTGGAGGATTGAAATGCTTGCTATCTTTAAGATGTACAACTTATGCAAATATGTTGAAACCCCATATGTACCACCATTTGACCCTTGCACCCCACTATGGATGAAGAACTTGATTTGCTTCAGAACCTTAGAACTGTCAATCTTATCATTAGAGGTTTGCCCGATAACTTACTTGAGCTTGTCACAAACTTTGAGTGCGCCCATGCTATGTGGAAGTTCTTGGAAGAACTTTATCCGGACTACTCTTTGAGAGGTCTTGATGAAATTCTATACAAGACTGTTGAATTTGATATGATCGCCCCAAAGATCCCAACTTTGATAAATGCTTCTTTGAGCTTCGTGATCTTATGAAAAGAAGGGTGATCGGTTTTATCAATGTTGAATAAGAAATGCTCTTGTATTGCATTCCGATGATTATCGTCACTCGACAAAACTGATGCAAGTCATTGTCAAATTGACCTAGGTAATGATGATGAATTATCTATGGGTCAATATGATGATGAGCATGAGCATGATGACGATTACTCGATTCGGACACCGAGCTAGACAAGGTCATGAAGAGTCTCGATCTTATGGCAAATCGAGAGACTACATATCCGGTGGAAAAGAGTGGATTCTTGATAGTGGATGCACCGATCACATGACCGAGATGAAGACATGTTTCGAGAGCTTGCAAAGAACGATGGTCCACGCAAGTATGTGACTTTTGGAGACAACTCAAGGGTAAGGTACTTGGCCTTGGTAAGGTGGCCATATCTCTTGATAGCTCCATTAAAAATGTCATGCTTGTTGAATCACTTGGATATAATTTACTTTCCGTGTCTAGATTAGCTGACTTTGGATTCAATGTGCTATTCACCAAAGTAGATTGCCAAGTTTTTCGTCGTGACAATCATAACATGGTCTTTACGGTATCCGTAGAGGTGATTTGTATATCGTTGATTTTACTAAGAAAGCTCAACCTAGAACTTGCTTTATTGCTAAATCTGCTAAAGGTTGGCTTTGGCATAGAAGGCTTGGACATGTTGGTATCGTAATCTAGATAAGCTAATCAAAGGTGATCACATTCTTGGTGTTAAAGATGTTTTCTTTGACAAAGATAGACTCTGCGAAGCATGTCAAGCAGGAAAACAAGTAGGTGGAAGTCATCCCGCGAAGAACATCATGACTACAAGGAGACCGCTTGAGCTTCTTCATATGGATCTCTTCGGTCCCAATGCTTACAAAAGCCTTGGTGGTAACTCCTTTGGTCTAGTTATTGTTGATGATTTTTCCAGATTCGTGGGTATTTTTCCTTGATGACAAATCACAGGTTCAGAAAATCTTCAAAACCTTCGCTAGAAAGGCCCAAAATCAATTTGAGGTGAAGATCAAGAAAGTTCGGAGCGACAATGGAACGGAGTTCAAGAACGCCCATGTGGACTCCTTTCTCGATGAGGAAGGATTCTACATGAGTTCTCGACTACGTACACACCTCAACAAAATGGAGTTGTTGAGAGGAAGAACCGAGCGCTCATTGAGATGGCGAGAACAATGCTTGATGAATACAAGACACGAAACACTTTTGGGGTGAAGCCGTCGAGACAGCTTGTCATGCTATCAACAGACTTTATCTTCACAAGCTCCTCGGCAAGACTTCATCGAGCTCCTTACGGTAACAAACCCCAAGTGGGATATTTTCGTGTCTTTGGTTCAAAATGCTATATCCTTGATAAGCATCGTCGGTCTAAATTTGCTCCTAAAACTCATGAAGGCTTTTTCTCGGTTATGGATCAAACTCACACACCTACCGTGTCTACAACAATTTCACCGAAAGGTTGAAGAGGCGGTAGACGTGAAGTTTGATGAATCTAATGGCTCATAAGTAGAGCAAATGCCTATTGATGTAGGAGACAAGGACCCTTGAAGCCATTCAAGATTTATCCATTGGGAAGATTCGTCCCATGGAAGTGAAGGAGAGTACCTCATCTACATATGTGGAGCCCCTACCTCACGGAGAGATGAACCTCAAGGCGACATGGAGGCCTCCACAAGTGGAACTCACCAAGATGAGGAAGTGCGACAAGAAGATCCACCACAACCTCCTTCTCCACCACCTCAAGACAACACCAACAACAATGATGAAGAAGAAGATGAGGATGATGAGGAAGCTCAGCCTCGACCACGACAAAAGCTATCTCGAGTTCGAGCAAGAGTCAAGAAGGACCATCCCGTGGAACAAATGATGAATGACATCGACTCCGAGAGAATCACTCGCTCTAAAACTCGTTTAGCTAACTTTTGTGAACACTACTCATTTATCTCTAGTCTTGAACCTATGAAGGTAGAAGAAGCGCTTGAAGACCGGATTGGGTGAACGCTATGCATGAAGAGCTACACAACTTTGAGAGGAACAACGTTTGGACTTTGGTAGAAAGCCCAATGATGACCAAAACGTCATTGGAACCAAATGGGTGTTTGGAACAAGCAAGATGAAGATGGACAAGTCATCCGCAACAAGGCTCGTCTCGTAGCACAAGGTTACACACAAGTCGAAGGTATGGACTATGGTGAGACCTATGCCCCCGTTGCTAGACTTGAGTCCATTCGCATTCTTCTTGCTTATGCCAACCACCATGACATTACTCTCTATCAAATGGACATTAAAAGTGCTTTCCTTAATGGTGAAATTGAGGAGGAAGTATTTGTGAAACAACCTCCGGTTTGTGAATCCTAAAAACCTAATCATGTTTACAAGTTGCACAAAGCTCTTTATGGTCTTAAACAAGCTCCTAGAGCTTGGTACAAATCTTGACTAGCTTTCTTCTTGAAAAAGGATTTGAGATTGGTAAAATAGACTCAACGCTATTCACAAAAAGGGTTGACGGTGAACTATTTGTATGCCAAATATATGTTGATGATATTATCTTTGGTTCAACTAACCCTGATTTTAGTGAGAAGTTTGGAAAGCTTATGTCAGAGAAGTATGAGATGTCCATGATGAGTGAACTCAAGTTCTTCCTTGGGTTGCAAATCAAGCAATCTAAGGAGGGTACTTTTGTCTCACAAACAAAGTACACCAAGGATCTCTTCAAGAAGTTCAACATGCAAGAGAGCAAAGGTATGAAAACACCTATGGCTACTAGTGGACATAATGACTTGACTAAAGATGGAGAACACATCGATCAAAAGGTTTATCGATCCATGATTGGTTCTCTACTATATCTATGTGCTTCTCGTCCCGACATAATGTTGAGCGTATGCATGTGTGCTCGATATCAAGCAGCCCTAAAGAATGTCATCTTAAGGCTGTTAAAAGAATTGTGAGATATTTGATACACACACTAACTTTGGCATTTGGTATCCTAAGAGGGCCTCTTTCGATCTTGTTGGCTATTCCGACTCGGACTATGCCGGAGACAAGGTTGATAGAAAGTCAACTTCGGGTACGTGTCAATTCCTCGGTCGATCCCTTGTATCTTGGTCATCCAAGAAACAAAATTCAGTATCATTATCTACTGCCGAAGCTGAATATATTGCTGCTGGTTCATGTTGTGCCCAGTTACTATGGATGACACAAACGCTTAAGGATTATGGGATACATGCGAGACATGTTCCTTTGCTTTGTGACAATGAGAGTGCGATTAAGATTGGACACAATCCCGTGCAACACTCTCGCATGAAACACATTGAAGTTCGTCACCATTTTATTCGTGATCACATTGCTAAGGGTGACATTGATCTTAAACATGTTCGAACTGACAAACAGCTTGCAGATATCTTCACAAAACCACTTGATGAGAAAGTGTTTTGTCGCTTAAGGAGTGAGTTGAACATCATTGATGCTTCAAACTTGGAGTGAAAACTCCATTGGTGCATGCAAGGCATGAGCCTAATTGACTAATCCTTGATATTTCTCTTATGATGATGATCATATGTCTTGGATACATTTGCCCCCTTGTATTGCATCTGACTCCTTGCAGGTACTTGGATGGTCTACATTCCACAAGATTATCACACACTCAAATCTTGAGTAATCTTGTCATTGACCAAGTATCTAGCTCCTTGGGATGTTGAGTTCAAGGAACAAAATTCCACATATCCTTTTTGACACCATATACTTCTAGTACTTCACTCATGTCATCTTGGATATTCTTGAGTATTTCCTTGCTTGCCTAACCCATGTAGGAAGATGAACTATACAATTGGAAATGGTGCTCCAACTTCACATTCTATGAGCATCAACATCAAGTTCACCTACATGAGTACGAGCAACAACAAGCCCAAGGTATGTCATTCACATCTTGAAGAAGCTTTGCTCAAAGACATGAGAACAAGCAGCTTCAAAAGATGTGATCACATTAAATGCTTAATCGAAACATGGCAACCCCATTTTGAGCTTAAACGATGAGTATGACCTATGATCAAATGTTCTCATTTGACTCCTAAGTCAATATACTCAAACATAGGTGACCTAGTCGCCGACCCCTGTCTAGATGAAGTACATATGTTTTGGAGTTTTGCTATTGTCTCTTTTGATTCTCTAGTTGAGTTTTCCTTAAAAAAAAACTTCATCTAGCAGTCTTTTTCATTTCTGTTTCCTCTGTTCATGTGTATATTCCTTTTGGCTCTGATCAATTCCCTGAAAATCTTTTACAAACTCATTGCAAATCTTTTGAAACATTTCTTGCAAAGAGAGCTGAATTATCTCTGAATTTCCTTGGAATTAAACTCGGCGTCACCGATTCACATACTTGATCTCGACCGAAAAGGATCTGCCCTAAGTCTCGACTTTCGGGCTCACCGATCCACATCAACTCGGTGTCACCGATTTATATTCACCGATATCATCTTCTGCAGCTTACTTAAAATGATTTTCTTGAATACTCAATTTGCTCGGTTGTGATTCTTAAGGATCCCACTTCTTTCCTTCCATCTTTCCTGCCCTTCTGGTTTCTTGTCCTTTTCGCATTTGATGTCAAAGGGGAGAAGATTTAGGGGGAGCTAGGGGGAGATTGGAGGATAAGAGGAGAAAAGAAAATTTAAAAGGAAAAGAAAAACAATCTTACCTTAAGGGGGAGAGGATCACATCAAAGATTTTTTTGCTTCTCTTGCTCTCACAATTGATATCTTCTGAATAGTACAATTGGTATCTTATACAATTGGTATCTTCTGAAAAACACAATTGGTATCTTATGAAAAGCAAAATCTCTCAGAGCTCATTGAAAATCTTTTAGTCTTGGGAGACATGTTTGCTAATTCAAGCTAGTGCTCAACATGAGACACTCTTTATACATGTCATCCTGGCTTGGTACTCTTGATGTTCTTCTTTGTTGGTTGAAGGAATACTCTTGTGTTATCTAACCTTGTTTTCTCAAGCTTATTTCTTCAGTACAATGCCAAGGAACCTCAAGGTAAGTATATGCATCTTGCAGAATGTGCATGATGGTGACTTGCTTGTGAATACTTGTTTGCAAGAAATCACCATGCACATATGCATCATCAATCACTTATCCTCATCTCGCCTGATGCATATAGCCAAGCTGCATGTAGCACATCTTGCTTTTCTCTCATGTGTGCTTGTGGTAGTCCAAAACCATAATCTATGAAAAGCTTGCACACTTGTAGGGGAGCCTGTACTACATGTCATCAAAGCCTTAATGATAATCCTGTCTTTCTTTTAGTAAGCTTTGATATCTTATTTTGTGTGTTGCCATCAATTACCAAAAAGGGGAGATTGAAAGCACATTTGCTCCTTAGGTGGTTTTGGTAATTAATGACAACATACTTTGTGGTTGGACTAATGCTTTTAACAAGTATGTTTCAGAAAGTCAATCACTCGGCAAAAGGATGAAGAGGTGAACCCCTAGGATGCTAAGGAAAGGATTGGCAAAAGCTCAAGACTCCATTTTTGGTTTAGTGATCCAAGATCACATTGAGTCCATAGGAAAGCCAATACTATTAAAGGGGATGAGGTTATGATGATGATCTGGTTGCTCAAAGTGCTTAGTGATTTATCTCTCAAACTATCAGCAATCTTTCATTCCAACATAAACCCATAAGTAATCTCGGTCCCACCGATTCCAAACTCACCACACCGAGATGAACCACCTCACCATATAGCCAAACCCTAAAATTTCGGATTTTCCGATTCCAAACTCGGTCATACGAAATTGGTGTTGCAAGCTTCAGAACCTTCACGTACTCAAATCGGTGTCACCGAGATGAGAAAGTCGGTCCCACCGAGATTGGCAAACCCTAGACTTTGGAAGAATCGGACTAACCGAGATTGTATTTTCGGTCCCACCAAAATCCCAACGTTCACAAGATTTGAACTTTCGGTCTCACCGAGTTGTCAACTTCGGTCCGACCGAGATTGGTCAAATGTGTGTAATGGTTGGATTTTGTGTGGAGGCTATAAATACCCTCCACCTCCTCTTCATTCGTGGAGAGAGCCATCGAAAGAACTACCACTCCTACCTTACATTTCGAGAAGAAAACTACCTACCCTTGTGTTGAGATCAAGTTGCTCCACTCCCACCATATGAAACTTGATTTCTAGCCTTCCCAAGTTGCTTTCCACTCAATCCTTTCTTCCACCACAGCCAAATCAGTGAGGAGAGTTGAGTGTTGGGGAGATTATCATTTGAAGCACAAGAGCAAGGAGTTCATCATCACCAACACCATCTATTACCTTTTGGAGGGTGGTGCCTCCTAGATTGGTTAGGTGTCGCTTGGGAGCCTCCGTCAAGATGTGGAGTTGAACCAAGAAGTTTGTAAGGGCAAGGAGATCACCTACTTCGTGAAGATCTACCCCGAGTAAGGCTAGTCCTCCGTGGACGTAAGCCATGATGGCATAGACAAGGTTGCTTCTTCGTGGACCCTTCGTGGGTGGAGCCCTCCGTGGACTCTCGCAGCCGTTACCCTCCGTGGTTTGAAGTCTCCATCAACATGGATTGACGATAGCACCACCTATCGGAACCACGAGAAAAATCTCCGTGTCTCCAAATTGCGTTTGCTCTTCACAATCTCTCACTTACTTTTTATGCAATTTACTTTCCGCTGCCCCATACTCTAGAATTGCATGTGTAGTATGTTGCTCGACTTGTATGCATGATGCTTTACTTGATCTTCATTGTGAACTTGCTAAAAACTTATGTTAATCAAAAGGCATAAACTTTTATCTTGTCGAGTTGTCTAATCACCCCCCCTCTAGACACTCTTGCCTTCAACGATCCTACACAAGGCCGCTTGGCAAACCTCGGGCCATTCCGAGAAAGTTTAATACCCTCTCACAACGAGAGAGAAGAAGGGGAACGCCGGAGGGCATAGGAGTGCCGGATTGCAAAACGGACAACGGGGAAAAGGCTCGGATGCATGAGACAAACATGTATGCAAAATGAAATGCACATGATGACATGATAAAATGCAAATGATGACATGGCAAAGTGCAACACGCAAGCAAATGACATGGCAACGACGGCGAATAACTGGCGGACACCTGGCGCATCGGATCCGGGGCGTTACAACACTCCACCACTACGAGAGGATCTCGTCCCGAGATCTAGGATGGCATCGGAGAGAAACGGAAGAGGAAGAGAAGAGGTAAAACTAAGTTGCTTCTTCGACCAATGAGTGAAACCACGAACCTTGAGAGGCTGAGCAATTTAAAAGAAAGAGCACAACTGAGAAGAACGAGATTGCGAACAATCCGTTAGAAAAGAGGAACAAAGAGTATTACGAGGACTTGAAGGTTGCAAAGCTATGAATGACGAGTACAATGGACAAGAAGGAATTGAAATCACTCTGGTTGAAACGAGATAAACAAGGAACAAGGGAGATTAAAATCGGATAGCACTCCGGTTGAAAAGAGATGCAAGACTTGATAAGATGAAAAAGAACTTGAAAGAAAAGACACGACACTCCGATTAAATGGATAAGCATGAAAAGAACACGATCCTGACAAAACAAAATGATGATTGAAGAGCACAACATCACAATGCCTCCGGAACAAAAGAATAGAAGATAGATAATTGAAATAGAAGAATGGAGAAGAAAATGCCAACTTCTGCCACAAATGAGCTCGGAAAGCACCCTTCCAAGAAGGTTACAACGGGGTTGTTGGAAAACCAACAACGAAAAGAATAAGCTTGTGGTGGGCTTATGAAAACATCTCAAAATTATGAGGTGACAACCGGCTAACTTGGGTCATTAATAAGCACCAAAATAGCAACATTCCTTAGGGAAGGCTTTAGGTGAAATCTATACCAAGATAACTCCAATGAAGAGATTGACGGTTGAAAAGATCTCTTGAACAAAGAGAAAATGATGGATTTAAATACGTCACTCTTGAAAACTTGTGAAACATGAAACGCGAAGGGAAAATTATCAAGACTGACCTAACACCACCTCAGAAGATAAGGTAGAAAGAATCGCACTTTGGAATGCAAGATGAAGAATACTTGAGCTTCTCAAAACAAAACAAGTGTTGGGCACCCTGTTTATTTAGAGTAAAGCTTGGCGGATCATAACTTCGAGAGAAATCTTGAAGAACAAATGAAGAATGAAAAGAATCCTTGACGAACCACCATGTTGAGCCTCCATGAAGAACTCCGGTAAACAAAGGGTGATAGAAAGAAAGAGAAGTTGAAAACACAAGGTGAAGCCTTGCAGTGATAAGATGAAGCTTCGCGATGAGATAATGCGGAAAAGTTGAAACTCCGGAAAAGAAAAGATGAAGCATCTCGAACCAAGAATGTGATATGATGAACAACTCCGGAAAGAAGAAATTAATCACTTGGATGAAACAAGAATAAGAATTATGACATGATGGCCTTCGGAGGAAAGAAATGGAAACAACTCATGAAATGCTTCGGATGGTAAGAAAAGAATTCTCACAATCGAAAACAATTATGAGAGGATGGCAACAAGCTAGCACCATGAATCTTGAAGAGAATAGAGCAAGATTAAAGAGAAACTCTTCTTCGGTCTTCAAATGATGAGAATGACAACGAGAAACACCACCAAGAATTATTGAGGCACACCGGAAGAATCAAAAGCGAAGAGGTTGAGCTAACTATGAAAAGAATTCCAAAGATCTTGGAGAAAAGCATTTGACTGATGATAACTCATTCTTACGTCAAACTTGGAGAAGAATTTAGGATAGCTCGGGAAAATAGAAGAGTCGTAAGATCACTCGAAAAGACACATGGGTTAGGGCCCACTCAAAAGAAAACACCGTTGAAAAGATTTAAAAGAGATGTTGCACCGGTTGAATTAAATGGCTTGAATGAGATAACAATCTCCAAATAGCTTGAACGAATGCAGAGTTGAAACACGAATCTTCGAGATATCTTGAGCACTCCGGAATAACAAATAGCGAGAAGAAGAATGATAATGAGGTGCACCGGTATGAGAAGACATTGAAATGAGAAAAAAGGTATGATCAAAAAAACTTGACTTGAATCCACCGGAGAAGAGAAAGGAATGAGGAATGACGAACTAGTAGAACATCTTCTTGAGAACCACCGGGTAAGAACATTGACGGAAAAGAATGGAGAAACTTCACAAAAAATAAAAGGATACTTGGTAAAGAAATCTTAGTCCTTGAGGAAAAAGGGTGGGTGGGCGGGAAAAACAAAGGCAACTTAGAGATGGATGAAACAAACACCGTTGAGAAGAAATGATAATTGGTCTTGCTGATGTTGAAGTGATCGGATCCACTTGAAGAGAAACACGCCGGTTGAAAAGGATTGACATGACAATCTCGATTGTCGAGAAGGATTGGTATTCACATCGGAGTATGAGAACACCATTTCGGGAAGGTATGGAATCAACACTTGGCATTGAAGCAACTCGAATACCACAACTCAAAACAAAACAAAGGATTGGCTTGCAGAATAAGCCGGAACAAACATATGATAAGAGATTTCGTCCGAAGTTTTCGTGGTGGGGCCTACACGGGCTCAATCATACAACACCATCATGTACAAGGCAGTGCACATGACATACGAAGTGTCCCCGAGTCGGCATAGCCAAGGACTCTTTAAGACACAACGAGACCACTGTAAAACCAACCGTGAATAGGCGGACCACTAGACGTCGAACCCCAATTTCATATCATACATCCGTCGGAAAGATATCCTAAGAGCTACTTGAATTCCCACCTATAAAACTCCCAAACTTTACGGTTATGCAATCTGGTGTTGGGGATACAGGAAGCAATATATCTCACCCAAACTAACAATACCTACATCCAAGCAGTATCCATCCGTCAACACATAACCAAGAAACCTTCGAAATCGTGTACCTCAACCTTGAAAAGCATCCGTTATCGAGTCATGGCAATACTCCCGTACTCACCTCGAGATTGGGTTAGCGGGGTTATCTCACCAACAACGCATAAAAGAGATTTTCGATGTCGGCGTACTAAACTCGGTATTCGAGAATCGCAGCGATAAAATTATGACGACAACACCTCGAGCTCAACTCCCGGGACACCGCCACAACCCCTAAATGACAGGAGGCACCAAGACAATGTTGTCATCATAAAACCATCGAACGATTCCAAGATACCAGCGTGATCCTAAAATTTTTTAGTGAAATTTGAGAAGAGAAGAGTCAAAACTCTCGTCGGGATACCTCACCGAAGGTCGAAGGACCGGGAGTAAAAGAATTCCTAACTCTCCGATATATATAATCCTAAATGACTCAAAACATTTTTCTAGACACAACTCGCCGCTAAAAGCGATCAAGCAAAGGGGCTCCTAAGGTCGGGAAGGCTCGATTACCAACTTGTAGCGCCCTTGATGCGGCTATATCTCCCACGTGTCGAAGCACGACTTAGAGGCATAACCGCATTGAAAGCAATGTCGCAAGTGAGGTAATCTTCACACAACCCATGTAATACATAAGGAAAAAGATACATAGTTGGCTTACAATCGCCACTTCACACAATTACATGAATAAAGCATTACATCATCCAGATACAATCAAGGTCCGACTACGGAAAAAAATAAAAGAAGAACCCCAAATCGACAAAGGTCCCCGATCGACCCCAACCGGGCTCCACTCTTGATCAACTAGAGCGAAACAACACAAAGGGCAAGATCTTCATCGAGCTCCTCCTTGAGCTTGGTTGCGTCACCGCTTTCGGTAACATAGGCACCGCAAACTGGTTTTGGAAGTATCTGGTGAGTCACGAGGACTCAGCAATCTCGCACCCGCGAGATCAAGACTATTTAAGCTTATGGGTAACGTAAAGGCATGAGGTGGAGCTGCAGCAAGCGACTAGCATATATGGTGGCTAACATACGCAAATGAGAGCGAGAAGAGAAGGCAAAGCACGATCGATAAAAATATGATCAAGAAGTGATCCTATAGCAACCTATGTCAAGCATAACTCCAACACCGTGTTCACTTCCCGGACTCCGCCGGAAAGAGACCATCACGGTTACACACACAGTTGCTGTATTTTAATTAAGGCTTCAGGTCTTCTACAACCGGACGTTAACAAATTCCCATCTGCCACATAACCGCGGGCACGGCTCTCGAAAGTTTATACCCTGCAGGGGTGTCCCAACTTAGCCCATGACAGGCTCTCGCGATCAACGAAGGAATAGACCTTCACCCAAGACACTCCGATCAGACTCGGTATCCGGTACATCAAGACATTTCGACAATGGTAAAACAAGACCAGCAAGACCTCCCGCTGTCCGACAAATCCCGATAGGAGCTGCACATATCTCGTTCTCGGGGCACACCGGATGAGCCAGACGTCGGGTTGGCATAGACCTGGTTGCCAGGGGCGCCGGACATCGCTTCGAGTTGGACCAACACTCGAAGGATCAACGGCCGGGGATTAAATAAAGATGACCCTCGGGCTCCGAAACCCAAAGGAAGAAAAGGGCTAGGTGAGGCAAATGGTAAAAGTCAATGTTGGGCCTTCTTGGACAAGTTTTATTCAAAGCGAACTGTCGGGGGTCCCATAAATCACCCGACCGTAAAGGAACGCAAAATCCGGGAACATAACACCGTATGACGGAAACTAGGGCGGCAAGAGTGGAACAAAACACTGGCATAAGGCCGAGCCTTCCACCCTTTACCAAATATATAGATGCATTAATAATATAAGAGATATTGTGATATCCCAACAAGTAAACATGTTCCAACAAGGAACAACATCTCCATGTTCAACAAGGAACAAACTTCATCTTCACCGCAACTAACAACGCTATAAGAGGGCCGAGAGCAAAGCGGTAACATAGCCAAACAACGGTTTGCTAGGAAGGGTATCAAAGGTTAGAGATTTGACATGGCAATTTGGGAGGATGACAAGCAAATGGTAGGCATCGAGCATTGGCATAGCAAAAGAGCGAGCAAACTAGCATAGCAAAGATAGTAGTGATTTCGAGGGTATGATCATCTTGCCTGCAAGGTTCTCAGAGTTGCCAAGGCCTGATCCTCGTTAGGCGTTCTCAACAGGTTCCTCGTTCACGTACTCGTCTCTCGGCTCTACCCAAAGCAAGAACACAAGCAACGGAACCACAATCAAACAAGGAACAATGCACAAGCAATATGATGCAAAACATGACATGCGATGCGAGATGTGATATGCAATGCATATGTATGCTCCGGAAGGAAAATGATGAACCGGGCATCAACTTGGCAAACCAAGTATGCCGCTGGAAAGATGGGATGATTTCGGGTGAAATCGATATAAAGATCACCGGAATCGGATGCACGGTTTGCAAATGACAAGCAAAACAAGAATGACGCAAATCTGCGTTTAACAGCCCGATGCTACTTAGCAAGCAACAAGAAACTATGCTACCGCACCCCAACATAAAAATAAAGCATATGACAGCGAACTAAAGGAGATGCTTAACAAAAGAGGAACACTGAGCTATGGCTCAATCACATCATAACATGTTCAAACAAGCATGGTGAAAGTGCTAAAAATATCAGGTTCACAGACTTAGTGAAAATACTAACATGCCAGGAATTAACATCAGGAAGGCATGTTTAGAGCAAGCAAACAACATGCTACAGGAACTTATAATAGCAAAACAAGGCATGACATGATTCTACTCAAAGCATATATCAATAGTCCCTTACTGACCATAAGCCAAAAGGACCTGAAGAAATGATGGCACCCATGTAAACATAGCAAGTTTTATTACAGATTTCAGACTTAGCAGAAAAACTGGGCATGGCAAAAACAGTTAACGAGTAGGCATGTTCGTGAGCTCGATGCACTCACTACAGAGCAATACATGGCATGGCAGGGCAACCAACAGTAAGAAGGCATGATTATGAAGCTAAGCATGGCAAGAGCAAGGTCATAGCATACACGGATCAACTACAACGACCTCGTGAAAATTGAATCTCATGCAAACAATCTGCCAGGAAACATTTTCAAGCAAAAGTAGAGCACGAAAATGACATGCTAGACTACTCCATAAATGCCAAAAAAGGCATGGATGGATAGAGCACATCCATATGTTCAAAACACCCTTACTGATCATGCTCAAAAAGGGTATAGATCTCTCTGTAACAACATTAACATATGGCATAAAAATAACAGCAGGACAAGACTTGGTGAAAACACTAAGTTCCTGAAATCAGCAACATCATCATCCCTACTTTGCATGCTTGTTCTAGTCAACACATAACTCACAAAAATACATGGCATACACCCCTGAAAAGATGGCATGGCAATGATCAACTCACATGTAGGACTCAAGTTCATAAGGTGCACACATAATTCATGGCAAAAATGACAAAAGAGCTCGAGCTGATAAGATTCTGGAACTAACGATCTGAAGCCATCTTCCAACAGCATTTCGGGCATCAAGATGAGCTCAAATGCAAATGATGCAATGGAATGAAATGATGTACTCTTCGAGACGAACAATTTGACATATTATACGCACGAAACGGAGCTACGGGTGCGAAGATGTGACATGATGAAAATGATATGAAATTATGCAGAATCGGGGATTTAGTGAAACGGGGGCAACCTTCGCACGGATTACGAGGTCGCCGGAGCTCTCGCCGGAGACGACGGCGGCGGGCGGCCGGAGATGACGGGGAAGGTGGCCCCGGCCCGGATCTCGCCGGATCCGGCCGGTGGCGCGCCAGAGGGTCGGCGGGAGGCCGGCGGCGGCCGCCGCCTTGCGCGTCCGGCGGCGGCCGGCGGCAGCAGCCGGGGGAGGCGGCAGTGGGCGGAGGAGCCTGCGCGCGCAGGGCAGCTCGGGGCAGGCGCGTTTCACGGAGCCTGGGCGGCGGCGGCGGCGCGGCAGGCGCCAGATCGAGGACGGCGGACGCCGGCCGGGCGACGAGGGCGCCGGCGAGTGAGAGCGGCGGGCGGGCAAGAGCCCAGCCAGCGGGCGGCGTGCGCGCGGCAATGGCGGCGGCAAGGCGCTGGCCCCGGATGGGCTCAGGCGGGCAGCGGCGCGAGAGAAGACGGCAGCGGGCCACGTGGCACGCCAGATTGGTCCGGCGGAGCGGCGGACATGTCCGGCGGCGGTGGGCGTGTCCGTCGGCGGAGGAGGAAGAAGATAGGGTTTGGACCCGAAAATTCGGAGGAGGTGTTTATATAGGTAGAGGGAGCTAGGAGTGTCCAAATGAGGTGTGGTTTTGCCCGCGATCGTGATCGAATGACCGAGAGCATGGAGGGAGTTAGGTGGGTTTTGGGCCACTTTGGAAGGGTGTTGGGCTGCAACTCAAAGAGGGCTTTACTTGTTACCGGTTAACCGTTGGAGTACCAAACGACCTCCAAATGGCACGAAACTTGACAAAGCGGTTCTACGGTGCTATACCAAGGCAGCAGCAAACCTCGGGCCATTCCGAGAAAGTTTAATACCCGCTCTAACGAGAGAAGAAGAAGGAACGCCGGAGGGCATAGGAGTGCTTGGATTGCAAAACGGACAACGGGAAAAGGCTCGGATGCATGAGACGAACATGTATGCAAAATGAAATGCACATGATGACATGATAAAATGCAAATGATGACATGGCAAAGTGCAACACGCAAGCAAATGACATGGCAACGACGGCGAATAATCAAGGACACTGGCGATCGGATCCGGGCGTTACAACACTCCACCACTACGAGAGGATCTCGTCCCGAGATCTAGGATGGCACCGGAGAAAGCGGAAGAGGAAGAGAAGAGGTAAAACTAAGTTGCTTCTTGACCAATGAGTGAAACCACGAACCTTGAGAGGCTGAGCAATTTAAAAGAAAGAGCATGGCGAGAAGAACGAGATTGCGAACAATCCGTTAAAAAAGAGGAACAAAGAGTATTACGAGGACTTGAAGGTTGCAAAGCTATGAATGACGAGTACAATGGACAAGAAGGAATTGAAATCACTCTGGTTAAAACGAGATAAACAAGGAACAAGGGAGATTAAAACCGGACAGCACTCCGGTTGAAAAGAGATGCAAGACTTGATAAGATGAAAAAGAACTTGAAAGAAAAGACACGACACTCCGATTAAATGGATAAGCATGAAAAGAACACGATCCTAACAAAACAAAATGATGATTGAAGAGCACAACATCACAATGCCTCCGGAACAAAAGAATAGAAGATAGATAATTGAAATAGAAGAATGGAGAAGAAAATGCCAACTTCTGCCACAAATGAGCTCGGAAAGCACCCTTCCAAGAAGGTTACAACGGGGTTGTTGGAAAACCAACAACGAAAAGAATAAGCTTGTGGTGGGCTTATGAAAACATCTCAAAATTATGAGGTGACAACCGGCTAACTTGGGTCATTAATAAGCACCAAAATAGCAACATTCCTTAGGGAAGGCTTTAGGTGAAATCTATACCAAGATAACTCCAATGAAGAGATTGACGGTTGAAAAGATCTCTTGAACAAAGAGAAAATGATGGATTTAAATACGTCACTCTTGAAAACTTGTGAAACATGAAACGCGAAGGGAAAATTATCAAGACTGACCTAACACCACCTCAGAAGATAAGGTAGAAAGAATCGCACTTTGGAATGCAAGATGAAGAATACTTGAGCTTCTCAAAACAAAACAAGTGTTGGGCACCCTGTTTATTTAGAGTAAAGCTTGGCGGATCATAACTTCGAGAGAAATCTTGAAGAACAAATGAAGAATGAAAAGAATCCTTGACGAACCACCATGTTGAGCCTCCATGAAGAACTCCGGTAAACAAAGGGTGATAGAAAGAAAGAGAAGTTGAAAACACAAGGTGAAGCCTTGCAGTGATAAGATGAAGCTTCCCGATGAGATAATGCGGAAAAGTTGAAACTCCGGAAAAGAAAAGATGAAGCATCTCGAACCAAGAATGTGATATGATGAACAACTCCGGAAAGAAGAAATTAATCACTTGGATGAAACAAGAATAAGAATTATGACATGATGGCCTTCGGAGGAAAGAAATGGAAACAACTCATGAAATGCTCCGGATGGTAAGAAAAGAATTCTCACAATCGAAAACAATTATGAGAGGATGGCAACAAGCTAGCACCATGAATCTTGAAGAGAATAGAGCAAGATTAAAGAGAAACTCTTCTTCGGTCTTCAAATGATGAGAATGACAACGAGAAACATCACCAAGAATTATTGAGGCACACCGGAAGAATCAAAAGCGAAGAGGTTGAGCCAACTATGAAAAGAATTCCAAAGATCTTGGAGAAAAGCATTTGACTGATGATAACTCATTCTTACGTCAAACTTGGAGAAGAATTTAGGATAGCTCTGGGAAAATAGAAGAGTCAGGTAAGATCACTCGAAAAGACACATGGGTTAGGGCCCACTCAAAAGAAAACACCGTTGAAAAGATTTAAAAGAGATGTTGCACCGGTTGAATTAAATGGCTTGAATGAGATAACAATCTCCAAATAGCTTGAACGAATGCAGAGTTGAAACATGAATCTTCGAGATATCTTGAGCACTCCGGAATAATAAATAGCGAGAAGAAGAATGATAATGAGGTGCACCGGTATGAGAAGACATTGAAATGAGGAAAAGGTATGATCAAAAAACTTGACTTGAATCCACGGAGAAGAGAAAGGAATGAGGAATGACGAACTAGTAGAACATCTTCTTGAGAACCACCGGGTAAGAACATTGACGGAAAAGAATGGAGAAACTTCACAAAAATAAAAGGATACTTGGTAAAGAAATCTTAGTCCTTGAGGAAAAAGGGTGGGTGGGCGGGAAAAACAAAGGCAACTTAGAGACGGATGAAACAAACACCGTTGAGAAGAAATGATAATTGGTCTTGCTGATGTTGAAGTGATCGGATCCACTTGAAGAGAAACACGCCGGTTGAAAAGGATTGACATGACAATCTCGATTGTCGAGAAGGATTGGTATTCACATCGGAGTATGAGAACACCATTTCGGAAAGGTATGGAATCAACACTTGGCATTGAAGCAACTCGAATACCACAACTCAAAACAAAACAAAGGATTGGCTTGCAGAATAAGCCGGAACAAACATATGATAGAGATTTCGTCCGAAGTTTTTAGTGGTGGGGCCTACACGGCTCAATCGTACAGCACCATCATGTACAAGGCAATTGCACATGACATCTGAAGTGTCCCAGTCGGCATAGCCAAGGACTCTTTAAGACACAACGAGACCATTTGTAAAACCAACCGTGAATAGGCGGACCACTAGACGTCGAACCCCAATTTCATATCATACATCCGTCGGAAAGATATCCTAAGAGCTACTTGAATTCCCACCTATAAAACTCCGAAACTTTACGGTTATGCAATCTGGTGTTGGGGATACAGGGAAGCAATATATCTCACCCAAACTAACAATACCTACATCCAAGTCAGATCCATCCGTCAACACATAACCAAGAAACCTTCGAAATCGTGTACCTCAACCTTGAAAAGCATCCGTTATACGAGTCATGGCAATACTCCGTACTCACCTCGAGATTGGGTTAGCGGGTTATCTCACCAACAACTGCATAAAAGAGATTTTCGATGTCGGCGTACTAAACTCGGTATTCGAACTGCAACGATAAAATTATGGCGACAACACCTCGAGCTCAACTCCCGGGACACCGCCACAACCCCTAAATGACAGGAGGCACCAAGACAATGTTGTCATCATAAAACCATCGAACGATTCCAAGATACCAGCGTGATCCTAAATTTTTTTAGTGAAATTTGAGAAGAGAAGAGTCAAAACTCTCGTCGGGATACCTCACCGAAGGTCGAAGGACTGGGAGTAAAAGAATTCCTAACTCTCCGATATATATAATCCTAAATGACTCAAAACATTTTTCTAGACACAACTCGGCCGCTAAAAGCGATCAAGCGGTGGGGCTCCTAAGGTCGGGAAGGCTCGATTACCAACTTGTAGCGCCCTCGATGCGGCTATATCTCCCACGTGTCAAAGCACGACTTAGAGGCATAACCGCATTGAAAGCAATGTCGCAAGTGAGGTAATCTTCACACAACCCATGTAATACATAAGGAAAAAGATACATAGTTGGCTTACAATCGCCACTTCACACAATTACATGAATAAAGCATTACATCATCCAGATACAATCAAGGTCCGACTACGGAAACAAAATAAAGAAGAACCCCAAATGCGACAAAGGTCCCCGATCGACCCCAACCGGGCTCCACTCTTGATCAACTAGAGCGAAACAACACAAAGGGCAAGATCTTCATCGAGCTCCTCCTTGAGCTTGGTTGCGCCACCGCTTTCGATAACATAGGCACCGCAAACTGGTTTTGGAAGTATCCGGTGAGTCACGAGGACTCAGCAATCTCGCACCATGAGATCAAGACTATTTAAGCTTATGGGTAAGGTAAAGGCATGAGGTGGAGCTGCAGCAAGCGACTAGCATATATGGTGGCTAACATACGCAAATGAGAGCGAGAAGAGAAGGCAAAGCACGATCGATAAAAATATGATCAAGAAGTGATCATATAGCAACCTACGTCAAGCATAACTCCAACACCGTGTTCACTTCCCGGACTCCGCCGGAAAGAGACCATCACGGTTACACACACAGTTGATGTATTTTAATTAAGGTCAACTTCAGGTCTTCTACAACCGGACGTTAACAAATTCCCATCTGCCACATAACCGCGGGCACGGCTCTCGGAAGTTTATACCCTGCAGGGGTGTCCCAACTTAGCCCATGACAGGCTCTCGCGATCAACGAAGGAATAGA
Source organism: Aegilops speltoides (assembly GCA_021437245.1). NCBI lineage: Eukaryota > Viridiplantae > Streptophyta > Magnoliopsida > Poales > Poaceae > Aegilops > Aegilops speltoides. The sequence continues at coordinate 323,368,691 of CM038145.1, forward strand.
CCTTCACCCAAGACACTCCGATCAGACTCGGTATCCCGGTACATCAAGACATTTCGACAATGGTAAAACAAGACCAGCAAGACCTCCCGCAGTGCCGACAAATCCCGATAGGAGCTGCACATATCTCGTTCTCGGGGCACACCGATGAGCAGACGTCGGGTTGGCATAGACCCAGTTGCCCGAGCGCCGGACATCGCTTAGGTTGGACCAACACTCGAAGGAGCACCGCCCGGGGCTAAAATAAAGATGACCCTCGGGCTCCGGAAACCCAAAGGAAGAAAAGGGCTAGGTGAGGCAAATGGTAAAAGTCAATGTTGGGCCTTGTTGGACAAGTTTTATTCAAAGAGAACTGTCAGGGGGGTCCCATAAATCACCCGACCGCGTAAGGAACATAAAATCCGGGAACATAACACGGTATGACGGAAACTAGGGCGGCAAGAGTGGAACAAAACACTGCATAAGGCCGAGCCTTCCACCCTTTACCAAATATATAGATGCATTAATAATATAAGAGATATTGTGATATCCCAACAAGTAAACATGTTCCAACAAGGAACAACATCTCCATGTTCCAACAAGGAACAAACTTCATCTTCACCTGCAACTAACAACGCTATAAGAGGGGCTGAGCAAAGCGGTAACATAGCCAAACAACGGTTTGCTAGGAAGGGTATCAAAGGTTAGAGATTTTACATGGCAATTTGGGAGGCTGACAAGCAAATGGTAGGCATCGTAGCATTGGCATAGCAAAAGAGCGAGCAAACTAGCATAGCAAAGATAGTAGTGATTTCGAGGGTATGATCATCTTGCCTACAAGGTTCTCAGAGTTGTCGAAGGCTTGATCCTCGTAGGCGTTCTCAACAGGTTCCTCGTTCACGTACTCGTCTCTCGGCTCTACCCAAAGCAAGAACACAAGCAACGGAACCACAATCAAACAAGGAACAATGCACAAGCAATATGATGCAAAACATGACATGTGATGCGAGATGTGATATGCAATGCATATGTATGCTCCGGAAGGAAAATGATGAACCGGGCATCAACTTGGCAAACCAAGTATGCCGCTGGAAAGATGGGATGATTTCGGGTGAAATCGATATAAAGATCACCGGAATCGGATGCACGGTTTGCAAATGACAAGCAAAACAAGAATGACGCAAATCTGCGTTTAACAGCCCGATGCTACTTAGCAAGCAACAAGAAACTATGCTACAGCACCCCAACATAAAAATAAAGCATATGACAGCGAACTACAGGAGATGCTTAACAAAAGAGGAACACTGAGCTACGGCTCAATCACATCATAACATGTTCAAACAAGCATGGTGAAAGTGCTAAAAATATCAGGTTCACAGACTTAGTGAAAATACTAACATGCCAGGAATTAACATCAGGAAGGCATGTTTAGAGCAAGCAAACAACATGCTACAGGAACTTATAATAGCAAAAAAAGGCACGACATGATTCTACTCAAAGCATATATCAATAGTCCCTTACTGACCATAAGCCAAAAAGGACCTTAAGAAATGATGGCACCCATGTAAACATAGCAAGTTTTATTACAGATTTCAGACTTAGCAGAAAAACTGGGCATGGCAAAAACAGTTAACGAGTAGGCATGTTCGTGAGCTCGATGCACTCACTACAGAGCAATGCATGGCATGGAAGGGCAACCAACAGTAAGAAGGCATGATTATGAAGCTAAGCATGGCAAGAGCAAGGTCATAGCATACACGGATCAACTACAACGACCTCGTGAAAATTGAATCTCATGCAAACAATCTGCCAGGAAACATTTTCAAGCAAAAGTAGAGCACGAAAATGACATGCTAGACTACTCCATAAATGCCAACAAAGGCATGGATGGATAGAGCACATTCATATGTTCAAAACACCCGTACTAATCATGCTCAAAAAGGGCATAGATCTCTCTGTAACAACATTAACATATGGCATAAAAATAACAGCAGGACAAGACTTGGTGAAAACACTAAGTTCCTGAAATCAGCAACATCATCATCCCTACTTTGCATGCTGGTTCTAGTCAACACATAACTCACAAAAATACATGGCATACACCCCTGGAAAGATGGCATGGCAATGATCAACTCACATGTAGGACTCAAGTTCATAAGGTGCACACATAATTCATGGCAAAAATGACAAAAGAGCTCGAGCTGATAAGATTTTGGAACTAACGATCTGAAGCCATCTTCCAACAGCATTTCGGGCATCAAGATGAGCTCAAATGCAAATGATGCAATGGAATGAAATGATGTACTCTTCGAGGCGAACAATTTGACATATTATACGCACGAAACGGAGCTACGGGTGCGAAGATGTGACATGATGAAAATGACATGAAATTATGCAGAATCGGGGACTTAGTGAAACGGGGGCAACCTTCGCACGGATTACGAGGTCGCCGGAGCTCTCGCCGGAGACGACGGCGGCGGGCGGCCGGAGATGACGGGGAAGGTGGCCCCGGCCCGGATCTCGCCGGATCCGGCTGGTGGCGCGCCAGAGAGGTCGTGAGGCCGGGCGGGCGGGCGGCGGCCGAGGGCGCTAGCGTCCTGCACCGGCCAGCAGGCCAGCAGCAACAGGCCGGCGAGGAGGCGGCAGTGGCGGAGAACCTCGCGGCAGGCAGGGCGGCTCAGGCAGCGCGGCACAGCAAGGCGGCGGACGGGCGAATGGCGCCATTGACGACGGACGGCGGGCGCCGCAGCGGCGAGGGCGCCAGCCAGCAGCCAAGCGGCAGGCAGTGGCAGCGGCGGCAGCAGTGAGGGCGCCGCAGGCGGGCGCGGTGCGTGTGTGTGGGCCCCGGATGGGCTCAGGCGGGCAGCCATGCGCGGAGGGGACGCAAGCAAGCCACGTGGCACGCACGGATTGGTCCAATGAGCGGCGGACATGTCCGGCGGCGGTGGGCGTGTCCGTCGGCGGGAGGAGGAAGAAGATAGGGTTTGGACCCAAAATTCGGAGGGGAGGTGTTTATATAGGTAGAGGGAGCTAGGAGTGTCCAAATGAGGTGTGGTTTTGCCACGCGATCGTGATCGAACGACCGAGAGCATGGAGGGAGTTAGGTGGGTTTTGGGCCACTTTGGAAGGGTGTTGGGCTGCAACTCAAAGAGGGCTTTACTGTTACCAGTTAACCGTTGGAGTATAAAACGACCTCCAAATGGCACGAAACTTGACAGCGGTCTACGGTGCTATACCAAGGCCGCTTGGCAAACCTCGGGCCATTCCGAGAAAGTTTAATACCCGCTCACAACGAGAGAAGAAGGGGAATCTTGGGAGGGCATAGGAGTGCTTGGATTGCAAAACGAACAACGGGGAAAAGGCTCGGATGCATGAGACGAACATGTATGCAAAATGAAATGCACATGATGACATGATAAAATGCAAATGATGACATGGCAAAGTGCAACACGCAAGCAAATGACATGGCAACGACGGCGAATAACTGGCGGACACCTGGCGCATCGGATCCGGGGCGTTACATGATCATCTCATACAACACATCATGTATTGACCATGTCACATCACAACATGCCCTGCAAAAACAAGTTAGACGTCCTCTACTTTGTTGTTGCAAGTTTTACGTGGCTGCTACGGGCTTCTAGCAAGAACCGTTCTTACCTACACATCAAAACCACAACGATTTTTCGTCAAGTGTGCTATTTTAACCTTCAACAAGGACCGGGCGTAGCCACACTCGGTTCAACTAAAGTTGGAGAAACAGACACCCGCCAGCCACCTATGTGCATAAGCATGTCGGTAGAACCAGTCTCATGAGTGCAGTCATGTAATGTCGGTCCGGGCCGCTTCATCCAACAATACCGTCGAATCAAAGTATGACATGCTGGCAAGCAGTATGACTATTATTGCCCACAACTCTTTGTGTTCTACTCGTGCATATAACATCTACGCATAGACCTGGCTCGGATGCCACTATTGGGGAACGTGGTAATTTCAAAAAAATTCCTACGATCACGCAAGATCTATCTAGGTAATGCATAGCAACGAGAGGGGAGAGTGTGTCCACGTACCCTTGTAGACCGAAAGCAGAAGCGTTTCAATAATGTGGTTGATGTAGTCAAACTTCTTCACGATCCAACCGATCAAGTACCGAGCGTATGGCACCTCTGTGTTCAGCACACGTTCAGCTCGATGGCGTCACTCGTGCTCTTGATCCATTTGAGGACAAGGGTGAGTTCTGTCAGCACGACAGTGTGGCGACGGCGATGATGATGTTACCGGTGCAGGGCTTCGCCTAAGCACTACGATGATATGATCGAGGTGCGTAACTATGGAGGGGGGCATCGCACACGGCTAAAACAAATCTTGGAGTGCCTTTGGGGTGCCCCTTGCCCATGTATATAAAGGAGGAAGGAAGAGGAGGCCGGCCTAGAGGGGGCGCGCCAAAGGGGGGAGTCCTATTTGAACTCCCGGTCCAAGTAGGATTCGCCCCCACACTTTCCTATTCTGACTCGAAGAAGGAAGGGAAGGAGGAAGAGGGTAGAAGGAAGGAGGGGGCGCCGCCCCTCCTAGTCCAATTCGGACTAGCCCATTGGGGGGCACCCCTTGAGGCCCTTCTCTCCTTTCCCATATGGCCCATTAAGGCCCACTACTTCCCCCGGCGAATTCCCGTAACTCTCCGGTACTCCAAAAAATACCCGAATCACTCGGAACCTCTCCGATGTCCGAATATAGCCTTCCAATATTTAAATCTTTACCTCTCGAGCATTTTGAGACTCCTCGTCATGTTCGTGATCTCATCCGAGACTCTAAACATGCTTCGGTCATCAAATCACATAAACTCCTAATACAAATCGTCATCAAACGTTAAGCGTGCGGACCCTATGGGTTTGAGAACTATGTAGACATGACCGAGACATATCTTCGGTCAATAAACAATAGCGGAACCTGGATGCTCATATTGGCTCCCACATATTCTACGAAGATCTTTATCGGTCAAACCGCATAACAACAAATGTTGTTCCCTTTGTCATCGGTATGTTACTTGCCCGAGATTCGATCGTTGGTATCATCATACCTAGTTCAATCTCGTTAGCGGCAAGTCTATTTACTCCTTCCGTAATGCTTCATCCCGCAACTAACACATTAGTCATAATGCTTGCAAGGCTTATAGTGATGAGCATTACCTAGAGGGCCCAAAGATACCTCTCCGAAACACAGAGTGACAAATCCTAATCTCGATCTATGCCAACCCAACAAGCACCTTCGGATACACCTGTAGAGCATCTTTATAATCATCGAGTGACGTTGTGACATTTGATAGCACACAAGGTATTCCTCCGCTATTCGGGAGTTGCATAATCTCATAGTCTGAGGAACATGTATAAGTCATGAAGAAAGCAGTAGCAATGAAATTGTAATGATCATAATGCTAAGCTAACGAATGGGTCTTTTCCATCACATCATTCTCCTAATGATGTGATCTCGTTCATCAAATGAAACACATGTCTATGGTTAGGAAACATAACCATCTTTGATAAACGAGCTAGTCAAGTAGAGGCATAGTAGGGACACTTTGTTTTGTCTATGTATTCACACATGTACTAAGTTTCTAGTTAATACAATTCTAGCATGAATAATAAACATTTATCATGAAATAAGGAAATAAATAATAACTTTATTATTGCCTCTAGGGCATATTTCCTTCAGCCCGGGGGAACGACCATTAGGTTGGCCACTTTCTTTGCCGTCTGCTAGCAGACGACATAGAAGTTTTGTCGTCTGCTAGCATACGGCAAAGAGGGGGGGCGTTAGGTTGTGCTAGTTAGTGGTCCATCCTCCCTCTTTGCCGTTTGCTAGCAGATGACAAAGCTTCTATGCCGTCAGCGAGCAGACGACAAAGAACTGGCTGACGGCAAACATGGTCTTTGCGGTCAGCCCTATCTTTGCCGTCAATTTACCGCAAGATGATGGTAAAGACCTTCTTTCCCGTCAGCTAGCAGACGGCAAAGAATTGGCTGACGACAAAGATGATGATTCCAGTAGTGTACCATAGTAGGAAGCAGTTTCACACTATTCACTACTATAAGATGTTTTAGATATTTATAAGTAGACTAAATCTTTAATGAATGAACGGACACATTAAAATGTGTTTACATACATCTGATTTACAAAAAGTAAGAAGATCATATAGTAGTGAGCGGAGGGAGTTTTAATTAATGGCCCAATATATGACTGGGTTACAGGTGAAGAACCCTACACAAGCACAATGTTAGACAAATAGGATGTCCTGGTAATTGTAATACAATGACTTATCATAACTAATTGAACAGGCTCATCACTGCTCCTCCTTCTCTTGCAAGACTCCTTCCTAGCATATTGTAGTTGCAAATCCTCAATCTTATCTTCATTACACCCCCTCTGTAAGGTGACACAAACTAGTTTCTGGTCTCCTTGGAAGATAAATATGCATACTTTTTAGTCTGTGAACAACACCAAAGGATGAGTTTATAACAAAACAACACCACATAATGAAACATGCCACATCTCTTGCACACAATGAAATGATCATTTACTATGTGTGCGCTGTGTAAAAACTAGGCATACCTTCAAAACGGACCTCTAGATACTCTTGGAGAGCCTACTTTAGTGTACGACCAAACCTTTATGTCACCTATGAGTTATACAAGCCCCCACTACAACAACCCTGAGTGTTTAAATCGTTGACAAGCTCGGTTAGGTCAAGAACAACAAGTAATTAATGTAAACAGTCCTAGTATGGCTGGCTGATACAAACAAGCAATTGAACAGATGTGTGAGCACATCTTGCACAACATTGAATTACATATCAAGAAAAGAAGCATAGAAGGAGGCTTAAAGACCATCACTTGACTGACCAGATTTAAGGGGCATTTAAACATCATGTGCAACGTATGAACTAACATAAACATTGCATATTCCAAATTCTATAATGAAATGCACATGTATTAGTTTATGCCATGTATGATGCCTAAATGTACACTATAGCAGGCAGGTGTGATTCATCATTGCACACACAATTGAATTGCAGGTAAGGGCCAGTTCTATTCTGCCTTTTCAGAGCTTATTGTCAAAATAAGCCATAAAAGACGTAAAGAACTCATTTTTGAGTTATGGGGCTTGGGCTTAACTTATTTCTCTTTGGGGGGGGGGGGTGCTTCGGGTAGAAGCTCACTAAAAATTAAAGGGAAGGGGAATAGCGAAATGACTCTGTTGTCTGCCTATATTACACTCAAAATGCCACTGCTCATGCCCGCGTCACACCTAACCCTTAAGTAAAAATAAACACGCAAGCATTCATTGCCGTGCCCGCTTGCATCTCCTCTCCCCTTTCACTCTATCTCGATCCCCTGCCTACAGCACTAGGGTTCCTCTAGCAAGCCGCCGCTACTAGTCCCATCTAGCATGCTCCTCGACGATGCTCTGTCCAGCTAGGCTACATGGCCGGCGGGTAGGGCCAAATCTCCCCGGTTGCTCCTCCCTCTGGCGCCGCCCCTCATTCTCATGGTATACAGCAGCTGCTTCGCTATGGTCCATCCAATGCACTACTCCGGCAGTCGCCGTGTAACTATGGCCGATGCCCCACTCCGGCAGAAGGCACCTCGTTCCCCTCTCCTCCTCCTAGGCCATGGCTTTGAGGTACTGTTGAAGGATGAGCCATCCAACAAGGTGAGGATCTCCTCTGACTTTTTTTTGCCAAATTCTCATTCTAATCTGCTATACGATGAATTGCTATGAGCTGCTGCTGCTATATGATGCATTGTTATGAGCTGTTCCTCCTCCTGCTATGTGATGAATTGCTATGAGCTGCTGCTATATGATGAATTGCTATGAGCTGCTGCTGCTATATGATGATTTGCTATAAGCTACTACTGCTGCTGCTATATGATGAATTGCTATTTGCTGCTCCTACTGCTGCTATATGATTAATTGGTATGAGCTGCTGCTGGTATATGATGAATTGCTACTTGCTGCTATTGTATGATGAAATGCTATGAGCTGCTGCTATATGATGCTTTCAGGTGGTGCTGCTATATGATAATAACCAGCCACTTGGACCATCAAATTTCGATAAATATTCTTCATTTAAATTTAGGCAATGCATTCTTCATTTCAATTAGGCAATGGTCTCTCTGTGGAAGACATTGACCAAAGTAGATTGTGCCAAGTAGATAGTATCTTTGTATTTGCATTTTGAACAAATATTGATGGTCTGTTTTCCTGTCATATTAATTACTGCACTGGGTTCAATTTGTGATGTTTGCAAGTCAAATTAATCTTCATATGGGTGGCAAAATGACAAAATATAATGCAATCTAGACTTTTCACTGATCATACCACAGATAAGTTGAAAAGGAGGCAATGAAAGTACTGGTTGGCTTATTATCTGGAGCTGATATTCAAAGGTGCTTATTTTCTTGGGATAATTCGAAATAACTATCCCTAAGAACCCTGGCCAACAGCACTAACATACAAAAAAACATGTTACGATGATTGCAATGGAATGACATATCATAGCACACTGTATAAGCTCACCACCGCCTCTCCTTTTTTGCGATGTTCCATGAAATTGCCACATACATCTTGTACTAAGAAATCTTCTACTTTTTCATTGCGGCACCACATCTGCAAGTTGACATAGCTAATTTGAGATATCTGTACATAATAATACATTGCATATCCCTTGCGCATATTTAAACCACCAATTAACGATTGTGTGCGTAGCATAAACTAGCCATGACTCTGTGTACTGTACTAGCAGGCACTCTAAGGGAGCCTAATGTCGTGCACTGGAATTCCTACATGCCACCTACAATTTTGTGTAATGTACTACCTCTGTTCCTAAATATATGTCTTTGTAGAGATTCCACTATGGACCACATACAAATGTATATAGATGCATTTTCGAGTGTAGATTCACTCATTTTGCTCTGTATGTAGTCTATAGTTCAATCTCTAGAAAGACTTATATTTAGGAATGGACGGAGTATCATGTATGACATATACATCTCTAATTTAGCAGCCAGTAGTGGAAATCATTGTCTGCACAAAGGGATTACTTGTCAAAAATCCTAGCAAAGCACGCTGGCAGGCACGCAACAATACAAGAGAGAGACACACTTACAAGATCATAGCAATGCCTCAGTCCAGGATCTTGGTTGGCCAAGCTGTTAGATCCAGAAGAAACATCATCCTTGTAGTTCTTGCCAGCTGCATTACATGTAACAACGACCTGTTAGTATATTTGAAGTACATTAGGCAGGTGATGCTGGACTGGTTTAAAGGTGACAATTACCTAGGCCACGGCGGGTGCTTGGCATCTTGCCAGACGATGGGAATCAGGTTAGAAACGTCAAGGGTGATGACACTGCGCTGGCTATCGGGGTCCGGTAAGGAGATCTAGAACCGTGTAGTAGGGTGTTTGTGGAGCGGCTCCAGTAGGCTGGACTATGGTGTGGGCTAAGCGGATCTAAGGCCGTGGATGAGGGCGTCGGTGAAGCTGCTCCGGTGGTTGGGTTCAGGATGGTGTCGATGATGTGGATCTGCGGCCGTGGATGGGGCATCAGAAGCTGCTCTGGTAGGTTGGACGAGGGTGCGACGAAGCGGATCTGAGGCCATGGACTTGGCGTTGGCAAAGCGGCCCCGGTAGGATTGAGAAATGGTATAGGCGAAGCTACTCCGGTAGGGTTGAGGACGGTGTCGGCGAAGCGGCTCCGCTAGGGTTGAGGAAGGTGTTGGCAAAGAGGATCAGAGGGTGTCGACAGGTGCGTCAGTGGGGCGGATCCGGTGGTGTGGACGAAGCGTCTCCGACGGGGAGTACGAAGGAGCCGCTTTAGATTCACTGCGGTTGACGAGAGTACTGGCAAAGCAGATCCGGCGCTGTGGACAAGGCCGACACTGAATGGGCTGTGGTACAGTGGTGGATGAGTAGTATAGTTGTTTCTAGGGGAGGTAGGAGGGGTAGATGCGGCCGCAGAAGCAGATCCGGCGAGGTGGACGATGCTAGCAGTGAATGGGCTATGGTATGCCGGTGGATGAGTAGTCTAGGGTTTCGAGAGGGGAGGGGTAGAAAGGCCGTTGAAGTACGGATGGCGTGATGTAAGATGCTCTGGTGCTTTGGCGTAGTCATTTTTGCGGGAGGGGGAGAGGAAATGGGGGTGACGTGTGGTGGGGGGAACCGGAAGTTACCAAAGCAACCCCGACCTATTATGTAAATGAGGGCCATATTGTAAGTATTGTTCTCCGTGCACTAAGGACAAAAGGGGAATTTCGCACACTAAAAACTAGGTGGCGGAAATTTTAGAAGGAGGTGGGAGATTTTGCTGCCTCCGGGATCGTTCGTATCCAGTTTCAACTAATTTTGGACAGTGCTAGCGGGAAGGTCATGCGAGACTGTGTACACGGGGCTCATGTCAGTAGTTAATAACTAGTATGAAGTCCACCCCAGAAAAAAGACAATAACTTGTGATAATGCACCGATAACTTGGACGTTCACACGGGTGCGGCCAATTGTACGAGTGTAGAGGCATGTTCACAAAAAAATGGATCAAACACTCAGCCTATGTATTTCTCGTGTAAATATATAATTTAGTGCCATTGGTTATTTATTTTAACACAGTGCATTGACGTGTTAATTTTAATTATATTGCGCAGTAACAAATGGATAATATAGATGCACAAAAGAAATGGATATTGCTTAAAAGTGTTACTACCTCATATGATTACATGGCCTCCATTTTATAAATTACATACCGGTTGAATTCATATATGAATATTACACATATTACTTCATAATAGAACCTTAAATCATCCAAGACTAATGAATTTGAATGCAAAACTAACAATGGTGCATGTACGTGATAACTATAGTGGTTGTTTGAAGAAACATCACTATAACTTTGGCATGCACAATTGAAAAGGACTATGTGCGATATGTGAGTGTCCAATCTTTATAGAGTTGAATCGATATTGTATCTTTGGCCACGATATGAAGTAGATATTGATTATGTTCAAGTGATGCACGTCCATGATCGCTAGATAGTGATACGTGAATGAATTGTGCAATCTCTCTCACACGCATACATATCTCATTTCTCCGTGGGCATCAGAATCACACATGCGCACTTCATGTATTTCTCTCCCTTCGTAAAGGTTAGAATTCGTCTTTCTACCCTCTCCTACAAGTTCTCACACAAAAACACACATGCTCTCTCTGTCGAACACGCCCACCTCTTTAATTCTGCCCACCCACTGCCACTAATGTCTCGAAGTATAACTATGTTTCGCACATATATGCATAAGGTTAACTCGAGTCCCAGAACCATATAAATACATACAATGGGCCAGCAGAGCACCTTTTATTTTGAGATTTCGCTCTCTCTCTCTCACACACACACAAACACACACACACACACACACACACACACACACACACACACACACGCGCGCGCGTGCGTGCACAGACATGGTTTCTCTCTTCATTTTATTCCGGCACTTGCATACACACCGCTTATTTATCTCCGTGATGCTTCAAGTATGCCTCGAACACATGCTGTCTACCTATCCCTTTATATAGATATGTATCACACAAACTCCTTCTCCCTATATCTAAGTGTCACTGGCATCCCCCTGATACGTCCATTTTGCATCATGTTTTCCTACTGATATTTATAATGTTTTTATGTATAATAATGCTTTTTGGAGTATTTCTAATGCCTTTTCTCTCATAATATGCAAGGTTTACACAAAGAGGGAGAATGCCAGCGGCTAGAATTCTGGACCTGAAAAAGCTACGTCAGAGTTACCTATTCCGCACATCTCCAAATTAGCTGAAACTTCACGGAGAATGTTTATGGAATATTTAAGAAATATTGGAGCAAATAACTACCAGAGGGGCCCACCAGGTGGGCACAACCCACCTGGGTGTGGTAGGGCCCCCAAGTGCGCCCTGGTGGGTTGTGCCCTCCTCAGCCCACCTCCAGTGCCCATCTTCCGGTATATATGTCATTTTGACCTAGAAAAAATCAGAGGGGGGACTTTTGGGGCGAAATGCCACCGTATCGAGGTGGAACTTGGGCAAGAGCACTTTTGCCCTCTGGCGGAGCAATTTTGCCGGGGGAACTTCCCTCCTGGAGGGGGAAATCATCATCATCATCTTCACCAACAACTCTCCCATTTTTGGGAGGGCCATCTCCATCAACATCTTCAACAACAGCATCTCCTCTCAAACCCTAGTTCATCTCTTGTGTTCAATCTTTGTACCGGAACCTTAGGTTGGTGCTTGTGGGTGACTAGTAGTGTTGATTACATCTTGTAGTTGATTACTATATGGTTAGCAGCATCCTGCAGTAGTGTATGTTTCTTTGTCTTAAACGGAAATGATTTGAACTGTGTCTCTATCTTGATTTGGCAACATAAACTAGAATGATATGGACAATACAGTGACCATAGTACATAGATATATGTTTGTTTCATGTTGTTATCCTGTCCACCTTACTACTGAACCAGTTTACCAAAATGAGTTTCATATACTACATGCTAAACCTGTGATGTGTCTGATTGTTTCTCTTGTAGAATGCCACCAGAATATTGGAGAAGAGCACCCCATTATGCAATGGTAGAGAAAGTAATGCAGATAAGTTTCAAGATAGTGATACAACCTTGTTGCTCTCCAAGAAAGGTGATAAAAACTATCTTCTAGACGGTGATACAACCCGAAAGTCCCGCCTTGATGTAGTGTTCGATTTACTGGCCACTACTGTTGGCACAAGCTCTTCGAACTCACTGCCCGAATCACTTTAGCTTATTGAGTCTCAGCTCAAGCTGAAAGGCATCAGTCAGTTGTGCTACGACAAGAAGCCAAAGGACTGAGGAAGTCCCTGCAGAATTCAGATGCATACTTTCTGGTGCAACAACAAGCGTTAGAGGATTTTAGCGCCAAACAAGAGAAAGCAAATAAGCTTGCTAAGCTTCTTGCCAGCATGGTGGGTGCCCAGGATATCGTGTCTTGAGCTCTCTAAAGTGGTTTCAGTTCTAGACTTGTTTTGCTGCTGCGTTTATTTGCATTGGTGGCCAATTTAGATGCCCTGTGTATCTAATATGCTGCTTTGTTCACTATATTTGCACTGGTGGTGAACTTTGATGCCCGGTGGATGTAATATGTCTAATAGCCGTAATAGCCTAGCGTAAGTTGCTTGCATATTTATTTCCTTATTGCCTTGTAAATTTGTTTGCTTGTAGTCACTGCAGTTCTTTTTCCGCGGTTTGCTAGTGGCCAGAAAAACCTATATTTTTTAAACTAGGCCACAATAACCATGGGCAACATACGGACCATTGTAACCATGGTCCTGCTACCTGCTGTAGTGACCACGTGCCTCCTACGGGCATTAGGATTCATGGGCCTTCTACGGGCCATAGAATCAATGGGCCTTCTACGGGGCATATGATTGATTGGCCAAACATGGGCCGTACTATTCATGGACCAATATCGAACTGCAATATGGGTCGTAAAACGGGCTAGAGTGGGAATCGTCTGTTTATGGGACGACCATATCGGGCCATTAATAGGCCGATATGTTTAACGGCCTTCATACTATCGATAGGCATAATGGGTCATTAATGGGCCATATTTGATGACGCTATGAAAACGACCCAACGGATTAATGGGCAACAAACGGGCCGACTGTAACCATGGGCTGAATTAGGCCCACAAGCGGAACAGGCCAGAAACGGACTGTAAGTACTCAAATGCTGGAAATCAGCCCAAGAATAAATGGGCCCTTAGAAGGCCGAAAGATAACATGGGCTGGAAATGGCCAATGCAATAACGAGCCGTTAATGGGTATAAAGTGATATACTGTTCATTATGGTCCAGTTTCACCACGAGCCATTAATGGCCCCAGAGTTATAGAGCGCCTCATATGGGCCAAAAGACGTCATGGGAGATACATGGGCCGGAAGTTACAATGGGCTGGAATCATATTGGATGGCCCATATGACACTACTGGGCGTAATTCAGATAGGCCATAATGGTCCATGAGTTAGCGGGCTGTAAATGGGTTATATGCGAACATGCCGTTAACAGTCTTTCCTTGGGCCGACCTGCTACCTTTTGACCAAGTCAAATGGGCAGGCCTTTTGGCCTGAATGGGCCAATGTTGAGCCGAGCCACGCGTCGACGTATCATAGGCGTGTCTTGTCCATTCGCTGGATGACATCTGTCCCATCGCAGAGTTGACACGTGGTTCTTTCGGCCAATGAGAATTTTACACATGGAAAATCGCCATTGGTCATTCCTGATTGATGCCTGTTTGAACTACGTCCCCAAAGAGGAAGGGATGATGCAGCACAACGATGGTAGGTATTTCCCTCAATGATGAGACCAAAGTTATCGAACCAGTAGGAGAACCAAGCAACACAACGTAAACAACCCCTGAACACAAATAACAAATACTTCCAACCTGACGTGTTAAAGGGGTTGTCAATCCCTTTCGGGTACGATGCCTCGAATTGACGAGAAGACGTGATAAAGTTGTGATAGATAGGATAAATAGATCGAAAAATAAATAAAGTGCAGCAAGGTATTTTTGTATTTTTGGTTTAGTAGATCTGAAAATAAAAGCAAAGGAAAATAGACCACAAAGGAAAATATGAAGAGAAAAGACCCGGGGGCCGTAGGTTTCACTAGTGGCTTCTCTCGGAAAAATAGCAAACAGTGGGAAAACAATTACTGTTGGGCAATTGATAGAACTTCAAATAATCATGACGATATCCATGCAATGATCATTATATAGGCATCACATCCAAGATTAGTAGACCGACTCCTACCTTCATCTACTACTATTACTCCACACATCGACCGCTATCCAGTAGTGTATTATGTTCATGGAAAAATGGAGTAGACAAGATCTATTTATGTAGAAATCGACCCCATCTTGTTATCCTTAATAGCAATGATACATACGTGTCGTTTCCCCTTCTCTCACTGGGATCAAGCATCGTAAGATCGAACCCATCACAATGCACCTCTTCCCATTGCCAGATAAACAGATCAAGTTGGCCAAACAAAACCCAAATATCAGAGAAGAAATACGAGGCTATAAGCAATCGTGCATATAAGAGATCAAGAAGGATCGAATAACTTTCATGGATAAAAACATAGATTTTATCATAAACTCAAAGATCATCGAATCCCAACAAACACAGTGCAAAAAGGCTTACATCATATGGATCTCCAAGAGACCATTGCATTGATAATCAAGAGAGAGAGAGAGAGAGGAAGCCATCCAGCTACTAACTACGGACCCATAGGTCTACAAAGAACTACTCACGCATCATTGGAGAGGCAAAAAAATGGACATGATGAACCCCTCCAAGATGGTGTCTAAATTGGATCTGGTGTTTCTGGAACTTGCGGTGGCTGGAATTGATTTTCGTCGTCTCTCCTAGGGTTTCTGGAATATTGGGGTATTTATAGAGCAACGAGGCGGTGCTAGAGGCCACCGAGGTGGGCACAACCCACCGGGGCACGCCTAGACCCCCAGGCGCGCCCTGGTGGGTTGTGCTCCCCTCGGAGCTCCCCTCAGGTGCTTTCTTGGCCCACTGGATGTATTCTGGTCCAAAAAAATCCACAAAAAGTTTCACAGCATTTGGACTCCGTTTGGTATTGATTTCCTGCAATGTAAAAAACAAGCAGAAAACAACAACTGGCACTGGGCACTATGTCAATAGGTTAGTACCAAAAATGATATAAAAGGACTATAAAATGATTGTAAAACATCCAAGAATGATAATATAACAGCATTGAACAATAAATAATTATAGATACGTTGGAGACATATCAGCATCCCAAGCTTAATTCCTACTCGTCCTCGAGTAGGTAAATGGTAAATAAAGAATTTTTGATGTGGAATGATGCCTAACATGTTCATCACATTTTCTTTTGTTTGTAGCATGGACATTTGGACTTTTATATGGTTCAAAGCAATAGTTTAGTTTTTACATAAAGATTTTAATACTCAAGCATACCAACAAGCAACCATGTCTTTTAAAATATCAACACTAAAGCAAGTTATCCCTAGCCCATTATGCTCAATCATTGATCCATTCATGAAACACACTCGAATATTAGCTACACCCAATGCTCAAATACGATCATAGTGCCCCTTAGTTGGTGCTTTATAAGAGAAGATGGAGACTCAAATTCAAAACAAAAATTGCATAAAGTAAAAAAGGGCCCTTTGTAGAGGGAAGTAGGGATTTGTAGAGGTACTAGAGCTCAAAGCAAAAATCGAGAGATAAAAACATTTTGGGAGGCATAGTTTTCCCACCAACGAAAACGACTTAGAGCTCCCAACACTTTCCATGCTAGATACATCATAGGCGGTTTCCAAATAGAAAATAAAGTTTATTCCTTTTTCCACCATTACTTTCACTTTCCATGGCTAACCGTATCCACAGATGCCCTCCATAACAACACTTTCCAAGGAATTTATTATTTGACAACATAAAGTAAATTCATTTTTCATTTCGGGACTGGGCATCCCTAATACCTTTGCCGTACTCTCATGCAATAACATGTGAATAAACACTCATCGTGAGAATAACACATCTAGCATAGAAAATATTGGCCACCCCTCACTGCCTCACGCACGGTACGAGCACACAAAAGAGAAATTTATTTTGAAAATTAGAGATGGCACATGCAAATTTGTATAGAACGGCACGTAAATACCGCATATAGGTAGATATAGTGGACTCATATGGCAAAACTGGTTTAAAGGGTTTTGGATGCACAATTGTGATCATACTTAGTGGAAAATGAAGGCTAGCAAAAAGATTGAGAAGCGACCAACCAAAAAACAAAAAATCTCATTCCCAAGCATTAAGCATAAGTAACACCGAATAATGCACCACAAGCAGGATATAAATTTCATTGCATAACTATAGATTTTCGTGCTTGCATAGGAATTCACAAACGTTAACATCAATATTCTTACTAAAGTACAATTACTCATCAACATGACTCACATATTATATCGTCATATCTCAAAACCATTACTAAGAATCAAGTTTATTTTGTCCAGTGATCTTCATGAAAGTTTTTATTATATCCTCCTTGGATATCTATCACTTTGGAACTAGTTTCATATCTTGCTTTTAATAAGCTCAAACAAATATAAGTGAAGAACATGAGCATAGTATTTCTTTCTCTCAAAGTAATCTAAGTGAAGCAAGAGAGAATTTCTAAATTTCTTTTACTCACTCCCAAATAAATCTAAGTGAAGCATGAGAGCATTTCTTCAAAAAGAACAAAGCACACCGTGCTCAGAAAGATATAAGTGAAGCACTAGAGCAATTTCATGGCTATAAAAATTTAAGTGAAGCATAGGAGCAAGCATAGCATAATTTCTGGCTCTCTAAAAAAGGTGTGTCCAGCAAGGATTCAAGACTTAAAACACAAAGCAAAACAAGCAAAGGCTCATATCATACAAGACGCTCCAAGCAAAACTCATAATATGTGACGAATAAAAATATAGCTCCAAGTAAAATACCGATGGTTTTTAGAAGAAAGAGGGGATGCCACTCGGGGGCATCCCCGAGCTTAGTTGTTTGCTACTTCTTGAATATTATCTTGGGGTGCCTCAGGCATCCCCAAGCTTCTCCTTTTGCTAATCCTTATTGCTTCATCCATCATAAGATCACCCAAGACTTGAAAACTTCAATCACACTAAACTCAACAAAACCTTCATGAGACCTGGTAGTATAAGAAAGCAAACCACTACTATAAGTATTGTTGCAAACTTATTCATATTTTAATTTTGCATTATATCTATTGTATTCCAACTTTTCTATGGAAAAAACTCTTCAAAGAAAACCAATGAATCATTAAAACAAGCACACAACGCAAAGAAAACAGAATCGGTCAAAAACAGAACAGTCTGTAGCAATCTGACTACTTCGAATACTTCTGTAACTCAAATAATTCTGAAAAATTAGGATGACATGAATAATTTTTTGATTAATCTTCTGCAAAATGAATCAACTCAAAATCACTCTTATGATAAAAATGAAAAATAATTTCGTGAGCGCATAAGTTTCTTTTTTTCAGCAAGATCAAATCAACTTTCACCAAAATTATCCCAAAGGCCTTACTAGGTACAAACACTAATTTAAACCACAAAACATATATAATCAGAGGCATAATTGTGCAATTACACAAGAACATAAAATAAAAACAAAAACTTATTTTATTCATTGGGTTGCCTCCGAACAAGCTCTTCTTTTATAGCCATTAAGATAGGCATGAGATTTCAATGATGCTCACATGAAAGATAAGATTTGAAGCACAAAGAGAGCATCACAAAACATGTGAAAAACACATTTAAGTCTAACATACTTCCTATGCATAGGCATTTTGTAGGCAACCAAATTATCAAGACAAGAAACATCTAGCATATGCAAGGAAGAAGAAAGAGACAATAACAATCTCAACATGACGGGAGATAAATTAGTTGCATGGAAATTTCTACAACCATATTTTCCTCTCTTATAATAATTAAATGTAGGATCATACTCAAATTCAACAATACACTACTGCAGGATGCTGCTAACATGACACTACGATAAGTGACCCTTCGACGAAACTATGTGCCATGCAATAATCGCAAACAATAATCGCAAAAAAACGGTCAAAAAAGGTGCAAAACGTTCGCGATGACGGATGCATCAAACACGGTTCAGATTTTTGTTGCGTGTGCGATTAGGGGCATACGGTTCAGTTCAATTAACTGTTTGCGATGAGGGTGAACAATAGAAACGGGCTGCCAGATGAAGGCGTGTGCGATGTAAAGCATACGGTTCACTCGGATGAACTGTTTGCGACGAGGAGGAACAAAAGAAACGGGCAGCCAGTTGAAGGTGTGTGCGATATACGACATACAATTCACTCGGATGAACTGTTTACGTAGAGCCAACAAAACATAAACGGTTCAACTTAACAAGATGTGTGTGATACGCGACAAACAAGTATGTAATAGGAAATGTGTGGGAAGACCGACAACAACGCAGACAATTCTTGTTAACAAGCCATGTGTGTCGTGAGCAAACGATTGCTGGTATACAATTTTCAGTGATTGATGAAATCATCACCGACGGGTTCCATTGTTTAGTCCGTGTGCGATGTGATTTGCTCTGTCTACAGAGCATCAACATATATACACTTGAAAAGACAGCCTTGCATAACCAAATTAGGGATACAATTACACAAGTGACTACACACATAACATTTTCACACACCAAAGTAAGAAATTACATGCATACTAAACTAGGAGAAACGAGGATCTAAACATCTACTTCTTGTTGCGACGACGCTTGGCATTGCTCTGCTTCCGGCTGGATCCCTGGCCTTTTTGAGGAAGGAGGCACTTCCTCATGTCAACGATCTTCCTGTACACGTCGTAGCATGTGTACGCCTCCTTGGCCGCATACACGACATGAGCTTTGTCGCGTTTATCCATCCAGGCCGAGTGCCAGCCACGCTTGTCCTTGTTGCAGGAATCCTTGATGCCTGTGTAGTAGGGGTTGATGATGGCCTCGGTGAGGTGAACCAGTGAGTCTTTCTCATGCTCCTTGCTGCCCCAGATCGTGTATTGGCCCTGGATGTCGACAAGATTCTGGCAAGCGATGCCCGAATTCTTGAGCACCTTGACATCGTTGGTGATGTCCACCGTAGCGAACATGTAGTGGGGGCAGTTGACAAACCTGGCAAAACTCCTCGCAAGGCCTTGTGGCCAGGCAATAGTGGTAGACGAGGACATGGTTGCGCATGCACATATGGGCGACGGCGACCTTGGGACGAGACCCGACACGAGTGCGGGTGTACTCGAGGTTGAACCCGACCACCTTGTACTTCTCCTCGGCAAGAAACAACTCCATGATGTGGATGGAGTGCTCCACCCAGACCGGGTTGTGTGTGTACACCATCGAGATCTCCGGGAACCTTCGGTGTGTGTCCAACACGGCATGCATGGTGTACTATTGCTCGTCATCGGCAGCAGCTCGGAGTGCCATTGGAGCCGTGCGGGATACCCTCTAAGAACTTGTCATGGTGGGTGTGCTTATTGCAATGGTGGGGCGCAATTGAAAGCTTGAAGAGACCTAAGAGGCTTAAATGGCTGCTGTAACAAATGGGGGCCAGCCGGCTTGTAATCGTCACGTCTTGTCACGGCGTTCGTAGCGGAGGATTCAAGTGCACGCTTGACAACACTGCACCGCAGTTTGACCACGCGTGGGCTCAAAGAGGTGCCAAATGTATTGTCAGTGAGCCTGTTCCCGCGCTACCGCACAAGCTTCCCGTCTGGCTTGGTTTGCTATGCATCGGCTAGAAGAGGGACAAATCGTGGGTGTTTATTGGCAAAAAGCTTTGTAAAAACGAAGTGTGTGGAATGACTTTGGTCATAAGTTTACCCATGGATGATGAGGTCAAAGTTACACAGAAGGGTGATGATGGACACTCAAGTGCGATAATTAATTCTGCGCTCTACAGGGCACACGATGGAAGAAACTAGCTGTGTGCAATAATGTTGAAGATCACAGTCGAGTTAGTTATACAGATCGTGTGCTGTGAGGTCGAAAAGGTAAACAAATTCAAGAATGGTTAATAAAATCAAATCTGAGACCA
Organism: Aegilops speltoides; assembly: GCA_021437245.1. Taxonomy (NCBI): domain Eukaryota; kingdom Viridiplantae; phylum Streptophyta; class Magnoliopsida; order Poales; family Poaceae; genus Aegilops; species Aegilops speltoides. The sequence continues at coordinate 323,389,386 of CM038145.1, forward strand.
TTGCATATTAAGGTCAAAATAGTGCTACCAATATACGAGTCTCATACGATGCCATTTCAACGATTGTACCACAAAAGCTCGAAATATTACAAGGTTCAAATTTCTGAGTTATATGGCTCAAATTTGAAGATTACAAGGTTCAAACTGATATTAGAAATGAAATTCAGCTCATCAGCTGCAAACACTCGCGCTAATCCACTGAACATTGATATCAGAGAGGTTCAAACTAATATTACCACTTCTTAGTCTGGTTTCGAAACCTCACAACTTTTGCAAAGGGGTGAACCACTGAGAAGTCATGTATGGGATTGACACGATGAGTTCCGATTACTCTGTCATCTGAAGTTCCAAAATGAAATTCAGCATTTTTGGAGTCTATTCCATTCTGCCGCAGGCACCGGCGCTGATCAACAAACCATTCCTTTTTGCGAAATAAACGTAGGGAAAACCTCATTAGCTTTAGCACCCTTTCTCTCACAACAAAGAGCCCGGTGAATATAATCTCCGGTAAGGTCACTCGGTAGGAGTTCAAAGTAATTTCTGAGAGATGCAGATCTAGGCATTTGACATGATTGGTATATTGTATCACATTATCCACTAGTGTGCCTAATCTTATCCGCAAAAGAAGAAAATGTGTTAGTGCCTAGATGCATTTCTAAACACTACTACAGGCCTATTTGGTTTGTAGGATTTGTAAAATGCACTAACATGCCATCTTCGATCTGACATGACTAACATGGCCATCAACATGCCATCTTCGATCTTCACAAGATGTTGGAGTGGATGAAAGTTCCCTAAGAAAACTAGTACAGATGTATCCAAAGGAGAAATGCATATGGATTGTAACCATATGGATCAGGCATTGTCATTGTAAACTTGGAAAAGGAGACATGTATGTACTGAAATCCTCCAAAAGAATCCTTCAGAGATCATAGTACATTGTCATTGTAAACTTGGAAAAAGGTGTCACAAATTGAACTCCCTTATGGTTAACATTTAACAGGAAAGGAACATCACCTCGACATATAGCTTCTCCAGGCACGGAAAGCATCTCAGGAAACTGACAACTTGCTCCAGGTTGGGGCCGATAGAATAGTGCCAATACCTTCACCGTGCGCAGTTTCACGATCAAGCTTGTCAGAATCATTTTCTGAATGACAAACGAACAAACATCTTCAAAATGAGAAATAATGTTAATTTGTAGAAGGAGAGGTAGAAGGCAGCTGTGGTACCTGAACGGGTGTGGATCCAATAACAAGTTCGGAGTATCTGTCAGACGAGTAGCCCATCACTGTCAATTTTGGCGCAGAAATGACATTGATTCTTGTTGGACCTACTTGAGCAAGTACAAGTAATCTCTCAAGTGCAGGTGTGTCCTCAATGACCATACCGTGGTACACATATTGTGATGTCTTCCTGCCAAACCAGCAACACACAAAAATAGTCCGGAGAGTCATGGAGGTGATGTGGAATGTACTCAACCCATTGATCGCCTGAATACGAAGGTACTCGAGTGCAGTACAGCCATGACCCAGGTGAGGGAGTCCGGGATTAGGGGGTCCTCGGACAGCCGGACTATATGCTTATGCCGGACTGTTGGACTATGAAGATACAAGATTGAAGACTTCGTCCCGTGTCCGGGTGGGACTCTCCTTTGCGTGGAAGGAAAGCTTGGCAATTCAGATATGTAGATTCCCTTTGCTATAACCGACTCTGTGTAACCCTATCCCCCTCCGGTGTCTATGTGAACCAGAGGGTTTAGTCTGTAGGACGACAACAGTCATAATCATAGGTTAGCTTCTAGGGTTTAGCCTCTACGGTCTCGTGGTAGATCAACTCTTGTAATACTCATATCATCAAGATCAATCAAGCAAGAAGTAGGGTATTACCTCCACAGAGAGGGCTCGAACCTGGGTAAACATTGTGTCCCCCGCCTCCTGTTACCATTAGCCTTAGAAGCACAGTTCGGGACCCCCTACCCGAGATCCGTCGGTTTTGACACCGACATTGGTGCTTTCATTGAGAGTTCCACTGTGACGTCGAAAAAAGGTTTGATGGCTCGCCTTGTTATCAAGGACAACATCACCTCTAGGGAGCCCTGGCTTTAGGACAGACCCTCCGACCAGGCGGCTTCATCATGACCGCCCGTTCGCCTGCCGCGGCGCAGATGACTTCTCGGGTCATCAAAAACAACCTCCACGTCAGCTCGGAATACGCCGAGCAGATGGATCCAATGGAACTTTCGTCCTTCAACGAGTTCTTGGATCGCATCGCCGCCTTGGGAGTCGCTATGGACTATGATCAGAGTGGGCTTAAACCCGATCGAAGAGAGATTAACTCTCCGCCGGTCACCCATCAAATAGCGGTGGTGGAGGAGCAATGCAACGATTCTTCCTCTACTTTGAGGATGAACTATGTCCGGATTCCCGACCTCTCCGAGCCGGATACCCGTTTGCGGGAGGACATGACCCAAACTCCGACTTAGAATCAGACAGCGGGCCAGAAAAATTGGGCAACATCCCAGAACCCGAACTGCCAAGTTTGGAAGTTCCTCTGCCCCTGGGTCTCAGATTGGGTCAGGGTTCGGACTTAAATCCACCCACCCACCCAAATACAAGCGATCTTTCCCACATTAGACAACAATCCCAAGAGACAGTACACCACTTTTGGGCCAGATTCCTCCTTGTAATGAGCAAGGTCAAAGATTGTCGCAGGAAGATGCAATCTCATTCTTTTGCAAAAATTGCACGAACAAGGGAATCCTCAATGCCATAAGTTACAATGACATATCACACTTCGCTGACTTGGCGGCCATAGTACAAAAGTATTATGCGATGTAAAGCGCCTGGAAAACCCAGGCAAAATTTTGGGATCCTCCGGCTCTCACTAAACCCATCGTCCAAACTAAAAGGGTGCACTCTCGCAAGTCACCCGATCCAATTACAAAGAAACCAAAGCCCACTATAGGGCGTGGAATCGTATTTGAGGGATGGCTCAATGGGCCATGCAAAATTCACACCACATCGGATACCATACCAACTCACAGCCTTAGAGCATGTTGGATACTTCGGCAGGTGTCCAAGAACGGCGAGGATCTCCTCATTAACAATACCGCAAAGCATCATCCTGCAGAAAACAACAATACAGTGTTGACAGTCTTCGAGATTTTTGCCTCAAATAATAGGCGCAAGAGAGCACTCCGCGGCCTCGCCGAAGTCTGCCATGTTGCAGCAATAAATCCATGGATCGACACGGCCATAACCTTCAACGTCAGTGACGAACCTCAATTCCGAACAGTCCAAGCACCAGCCGCTTTGGTCCTTAGTCCAATTGTGGACGGCTTCTGGCTTACTAAGTTCTCATGAATGGTGGCAGTGGATTAAACCTCATCTACGAGGAAACTCTCAACAAAATGGAAATAGACAAGAGCCGTATTGAGCAAGGCAGCACGACCTTCAGAGGAATTATCCCTAGTCGGGAGGCACGATGTGCAGGAAAAATCACACTTATTCGGCACGCCAGAGAATTACATGTCCGAAGAGATAACATTCCAAGTGGCCCCATTTAGTAGCGGATACCACGCCCTTTTAGGGCGGACACATTTGCGAGCTTCCAAGCTATACCCCATTACGGGTACATGAAGCTCAAGATGCCCGGGCCCAACGGAATCATCACTCTAGCGAGTGATCCGGACGTAGCACTCCGCGCCGAAAATAAAACCGCCGCCCTAGCCCTTGAGGCATTATCTGAAGCCCTCGCGGCCGAAGAACTAGCTGCGCTGCGCTCCACAGTGGACAGGGACGACGTGATACTCGACAAATGACCCAAGTCCACCTCTTTCAAACCAACAGACGAAATAGTCAAATTCCAAGTCCAGCCAACGGACTCTACAAAAATAGCATCCATAGGGGCACAACTGAACCCCACAATAGACGCCACACTTCAGGCGTTCTTACGCGAGATTTGGGACATCTTCGCCTGACACCCTTCAAACAAGCCAGGAATCCCACGCAGGCTGGCCGAGCATAGCCTAAACATATTGAAGTGATACAAGCCGATCAAGCAGACTCTACGACGCTTTTCAGAACCTAAATGACAAGCCATGGGAGAGGAGCTAGCCAAGTTACTCGAAGCCGGATTCGTCAGAGAAATAAAACACCCGGACTTGCTACAAACCTGGTGATGGTACCAAAGAAGGACAAATCCTGGCGCCTATGTGTCGATTTCAAGGACCTCAATAAGGCTTGACCCAAGGATCCCTTCCCTCTCCCCCGCATCGATCAAATCATCGACGCTATCGCAGGACACGAATCATTGTGCTTCCTCGACGCATACTCCGGATACCATCAAATCAACATGGCGGAGTCCGATCAAGCCACAACGGCATTCATCACTCCATACGGCCCTTTCTGTTTCAACACCATGCCTTTCGGGCTCAAAAACGCCGGTGCAACCTACCAACGCATGATTCAGACATGCCTGGAAAAACAAATCGGCAAAACAGTTGAGGCATACGTAGACGACGTGGTCATCAAGTGAAAGTGCAACTATCCCTAGGTGGTTTTGGTAATTCATAACAACATATAGCTCATTGAGCTAATGCTATTCCAAGACTATTATTTCAGGGAAGCTCAATGAATGGCATGGCATGGATGATGAAAGTGGATCCCTCAGAATACGAAGGACAAAGGATTGGCTCAAGCTCAAAAGCTCAAGACTCTTCATTTTACATTTTAGTGATCCAAGATCACATTGAGTCTATAGGAAAAGCCAATACTATCAAGGAGGGATGAGGTGTTGCTTAATGAGCCTCCTGCTTCATGTGCTTAGTGATATGCTCCAAAACCCTCAACTACTTTCCCACATCCACAAATGACCTAAACCCAAAGCCAAAATCGGTCACACCGATTCTTCCTATCCGGAGCCACCAATTCCAAAAGTCATAGCCACTACCACAAACCCTAAGCAAATCGGTCTTACCGATAGGGATCTCGGTCTCACCGAGATGGGGTTGTAATCTCTGCTTCCCTTAGAACGTTTCGGTCTAACCGGTGAGCTATCGGTCCCACCGAGATTGCAATGTAAACTCTCTGTTTCCTTTTTGTAACATTTCGGTCTCACCGAAAAGAGCAAATCGGTCCCACCGAGTTTACCTGACCAACTCTCTGGAAAGCTTATTACCAAATCGGTCTCACCGAGTTTGTGTAATCAGTCTTACCGAGATTATGTTATGCCCTAACCCTAACCGAATTGGTCTCACCGAGATGCATGTCAGTCCCAGCGAAATTCACTAATGGTCACTAGGTTTACTAAATCGGTCCGACCGAGTTTAACGATTCGGTCCCACCGAGTTTGGTAAATTGTGTGTAACGGTTAGATTTATTGTGGAGGCTATATATACCCCTCCACCTCCTCTTCATTCGTGGAGAGAGCCATCAGAACGAACCTACACTTCCAACTAACCATTTCTGAGAGAGAACCACCTATTCTTGTGTTGAGGCCAAGATATTCCATTCCTACCATATGAATCTTGATCTCTAGCCTTCCCCAAGTTGCTTTCCACTCAAATCTTCTTTCCACCAGATCCAAAACCTATGAGAGAGAGTTGAGTGTTGGGGAGACTATCATTTGAAGCACAAGAGCAAGGAGTTCATCATCAACGCACCATTTGTTACTTCTTGGAGAGTGGTGTCTCCTAGATTGGCTAGGTGTCACTTGGGAGCCTCCGACAAGATTGTGGAGTTGAACCAAGGAGTTTTTAAGGGCAAGGAGATCGCCTACTTCGTGAAGATCTACCGCTAGTGAGGCAAGTCCTTCGTGGGCGATGGCCATGGTGGGATAAACAAGGTTGCTACTTCGTGGACCCTTCGTGGGTGGAGCCCTCCGTGGACTCGCGCAGCCGTTACCCATCGTGGGTTGAAGTCTCCATCAACGTGGATGTACGATAGCACCACCTATCGGAACCACGCCAAAAACATCCGTGTCTCCAATTGCGTTTGAATCCTCCAAACCCTTCCCTTTACTTTCTTGCAAGTTGCATGCTTTAATTTCCGCTGCCTATACTCTTTGCATGCTTGCTTGAATTTGGTGATGATTGCTTGACTTGTCCTAAAGTAGCTAAAATCTGCCAAACTCTAAAATTGGGAAAAGGTTAAGTTTTTATTGGTCAAGTAGTCTAATCACCCCCCTCTAGACATACTTCAAGGTCCTACAAGTGGTATCAGAGCTTTGGTCTCCATTTGCTTTGATTTCCATAGCTTTTGGTGGTCATAGCCTTGGTTTCACAACCTAGGAGAGTATGGCGTCTAGCGAGGGAAATTATCACCGTAGAGGTCCTTACTTTGATGGTACTAATTTTGCTAGTTGGAAGCATAAGATGAAAATGCATATTCTTGGACATAACCCCGCCGTTTGGGCAATTATTTGTATTGGCTTGCAAGGTGAATTTTTCGATGGGAGAGAACCGAACCGTGAAGCTAATGCGGAAGAATTGAAGATGCTGCAATACAACGCTCAAGCATGTGATATCATCTTCAACGGATTGTGCCCTGAAGAATTCAACAAAATCAGCCGTCTTGAGAATGCAAAGAAAATTTGGGATACTTTGATTGATATGCATGAAGGTATCGAGTCCGTCAAGGAATCCAAGTTGGATGTGCTCCAAAGTCAGCTTGACAAGTTCAAAATGAAGGATGGTGAAGGTGTCGCTGAAATGTACTCTAGGCTTGCTCTTATCACCAATGAGATTGCCGGCTTTGGGAGTGAAGAGATGACCGACAAATTCATCATCAAGATGATTCTAAGAGCATTGGATGGAAAGTATGATACCGTGTGCATATTGATCCAAATGATGCCAAACTACAAAGATCTCAAGCCAACGGAAGTCATTGGAAGAATTGTTGCTCATGAGATGTCACTCAAGGATAACGAGGAACTTCACAACAAGTCAAGTGGTGCTTACAAAGCCTCAAGTGAAGCCCCTACATCATCAAGTGAGAAACAAACCTTCAATGAAGAATTGAGCTTAATGGTGAAGAACTTCAACAAATTCTACAAGAGTAGAAGCAAAGAAAGAAGCTCCAAGTCAAGGTCTTACAATGACAAGAGATCTTCTAGTCGTGAGCGCAATTTCTACAATCGTGGGAGACCGGACACTACTCCAATGAGTGTACGGCGCCCTACAAAAGAAGAGAAGATTCTTCAAGAAGAAGGAGCAAAAGAGAAGAATCACCACCAAGAGAGAGGAGGAGTAGAGATGATCGTTATGAACGAAGACCCTCACGGAGAAGCAAGGATTTGGAAAGGAAGGACAAGTCATCAAGGAGCTACACAAAACGAAGACATCAAGGTCATGTTGGTGAATGGGTTTTCGGCTCCGACACCTACAATCACTTCGAAAGAAGCTATCACTCCGACTCCGAATATACTCAAGATGAAGGTGTTGCCGGTCTAGCACTTGTGTCAACCAACTCCTACGACATATTTGACTCACCAAATGAAGGTGTTGGAAGATGCTTCATGGCTAAAGGTCCAAAGGTAACACATCCTGAGTATGTTGATTTCAATAGTGATGAGGATGACTTGCTTGTGGATGATGATTTACTTGTTGACAACTCTAGTGATGAATACTATGATGAAACGTCAATTAATCATGCTAATCAAGATAAAACGAGTGACAATGATAAGGAGAAGATTGAGATTCTAACTAGAGAACTAAACTCTCTTAAGTTAGCTCATGAAACTATCTACGAAGATCATCGAGAACTTTTAAGGGCTCATGAGAAGTTACGCTTTGAAAAGCTCAATCTTGAGCAAGAGCATGAGTTCTTAAAAGCAATCAATGATGATCTTCGCAAAAAAAGTTCTTCTTACATTGCCAAGCGTTTACTCTTATCTACTTACATGCCTCAAGTCAAGTCTAGTAACAAGTACAAGAAAGATACTTCCTCTAGTAGTAACAATAATAATGTCACATCCAATATTGTTGCTTCTAGTAGTTCTCTTGATTCCACTAATGATTCTCTTAGCCAAGTTACGCTTGAGCAAGAAAATAGCTTATTGAAGGGAATTATAGAGAAAGGTGTTTACAAGAGCCTTGCCGGGAGTAAGCAATTCGAGGAAATTGTACGCAAGCAAGGAAGGCACCGGAAGAATCAAGGTGTTGGTTTTGAACGAAAGTTCAATGCCAATGGAGTTGAGTGGGAAGAAGATCAATACCCCAAGACGAAATTTGTTCCTCAACAAGAGAAGTATGATCCTACTTCCTTCAAGGGAACACAAGCTCAAGATGATCTTCCACCACAAGACCACAAGAACAAAGGCAAGGACAAGCTTCAAGAAGAGATTGATGCATTTGAAGAAGCACCTAAAGCCTCGTTCAAGTGGGTTCCCAAGACTACGTCAAGTTCTACTTCATCAAGTACAACTACAACTCCAAGGATTCCCATCAAGATGATGTGGATCCCGAAGAAGAAGAACTAGAGAGTTCTTGAGGGTGACTCCGCCAACATTCTTCACTCGTATCATTTGGCAAGAACAAGTGCAATCAACTTCCACATCTTGCACTAGTTCAAGGAGTCACAAACCCTCATGTTGGTAAGGCAAGGGACAAGGTAACCCAATGAATTCATGGACATCATCTTGTGTGTGCATCACTCTATGTCTATGGATATTCTTGTTTGTTCCTTGTGGGACTAACCCATGTAGGTAAGTTGAAAGTGCAACTCACTACAAAGGATTGCTCCAAATGATCTACATCAACATTGAGCATCTACATCTTCAACACCTACATGAAGTCATCATCGACAAAACCCAAGGTTAGTTCATCCCTCTAAGGGGGGATCTCACATCTAGGGGGAGCTTAACTCTAAGAATTGAGTCAAAGCAACTCTAATGGTGTGAACACATCAATGCATTATGTAAAAGTGGTAACCCCACTTGAGCTTAAACGATGAGTATGACCTATGATCAAATGTTCTCATTTCACTACTAAGTCAATATACTCATATATAGATGACCTAGTCATCGCCAATTGTTTGATAGATGCTAGAATTGGTTGTGCATACTTTGCCACATATTTCATTTGCCATCTTATTGTGTGAGCATGTTGGTGCATGTTTTACTCATTCAAGGACATCCACTTGTTGTTTTGATTGTTTGGTTTTTCTTTTTTGCCAAGTGGATGGACAAGAATGCCTAAGAACCTTCTTTAGCTATCTATGCTTTTCTCATCTCAAACTCTATTCATGCTACATCACAGAATTTGATCAAGTCAGATTCGAACCACTCTGTGTGAGGAGCACTCGGAGTCCCCGATTCGTCATAGACTTAAACTTCCAAAACTTCTTCGTGATTCTTGGTCAGACCGATTCCTCCATTTTAGTCCTACCGAGATCACCAAGTTGATCTAAGTTTTTAATCTCGGTGCAACCGATTTGAACTTTTCGGTCTCACCAATTTTCTATAACTGAACACAGTTATGCATCTCGGTGCCACCGAGTTGTTCCACTCGGTCACACCGACAGGGTCAGGCTATATATAGCCACGGGCAAAATTTTGGAAATTTCTCCGAAACCCTTCTCCCGCGCAACAGCTCGCTCTGCCATCGGAGGTCTCCGGATCGTCTCCTCGTTGCCAGCAGCCTCCTGTCGCTGGTCTCCACCGCCGTCAACAGATTTCGTCCCCGCCGTTGCCGCCGTAGCAAGTCCACCGCCAAGTTAGGGTATGGACTTGATATTTGTGCTATCCACGTCTGATTCCTAGTACATTGTATTTTTATCAAATCTTGCCACGATTGAAACTCTTCTATCCAGCCAAAGTGATCTATAGATTAGATGAGATTCAAATTTTTAGGGTTAGGTTTCCGCCGAAACCATCTCGGACCCACCGAGTTGAAAAACTCGGTCTCACCGATTTGGCTTATGCCATTGCACTAGTGACTCTCGGTCTGATCGAGAATTACTAATCGGTGCGACCGATTTGAGGATTCTGTGAAACCCTAGCAGTCTCGGTGCCACCGAACTGTGACTCGGTCCAACCGAGATCATTAGTTTAGGTTCCAAAACTGCTTCGGTATCACCGAGTTTGAAAATCGGTTGATCCAAATGCTTTCATGGAAAACTAAAACTGAACTTTTGAATCATTCTTTTGGAAAAATCTCGCATTTTGTGATGCTCATCTTTTCTATCTCATCTATAACTCTTCACGTGGTCAGCATCAGCTTTTGTAGTATGTCGATCGAGTGACAGCCGAACAGTCAAGAGCAGTTGGACTTGAGTGAGGGCACTAGTCCCTCAACTACAGATGAAGGGAGCAGAAGTACTCCTAGCAATTTGCCTAAGGCTGCAACTAGGCAAAGGAGGAAAAGAACTTCCGACTCAGAGGATGAAGATTACAAAGCTGAGGAAGATGAGGCCACTTCCAAGAAAGTGGTGCTCAAGAAAGAATATGGCTCTGCACAGAGCACAAAACCAGGTCTGAAGAAGAAAGTTCCTGCCAAGAGGACACCAATGCCAAAGGCCAGAAAGTCCACTCATGTGCCAGCTCAGGCTCAACCCAAGGAAGCACCTGAGAAGAAAGTCACTTCTTCCAAACCTCAGAAAGTCCCCACTGGTGAAACTATGACATTCACAATTGAGTCAGAGGATGATGGGGCTCAAGACAAGAAAAAGAAGAGAGCAAGAACCACAACTGCCAAGGTCCTTGGAAAGCCCTCTATGAGAAGGGATTCTGAAGAAGAGGAAGAGGATGCTGCACCGGCACCTAAGGCACCTAAGCTTATGGGAGATGCAATCAGATCAGGGGATGCAACATCTAAGCCCAAGGATGCACCCAAAGCTGCCTCCAAGGCCAAGCAGGTTCGAAAGAGGAATACTAGGAGTATTCCAGCTACTGAGAAGAACAAGGCCCCAATGCCCAATGTTGCTGAAGAAGAAGATGAAGAAGGACAGGTCCTAAGAAAGCTCAAGCCCAAGATACCAGACCACAATGATGCCCATCCTGTGGCTGAGGACATGAGAATCAGGAAGGATTCAGGGCTGAGACTGTGGAGGATGGAAGATCCATATGCTTCAAGAAGAAGAACTGCTGTTGATTACAGGTTCCACACAAAGGAACATCAGGACTTTTATGAAACAATTCTATTGGACAAGAAGCCCATAGTCTGTGACATGAGGTGGGTCTACTGGACCTACATCAAGGACAATGAGCAACACTATCCTGGAGTGCAAGAAAGCTTTGTTGCTTGTGGAGTTGCTGATTTTGTTGGACAGAAATTCACCAACTGGAATGATGAGCTTATCATGCAGTTCTACTCCACAACACATTTTTACCCAGATGGTAGAATTGTTTGGATGTCTGAAGATACAAGGTACCAATCCACTGTTGAAGAATGGGCATGCCCCCAAGGAAAATGAGGATGACCTAGACATTTATGCAAAGAAGAAGTTGGGTCACAATTCAATGGCTCAAATGTACAAGGAGATTCCAGACAAGGCAGTAGAGACTCACAAGTTTGGATCAGTTCACTTTCTGCTGTCAGGGTTGCCAACCATCAATTGGATTCTGAGGCACACTCTGTTGCCCAAGTCTGGTGACCACAACATGATCAGAGGACATGCCATCAACATGTTGCATGTGTTTGATGTGCCACAGAAGTTCAAAGTCATGAGCCTAATTATTGAAACAATCAAGAGGACTGCAGCAGATCAGAAGAGGAGCTGTGGATATGCACCTCAGATTCAGGAATTGATCAACTCAAAGATGGGCACAGGGAAATATCAGTTGGATAAGGAACATTTTCCACTTTATCCAGACTTTGAGGACAATGAGGTTGTCATGAATGAAGATGATCCACAATCAGTTCAAGCTCAGAGAAGAAGGAGAAGGCAAAGAAGGAGAGGCTGCCAAGATGCCAACTCAAGAGGAGGCATCTGTATATTTCTTGAAAACCAAACAGAGCAGCTTGGTTACTTGATAGCATCTACGCCGAGGATTGAGAAAGGACTGCCACCCTCACTCGTAATCGGAGAGCACTGAAAGAATCATGGAACAAAAATTCTTTGATCTAGATGTTAAAGTAACTAAGATTCATCGGTTGTAGAGCAGCAGCAGGATGACATGCGAGAGAGGAAGGGCAAGACAACCACCAATGTGTTTGCCAGAGTGCCCAGAGCCTGAGAGGTCGATTGCAGTGCGATGGATGACACTAGAGCAACAACTTCAAACCACCACCACGCCCCTCACAGTTCCAAAGCAACCAGCTCCAAAGATCCACTCCAGCACCCTCTACTTCAACTGAAGCCTTCGTCCAAGGAGCTATCAGGACACCACCACCAGAAGATCAAGCCTGAGAGTCGATCTAGCACTATGCATTTTCTATGAACTTTTTGGTAACTTGTTGCCAAAGGGGGAGAAAAAGGTATAGATCATAGGCTTCGAGAGAGAGAGAGAGTGTGTTGCTTTTATTCTCTCTTGCTTTATTTGGTGGTCTTTAAACTTTGTTTGCTTTTGGTTGAGATACTATGCTTGTGAGACATTGATGATCATGTGTTTGATCATAAGCTACATGAAAGTGCAACTAATCCCCGGGTGGTTTTGGTAATTAACAACAACATATATATCATTGAACTAATAGTTACTTGAGAATCATTTCAGAGAGTTCAGTGATATGGGTATGGCAAGGACTGAAGAAGTGGACCCCTCAAAATGCTAAGGCAAGCATTGGCAAAAGCTCAAGACTCCATTTTTGGTTTAGTGATCCAAGATCACATTGAGTCCATAGGAAAAGCCAATACTATTAAAAGGGATGAGGTTATGATGATGATCCGGTTGCTCAAGTGCTTAGTGATACATCTCCTAAACTATCAAGAACTTTCACCGCCATATACACTCATAAGTAGTCTCGGTCCCACCGATATTCCAAACTCACCACACCGAGATGAACCACCTCAGCCATAAGCCAAACCCTAGTAAACTCGGATTTTCCGATTACGAACTCGGTCTCACCGAAACATGAGTTGCCAAGCTTCAGAACCTTCATCATAGAATCGGTGTCACCGAGATGATGAAGTCGGTCCCACCGAAACTGGCATGCTCTTGTCATTGCACTAATCGGACTCACCGAGATTGTATTTTGGTCCCACCGAAAATCCCAACATTCACATTATTTGAACTATCGGTCTCACCGAGTTGTCAACTTCGGTCCCACCGAGATTGCTCAAATGTGTGTAACGGTTGGATTTTGTGTGGAGGCTATTTATACCCTCCACCCCTCTTCATTCGTGGAGAGAGCCATCGAAAAGAACTACCACTCCTACCTTACATTTCGAGAAGAGAACTACCTACCCTTGTGTTGAGATCAAGTTGCTCCACTCCCACCATATGAAGCTTGATCTCTAGCCTTCCCAAGTTGCTTTCCACTCAATCCTTTCTTCCACCACAGCCAAATCAGTGAGGAGAGTTGAGTGTTGGGGAGATTATCATTTGAAGCACAAGAGCAAGGAGTTCATCATCATCTACAACATCTATTACCTTTTGGAGGTGGTGCCTCCTAGATTGGTTAGGTGTCGCTTGGGAGCCTCCGTCATCGAGATGTGGAGTTGAACCAAGAAGTTTGTAAGGGCAAGGAGATCGCCTACTTGTGAAGATCTACCCCGAGTAAGGCTAGCCCTCCGTGGGCGTGGCCATGATGGAATAGACAAGGTTGCTTCTTCATGGACCCTTCGTGGGTGGAGCCTCCGTGGACTCTCGCAGCCGTTACCCTCCGTGGGTTGAAGTCTCCATCAACGTGGAAGTACGATAGCACCACCTATCGGAACCACGAGAAAAATCACCGCATCTCCAAAATTGCGTTTGCTCTTCTCCACCTCTCTTTACTACATGTGCAATTTACTTTCCGCTGCCTATACTCTAGAATTGCATGTGTAGGGTGATGCTTGACTTGATCATAATTGTGAATCTGCCAAAACTGTTCTTTGTCAAAAGGCAGAATTTTTATATTGTCAAGTAGTCTAATCACCCCCCTCTAGACATACTTTCGATCCTACAAGTGGTATCAGAGCTTTGGTCTCCATTGTATTGGTTTCCATTGCATTGGACTCCATAAGCTTGGTTTCACAACCTAGGAGAGTATGGCATCTAGTGAGGGTAATTTTCAGAGAGGTCCTTACTTTGATGGTACAAATTTTGCTAGTTGGAAGCATAAAATGAAAATGCATATTCTTGGTCATAACCTAGCCGCATGGGGCATTATTTGTGTTGGTATGCAAGGTGAATTCTTGAGGAAGGAAAAGTTCGGATCGCGGGTTACAACGGAAGAATTGCGGATGTTGCAAAACAATGCTCAAGCTTGTGACATTCTCTTCAATGCCTTGTGTCCCGAGGAGTTCAACAAAATCAGCCGTCTTGAGAATGCAAAAGAGATTTGGGATACTTTGGTTGAAATGCACGAAGGTACCGAGTCCGTGAAGGAATCAAAGCTAGATATTCTTCAAGGTCAACTTGACAAGTTCAAGATGAAGGATGGTGAAGGAGTCGCTGAAATGTACTCTAGGCTTGCTCTCATCACAAATGAGATTGCCGCTTAGGAAGCGAAGAAATGACCGACCGATTCATCATCAAGAAGATTCTCGAGCTTTGGATGGAAAGTATGACACCGTGTGCACTTTGATCCAAATGATGCCAAACTACAAGAATCTCAAGCCAACCAAGTCATTGGAAGAATTGTTGCTCATGAGATGACACTTAAGGATAAGGAAGAGCTTCACAACAAGTCAAGTGGTGCTTACAAAGCTACAAGTGATGCTCCCACAACCTCAAGTGACAAGTTGGTTTCCAATGAAGAGATAAGCCTAATGGTCAAGAACTTCAACAAATTCTACAAGAATAGAGGCAAAGAGAGAAGCTCAAAGTCTAGATCATATGATGAAAAGAGATCTTCTAGTCGTGATCGAAACTGCTACAATTGTGGAAGACCCGACACTACTCAAATGAGTGTACGGCTCCCCACAAGAGAAAAGAAGAATCTCCAAGAAGGAGAAGCTCAAGAGATGAGTCACCTCGAAAGAGAGAAGGAGTAGAGATGATCGTTATGAACGAAGACCCTCTCGGAGAAGCAAGGATTCGAGAGGAAAGACAAGTCATCAAGGAGCTACACAAGAAGAAAACATCAAGCTCATGTAGGTGAATGGGTCTCCGGCTCCGACTCGGACAATCAATCCAAGGAAGCTATCACTCCAACTCCGACTACAGTCAAGATGAAGGTGTTGCCGGTCTTGCTCTTGTATCCTCCAACTCCAACTCCTACGACTTATTTGATTCACCAAATGAGGGAATTGGAAGATGCTTCATGGCTAAAGGCCCCAAGGTATCACACCCTGAATTCATTGACTTCAATAGTGATGAGGATGACTTGCTTGGTGAAGATGAACTCTTGCTTGATAAATCCAATGAGCCTAGTAACGATAAACATGCTAGTAGTCTTTATAGTCGAGAAGAGTCGAATGACAATGCTATGAAGGAGATTGAGCGTCTAACTAAAGAACTAAACACTCTTAAGTTAGCTCATGAAACAACTCAAGAAGATCATAGAAAGCTCCTAAGATCTCATGAGAAGCTACGCTTCGAGAAGCTCACTCTAGAGCAAGAACATGAGTTTCTAAAAGCAATCAATGACGATCTTCGAAAGAAGAGTTCTTCATATCTTGCCAAACGACTTCTCTTGTCTAATTTCTTGCCACCCATTAAGACTAAGCATGACAAGCATAAGAAAAATTCTTCCTCTAGTAGTAACAATAACCATGCTAAATCCAATGTTGTTGCTTCTAGTAGTTCTCTTGATTCCACTAACAATGTTTCAAGCCAAGTTACACTTGAGCAAGAAAATAGTCTATTGAAAGGGATCATAGAGAAATGTGTCTACAAGAGCCTTGCCGAAGCAAGAACTTTGAGGAAATTATTCGCAAGCAAGGAAGGCACCGAAGAATCAAGGAATTGGTTTTGAGCAAAAGTTCAACGCCAAGGTGTTGAA
Source organism: Aegilops speltoides (assembly GCA_021437245.1). NCBI lineage: Eukaryota > Viridiplantae > Streptophyta > Magnoliopsida > Poales > Poaceae > Aegilops > Aegilops speltoides. The sequence goes on from CM038145.1 coordinate 323,405,413, forward strand.
TGGGAAGAAGGTCAATATCCTACTCCACAGTTTGTTCCTCAAAAGGAGAAGTATGATCCTACTTCTTCCAAGGTGGAACAAGCTCAAGATGACCTTCCACCACAAGACCACAAGCTAAAAGGCAAGGACAAGCTTCAAGAGGAGATTGATGCATTTGTTGAAGCACCTCAAGCCATGGTCAAGTGGGTTCCCAAGGAAACGCCAAGTTCTACTTCGTCAAGCTCAACTACAACCCCAAGGATTCCCATCAAGATGATGTGGATCCCAAGAAGAAGAACTAGAAAGTTCTTGAGGGTGACTCCGCCAACATACTTCACTCACATTCATTTTGGCAAAAACTTGTGCAATCAACTTCCACATCGTGCACTAGTTCATGGAGTCACAAACCCTCTTGTTGGTAAGTCAAGGGACAAGGTAATCATTGCTTTCATGGACATCATCTATTGTGAACTTCAATCTATGTCCATGGATATCCTTGTTTGTTCCTTGTGGGACTAACCCATGTAGGTATTGAAAGTGCCCGAATCCAAAGGATAGCTCCCAACTCTTGATGATCTTCATCAACATTGAGCATCCACATCTTCAACATCTACATGAAGTCTTCTATGACAACCCAAGGTTAGTTTGACCCTTTAAAAGGGTTCTCACATCTAGGGGAGCTTTGCTCTAAAAATTGAGCTAAAGCATCTTCAAATGATGTGAACACATCAATGCTTTATGTAAAAGTGGTAACCCCACTTGTGCTTAAACGATGAGTATGACCTATGATCAAATGTTCTCATTTGGCTCCTAAGTCAATATACTCATATAAAGATGACCTAGTCATCGACAAAATTGTGTGTTAGTTGCTAGAGTTTTGTTGTGCATGTTTGACACATATTTCATTTGCTATCTTATTGTGTGAGCATGTTGGATGCATGATTTTATCCATTCGAGGACATCCATTTGTTGTTTTGGTCTTTTGAGTTTTCGACCAAATGGATGGACAAGAATGCCTAAGTACCTCCCTAGCTATCTATGCTTTCTTGTCTCAAATTCTATTCATGCTTACATCACAAATTTTGAACAAGTCATTTTCGACCCTCCGGTGAGGAGCACTCGAGCCACCGATCCGTCAAGGGCTAACTTCCAAAACCTTCTAATTGATTTCGGTCGACCAACTCACTCAAACTCGGTCGAACCGAAAGCATTTAGATCGATCTAGGTTCTCACCTCGGTGAAACCGAGTTGTGATTTTCGGCGTGATCAAGTGCATAATCGCCTAGCGTTATCCATCTCGGTGCCACCGAGTTTTACAACTCGGTCCCACCGACAGCAAAGGGGTATATATTCCGAGGGCCGCGCGCGTTGATTCCTCCTTCAAACGTTTCGCCCCCACACCCCTTGCTGCCGTCGCCTTGGTCTCCGGATCGTCGCCGTAAATGCTCAGGCGCCCTCGCCGCAGGTCTCCGTCGCCGTCAACGGCCATCTCCTCCGAGCCGTTGCCGCCGTAGAAAAACTCCACCAAGTTAGGGTGAGTTTTGATCCCACTCGTGCTCCCATCTCCGATTCAATGCACGTTTGGATTGCCTAGTATCTTGCCACGATTGAAATCCTCCTGACACCAGATTAGTTCGTTTGAACTAGATTCGAGTAAAAGTTTTAGGGTTAGGTTTCATGAACACATCTCGGTGAGACCGATTTTATAGTTTCGGTATGACCGATTTGGCCTATGGCCATTACCTCGCACCCTTCGGTCCAACCGAGTTGTGCAAAATCGGTGTGACCGAAATGAAAATTCTGTGAAACCCTATTGTTTTCGGCGGATCGAAACCCACTTCGTCAAACCGAAAGTGGTGTGCCAAGCTCTGCTTAACACTTGGATTCACCGAATCTTAAACTCGGTCCGACCGAATGTCTTCTGTGAAAACTTAATACTAGAATTTGAAATCATTTTTTGCAAAAACTTCTGCAGTTTGTGATGACTCTTCTTCTCTGCCTACACCTTATCTATTCACAAAGTTGTCACCATGTCGATGCCGTGATAGTCGAACAGGTCGAGACACCCATTGCAGACATTCCAGAGGGAGGCACTAGTCCTGATCCTAGTAGCTCATCTGATGATGGTGGGAGGAGTACACCAAGTGGCTTGCCTCCTGCAGCCACTAGAGCTAGAAAGAAAAGGAATTCAGATGATGAGGATTCAGATTTTGTTGTTGAGGAAGAGGTGACCTCAAAGCCCAAAAGGAAGGTTGTTGCCAAAGAGCAACAAGGTCAACAAACTAAGAAGGGCACCAGCAAAGTCAAGCAGTCAACTGTTGCTAAGAAGCTGAATTTGGGAGAGGCAGCTGCAAGCAAAGTGAAGAAAACCACCAAGAGAAAGAGATTAGTGCATGATGATGCAGCAGTAGAGGATGAGGATGAGGAAGCACCCCAGCCTCCTTCTCGTAAGCCAAAGTTCATGGGTGATGCCATTAAGGCCGGAGCCACGCCAAAGCCCAAGAAATCTGCTCCAGCTAAGGCAGCTCCAAAGAAAGCCTTTGCCAAGCCCAAGAAGACCGTCGAAACATTCCAGCGTCTCAAAAGAACAAGGATGATGTGCCACCAGTGTGTCGATGATGAAGGACCAGTTTTGCGAAACTTCATCCAAAACTGCACTACATAATGATGCTCATCCTCAAGCCGAGAATATGAAGGAAAGGAAAGATAGAGGTCTCGGGCTATGGAGACAAACTGACCCATATGCCGTGAGGAGAAGAACTGCTTTGAGATCCCAGATTTCACACCGAGAGTAGCAGGACTTCTATGAGACCGTCTTGATGGACAAGAAGCCCATAGTCGCAGACACCGATATGTCGACTAGAAGTACATTGACAAATGAAGAGCACAGAGATTTCTTTCCACATGTGCATGAAAGTTTCACTGCATGTGGAGTTGCAGACTTTGTAGGTCAGAAATTGACCAGTTGGAACGATGAGATGATAATGCAATTCTATGCCACAGCTCACTTCTACCCTGATGGAAAGATTATGTGGATGACTGAAGGTCAAAGATTTTCTTCTTCTGTTGAAGAATGGGCAGAAATTCTGAATGCTCCAGTGCAACGAGAAGATGATATTGATGTATATGGAATTCCAAAGAAGAATCATGAATCCATGAAAAACATGTACAAAGAGATTCCAGCAAAGGATTTGGGAATCTGGAAGCTCGGCTCAGTCTACTATCTCCAGGCAGGCTTACCTACCACTAATACCATTTTGAGGCATACCTTGATGCCCAAATCTGAGATCATCGCATGATCGAGGATACTCTATCAACATGCTGCACATACTTGATGAGAGAGCACCTTTCAAGGTGATGGACTTGATGGTAGAAACCATTAAGAGGACTGCAATGACGTAAAAGGTCATGTGGATTTGCCCAGATTCAGATGCTTATCAATGCCAAGTTTGGCATGGGCACATTCTTGTTGGATAGAGAATATTTAGCTTTGCAGCCGAGCATGAAGACAATGTTGTTGTGATGGATAAGGAGGATCCGACATCCGTTGAAGGTCAAGCCAAGATCGAAGCTGCTAAGAAAGCCAAAGTCGACAAGGAAGCAGCAGCAGAGCAGCTAAACCAAAGAGTTTGAGAGCAAATTCTTGAAGCTACTCAAAGGATTGAACAACGCTGGCCAACATTGTACAGCCTCGGAGAGCTTAGAGAGGATTGTTGAAGACAAGATCCACGCTCGGACGTGAAGTCGATCAAGTACAAGTGACCGCCAACAAGCTCGAGGCGACATTGAGGAAGCAAAGCGGAGAAGGAAGAGCTTATGCGTGAGTTGCAGGATGACTTAGTCCAGATTCTCACGACAGATCGCTCCGGTTCCCACAGACCCGATCACCGCTATTCCAAAGGATCGACACCAGACTACAGCTTCAAAGACTCTCCACAGCCCAAAGAAGCTACTCCAACTCCGCCCAAAGGACCACTCCTCCAAAGACATACATCACCAAGTCTTCACCGATGTTTGTCATATCCACTCCGACATCAACCTGCACGGAGCCGCCAAAGAGAGTCCACAAGTGACGCTTAGCTCTATGCTTTTTCAATTTTTCGGTAACTTGTTGCCAAAGGGGGAGAAATTGTATAGATCATATGACTTCGAGAGAGAGAGTGCTGTTGTCTTTGCGCTTTTGCTCTTTCGTTCTTTTGCGGTTTCTTTGAGATACTTTTGGTTTTCGAGACATTCAGTGTGTTTGATACTCCGTTTGTTTCTACCTTAATGAGTGCTTGGTCGTACTATGCTTTAATGTGTGCTTAATGCTTATCATATGCCATTCATATCTTGTATGACCATTTACTCATGTCTTGGTGATTGGGTGCATGCTGTTCATTCTTATCATTTTGTGCGCTCTCCACCAAGATGTATGTGACATGGAAGAGTGACCCATGATCCTAATCGATTGTGCATTTGCATTCAAACGCAAATCTTAAATAATGCACAAATTTAGGGGAGCTCTTGCTTATCACATACTTCTCAAAGCGATTTATATTATTCATTGATTATATCCTTTGTCGAAGTTTCATCTATATGTTGTCATCAATTACCAAAAGGGGAGATTGAAAGTGCAACTAATCCCGGGTGGTTTTGGTAATTAACAACAACATATATATCATTGAACTAATAGTTACTTGAGAATCATTTCAGAGAGTTCAAGGATATGGGTATGGCAAGGACCAAGAAGTGGACCCCTCAAAATGCTAAGGCAAGCATTGGCAAAAGCTCAAGACTCCATTTTTGGGTTAGTGATCCAAGATCACATTGAGTCCATAGGAAAAGCCAATACTATTAAAAGGGATGAGGTTATGATGATGATCTGTTGCTCAAGTGCTTAGTGATACATCTCCTAAACTATCAGAAACTTTCACCGCCATATACACTCATAAGTAGTCTCGGTCCCACCGATATTCCAAACTCACCACACCGAGATGAACCACCTCAGCCATAAGCCAAACCCTAGTAAACTCGGATTTTCCGATTCAACTCGGTCTCACCGAAACATGAGTTGCCAAGCTTCAGAACCTTCATCATAGAATCGGTGTCACCGAGATGATGAAGTCGGTCCCACCAAACCGGCATGCTCTTGTCATTGCACGAATCGGACTCACCGAGATTGTATTTTCGGTCCCACCGAAAATCCCAACGCTCACATTATTTGAACTATCGGTCTCACCGAGTTGTCAACTTCGGTCCCACCGAGATTGCTCAAATGTGTGTAACGGTTGGATTTTGTGTGGAGGCTATTTATACCCCTCCACCCCTCTTCATTCGTGGAGAGAGCCATCGAAAAGAACTACCACTCCTACCTTACATTTCGAGAAGAGAACTACCTACCCTTGTGTTGAGATCAAGTTGCTCCACTCCCACCATATGAAGCTTGATCTCTAGCCTTCCCAAGTTGCTTTCCACTCAATCCTTTCTTCCACCACAGCCAAATCGGTGAGGAGAGTTGAGTGTTGGGGAGATTATCATTTGAAGCACAAGAGCAAGGAGTTCATCATCATCTACAACATCTATTACCTTTTGGAGGGTGGTGCCTCCTAGATTGGTTAGGTGTCGCTTGGGAGCCTCCGTCATCGAGATGTGGAGTTGAACCAAGAAGTTTGTAAGGGCAAGGAGATCGCCTACTTGTGAAGATCTACTCCGAGTAAGGCTAGCCCTCCGTGGGCGAGGCCATGATGGAATAGACAAGGTTGCTTCTTCGTGGACCCTTCGTGGGTGGAGCCCTCCGTGGACTCTCGCAGCTGCTACCCTCCGTGGGTTGAAGTCTCCATCAACGTGGAAGTACGATAGCACCACCTATCGGAACCACGAGAAAAATCACCGCGTCTCCAAAATTGCGTTTGCTCTTCTCCACCTCTCTTTACTACATGTGCAATTTACTTTCCGCTGCCTATACTCTAGAATTGCATGTGTAGGGTGATGCTTGACTTGATCATAATTGTGAATCTGCCAAAAACTGTTCTTTGTCAAAAGGCAGAATTTTTATATTGTCAAGTAGTCTAATCACCCCCCCTCTAGACATACTTTCGATCCTACACTACACTTATGCATGTATGCTTGGTATTATCCTATCTATCTTATGTGATCATTCACTATGCTTGGTGATGAGTGCATGTATTCATTGTTTATTATTTTGAGCGCTCCACCAAGATGTATGTGACATGGAAGAGTAACCCATGAGCCTAATTCATTGTGCATTTGCAGTCCAAAGCAAATCTTAAACTATGCACAAATTTAGGGGAGCTCTTGTTTATCACATACTTCTCAAAAGCGACGATGTTATTCAATCTTATTATCATTTGTCAAAGCTTTGATCTATATGTTGTCATCAATTACCAAAAAGGGGGAGATTGAAAGTGCAACTATCCCTAGGTGGTTTTGGTAATTCATAACAACATATAGCTCACTGAGCTAATGCTATTCCAAGACTATTATTTCAGGAAAGCTCAATGAATGGCATGGCATGGATGATGAACATGGATCCCTCAAAATACTAAGGACAAAGGATTGGCTCAAGCTCAAAAGCTCAAGACTCTTCATTTTATATTTTAGTGATCCAAGATCACATTGAGTCTATAGGAAAATCCAATACTATCAAGGAGGGATGAGGTGTTGCTTAATGAGCCTCTTGCTTCATGTGCTTAGTGATATGCTCCAAAACACTCAACTACTTTTCCACATCCTTAAATGACCTAAACCCAATGCCAAAATTGGTCACACCGATTCTTCTTATCTGGCGCCACCGATTCCAAAAGTCATAGCCACTGCCACAAACCCTAAGCAAATCGGTCTTACCGATAGGGATCTCGGTCTCACCAAGATGGGGTTGTAATCTCTTTGTTTCCCTTCGTAACGTTTTGGTCTAACCGAAGTGAGCGATCGGTCCCACCGAGATTGCAATGTAAACTCTCTGCTTCCTTTTTGTAACATTTTGGTCTCACCGAAAAGAGCAAATCGGTCCCACCGAGTTTACCTGACCAACTCTCTGGAAAGCTTATTACCAAATCGGTCTCACCGAGTTTGTGTAATCGGTCTTACCGAGATTACGTTATGCCCTAACCCTAACCGAATCGGTCTCACCGAGATGCATGTCAGTCCCACCGAAATTCACTAACAGTCACTAGGTTTACTAAATTGGTCCGACCGAGTTTAACGATTCGGTCCCACCGAGTTTGGTAAATTGTGTGTAACGGTTAGATTTTGTGTGGAGACTATATATACCCCTCCACCTCCTCTTCATTCGGGGAGAGAGCCATCAGAACGAACCTACACTTCCAACTTACCATTTCTGAGAGAGAACCACCTACTCATGTGTTGAGGCGAAGATATTCCATTCCTACCATATGAATCTTGATCTCTAGCCTTCCCCAAGTTGCTTTCCACTCAAATCTTCTTTCCACCAGATCCAAAACCTATGAGAGAGAGTTGAGTGTTGGGGAGACTATCATTTAAAGCACAAGAGCAAGGAGTTCATCATCAACGCACCATTTGTTACTTCTTGGAGAGTGGTGTCTCCTAGATTGGCTAGGTGTCACTTGGGAGCCTCCGACAAGATTGTGGAGTTGAACCAAGGAGTTTGTAAGGGCAAGGAGATCGCCTAATTCGTGACGATCTACCGCTAGTGAGGCAAGTCCTTCGTGGGCGATGGCCATGGTGGGATAGACAAGGTTGCTACTTCGTGGACCCTTCGTGGGTGGAGCCCTCTGTGGACTCGCGCAGCCCTTACCCTTCGTGGGTTGAAGTCTCCATCAACGTGGATGTACGATAGCACCACCTATCGGAACCACGCCAAAAACATCCGTGTCTCCAATTGCGTTTGAATCCTCCAAACCCTTCCCTTTACTTTCTTGCAAGTTGCATGCTTTAATTTCCGCTGCCTATATACTCTTTGCATGCTTGCTTGAATTGTGTGATGATTTCTTGACTTGTCCTAAAGTAGCTAAAATCTGCCAAACTCTAAAATTGGGAAAAGGTTAAGTTTTTATTGGTCAAGTAGTCTAATCACCCCCCTCTAGACATACTTCAAGGTCCTACATCAAGACCAGACGCGTCAAATCTATCATAGACAACCTGAGGCTTATGTTCGACAATCTTCGAACATATGACATCAAGCTCAATCCGGAAAAAATGCGTTTTCGGCGTTCCTGCAGAAAAGCTCATGGGCTTCATCGTTCCCAATGTAGGAATTGAAGCAAACCCGGCTAAAATCCGAGCTTTCTCACAGTTGGCTACCCCAACAGACCTCAAGCAAATCCAGAAATTAACTGGATGCGTGGCTGCCTTAAGCCGCTTTATCTCCCGATTGGGAGGAAAGGCACTACATCTTTATCGCCTTCTTCGACGCACCGAACACTTCGAGTGGACAGATGCGGCTATGGCCGGACTGGAAGAAATAAAGGTCCTCTTGGCCAGCAACCCAATCCTGGCCACACCGAACATTAGTGAACCCATGCTGTTAAATATAGCTGCAACACACCAAGTTGTAAGCGCAGTGCTCATCGTCGAACGAGAGGAGGACGGACATAAGTTCCCCTTCAAAAGCCGGTATACTATGTATCCACTGTCCTCACACCATGCAAGTCACGGTACCCACATTATCAAAAGATAGCATACGCGGTCTTCATGGCATCCCAGAAACTACGACACTACTTTCAAGAGTGTTTAATCACGGTGGCCTCCGAAGTACCACTCAACGATATAATAAATAACCGCGATGCCACGGGCTGGATTGCTAAATGGGCCATCGAGCTCCTCCCATGCAACATTATATATAAACCACGGCGAGCCATTAAATCACAAGTACTGGCTGACTTCGTTGCCGAATGGACAGAAGCCGAACTCCCTAAAGAGTATGGCGCATACTCCAATTGGATCATGCAATTTGACGGCTCTAAAATGCTAGCCGGTCTGGGAGCGGGTGTTTTCCTGACATCCCCCACTGGATATACAGTCCAATACGTACTCCAAATACTATACACATGCTCCGTTACACGGTCTTCGGATGGCAGTCTCCATGGGGATTCAACGCCTAGAGGTATGCGAGGACTTGCACCTTGCAATATCTCAAAAAAATGGAGACTTCGACGCCAAGGACCCGAAAATAGCGGCTTACCGTAATGCCATCCTCAAGATGTGAGCTCGGTTTGAGGGGCTTGAATTTCATCATGTGGTCCGAGAAAACAATCAAGCGGCGGATATCCTCGCCCGCAGTGGCGCTAAGCGCGACCCCGTCCCACCTAACATCTTCTTGGAAAGGCTGTTCAAGCCATTCGTGGTGTGGCAAGGGGAGACCGGCAATACTAGTCCGTATCTGACCACAACCCTAGAGCCCGAACACTCTGACATAATCGGAGGCTCCGCCACCGAAATAACACCTTCGGCCCATGTAATCATGGCTATCATCGCCCCCTGGACCGAACCCTTCTTAGCCTACCTAAATAGGCAAGAACTCCCTGAGGACCAAAATGAGGCACGTTGCATTGTGCGTTGCTCTAAAGCCTACAAGGTCCATGAGGGAGAGCTTTATAAGAAAAGCGCTACCGGAGTACTCCAAAGATGTATCTCCGAAGAGGAAGGGCGGCAGCTCTTGGCCGAAATTCGTGCTGGACTCGGCGGCCACTACGCTGCAGCTCGGGCCCTTGTAAGCAAGGCCTTCCATACAGGTTTCTACTGGCCGACAGCCCGAGCAGACGCACAGGACCTCGTCCAACATTGCATCGGTTGCCAGCTCTTCGCCAACCAAAGCCATATGCCACCTACCGTTCTCCAAAAAATCCCCATAACTTGGCCCTTTGCGGTCTGGGGGCTCGATATGGTTGGACCCCTTAAAGGAGGAAGCCATAAGAAAAAATACTTGTTGGTCATGGTGGATAAATTCACCAAATGGATAGAGGCCAAACCAGTCAAAACGGTCGAATCCAGACCAGTGATAGACTTCATATCAGGGGTTGTACACCGTTATGGTGTCCCCCACAGCATCATCACCGATAATGGCTCCAACTTCACAACCGACAAGGTGAAAACTTGGTGCGGCAACATGGGCATTAAGCTCGATTACGCCTCCATCTATCACCCACAAACAAACGGTCAAGTCAAACGAGCAAATGGTCTTATTGTGAGCGACATCAAACCCAGACTAGTGCGATCCTTGAAGGAATCAGACACGCACTGGGTCGAGAAGCTCGACTCCGTACTATGGGGCTTGCGGACCACGTCAAATCGCACTACCGGAGACACACCATTCTTCATGGTGTATGACGCAGAGGTGGTATTGCCCTGTGACATCATTCATGACTCACCTCGAGTGCGCATGTACGAAGAGAGAGAAGCCAAGCTTGATCGGCAGGACATTCTAGATGCCCTGGAGGAGGAGAGCGACGTTGAAAAAGCCCATTCCGCATTCTATCAGCAAAAGGCTCGCAGGTATCAAAGCAGAGAAGTATGGACAAAAACTTATAACATTGGCAAACTCGTTCTATGCCTACCGGAGAAGAGAAAGGACAAGCTGAAACCCAAGTGGGAGGGTCCCTTCATCATTGATAAAGTTCTCACCGGAGGAGTGTACCGCCTGCGTGATGCATTAGGTAATTGACTCGAGCCGAACCCATGGAATGCGGCCAGACTCCGAAGATTCTACGCTTAGCGCCAAACTCTGTGTTCGTCCCCTTCCCTCTGCCTTTTATTATTGTTATTATTTATATATATCATCTCTCTTTCCTTTTATGGCTCTGAAGCTTTAAGTGTGACTCGACTACACACTCTTGATGCACTAAATCCTTAAGTATGCGCGCTCACTATACCTGGGGGCTTCTTATATAGAAGCTTAGTATAATTATCTTCCGGGCTTCATGCCCACTGCATATGTGTAACTTTTCCATATGTACCTTTTCTTCACCATTATATGCATCGATATGACTTAAGTTTTGGCCAAGCTGGGTTGCCTGGCTCCTGTGTTTATGCCCTACATTCCCGTTAGCTCGGCTAGGGCATAAGGGGAGCACCTCTGCGATTGTTACTACCGGGTCTAACGGACGTGTACCTCAGACTGGGTGTAGCCGAAAGCCAGCGTTGTTAAGGGAATATTCGGTCGGTGAACTAAAGATGTTTCTTACCTCTTACAATATAAACCCCCAGATGTTTCATATACTGCATCTCTGTTCGCAATTCGGACATGCACATTAATGCATGCGTACCCAGGGAAAGGAACCCTTAACGGAACTATTCTCCCTGGAAGATGTTTCTTACTATCCATGTAATATAACATAGCTAGTTGGGTACTTGTCTATTCAAGCACTTATGATCCCTACGCCTGGTTTCCACGCTGCACTCTTGTTTATATAATCGAAAGCGGTATTCGAAACAATCCGTACTGTCGGGTCCGGAGGCCGAAGCGAAAAGGTCCACCATGACAAATGATTTACAATCCGGCTAGGGACAAAATATGTCAATCGAAGTACACGGTCACTTAGACCCACACACTTCTTCTATACCATCCAACAGGCTGTCTAGCCTACAATCTTGTTGGGAATACTTTGCGGCTAATCCTACCTGGTCATATACCAGACTAACGGGAATCTCTTTCCCATCTGACCCTACAGGTCCGACCAGGGCCATGTGATTCGGATCGACCTTGGTGTATCGTGTTTTCACCATGGCCCACGCTTCCCTTGCACCTTGTCGGCAGGCCGATATCTCCACAAATGGAAGCGCCCCCGCGCTCCCTTGAGCAGCTGTACAAGCTCCCCATGCTTCCTGGCAGGGAGGCGGCTGGCCACAAGGCCTTGGCAATACCCTGCATCACCTGCCGAACTTCTTCGTGCGAACAAGAAGTTTGCAGAAGATCGCTCAAGATCCGCCTCTTCAGACGACCAACAAGATACTGCAGACATAACTCTGTTAGCCTGTTTCTTGGCTGAACTATATAAAGGTTCGCTTTGAGAACATACTAAAAATGCCGCGTTGAAGCCTCCTGTTCTCCTTCACGGAGTCCGCTAGCTGAGCCCGAACATCTTTCAGTTCCAAGCCAAGCCGGGTATTGGCATCCTGGAGATCATTTTTCTCTCGCCGAACCCGTGTAAGCACACGCTCGCCATCCTCTAGCTGTCGTTGAGCTCCTTGTTCATCCTCTTGTATGATCTCCGAATTCACTCAGGGATTGTCTGCAGAATCTACTATTAGATTTGCAAACATGCCGAATACCAACTGGTACACGAAATTACGTTTTTTATCGACCGAGACAAAAATTACCAGATGAGGCCTTCTTGGATTCCTCCATTCCGGCAACTGTGGCCCTTAGCTGGGCTTTACACTCCTCCAGCTCTTGAGACAAATGGGTATTCTTCTCTATAAGAACCTAATCATACAATGATCCTTAAATCAGTTTTACCAACTGTTTCAAGTCTCAAGGGCTACTGATATACATAATTATCAGATTTTGCTTACCCGTATATCTTTTAAATACCGGTCTGTGGCTCTTGCAGGCCCATCTTGAGCAGCTCGGATGTACGCGTCTCCCGAGCTGAAGGCATTGAACGCCTCTTAGGAGAAATTAGGGTCGCAGAGTGCGGCCCGCCGACGCCGATGATTCATAGCACTCTCCACTTTGGAATTTCTAGCGGATATTCTATCCGCATCCTATGTAGGAGGACCGTCCGGCGTTGTCCCCACGTTAGCCTCCACCTTTGAGGCTGGTTCTGAAGTCCGGCTGGTAGAGGCATGGCTGACAGAATCTCCGGACACAGTCCAACGAATACTCTTTCTGTCAGGACACAGTGGACATTGTTATATTTTAAAGATGATAGTCAAGGAGCAGGTTTTAAATCATACCTCTTCGATGGCGTCTTAGTCCTGATCGCTTTCCTTTTAAGCCTACCCGGCTTGGGCGCCCCTTGTTGGTGAGTCACCGCGGGTTCGGCACGGCGCCCCGATGGCCTTCCCTATAAAGCGCAATACATGTGTGGTGGGTAAGGCGTAAAGAAGGGATCCTTTCAGAAGTTAGGACTCTGGTTTTACTTACATATGATGCTGGGAGTAGGCCAGGATAGTCGGCAATGATGGCCACCAAGGCGCCATCATAGCTTGCCTGGTAAAACATCCTGTCGACAAGCTCCACAAATATGTCCGGATCTTCTTTAAGTCCAGAGTCAAGGGCCCGGTTGTGGTCCTCTGGCTGTGGAGGCGGGCTGTGGACCTCCCTCACAGCTTTCCGCAGTTCCTGTTATGAACTAGCAAGGTAAATATTTGCACTGAAAAATGCGGGAATGAATAGAGTTGAGTAAGATAGCAACTCACCCAGCTAGGGGGTTGTACATGGAAAATCCATCCCGTGGCTTAATGCGGATGAACTCCTCTTCTTCTCCTTTATACAAATCGGACAATATTTTCGCCAGAGCGGTGGCAGAGTCCGGACCTTTCCAACCGCAGCGGGTGGCATCGCCTTCTCCATTGAAGTGCCACATGGGATGCCTCCGATACTGGTGTGGCTGCACCCCCCGCATTATGCATATTGACATAACCTCGATTATTGTCAATCCAGATTTGGCAAGCGTCTTTATCATACCCATCAGTTGGAGGACCTCTCTGTTATCTTCTTCCTTGGGGCTCCGGGGACGCCAACTTCAGCGTTTCTTCAATGGGGCATTTGTGAACTCAGGAAGACCCATCCGGATAGGGTTAGGAAGGGAGACGTCCTCTATGTAAAACCACTCGGAAGGCCAATCTTCGGATACCTTCTTCGGAGTGCCGGACAGGTATCCAGTCCCGGCGATGCGCCATATCTCGGCTCCGCCCACTTGGTATATTGATCCCTCCTGATTGCGGGGGATGAGGGAGAACAGCCTTTTCCATAGCTCGAAATGAGCTTCGCAGCCCAGAAATAGCTCACAAAGGGCGACATAACCTGCGATGTGCAGGATGGAGGTAGGAGTGAAGTTGTGCAACTGGAGGCCATAATACTCCAAGAGCCTGCAGAGGAACAGATGGATTGGAAATTCGATGCCCCTCAACAAGTAAGGGACAAGGCATACTCGCTCCCCCCTGGATGGGTTGGGGAAATTCTCCGCTTGCTCCCCGCCGTCATAAGTGGCTAATCCGGCTCGGACGGGGACAAGATATGTAGGTGTGAGAAACCCCTGGGTCTGCAACTCCACCAATTGGCCATGGGATACGGTACACTTCTCCCAATCACCTGGCTTAGTGCTATGGGAGCGAGAGGAGGAGCTGCGGTGGCCGGCCATGATGGGACGGTTTTTTCGGGCGCTCTCTGATGAATCCTCGCTTGGGGAAGATGGTGTGATTTGGATATGAGGATCCCCGTCTCTTTAATAGACGATTACTTACATGGTCAGGGTGGCAAGTGTAAAAATGCCTCGACTTCTCGCATTCACTCGACACGTGGAGACTGCCATTACTAAGGTACAGAAGCCGATGAGTGCAACATTAATGGGAAGCCGGACATAGCTCGTTACAACAGGTACTCTGGAGAATTTGGAGAAGAACCCGCCTTGCAATAACGAAGACAATCTGCACGCCGGACACATCGTCATTGAAGCCTGGTTCAGGGGCTACTGAGGGAGTCCGGGATTAGGGGGTCCTCGGATAGCCGGACTATATGCTTATGCTCGACTGTTGGACTATGAAGATACAAGATTGAAGACTTTGTCCCGTGTCCGGGTGGGACTCTCCTTTGCGTGGAAGGCAAGGTTGGCAATTCGAATATGTAGATTCCCTTCTCTGTAACCAACTCCGTGTAACCCTAGCCCCCTCCGGTGTCTATGTAAACCGAAGGGTTTAGTCCGTAGGACGACAACAATCATAATCATAGGCTAGCTTCTAGGGTTTAGCCTCTATGATCTCGTGGTAGATCAACTCTTGTAATACTCATATCATCAAGATCAATCAAGTAGGAAGTAGGGTATTATCTCCATAGAGAGGGCCTGAACCTGGGTAAACATTGTGTCTCCCGCCTCCTGTTACCATTAGCCTTAGATGCACAGTTCGGGACCCCCTACCCGAGATCCGCCGATTTTGACACCGACACCAGGCGCTACATGTCACCGTTTGAGAGGCAGACGACGATGAGATCGAGGTGCTTCAGTCGTGCTAGAATAAGAGTGGGCGCATCATTAAGGGGGGATGGCAGTTCCTGAACTTGGCGAGGCTCAACATGGGCGCGAGGCGGAGCGCAGACGTTGGCAGCGAGCGCATATGCCCATCATCAAAAGTGAGCTCCTTGAGCTGATCTAAGGCGGGGATCGGAACCAGTCGTCAAGCTTGGCTCGGTCCCTGCCGTTGGAACGAAACTTGCCCATCCTAAGGCCTCTGGTCGGGCCAAGGTGACTGCCGAGGATCATGGAGAATGCACCTAAGCTTTTGCGATAGCCATGCCAGAGCTCGTGTGTAACATCCCAAATTTTCAATTTGGATGTTATACATAGGTCATTCATATGCATTTCATATTTTATTTCTTTTGGTTGTGATCCAAGAAACCTTAAGAAACTCAAGGACCCAAGGAGAGAGTTGGAGGTTTCATAAATTTTCATTTTTGAATTTATATCAAAATTTTAAAAAGTGGATCAATTTGATTCCAATAGTTTCTTTCCAATTATTTCTAACAATAAAAAAATGAGGGAAGAGAAAATGACTTCTTCAAAACAGAGGAGAAATATTGGAAAAGAAATTGGGAAGTCAAATTATTTTATTTGAATTTTATGTGCAATTTTTTTATTCGGTTGAAATTAGAGAAATATATGCATTTTTTTCTAAAATTGCATTTAGTCCAGAAAAATGTTCACGTAGTCCCAAATATTAGGTAGGGATGGTGAAAATTGTTTCTAGGATTTTTGGACCTTTATTTTTATTTTCTTATGATATTTTCTTTGCAGCATTTGCTTCAAAAAGGGTTTCTGGCCGGCTAAGCCAAAACGGGCCACGACCTGATCGCCGCCTTTCGCCTTCCTCAGAGGCCGCGGACTCTAGGAGTCCGAGTCCGGGCCGCCACCGCCGGGCGACCCCTTCCCCAAGTCCGGGCCGCCACCGCCACCGCCACACCACTCGTTCCTCATGGCCGCCACTGTTGCCTGCTGCTGCCGCCAGGAGCCCGCGCCGACGCCGAGCCTCGCCGGAGCCGCCGCCCCGCCTCACCGTTGACCCAATCCGCCGCCGTCGCCGAACCAATAAAACTGATCGGTTTTTCTCCGGTTCTTTTTTGAAAAATCAGTTAGTTAGTTTAGATCGGTTTTATTTTTTTAGATCTGTTAGTTTAGCGAACGTTCACTCGTTTAGCCTCTGTAATGAACGGATTCGTTTGTTTAGTTATGTTAGCGGACGTTCGTCCGATAGATTTTCTTTTTCTGTTTATTTTCAGCCAGGGACCTATCCGCAAACAGTTTTATCGCTATTTAGCCCCTGATCTCAAAACTAGCTTAACTTTTAGATCATTTATCCAAATTAGATGAAACCAATGCCTAAATCTTCGTAACGATCCCCCTTTCTTGTAAACCAACTTGAACATGATTTTGACAATTTAAAATGTGGGTTTAGTTCAGATTAGTATTTGATCTTGTTTCGTTTGTATCTTGAGTTTCGTAGCTCCGTTTGAGTCGTTTCTTTTTGCCAATCATAGCTAATCGCATGTACCTACTGTTAAGAACTAATCCACATGAAAATAATGTTGTTAGGTTTTTTTCTATTTAGATTAGTCATTTGCTTGTTTCGAGTGTTATTTGGATCTTTTCTTGATTTCTCTTTGTTTCGTTTGCTTGATTGCTTATGTATGTTACTGTTTGTCAATGCTAGATTACCCGGAGTGCGAATCTTGTTACTACGAATCACTAGGGTTTCCAAATCATCAGCAAGGAAAGTTACACTTTGATCATACTCTTCTACACCCAGTTTTTACTATGCATTAGTTTTGCACCTCAAATATTTGCAGGAGTAGGATTGGGAACATGTGGTTTGTTTGTAGTACTTCAGGTAGGAAGCTAATACCTTTTGATCACCCCAAGAATATACATTATGCTCAATTGTTGCTTAGCCATGCTCGTAGACGAGGATTGGATCGTGATACACATGGAAGTTGTGAGAGTTATTAATTTTGGATAACATTAAGGTGGCAACTTTAATACACGTCTGGGTTGATTGGTTGGGGCACCTCGAGAATCCAGTGCTTGCCCATTTGGAAATCCCGGAGTACCCATGTGATTTTCCTTGGTTCGCCACCCAGGCTCAAAGGGATCATATGATATTTCATGCCTAGAAAGTTCCATGTGCAGCCACAAGCTAATATGGGCTCTGGCATAGTTGAGTAAGTTGCGTGAGCTATCGAAGAGGTGGACTAGCAGATGTAGGGGAAAGTAGGTGTACCGGTCTGCCCGGAGTAGAGAGTTAATGCTTCATAAAGACTATGTCTCGATCTTTCGATCATGGATGCGGTCGAGTCTTGTGGGGAAAAGTGCGCAACCTCTAGAGAGTGTATAAACTAATCATGCTTAGCCGTGTCCCCGGTTATGGACATCTTGAGTATCTGGAGTTGGATATTATTGTAGATCTCATCACTCTTAAATTAATTGAATTGGGTTTAATGATGATACTTGTTAACTTGGGATTTCAGTTGGAGGAACCTTCTCAAATATTGGTACAACTTGGGAGCAGTACATAAATTAATTCCTTTGTTGTAGGGAAAAACTAGCTTCATGCAAAAACTTAAACTGAGAGCATCCACCAGCCAAATATTGCATGTAGATATAGGTCCTGCATTCATTGCTTTACAGTGTAACTCTGCCAACATATTCCATGTGCCGACCTACACGGCTGCAACGTCTCATGTTGCGGACTTCTCAGACAACGAATAAGATGCGATAGGTCGTTGTCATGCACTCAGCTATGCCGTTGGAGTTGATGGACTCATTTACCTTCAAAACTTCCATAGTTATTTAGTTTAGATGGTCTTCAGCCATATTATTTGTGTAATCATACTCTTTATGAGGACCTCGATGTAATATGTGTGTGATTGAACTCTGCTATAATTCCTCATGTGCTGTGTGTGTCAGCATTACTGATCCAGGGATGACACTTAAGCACAGAGACTACGGTCCATTGGGATCATGGTCGCTACATCGTGGGTGTTGATGAGGTCGAGAGGGGTGGACTTCCATAGGGGGCGCCACCGCCAGGAAAGGATAGTTGTCCGCGCACCACATTTGATTGGGAGGAGGGAGATGATGACTATCAACATATCATCGGGGAGGCTGCTGATGAAGTCTAGGCCTGCTGGAGTCGCTTGCGGTTCTAGCTCGCCCCGCCTCTGCTTGTTGGCAGCTCTGTTCTCCACCTCCCGAGTCTCCTTTTCAGTGGTGCTTTCTGATAGAAATGAGAGTACAGGGAATATTTAGTTAAAATAGGGCAATAGAAAAGTGTATTGGTAACTAGGAGTTGTTAGGTAGGAATATAGTAAGAAAAGGGAATAACAATTGGTTGCATAAATACTACACAATTCATTTGACGTTGCTGGGTAAGTCAACATGTAGATAGTTGAAAAGAAAACTTACTTCGTATAATGTTTGGACGAATGATTTTGTCGGGGAAGTTAGCATATATCTCATGACTAGGCCCTTCTATGTGCAGTGCAAATTTAGTGCCAGCTTTCAGTACATAAAACTTAGAAATTTCTTTCCAAAAGCCAGCGAGAAAATAGGAGTCACCACGTTCATCAAGTCTTATAGTAGCAAAGATTGTAAATCCATGGTTTGTGTGAAGTATGACATCCTTGCAGCCTTGATCTATGTAAAGGGAAAAATTGTGCACTACATAATCTATTGCATAGCAAGGAATGTGCTGCAGAAAATGGTAGGATTGTTAAAGAAAATATGGTAACATGCAAATATGGGCCCAAATTGGAAGAACTGTACAACAGTTGAAATCGAAGGACAAAAATCGATAATTAAACAGATAGGGTAAACATGATGTCATGGAAATATGAGAGTAATCAAAAGAATAATACATCATTAATTTTCCAAATATAGAAATAAGAGGGGGAAATCCTCTTTGACGTATATGCTGCCTGTGGCACCTTTTATCCAAATGTAGCAATATTTAGAATATGTTCAGGAAATTAGGCCATGCAAACCGGTTTAGGGTGAGATTGAACATACTGCACACATACTCAAGTCATTTGGTACGGTGAGATGGAATCTCTAGCGGAGGTCATAAAGTCCTGATGTGTCGGCGCACTGTACACTCTATGAATGAAAGAAAACCCTCAAATTAGCTCGAATAAAAATGAATTGACGGTGATTTCCACGGGGTGATTAAAGGAGGCAGATGAACTGGGATAAGAGATGAGATAATATCTCATTAAATTAGTTACCTCGTTGTCCATGAGAAAGAACCCTCAATACGGCAGATTGTCCAACCGAGCGGAGCTGGGTCAACCGCGTGCAGCACCGAGAAAGTCGATGGCGATAGGTGGCGGCAAGCGAAAGTGGTGAAATGCGGTGGGGTTTGCCGACAGCCTGACGTCGAGCTAAGTGGTTACCGCCGCGATAGGCGGTGCCATGCATAGACGAGGAGGAGCTTGTGCAGGTGTGAATGGGGACCAGAGGCAGGGGGTGGTGGGCGGGGGTGAGGGTTTTTGTGACATGGGGATGGAGAGGGTTTTCTTTTTTCTTATTTGAATTGGGTGATGAGGGTTTCTGTTCCACAAAGAATTTCGGAGGCAAAGTTTCCTAGAGCCAACCGTGTGTGATTGACGCAATAGGCAAAATGGAAGTCATTGCGCACGGTTCCAATTTTTGGAACCGTGTGTGATTGACGTACTACCTCCGTCCTGGTTTATTGGTCCCCTTTGTAATTTGTACCAAATGTCGACCAAATATTTAACTAAGAAATGTTTATGCATGTGACAAAAAATTATATCATTGAACACTATGTTCAAATAAGGATCCAACGATATAATTTTTGCTGACCTGCACTAACATTTTATCAGTTAAATCTTTGGTCAACATTTAACACAAATTAGAAAGGGGACCAATAAACGAGGGCGGAGGTAGATTCCATCAACCGAACTGATTGCATCCATATCCCACAGTTAGACATAAGTAAACATAGATTAAGCATACTCAGACATAGATAATAAGCGTACATGTACACAAGCATAGTTCAACCGTCATTAAGCATGCTCAATCGTACATAGTTCGATCTCACATCTCATCTCACATGCCGGCACGATCCTGAAGCTTCTCCAGGTACTCGGCGTACGCGCCATGCGTCACCCTACGAAAATACTTCTGCTTGAAGGAGCCAACGACCCATCCTCTTGCATGCACCAGAACACTTTGATACGCGTCATGAAGCTTGTGGTTGCAAAATGGGAATCGATAGCTGCCGTCCCAGGTCCTAATACGCTTGTTATGCATTCCCGCATAAAGCTCCCTCAGGATTTGCCTCTTGTATCTCCTGTGGACATCTTCATCCTCGCTGTCCACATCATCAGACAACACCTATTCAAATAGTAAAATAAATGTGGCGGCAAATTAATGGTTACAAACTAATCTCTAGCAAACATTTGGCAGTTGCCAAAAATTGGCATCAAATCAACGATTACATGCCGTGAAGTAGGATTAGGAATTTATGGCTATTTATTTATACATATCCAGAGATTATGGTTTGATTTTTAAGCACATTCGTCTATGTACAGACCAATCTTAAAGAAAATAATGGCACAAACATATGTAGGTCATTCAAAATCAATTGTCAAGTCCTGGCTAGGAATAATTAGCACGAACACTAACCCTAGTCGGATTACTAGTATAAATCATTTCCATAGATGAAACAACTAATAACTTATCACTTGTACCATTCAAACAATCAGTACACTACACGGATCTAACGAAACTTACTTAGATTTCATGGATTGGGAGAAGATAAACATAGGATTTCTATTCCAAGAAGGGGGAGGCAGGAGTAACCAGAGAAACCATGGGATCTATTTGACGCATAAATGGGTATAGATGACTAACCTGTTGTCCGTTGTCGTCGAAGTCGTCGCCAGAGTGGCCGTCGGAGTCGTCGGAGTGGTCGTCGGAGTCGTTGCCCGAGTCGTCACTAGAGTCGGTGTGGAACTCCGCCTCCGGCTATGGAAGCTCGACGCCATCGACGACATCTGGTCGCCACTCCCTTCTATGGGGCGCTTCAGCGGCATCCTCATACACTGACGACTTTGATGACTGAAAGCGGTGTCAAGGATGCAAGCGGAGAGAGAGGATTGTGTGTGTTGTGAGGATAGGGGGTGCGGCCACTCGGGCGCACCATTAATATGGGAGGGCTCTTATTATGGAGTAGTGGGAGAGAGGCGGGCGGCGGTCAAACCGCTGGCTCGCCTCCCGGTGAGCCTGCACACTGGACTGTTGGCATGCCTACCATCGTTTCACACACAGCTACTCGCACGCCTCCCGATGACACTACATAGCAAGCACACCTCCGTCAATTCACACACCTGCACACATGCCTCCTGGTCTGCCTGCACGGCGGACTGCTCGCATGCATCTCGTCTACTCATGCCTGCTCGCAAGTCACACGGGTCGCGTGGCGACACATATATTGTTTTTATATTTGGATGATTAATTATGCCACTTTATTGCTTGACCAAAGCATGGCACATATCCATTGTTGGTCTAACGCTCACGGTTCGAATAAATAGTCTGTTTGGGGTATTGGTTCCCAATTATTAATAATCTCCTATTTGTAATTAGATAAAGATTACATCAAAACTGGTCTCAAATTTGACCCAAAAAAGTACAATGCAAGTTTGTATTGGTGTCCATATGACAACACGATAAGTTTCATGAACTTCAAATAAGTTTTGGATGTACTAGAATTTAAAAATCAAGATTCTCATTGTTTGAAATTTGTTGCACGGGGAGTAAACATGCACCCAGTGAAACACATGTGTTTTCGTAATCCATTTACGTGCACTATCACATGTACATGTAGCTCGAATTTGATTTTGACCCATTATACTCGTAGAAAATCAATCAATTAATGTACTAAAATGTCTTAATGATCTCTATTTTTTTGGAAATTAAAACGTCCCTACTTTGGTAACATATGTATGTTCACCGCGGGATAATTAATTTAACATGCATCATAGTTGTGATGGATTTGCGGTGTGTGTGTGGGTTTGTGCGTGTGGGGGTGGCGGGTGGCTCACAGTACACTACAAGTTGTGAGCCACTTTGTGGGTTGGCCGTTTTGTTAGGCAGGCCAGTGCCACATCAGAGTGATGAATTCGTAATTTAAAACATTACACAACCCGTTCATACATATATGTTTTGGTGACATGCAGTCGATGGTTGTCCTACATGACACTCGATACTCGCGTATGACCTTTTTTGTGGGCCCGCGAGGTCATTGTCCATCACTTTGACGAACAGCCGGTAGTAAGGTTAATTTGACCAGCAAGGTAGAATCTTTTTTGTTTGTGTTATGGTGGTATATAGTACGCGTTGAAGAGGTGGGAGGGGACTAGCATGTATATATACTATACGTACGCGTCCGTGAACAAGTGCACCTCACTCAGTGTCGGAACTTTTCGGTTTCTGAGGCACGTGCCACATCAAAATTGTAAAAATGGCTATTGAAACATCACAGAACCCCTCTTTGTGCCACATGCAGGCATGCGGTGGTTATCCTAGCTAGGACACTCACATGTGACGCTTCTATATGTGGGCCCACAAGGCCATCATCGATGCATGCATCACTTTGACCTACATCGGGAGAGGTTAATTAATTTCACCATCGATGAGGATTCTTTTTGGGTTGTATTACAGTAGGAGCGTATACTATGTGTCGAAGAGGGGGAAGGGTACCATCATATGTAGTACGCTTCATGAACCTCGCTCTGTGTGGGTGCATGGTTTATGGTTTTTGAGGCATGTGGCACATTAAAGTTGTGCATTTTAGGTATTCAACATATGTTTGGCCCACATGCAAAGCGATGGTGGTTGTCCTCTCGCACCCACTTAAGCGGTTATTAGCAATATCGATGCTTTCTGTCTGTGGGCCCACTTGGTCCATCAATATATATATATGTATATATATATATATATATATATATATATACCGTATTACAAGCAAAAAAATAACCCCCTCCTAAGTCAAATTAACCACTCTCGTTGTCAGGCAAAAAGTTGTGATGGACCAAGTGGGCCCACAGACGGAAAGCATCGATATTATATATATATATATGATGTCTACTACACAACCTTCTTCTTGTAGACGTTGTTGGGCCTGCAAGTGCACAGGTTTGTAGGACAGTAGCAAATTTCCCTCAAGTGGATGACCTAAGGTTTATCAATCCGTGGGAGGCATAGGATGAAGATGGTCTCTCTCAAGCAACCCTGCAACCAAATAACAAAGAGTCTCTTGTGTCCCCAAGACACCCGATACAATGGTAAATTGTATAGGTGCACTAGTTCGGCGAAGAGATGGTGATACAAGTGCAATATGGATAGTAGATATATGTTTTTGTAATCTGAAAATATAAAAACAGCAAGGTAACTAATGATAAAAGCGAGCGTAAACGATATTGCAATGGTAGGAAACAAGGCATAGGGTTCATACTTTCACTAGTGCAAGTTCTCTCAACAATAATAACATAGATAGATCATATAACAATCCCTCAACATGCAACAAAGAGTCACTCCAAAGCCACTAATAGCGGAGAACAAACGAAGAGATTATGGTAGGGTACGAAACCACCTCAAAGCTATTCTTTCGGATCGATCTATTCAAGAGTTCGTACTAGAATAACACCTTAAGGCACAAATCAACC
Source organism: Aegilops speltoides (assembly GCA_021437245.1). Classification (NCBI taxonomy): domain Eukaryota; kingdom Viridiplantae; phylum Streptophyta; class Magnoliopsida; order Poales; family Poaceae; genus Aegilops; species Aegilops speltoides. The sequence continues at coordinate 323,429,270 of CM038145.1, forward strand.
AAAACCCTAATGTCACCTAGATACTCCATTGTCACCTCAAGTATCCGTGGGCATGATTATACGATATGCATCACACAATCTCAAATTCATCCAACCAACACAAAGTACTTCAAAGAGTGCCCCAAAGTTTCTACCGAAGAGTCAAGAAAACGTGTGCCAACCCCTATGCATATGTTCATGGGCGGAACCCGCAAGTTGGTCACCAAAACATACATCAAGTGGCACGTGATATCCCATTGTCACCACAGATAAACACGGCAAGTTATACATCAAGTGTTCTCAAATAAAGAGTCAATCCGATAAGATAACTTCAAGAGGGAAACTCAATTCATCACAAGAGAGTAGAGGGAGAGAAACATCATAAGATCCAACTATAATAGCAAAGCTCGCGATACATCACGATCGTGCCATAGAGAGAACACGAGAGAGAGATCAAACACATAGCTACTGGTACATACCCTCAGCCCCGAGGGTGAACTACTCCCTCCTCGTCATGGTGAGCGCCAGGATGATGAAGATGAGATGACCACCGGTGATGGGTCCCCCCTCCGGCAGGGTGGCGGAACGGGCTCCCGAGAGGTTTTTGGTGGCTACAGAGGCTTGTGGCGGTGGAACTCCCGATCTATCTTCTCCTTCAATGTTTTTAGGGTACGCAGGCTTATATAGGCGAAAGAAGTCCGTCGGGGTAGCCTCGAGGGGCCCACGAGAGGGTAGGGTGCGCCCCCCTATCTCGTGGCCTCCTCGATGATCCCCTGGCTTACACTCCATGCTCCAAAAATAACTTTGCCGAAGGTTTCATTCCGCTTGGACTCCGTTTGATATTCCCTTTCTTTGAAATACTGAAACAGGCAATAAAACAACAATATGGGCTGGACCTCCGGTAAATTGGTTAGTCCGAAAAATGTTATAAATATGTAAAATAAAGGCCATAAACATCCAAAAGGGGTAATATAATAGCATGGAACAATCAAAAATTATAGATACGTTGGAGACGTATCAACACACACACACACACACACACACACACAAATATATATATATATATATATATATATATATATATATATATATACACATCTGGGCTATTCAGTTACGCGTAACAGAATATTATTCTGTTCCCTTTTTAAACTGACGGTTGCAGGTGGTTGTACTGATGTTTTTGAAGCGGTTGAACTGATGCTTTCAGCTGTGTTTAACAGATCGTCTTCTTTAGTTCAAAAACTTTTTGTAATTTTTTTGTCGGAACGGGGCGTGTAATATATTGTTGGAAAGCTCTTGACAACCATATTTCAAGTATATTGAACGTTTTTGCAAAATCATTATGGTTTAAGAGCAGTTTTGAAAAAATAATTTTTTTCAAAACCGAAAACGTGAATCGTATTTTGGAATCAATTTTCACATGGTTTGTCGGAATTGAGAAAATAAGATGGCGTTGGGAAGCTGGTGAAAATCCGCATCTTCCATATATGTATTGTTTTTTCTAATTCTATATTATTTAAAAGTAATTTGAAAACCGATGAAATTCTTGGCGAAACGTATTTTCGTGATTTTTTGCAAACGGTTTGTCGGATTGACGCAAATGACACGGCGTTGGAAAGCTATGGAAAATGCGCAACTTTTGCATATAGAAATGTTTTTCTAATTCCTTACGGTTTAAAAACGAATTCAAATATGGTCAAATTTGATTTTGAACGTGATTTTTTTTAAAAAGTTTGTCGAAATATGACATAGCTATCGAAAATGCGAAACTTAGTCATGTTGAATATTTTCTCTACTTCACAACCGTTTAAGAGTAATTTTGAATACGGCATGACGGATCTTGCTGTTTTCTTGTCTGAAAAACAGAGTAGTCGTACTGATATATGTGTATGTTTGTACTGAGCTATTTTTTGTAGAGTAATTTTGAATGGTTCTGAAAAGGATACTGCATCGATGCTTGCATGGGTTTGTACTAAGCGTGTTTTCACTAACTAGACTTGGCTCTGTTTTTGGGTAATATTTTTGTCGTAAGTTTTCAACGGTTTATCAGATCGTCATTTCCCATTTGTATGGTTTGTATCATCGAACTGAATGCTATTTTATTTAAAAAGAAAATGTGTTTTTTTAACTCAACATTTTTTTGACAACGTTGTTCTGAACTTCTCTCATTTTACGACTTGTACTGAGGTACTTACTAAGCAGGATTTTCATGGGGTTCCTTTTTTTGCTTGAATTTTTACAATTTGAATTTCGGCCATTTCTTTTATTCCAACGGACCACCGCTTAAACTCAGATCGAGGTACTTACTACGCCCGAACTGGGTGGCTGTCGCGTGTCTCGGCGAGGAAGAAGACGGCTCGAGCGCTGGCTGGATTCGCCGGCGCCCGTCCGCCGGTAGGATGTCGCAAGGCGGGGTGACAAGCGCAGGCGGCGGGCTCGGAGTGAGGCGCACGAAGGGGCTCGGGAGGCGGTGCGGGCAGGATGGTGGTCTTGGCAGCCACCGAGGAGTCGGGCGTGGGCGCGCGGGTCGCCGGATGTGGGAGGCGGGGACTAACGCGCCCAAGGTTGAAGGCGGGGCGGTCGGCCGGCCGCCCATGTAGAAGGCGGTTGGATTGGGGCGGTCAATGAGTTTTACAAAGGGTTCATGCGCCGCGCCTTATAGGGACAGAGGGTATAGAATAATATTCTGCTACTGTAATGTAATAGTCCAGCCCTATATATATATATATATATATATATATATATATATGAGCACACACACATGCATGTGTGCGCATGAATCCCTCCCATCTAGTCGAAGTGGCTAGTACAACGACACGTTACCGATCTCGCTCTATGTGGGGAGAGTGTACGAGTTTCGACGCACGCGCCACATCAATGTTGTGAAATGGTATTCAAACATGCATGCACACATCACCTCCATACATATGCATGTAGTGGTTGTCTTCAAATGGTACACTCCCTCGCGTGGTTATCGGCGACAAGGCTATATATCTGTGGGCCCGCGTGGACATCCAGGATCACCTTGACCGACAACAAGATAGGTTACCATGGCGGATTCTTCATTTGGTTCATGTTATCGTAGTATAGGTCATGTTGAGATTCAGACCTAATTAAAGTTTGAGCGCATATACTATGCACGCATGCATGCATTAATCCCCGTCGTTGGCTTGAAGTGTTGTGTAACATACATATGCATCATCAACCTAACCCTCACTCAGTGTGGGGATTTCTAGTTCGAAATCATGGTGTGCCACATCAAAGTTGTTCCATTGTGTACTAAAAAACACACCTCTCCATATATATGTTTGGGCCACACGCATGCAGTGGTTGTCTTCTGGGACTAGCTACTTGCGTGATTATTGGCGAGTTAGCCTATCTCCAAGGTCGCATGGCCGACCATCACTTTGACCAGCAACAAGAGAGAGGTTGTACGACCAAGGTGGGTTATTCTTGGTCCGTTTTACGATCAATCTTGGTGAGATGCCTCTCTGGCCCACCGACTGGAAGTGTCTGTGTGTGTGGGGGGTGGGGGGCTGCTACTTTGCACTTTGCTAGGTGAACCTCGGTTTGGGGGGATGCATTCATAGCTTAGGATTCCCTTCGTGTCAACACAAGGGGGGGGGGCTGCTAGCTACTTCGCACTTTGCTAGGTGAACCACGGTTGGGGGGGGGCATCCATTCATAGCTTAGGATTCCCTTCGTGCCGAGTGAGGGAGGGGGAGGCTGCTAGCTACTTTGCACTTTGCTTGGTGAGCCTCGGTTGGGGGGGTCTATTCATAGCTTAGGATTCCCTTCGTGCCGACATGAGGGAGGGGGGCTGCTAGCTACTTCACTCTTTGCTAGGTGAGCCTCGGTTGGGGGGGCATGCATTCATAGCTTAGGATTCCCTTCATGCTGACACGAGGGGGGAAGCACATCTGCGCTTTAAGTAGATAGGTGCGACATCGAAGTTGCATTTGCTATTTGAAAATCAAATCACCCTTTTCATACATAAATTTGGTCAACATGCAAGTGTGTTCGTGTTCTGACCCTCTCCCGCATCATTTTTCGCCAAATTTATGAACATTAGACAAGTCGGATGACGCAACAGACACGGTTCACTCAAACTAACTGTGTGCCACGCCAGTGGCACTATCACGCACACATCCGCATAGTACATTGGGCTCCACGAGGCTCCCCATCTAAAAAATATCTGCCCGCCTCGAGGTTTTTTCTGTTTCATAACACATGGTTGCTATCTCCAGACCATGTGTGGTGTTTCTTGTTCCCAATCCCGCCTACATCCGTAGAAAATATCTGTCCACCTCGAGGAGGGTTTTTCTGTTTCATAACACACGGTTGTTATCTCCGGACCGTGTGCGATGTTTATTGTTCCCAATCCTGCCTGCATCCCTAGAAAATATCTGCCTGCCTCAAGGAGGGTTTTTCTATTTCATAACACACGCTTGTTATCTCCAGACCATGTGTGATGTTTCCTATTCCCAATCCCGCCTGCATCCCTAGGAAATATCTGCCCGCCTCGAGGGTTTTTCTGTTTCATAACACAAAGTAGTTATCTACGGACCGTGTGCGATGTTTCTTGTTACCAATCCCGCCTGCTCCTAGAAAATATCTGCCTGCCTCGAGGGATTTTCTGTTTCATAACACAAGGTTGTTATCTCCGGACCGTGTGCGATGCATCATCATCAAAATTTTCAAACAGCCCGGCATTTCACTCCCGCGTATGACTCCCGCATAGTAAAATTTTTAGTACCCGCGTCATTTACTCAAACACACACCACGCCCCCTCCACACACACACAAACCAAAACCTTCTCAGGCACATGCGCGCGCACACACACACCCTCCCTCGCTCGAAAACCTAGCAAGGTCCCCGCCGCCGCTGCCGCAAGACCTCCATTGTCAACATCTGCCGGTTTGCCCGTGCAGCTTACCCATCGATCTCCATACCCAGGCCACCCTGAGTTTCTTAGATGATACCTGCCAACTACCCCCTTTCCCAGAAATCCCCACCCCCCACTCCAGAGCATCGCGGCCTAAGCCCAGCTACGCTTCCCATGGAGCTCGAGGAGCGTGCTACGTCTTGAGCTTGTGTTGGTTTTCCTTGAAGAGGAAAGGGTGATGCACCAATAGTAGCATAAGTATTTCCCTCAGTTTTTGAGAACCAAGGTATCAATCTAGTAGGAGGCTCCTCAAAAGTCCGACGCACCTACACAAACAAACAAAGAACTCAAGAACCAACGCAATAAAGGGGTTGTCAATCCTTCATGGCCACTTCAAGTAAAGTGAGATCTAATAGAGATAGTATGATAAGATAAATATATTTTTGGTATTTTATAATATAGATACAAAAAGTAAAGATGCAAATAAAAGTAGATTGGAAGCAAATATGATAAGAGATAGACCCGGGGGCCATAGGTTTCACTAGAGGCTTCTCTCAAGATAGCATAAGTATTACGGTGGGTGAACAAATTACTATCGAGCAATTGATAGAAAAGCGCCACGCACCTACACAAACAAACAAAGAACTCGCAACCAACGCAATAAAGGGGTTGTCAATCCCTTCACGGCCACTTGCGAAAGTGAGATCTAATAGAGATAGTACGATAAGATAAATATATTTTTGGTATTTTATAATATAGATGCAAAAAGTAAAGATGCAAAATAAAGTAGATTGGAAGCAAATATGATAAGAGATAGACCCGGGGCCCATAGGTTTCACTAGAGGCTTCTCTCAAGATAGCATAAGTATTACGGTGGGTGAACAAATTACTATCGAGCAATTGATAGAAAAGCGAATAATTATGAGATTACCTAGGCATGATCATGTATATAGGCATCACGTCCATGACAAGTAGACCGACTCCTCCCTGCATCTACTACTATTACTCCACACATCGACTGACTCCTGCCTGCATCTAGAGTATTAAGTTCATAAGAACAGAGTAACGCCATAAGCAAGATGAAATAATGTAGAGGGATAAACTCATGAATATGATATAAACCCCATATTTCTATCCTCGATGGCCACAATACAATACGTGCCTTGCAACCCTTTCTGTCACTGGGTAAGGACACCGCAAGATTGATCCCAAAGCTAAGCACTTCTCCCATGGCAAGAAAGATCAATCTAGTAGGCCAAACCAAACTGATAATTCGTAGAGACTTGTAAAGATAACTCAATCATACATCAAATAATTCAGAGGAGATTCAAATATTTCTCATAGATAAACTTGATCATAAACCCACAATTCATTGGATCTCGACAAACACACCACAAAAAGAGTTTACATCGAATAAATCTCCACAAGAGAGGGGGAGATCATTTTATTGAGATCCAAAAAGAGAGAAGAAGCCATCTAGCTAATAACTATGGACCCGAAGGTCTGTGGTAAACTACTCACAACTCATCGGAGGGGCTATGGTGTTGATGTAGAGGCCCTCCGTGGTCGATTCCCCCTCTGGTAGAGCACCGACGAAGGCTCCAAGATGGGATCTCGCGGATACAGAAGGTTACGGCGGAGGAAATTGTGTTTTGTTGGCTCCCTGGATGTTTCGGGGTACGTAGGCTTATATAGGAGGAAGAAGTACGTCGGTGGCCGCCCGAGGGGCCCACGAGACAGGGGGCGCACCCTATAGAGGGGGGCGCCCTACCCTCTCGTGGCCGCCTCGGCTGCTTCTTGACTTGCACTCCAAGTCCTCTGGATCACGTTCGTTCCACAAATCACGCCCCCGAAGGTTTCATTCCGTTTGGACTCCGTTTGATATTCCTTTTCACTTAAATACTCAAATAGGCAAAAAACAAGAATACGGGCTGGGCCTCCTGTTAGTAGGTTAGTCCCAAAATGATAAAATGTGTAAAATAAAGCCCATAAACATCCAAAAGGGTAATATAATAGCATGGAACAATCAAAATTATAGATACATTGAGACGATCAAGCATCCCCAAGCTTATTTCCTGCTGATCCTCGAGTAGGTAAATGATAAAAATAGAATTTTTGATGTGGAATGCTACCTAGCATAATTATCAATGTAATTTTCTTTATTGGGGCATGAATGTTCATATCCAAATGATACAAAATAAAAGTTCATATTGACACAAAAATAGTGATACTTCAAGCATACTAATCAAAGTAATCATGCCTTCTCAAAATAACATGGCCAAAGAAAGTTATCCCTACAAAATCATATAGTCTGGCTGTTGCTCTATCTTCATCACACAAAGTATTTAATCATGCACAACCCCGATGACAAGCCAATCAATTGTTTCATACTTTAATAATCTCAAACTTTTTCAACTTTCACGCAATACATGAGCGTGAGCCATGGACATAGCACTATATGTGGAGTAGAACGGTGGTTGTGGAGAAGAAAAAAAGGAGAAGATAGTCTCACATGAACTAGGCGTATCAACGGGCTATGGAGATGCCCATTAATAGATATCAATGTGAGTGAGTAGGGATTTCCATGCAACAGATGCACTAGAGCCATAAATATATGAAAGCTCAACAAAAGAAACTAAGTGGGTGTGCATCCAACATGCTTGCTCACGAATACCTAGGGCAATTTGAGGAAGCACATCATTGGAATATACAAGACAAGTTCTATAATCAAAAATTCCCACTAGTATATGAAAGTGAGAACATAGGAGTCTCTCTATGATGAAGATCATGGTGCTACTTTGAAGCACAAGTGTGGAAAAATAGATAGTAGCATTGTCCCTTCTCTCTTTTCTCTCATTTTTTCTTTTCTTTTTCCTTTTCTTTTTTCCTTTGGCCTTTTTTTTTTGGCCTTTCTTTTTTTTTCTTTTTGGCCTTTCTCTTTTTTTCTTTTTCTTTTCTTTTTATAAAGTCCGAAGTCTCATCCCGACTTGTGGGGGAATCATAGCCTTCATCATCTTTTCCTCACTGAGACAATGCTCTAATAATGAAGATCATCACACTTTTATGGATTTACAACTCGAAAGTTACAACTCAAAGCTAGAACAAGATATGACTCTATAAGAATGCCTCAGGCGGTGTACCGGGATATGCAATGAATCAAGAGAGACATGTATGAAAATTATGAAGGTGGCCTTGCCACAAATACAATGTCAACTACATGATCATGCAAAGAGCAATATGACAAAAGTAATGCGTGTCACATGAACGGAACGGTGGAAAGTTGCATGGCAATATATCTCGGAATGGCTATGGAAATGCCATAATAGGTAGGTATGGTGGCTATTTTGAGGAAGGTATATGGTGGGTGTATGGTACCGGTGAAAGTTGCGCGGCACAAGAGAGGCTAGAAATGGTGGAAGGGTGAAAGGGTGCGTATAATCCATGGACTCAACATTAGTCAAAAGAACTCATATACTTGTTGCAAAAATCTAGAAGTCATCAAAAACAAAAGTACTACACGCATGCTCCTAGGGGGATAGATTGGTAGGAAAAGACCATCGCTCGTCCCCGACCGCCACTCATAAGGATCAATAAAATTGTACTCCAACTTCATCACAAAGCGGTTCACCATACGTGCATGCTACGGGAATCACAACCCTCAACACAAGTATTTTTCATAATCACCTCAACTAGCATGACTTTAATATCACTACCTCCATATCTCAAAACAATTATGAAGCATCAATTTGATCATAGCATCCAATTCACTTTCTATGATAGTTTTTATTATACCCAACTTGGATGCTCATCATTCTAGGATCAAATTTGTAACCATAGAAAATACCATGCTGTTCTAAAAGACTCTCAAAAATATATAAGTGAAGCATGAGAGAATAGCAATTTCTTCAAAATTAAGTCACCGCCGTGCTCTAAAAGATATAAGTGCAGCACTAGAGCAAAAACTATCAAGCTCAAAAGATATAAGTGAAGCACATAGAGTATTCTATCAAATTCTAATTTTCCCTTTTTAAACAATTTTAAACATTTTGGAAATTTTTAATTTTACCCGGATTAGTTTTAAAAATTTTGGGGTGGTTGGGAAATTGGTTTTTTGGTTTGGTGTTTCTTTTTAACTTACTTTTTAAAGTTAAAAATTTTGTAAATTTGGGGGTTTTTAAATTTGGATTTAAATTTAATTTTGGTTTAAGGGGATTTTCCCCGGGGTTGTTTGGGGACCCTGTGTTTCCCTTTGGAAATCCCGGGGACCCGATTTTCCTGGGCCAAAATCAAAGGGAAAAAGTTTTTAAAAGGGTTTTACCCTTTTAAAAATTTTTGCATTGGGTTTGCCCTAAAAATTTTTCGGGGGGTAGGTTGGGGGCCGGGGTTTTGGTTTAAATTTCTTGGTGGAACTTTTTTGGGTTTTTTAAAAATTTAAAATTTTAAAATTTGTTTTAAAATGTTGGGGCCCTTTAAATTTGGTACAATTGGGGTTTTAATTTTTTTTAAAAAAAATTTTTGGGGTAAAATATCGTTTGGGTTATTGGTTTTTGGGAAACCGGGGCCAAATTTCCCTTTTGGGAAAAGCCCATTTTTTCGGACCCCCGGGTAGGCATTTAAATTCCAAATTTTTTTAGACATTTATTTTTCCGGGCCCTAAAGGTTGTTGGACTTCAAAATGGGGGTTTTTAAAATAATTGCCGGGATAAAGGTTATTTAAATTTTAAATATTTGGGGCTTTCCAAAGGAAAATTTTTGGGAAATTTTTGGGAAAGAATTGTATAACCTTTGCTTTGGGTTCCCGGGTTTGCCTTAGCCCGGGTTTGGATTTTTATCCATTCCCTTAAAAATTTGTTGAAGGGTGAATTTTAACGGGGGGATTTTGGGGAAACCCCAAAAAAAAATTGACCCTAATAAAATTTTGGAGAAAACTACTTCTTTTAAATTTAAAGGGGTTTTTGGGATTTTTTATAGGTTCCTTTTTTGCTTTTAAAATTAATTAAAAATTTTAAAATTTTCCAAGCATACCGTCTCTGAAAACGCGCGAACAACCGACACGAGCCGAACCCATGGAACGCAGCCCGTCTCCGAAAATTCTACGCCTAGCGCCGGACTCCGAGTTCGTCTCCTTCCTCCGTCAAGATTTTATACTTCAGCTGTCTTTTGTTTCTCTCTTTCTCCCTCCTTTTTTCTTTTTTTCTTTTCTTCCTAAAGCCTTTGAAGGCTGATCTACGCATTGTTCGGACACATTTGACGTGCTGCTCGCACTCATTACACCTGGGGGCTTCTTTAACAGAAGCTTATTTATACGAGCTTCATGCCCAACACATGTGTCGCATTTCCGCATGCACCTTTTATTCACCATTATATGCATCGATATGACTTAAGTTTTGGCCAAGCTGGGTTGCCTGGCTCCTGTGCTTACCCCTACGTTCCTGATTGCTCGGCTAGGAGGTAAAGGAGCACCTCGCGATTATTCTTGCCGGGTCACCGGATGTGTACCTCGGTGGGTGAAGCCGAAAGCTAAGCGTTCTTAAGGGAATACTCGGTCGGTGATCTAAGCGACGATTTCTTACCTATTTATTTATCTGCCCCGGATGCTTTCTGCTTTTTTGAGTCCGGACATGCACTTTAGGGCATGCCTCGAGAAAAGGAACCCTTACGGAACTATTCTCCTGGAAGATGTTTCTTACTAACCATGTAATATAACATAACTAGTTGGGCACTTGTCTGCTAAAGCACTAATGATCCCTACGCCTGGTCTCCACGCATGCCCCGGTTTTTTATAACCGCGAGGGTATTCGGACACACTCCGGACTGTCGGGTCCCGAGGTCAAAGCGAAAAGGTCCGCAATGACAAACGATCCACAATCCGGCTAGAAGGCATTTTTACATGTCATTTTAAATTACATAGTCAAATTGACAGATTGTATTCCTCTTCAATACCATCTAACAGGCTGTCTAGTTTACAGTGCCGCTGGGAATACTTGCGGCCAACTCTACTTGGCCGTACATTAAGCTCACAGGGATCTCCTTCCCATCGGGCCCCACAGGTCCGACCTCGGCCATGTGGTTGGGATCGGCCTTCGTGTACCTCGTCTTCACCATGGCCCGAGCCTCCTGGCGCCTTGGACGGCAGCCGATATCTTCCCACAGACGGAGCGCCGCCGTGCTCCTGAAGCTTCTCCACAAGCCCTCCAAGACCCTCGGTAGGGAGGCGGACGGCCATAAGGCACAGGCGGCGGTGCTCATCACTGCCGAACTTCGTTCGTGCGATTGCAACAACTTCGGGAAGCTGGTCACCCGTTTAACTGGGCATTTCCTCTGCAGGATGGCCTGTGAGCATACCTACAGACATATTCTGGTTAATCGACTTCCTCGCCGGACTCGTGTTTTCAAAAGTTCGGTCAAGCACTTACTATAAATGCCGCGACGAAGCCGCAGATACTCCTTCATGGAGTAAGATAGCTGGACCCGAACATCTTTTAGTTCCTCGCCCAGCTGAGTGTTGGCATCTTGGAGGTTATTTTTCTTCTGCTGCACCCTTGTCAGCACCTTCTCGCTGGCCTTTTGCTGGCGTAGTAGCTGCTGCCTGTCCGGATCTAGTCCGGCACCATCTGTAATATTATTGTCAGATTTATACTGTAGGATCGTTGAAGGCAAGAGTGTCTAGAGGGGGGGTGATTAGACAACTCGACAAGATAAAAGTTTATGCCTTTAGATTAACATAAATTCTTAGCAAGTTCATAATGAAGATCAAGTCAAGCATCATGCATACAAGTCGAGCAACATACTAAACATGCAATTCTAGAGTATAGAGCAGCGGAAAGTAAATTGCACGAATAGTAAGGGAGAGATTGTGAAGAGCAAACGCAATTTGGAGACACGGAGATTTTTCTCGTGGTTCCGATAGGTGGTGCTATCGTCAATCCACGTTGATGGAGACTTCAACCCACGGAGGGTAACGGCTGCGAGAGTCCACGGAGGGCTCCACCCACGAAGGGTCCACGAAGAAGCAACCTTGTCTATGCCATCATGGCTTACGCCCACGGAGGAGTAGCCTTACTCGGGGTAGATCTTCACGAAGTAGGCGATCTCCTTGCCCTTACAAACTCCTTGGTTCAACTCCACATCATGACGGAGGCTCCCAAGTGACACCTAACCAATCTAGGAGGCACCACCCTCCAAAAGGTAATAGATGGTGTTGGTGATGATGAACTCCTTGCTCTTGTGCTTCAAATGATAATCTCCCCAACAGTCAACTCTCCTCACTGATTTGGCTGTGGTGTAGGAAGGGATTGAGTGGAAAGCAACTTGGGAAGGCTAGAAATCAAGTTTCATATGGTGGGAGTGGAGCAACTTGATCTCAACACAAGGGTAGGTAGTTTTCTTCTCGAAATGTAAGGTAGGAGTGGTAGTTCTTTCGATGGCTCTCTCCACGAATGAAGAGGAGGTGGAGGGTATTTATAGCCTCCACACAAAATCCAACCGTTACACACATTTGACCAATCTCGGTCGGACCGAAGTTGACAACTCGGTGAGACCGAAAGTTCAAATCTTGTGAGCGTTGGGATTTTCGGTGGGACCGAAAATACAATCTCGGTTAGTCCGATTCTTCCAAAGTCTAGGGTTTGCCAATCTCGGTGGGACCGACTTTCTCATCTCGGTGACACCGATTTGAGTCTGAAGTATTCTGAAGCTTGGCAATACCAATTTCGGTATGACCGAGTTTGGAATCGGAAAATCCGAGAATCTTAGGGTTTGGCTATATGGTGAGGTGGTTCATCTCGGTGTGGTGAGTTTGGAATCGGTGGGACCGAGATTACTTATGGGTTTATGTTGGAGTGAAAGATTGCTGATAGTTTGAGAGATAAATCACTAAGCACTTAGAGCAACCAGATCATCATCATAACCTCATCCCCTCTTAATAGTATTGGCTTTCCTATGGACTCAATGTGATCTTGGATCACTGAACCAAAAATGGAGTCTTGAGCTTTTGCCAATCCTTTCCTTAGCATCTTAGGGGTTCACCTTTCTAGTCCTTTTGCCATGCCAGAGTGATTGACCTTCCTGAAACATACTTGATAAGAGCATTAGTCCAACCACAAAGTATGTTGTCATTAATTACCAAAACCACCTAGGGAGCAAATGTGCTTTCAATCTCCCCCTTTTTGGTAATTGATGGCAACACACAGAAAAAGATATCAAAGCTTACTAAATGAAAGACAGGATGATCATAAAAGCTTTGACAAACATGTAGTACACAGGCTCCCCCTACAAGTGTGCAAGATTTTAGATTTTGGTTTTGGACTACCACAAGCACACATGAGAGAAAAGCAAGATGTGCTACATGCAGCTTGGCTATATGCATCGAGCGAGATGAAGGTAAATGAGAGATGATGCATATGTGCATGATGATTTCTTGCAAACAAGTATTCACAAGCAAGTCACCATCATGCACATTCTGCAAGATGCATATACTTACCTTGGAGTTCCTTGGTATTGTACCAAGAAATAAACTTGGGAAAACAAGGTTAGATAACACAAGAGTAGTTCTTCAACCAATAGCAAGAACATCAAGAGTACCAAGCCAGGGATGACATGTATAAAGAGTGTCTCATGTTGAGCACTAGCTTGAATCAGCCAACATGTCTCCCAAGACTAAAAGATTTTCAATGAGCTCTGAGAGAATTTTGCTTTTCATAAGAAACCAATTGTATAGGATACCAATTGTATAAGATACCAATTGTACTTTTCAGAAGATACCAATGGTGAGAGCAAGAGAAGCAAAATCAAAAGAATAATGCCAAATGTATTATCACAGTGAAATATGGCAAAGCTTTGATGTGATCCTCTCCCCCTTGAGGTAAGGATGTTTTTCTTCCTTTAAATTTTCTTTTCTCCCCTTATCCTCCAATCTTCCCTTAAGCTCCCCAGCTCCCCCTAAATCTTCTCCCCCTTTGACATCAAATGCCGAAAAGGACAGTAAACCAGGAAGGGCAGGAAGGATGGAAGGAAAGAAGTGGGTTCATTAAGAATCACAACTGAGCAAATTAAGTATGCAGAATGTAAATCATTTAGATGAGCTGTAGAAGATGATATCCTGGTGAATGTAAATCGGTGACACCGAATTGATATGGATCGGTGAGTCCGAAAGTCAGAGACTTAGGGCAGATCCTTTTCGGTCAGACCGAAGTGAGTGAATCGGTGACTCCGAGTTTAATTCCAAGGAAATACAGAAATAATTCAGCTCATTTTGCAAGGAATGTTTCAAAAGATTTGCAATGAATCTGTAAATGATTTTCAGGAAATTTGTCAGAGCTAAAGGATATACACAAGAACAGAAGAAACAGAAATGAAAAAGATTGCTAGATGAAGTTTTTTTTTTGTAAAAGGAAAAAACTCAACAAGAGAATCAAAAGAGACAAAAGCAAAACTCCAAAACATATGTACTTCATCTAGACAAGGGTCGGTGACTAGGTCACCTATGTTTGAGTATATTGACTTAGGAGTCAAATGAGAACATTTGATCATAGGTCATACTCATCGTTTAAGCTCAAAATGGGGTTACCATTTTTCGATTAAGCTTTTGATGTGATCACATCTTTTGAAGCTGCTTGTACTCATGTCTTTGAGCAAAGCTTTTTCAAGATGTGAAAAACATACCTTGGGCTTGTTGTTGCTTGTTCTCATGTAGGTGAACTTGATGTAGATGCTCATAGAATGTGAAGTTGGAGCACCAATTCCAATTGTATAGTTCATCTTCCTACATGGGTTAGGCAAGCAAGGAAATACTCAAGAATATCCAATATGACATGAGTGAAGTACTAGAAGTGTATGATGTCAAAAAGGATATGTGGAATTTTGTTCCTTGAACTCAACATCCCAAAGAGCTAGATACTTGGTCAATGACAAGATTACTCATGATTTGAGTGAGTGTGATAATCTAGTAGAATGTAGACCATCCAAGTACCTGCAAGGAGTTAGATGCAATACAAGGAGGCAAATGTGTCCAAGACATATGATCATCATCATAAGAGAAATATCAAGGATTAGTCAATTAGGCTCATGCCTTGCATGCATCAATGGAGTTTTCACTCCAAGTTTGAAGCATCAATGATGTTCAACTCACTCCTTAAGCGACAAAACACTTTCTCATCAAGTGGTTTTGTGAAGATATCTGCAAGCTGTTTGTCAGTACGAACATGCTTAAGATCAATGTCACCCTTAGCAATGTGATCACGAATAAAATGATGACGAACTTCAATGTGTTTAGATGCGAGAGTGTTGCAGGATTGTGTCCAATCTTAATCGCACTCTCATTGTCACAAAGCAAAGGAACATGTCTCGCATGTATCCCATAGTCCTTAAGCATTTGTTTCATCCATAGCAATCGAGCACAACACGAACCAGCAGCAATATATTCTGCTTGGCGATGATAATGATATCGAATTTTGTTTCTTGGATGACCAAGATACAAGGGATCGACCGAGAAATTGACATGTACCCGAAGTTGACTTTCTATCTATCTTGTCTCCGGCATAGTCCGAGTTGGAATAGCCAACAAGATCGAAAGAGGCCCTCTTAGGATACCAAATGCCAAAGTTAGGTGTGTGTATCAAATATCTCACAATTCTTTTAACAGCTTTGAGATGACATTCTTTAGGAGCAGCTTGATATCGAGCACACATGCATACACTCAACATTATATCAGGACGAGAAGCACAGAGATATAGTAGAGAGCCAATCATGGATCGATAAACCTTTTGATCAACAGGTTTTCCATCTTTAGTCAAGTCATTATGTCCATTAGTAGGCATGGGGGTTCTCATACCTTTGCTCTCTTGCATGTTGAACTTCTTGAAGAGATCCTTAGTGTACTTAGTTTGTGAGACAAAAGTACCCTCCTTAGATTGCTTGATTTGCAACCCAAGGAAGAACTTGAGTTCACTCATCATGGACATCTCATACTTCTCTGACATAAGCTTCCCAAACTTCTCACTAAAATCAGGGTTAGTTGATCCAAAGATAATATCATCGACATATATTTGGCACACAAATAGTTCACCGTCAACCCTTTTGTGAATAGCGTTGAGTCAATTTTACCAATTTCAAATCCTTTTTCAAGAAGAAAGCTAGTCAAGCATTTGTACCAAGCTCTAGGGGCTTGTTTAAGACCATAAAGAGCTTTGTGCAATTTGTAAACATGATTGGGCTTTTAGGATTCACAAATCCGGAGGTTGTTTCACAAAACTTCCTCCTCAATTTCACCATTTAGGAAAGCACTTTTAATGTCCATTTGATAGAGAGTAATGTTATGGTGGTTGGCATAAGCAAGAAGAATGCGAATGGACTCAAGTCTAGCAACGGGGCATAGGTCTCACCATAGTCCATACCTTCGACTTGTGTGTAACCTTGTGCTCTGAGGCGAGCCTTGTTGCGGATGACTTGTCCATCTTCATCTTGCTTGTTCCAAACACCCATTTGGTTCCAATGACGTTTTGGTCATCATTGGGCTTCTCTACCAAAGACCAAGCGTTGTTCCTCTCGAAGTTGTGCAGCTCTTCATGCATAGCATTCACCCAATCCGGGTCTTCAAGCGCTTCTTCTACCTTCATAGGTTCAAGACTTGAAATAAATGAGTAATGCTCACAAAAGTTAGCTAAGCGAGTTTTAGAGCGAGTGATTCTCCGGTCGATGTCATTCATCATTTGTTCCACGGGATGGTCCTTCTTGACTCTTTCTCGAACTCGGGATAGCTTTTGTCGTTGTCGTGGCTGAGCTTCCTCATCATCCTCATCTTCTTCTTCATCTGTGTTGTTGGTGTTGTCTTGAGGTGGTGGAGAAGGAGGTTGTGGTGGATCTTCTTGTCGCACTTCCTCATCTTGGTGAGTTCCACTTGTGGAGGCCTCCATGTTGCCTTGAGGTTCACCTTGCCGTGAGGTAGGGGGCTCCACATATGTTGATGAGGTACTCTCCTTCACTTCCATGGGACGAATCTTTCCAATGGATAAATCTTGTATGGCTTCCGATGGGTCCTTGTCTCCTACATCAATAGGCACTTGCTCTACTTGCGAGCCATTAGATTCATCGAACTTCACATCTACCATCTCTTCAACCTTTCGGGTGAAATTATTGTAGACACGGTAGGTGTGAGAGTTTGATCCATAACCGAGGAAAAAGCCTTCATGAGTTTTAGGAGCAAATTTAGACCGACGATGCTTATCAAGAATATAGCACTTTGAACCAAAAACACGAAAATATCCCACTTGGGGTTTGTTACCCGTAAGGAGCTCATATGAAGTCTTGCCGAGAAGCTTGTGAAGATAAAGTCATTGATGGCATGACAAGCTGTCTCGACGGCTTCACCCCGAAGTGTTTTGGTGTCTTGTATTCATCAAGCATTGTCCTCGCCATTTCAATGGCGTTCGGTTCTTCCTCTCAACAACCCCGTTTTGTTGAGGTGTGTGCGTAGCTGAGAACTCATGTAGAATCCCTTCCTCATCGAGAAAAGAGTCCACATGGGCGTTCTTGAACTCCGTTCGTTGTCCTCCGAACCTTCTTGATCTTCACCTCAAATTGATTACGAGCCTTTCTAGCAAAGGTTTTGAAGATTTTCGAACCTGCGATTTGTCATCAAGGAAAAATACCCACGTAAATCTGGAAAAGTCATCAACAATAACTAGACCAAAGGAGTTACCACCAAGGCTTTTGTAAGCATTGGGACCAAGAGATCCATATGAAGAAGCTCAAGCGGTCTCCTTGTGGTCATGATATTCTTCACGGATGACTTCCACCTACTTGTTTTCCTGCTTGACATGCCTTTGCAGAGTCTATCTTTGTCAAAGAAAACATCTTTAACACCAAGAATGTGATCACCTTTGATTAGCTTATCTAAATTTAGCATACCAACATGTCCAAGCCTTCTATGCCAAAGCCAGCCTTTAGCAGATTTAGCAATAAAGCAAGTTCTAGGTTGAGATTTCTTAGTGAAATCGACAATGTATAGGTCACCTTCTGAATGCCAAGAAAAACCATGTTATGATTGTCACTACGAAAAACTTGGCAATCTACTTTGGTGAATAGCACGTTGAATCCAAAGTCAGCTAATCTAGACACGGAAAGTAAATTGTATCCAAGCGATTCAACAAGCATGACATTTTTAATGGAGCTATCATGAGATATGGCCACCTTACCAAGGCCAAGTACCTTACCCTTGGAGTTGTCTCCAAAAGTCACATACTTGCGTGGACCATTGTTCTTTGTAAGCTCTCGAAACATGTCTTCATCTCCGGTCATGTGATCGGTGCATCCACTATCAAGAATCCATTCTTTTCCACGGATATGTAGTCTCTCAGATTTGCCATAAGATGAGACTCTTCATGATCTTGTCTAGCTCGGTGTCCGAATCGAGTGTCGTCATCATGCTCGTGCTCATCATCATATTGACCCATAGATAATTCATCATCAATACCTAGGTCAATTTGACAATGACTTGCATCAGTTTTGTCAGAGTGACGATAATCATCGGAATGCAATACAAGAGCATTTCTAACAAGAACATTGATAAGTCCAGAATCACCCTTCCGTTTCATAAGATCACGAAGCTCAAAGAAGCATTTATCAAAGTTGGGATCATTGGGGCGCAACATATCAAATTCAACAGTCTTGTATAGAATTTCATCAAGACCTCTCAAAGAGTAGTCCGGATAAAGTTCTTCCAAGAACTTCCACATAGCATGGGCGCACTCAAAGTTTGTGACAAGCTTAAGCAAGTTATCCGGCAAACCTCTAATGATAAGATTGACAGTTCTAAGGTTACGAAGCAAATCAAGCTCTTCATCCAAAGTAGGGTGCAAGGGGTCAAATGGTGGTACATATGGGGTTTCAACATATTTGCGCAAGTTGTACATCTTAAAGATAGCAAGCATTTCAATCCTCCACGAGTTATAAGACACTCCATCAAGAATAGGCACACTATGACTAACACTCCCAAGCGTGAACCGTCCATCTTCCTCCAATGGTGTGCAAACCAAAGCTATGGAGACCAAAGCTCGATACCAATTGTAGGATCGTTGAAGGCAAGAGTGTCTAGAGGGGGTGATTAGACAACTTCGACAAGATAAAAGTTTATGCCTTTAGATTAACATAAATTCTTAGCAAGTTCATAATGAAGATCAAGTCAAGCATCATGCATACAAGTCGAGCAACATACTAAACATGCAATTCTAGAGTATAGAGCAGCGGAAAGTAAATTGCACGAATAGTAAGGAGAGATTGTGAAGAGCAAACGCAATTTGGAACACGGAGATTTTTCTCGTGGTTCCGATAGGTGGTGCTATCGTCAATCCACGTTGATGGAGACTTCAACCCACGGAGGGTAACGGCTGCGAGAGTCCACGGAGGCTCCACCCACGAAGGGTCCACGAAGAAGCAACCTTGTCTATGCCATCATGGCTTCGCCCACGGAGGACTAGCCTTACTCGGGGTAGATCTTCACGAAGTAGGCGATCTCCTTGCCCTTACAAACTCCTTGGTTCAACTCCACATCATGACGGAGGCTCCCAAGTGACACCTAACCAATCTAGGAGGCACCACCCTCCAAAAGGTAATAGATGGTGTTGGTGATGATGAACTCCTTGCTCTTGTGCTTCAAATGATAATCTCCCCAACACTCAACTCTCCTCACTGATTTGGCTGTGGTGGAGGAAGGGATTGAGTGGAAAGCAACTTGGGAAGGCTAGAAATCAAGTTTCATATGGTGGGAGTGGAGCAACTTGATCTCAACACAAGGGTAGGTAGTTTTCTTCTCGAAATGTAAGGTAGGAGTGGTAGTTCTTTCGATGGCTCTCTCCACGAAGAAGAGGAGGTGGAGGGTATTTATAGCCTCCACACAAAATCCAACCGTTACACATTTGACCAATCTCGGTCAGACCGAAGTTGACAACTCGGTGAGACCGAAAGTTCAAATCTTGTGAACGTTGGGATTTTCGGTGGGACCGAAAATACAATCTCGGTTAGTCCGATTCTTCCAAAGTCTAGGGTTTGCCAATCTCGGTGGGACCGACTTTCTCATCTCGGTGACACCGATTTGAGTACAGAAGGTTACAGAAGCTTGCCAATACCAATTTCGGTATGACCGAGTTTGGAATCGGAAAATCCGAGAATCTTAGGGTTTGGCTATATGGCTGAGGTGGTTCATCTCGGTGTGACTGAGTTTGGAATCGGTGGGACCGAGATTACTTATGGGTTTATGTTGGAGTGAAAGATTGCTGATAGTTTGAGAGATAAATCACTAAGCACTTAGAGCAACCAGATCATCATCATAACCTCATCCCCTCTTAATAGTATTGGCTTTCCTATGGACTCAATGTGATCTTGGATCACTAAACCAAAAATGGAGTCTTGAGCTTTTGCCAATCCTTTCCTTAGCATCTTAGGGGTTCACCTTTCTAGTCCTTTTGCCATGCCAGAGTGATTGACCTTCCTGAAACATACTTGATAAGAGCATTAGTCCAACCACAAAGTATGTTGTCATTAATTACCAAAACCACCTAGGGAGCAAATGTGCTTTCATATACACACGCCGCACTTCACAAATCACTTATCTTTCGAAGTATGTATTACCAGAGGGGGTCTCTGTGGCTCCCCCTGCGGCGGCAAGTGCGGCCTCAAGCTGGGCCTTGCACTCTTGAAGCTCCTGGGACAGGTGGGTATTCTTCTCTGTAAGATCCTGCATAACAAATGATCCTTAAATTAGTTATTCTAACTATTTTAAGTCTCGGGGGCTACTGGCATATATAACTGTCAAAATTCCTCACCCGTATGTCTTTCACATACTGCTCCGTGGCTTTGGCTAGACCATCTTGAGCAGCACGGAGGTGCGCATCATCCGAATTAAAGGCATTTAACGCCTCGGGGGAGAAGCATGCGTCACGAAGAACTGTCCGGCGGCGCCTGTGATTCATGGCGCTCTCCACCTCAGATCTGGTGGCGGACAACCTGTCGGCGTCCTCCGTTGAAGGAGCACCCGACGCTTGCCTTGCGTTCGCCTCCCCCTCCGGACCTGGTGTTGGAGCCTGGCCGGTGGAGGCGGGATTGGCAACCTCTCCGGGCACAGTCCGGCGAGCGCTCTTTCTCCTGAAAAAACCACGAGCGTTAGTATGCCTTCCAGGAATCTTTTCCAGAAACATGGGGGCGCGCCATACCGTTGCGGTGACATCTCGTTTCGCGCCGCACTTTTTTTCCGCCTGCTGGGCCGAGCTGCCCCTTGTTGGTCAGCCGCCGCGGGTTCGGCTTCCCGCCTCACAGGCACCTCCTGCGGAGCACCATTGGTATACGGTGGTCAAAATAAGCATGGATGAGTAATGGTATCAGGACTTCGGTCACAGTTACCTGGGAAGCCGGAGATATACCGGGGTAGTCAGCCGTAATGGCGACCAAAGCATCGTCCATGCTAAGTTGGTGGAACACCCATCGATCAGCTCCACCTTTATGTCCGGATCCTCTTCGGAGGCCGGATCATGGGATTGGTCCGGATCCTCTGGTTGTGGAGCCAGGCTGTGTATATCCTCTACGGCCCGGCGCAGTTCCTGTGTCGAAATCACAAAGTGAGACACTTAACTTTGGGAATATGGATCGGATAGACAAACGTCCGCTTACCCAGCTCCGAGGGTTGTTCATTGAAAATCCATTCAGTGGACTCGCACGGAGGAAGTCCTCCTTCTCCCCCTTATATAAGCCGGACAGGATCATCACCAGATCGGCAACCAATCCCGGCCCCTTGCGGCCATGACGGGTGGCATCATCCTCCCCGTTGGAATCCCACATGGGGTGGCCCCTATATTGGAGCGGCCGCACCCCTCGCATGATGCATGTGGCCATGACTCCAATCATGGTTAATCCGAAATGAGCCAATAACCTTATTCGGCCCATCAGATATTGAACGTCCCTATCATTCTCCGTTGAGGGCTCATGGCGCCAACTCAGCGTTTCTTGAGGGCGTTCTTGAACTCCGGAGGCTGATCCGCCCGGTCCGCAGCGGTGTTTTCCATATAAAACCATTCCGAAGGCCAGTCTTCGGACGCCTTCTTCGGGGTTCCGGATAGATATCCGGTCCCGGCGATGCGCCATATTTCGGCTCCGCCCACTTGATATATCGACCCCTCGTGAGAACGGGGCACGAGGCAGAACAATCTCTTCCACAGCGCAAAATGGGCCTCGATGCCCAAGAACAGCTCGCAAAGGGCTACAAAGCCCGCGATGTGCAGGATGGAGGCAGGTGTGAGGTGGTGAAGCTGGAGTCTGTAGAACTCCAGGAGCCCCCGGGGAAACGGATGTACTGGAAATCCGAGTCCCCTTATTAGATAAGGTACGAAGCATACCCGCTCTCCTTTGGAGGGATTGGGGACACTCTCTGCCTGCCTTCCGCCCTTGTAAGTGGCAAGTCCGGCTCGAACCGGAACCATAAAGGCGGGGGGAAGAAATCCCTCGGCTTGGAGCGTCACTAGCTCACTATGCGGGACTGAGCATTTCCCCCAATCTCCTGGCCGAGGGCTGGGAGCGCGAGAGGAGGAGCCACGTCGGCTGTCCATGATGGAATGGATTTTTGGTCAGAAGCGCTCCGATGAATACTCGTGGGAGGAGGATGGTGTGATTCGGATCTGGATCCACGCCTCTCTTTATAGGCGGTTCATTCGCGCAGCTAGGGGGTGGAATGTAAAAATGCCATGGCTTTTCGCATTCGTACGACACGTGGAAGATGGCCATTATTGGACGTGGAAGCCAAGGAGCGCAACATTTATAAGAAGCCCGATACCATTCGGTGAGTAAATGGAATTTGGAGAGGAACCCGCCTTGCAATGCCGAAGAAAACATCTTGTATGGACTCATAAATCACTTTGAAGCCTGGTTAGGGGCTCTTGAGGAGTCTGGACTAGGGGTGTCCGGATAGCCGAACTATCATCATTGGCCGGACTCCAAGACTATGAAGATAGAAGATTGAAGACTCCGTCTCGTGTCCGGATGGGACTTTCCTTGGCATGGAAGGCAAGCTTGGCAATACGGATATGTAGATCTCCTACCATTGTAACCAACTCGGTGTAACCCTAGCCCTCTCCGGTGTCAATATAAACCGGAGGGTTTTAGTCCATAGGACGAACAACAATCATACCATAGGCTAGCTTCTAGGGTTTAGCCTCCTTGATCTCGTGGTAGATCTACTCTTGTACTACCCATATCATCAAATATCAATCAAGCAGGAGTAGGGTTTTACCTCCATCGAGAGGGCCCGAACCTAGGTAAAAACATCGTGTCCCTTGTCTCCTGTTACCATCCGCCTAGACGCACAGTTCGGGACCCCCTTCCCAAGATCCGCCGGTTTTGACACCGACAATGGGCATCTCCAAGCTTAGGCTCTTGCCACTCCTTATTTCATAGTCCATAAAATCTTTACCCAAAACTTGAAAACTTCACAACACAAAACTCAATAGGAAATCTTATAAGCTCAGTTAGTGGAAGAAAACAAAACCACCACATTAGGTACTGTAATGAACTCATTATTTATTTATTTTGGTGTTAAACCTACTGTATTCCAACTTCTCTATGGTTTATAAACTATTTTACTAGCCATAGATGCATCAAAATAAGCAAACAACACACGAAAAACAGAATCTGTCAAAAACAGAACAATGTGTAGCAGTCTGTAACCAACGCAAACTTCTGGAACACTAAAAATCCTACCAAAATAGGAAGTCCTGGACAATTTTTCTATTAATCATCAGCAAAAAGAATCAGCGCAAAAGCACGTGTCTTTGATTTAACAAAACTAAATTCGTGCGCGAAATGTTTCTGTTTTTCAGCAGAATCAAATCAACTATCATCATAGGTTATCCTATAGGTTATACTTGGCACAAACACTAATTAAAAGATAAAAACACATCTAAACAGAAGGTAGATGCAAGATTTATTACTAAACAGGAACAAAAACAAAAAACACAAAGAAAATTGGGTTGCCTCCCAACTAGCGCTATCGTTTAACCCCCCTAGCTAGGCATAAAAGCGAATATAGATCTAAGTAGCGCCATCTTTGGCACTAAATTCATAAGTAGCTCGCATGATAGATTCATAAGGTAATTTGACTTTCTTTCTTGGAAAGTGCCCTATGCCTTTCTTTAACGGAAATTGGAATCTAATATACCCTTCCTTCATATCAATAATCGCGCCAATCGTTCTAAGGAAAGGTCTACCAAGAATAATAGGGAAAGAAAGATTGCAATCCATATCAAGAATGATAAAATCTACGGGCACCAAATTTCTATTTGCAACAATGAGAACATCATTGATCCTTCCCATTGGCTTTTTAATGGTGTAATCCGCAAGGTGCAAATTTGAAGAGCAATCATCAAGATCATGGAAACCTAGAATATCACATAAAGTTTTCGGAATCGTGGAAACACTAGCACCAAAATCACACAAAGCAAAACACTCAGGATCTTTAATTCTAATCTTTATAGTAGGTTCCCACTCATCATTAAGTTTTCTAGGTATAAAAACTTCCAAATTAAGTTTTTCATCATAAGATTGCATCAAGGCATCAACGATATGTTTGGTAAAAGCTTTATTTTGACTATAAGCATGAGGAGAATTAACAACGGATTGCAACAAGGAAATACAACTGAGGGAGTCCTGGACTAGGGGGTGTCCGAACAGCCGGACTATCATCGTCAGCCGGACTCCAAGACTATGAAGATACAAGATTGAAGACTTCATCCCGTGTCCGGATGGGACTTTCCTTGGCGTGGAAGGCAAGCTTGGCGATACGGATATGTAGATCTCCTACCATTGTAACCGACTCTGTGTAACCCTAGCCCTCTCCGGTGTCTATATAAACCGGAGGGTTTTAGTCCGTAGGACGAATAACCATGACAACAATCATACCATAGGCTAGCTTCTAGGGTTTAGCCTCCTTGATCTCGTGGTAGATCCACTCTTGTACTACCCATATCATCAATATGAATCAAGCAGGAGTAGGGTTTTACCTCCATCGAGAGGGCCCGAACCTGGGTAAAAATATCGTGTCCCTTGTCTCGTGTTACCATCCGCCTAGACGCACAGTTCGGGACCCCCTACCTGAGATCCGCCGGTTTTGACACCGACATTGGTGCTTTCATTGAGAGTTCCTCTGTGCCGTCACCGATAGGAAGGATGCCTCTTCCCGTCTTCAAGGATGGTATCTTCGTCAAAGGAGCCTTGGCCGCCGGCCGAACTATCCGGCTAGGTGGTTTTCTTACGACCGCCTGTCCGCCCCCCGCTTCGACAATGACCTCTCAGGTCATCAAAAGCAATCTTCACGTCAGCTCAGAATTCGCCGAGCGGCTGGATCCGATAGAGCTCTCGTCCGTAAATGAGCTCTTGGATCACATCGCCGCCCTGGGAGTCGCTACAGACTACAATCAGATTAGGCTTAAAACCGATCTGAGAGAGATTAACTCTCCCCATGTCACCCACCACGTTGCAGTGGTAGAGGAACAATGCGTTGACTCTTCTCCTGCATTGAAAACTAGTCATGTCCGGGCTCCCGAACCCTCCATGCCGGATTCCCGCGGAGGGACGGGCTTCGATCAAGCACTAAACCTAAAGTCAGGCATCGGACCGGACTCGTTGGACAATGTCCAGCAATCCAAGCTTCCAAATTTGGAAACTTCTCGGCCCTTGAGCCTCGAGATGGGTAGGGTTCCGGACTTAATTCCACCCACCCGCCCAGACATATGCGATCTATCTCTAATCCGGCAAGAGCCCGCTGAAACAGTACATCACTACTGGGCCAGATTCCTCCTGGTTATGAACAGGATAAAGGACTGCCGAGAGGAAAACGCAATCTCAATTTTTTGCAATAATTGCACGGACAAGGGAATCTTGAACGCCATTAGTCGTCGTGAAATTACATGCTTCGCCGACCTGGCGTCCATAGTACGAAAGTACTGTGCGATGGAGAGTTCCCGGAAAACCAAAAATAAGTTTTGGGACAATCTGGCCCCGAATACAACCCTAGTCCGCAACCAAAGGGTGCATTACACTCAGGCACCAGGTACAAAAACCAAAAAGCAAAAACCCCACAAAGGGCACGGAACCGTACTGGAGGGATGGCTTAGCGGACCCTGTAAAATTCACAAGATCTGAGGGCGCCATCCCAACACATAGCCTTCGAGCATGTTGGATATTACGGCAGGTGGCCAAAAGTGGCGAGGAGCTTCTAGCCCGAAAACCACTCCAACAATACCGATGCAGTATCAACAGATCTTGAGACTTTCACATCAAATAATCTGCGAAACAAACAATCAGTAGCCTCGCCAAGTCTACCAAGTAGCAACAACAAATCCATGGGTGACACAGCCATCACCTTCAACGCCAACGACGAACCTAAATTCCGAACAGCCCGAGCACCAGCCGCACTGGTACTTAGTCCAATAGTGGACGGCTTTCGACTTACCAAGGTCCTCATGGATGGCGGCAGCGGATTAAACCTCATCTACGAGGAAACTCTTCAAAAAATGGAAATAGACTGGAGCCGCATTGAGCGAAGCAGCACAACCTTCAGAGGAATAATCCCTAGCCGGGAAGCGCGCTGCACCGGAAAAATCACACTCGATGTGGTGTTCGGCTCGCCGGACAATTACAGATCCAAAGAAGTCACGTTCCAAGTGGCCCTGTTCAACAGTGGATATCACACTATATTAGGACGAGAGGCATTCACAATTTTTCAAGGCGTATTCCATTACGGGTACATGAAGCTCAAAATGCCTGGGCCCGGCGGAATAATCACTCTCGTTAGTGATCCAGACATAGCACTCCGCGCCGAAAACAAGACAGCCGCATTAGCCACGGAGGCACTATCCGAAAGCCCTAGCGGCGAGAAGAACTCACCGCTGCGCTCTCGTGAATAGGGACGATGTGATACTCGATAAGAGATCCAAGTCCACCTCCTTTAAACCAGCGAGACGAAATAGTAAAATTCCAGTGTCCATCCAACGGACCCGACAAAGACGGCTTCCATCGGGCACAGTTGAACCACGAGGTAGACGCCAGATCTGCGAGAATTCGCCGGGAAAATTGGGGCATTTTACTTTGGCACCCTTCGGATATGCCCGAATCCCACGCATTGGCGAACACAGCCTAAACATCCTAAAAGGATTCAAGCCACCAAACAGGTTCTTGACGATTTTCCAACCCAAAAGACAGGCAATGGGAGAAGAGCTAGCCAAACTATTGGAAGCCGGATTCATCGAGACATCAAACATCCGGATTGGCTAGCAAACCTGGTAATGGTACCAAAGAAGGACAAATCCAGGCGCCTATGTGTCGATTTTAAAGACCTCAACAAGGCCTGCCCAAAGGATCCTTCCCCTCCCCGCATCGACAGATAATCGACGCTACCGCGGGTTCACGATTCATTGTGCTTCCTTGACGCATACTCCGGCTACCATCAAATCAAGATGGCGGAAGCGGACCAAGCCGCAACGGCATTCATCACTCCATATGGACCATTCTGCTTCAACATGATGCCCTTCGGACTTAAAAATGCCGGCGCAACATATCAGAGCATGATTCAAACATGTCTAGCCACCCAGATCGGCAAAACAGTAGATGCATACGTAGACGACGTAGTCGTCAAAACCAAACAGGTCGAAACTCTAGTAGACAACTTGAGGCTCACATTCGACAACCTCAGAGCATATGACATCAAGCTGAATCCGGAAAAATGCGTTTTCGGCGTACCAGCCGGAAAGCTCCTGGCCTTCATTGTATCCGGCAGAGGAATCGAAGCGAACCCAGCCAAGATCCGAGCTCTGTCATAGCTGGATATCCCAAAGGACCTCAAACAAATACAAAAACTGACTGGATGCGTGGCGGCCCTAAGCCGCTTTATCTCCCGTCTAGGAGAAAAGGCATTGCCCCTCTATCGCCTCCTTAGGTGCACCGAACACTTCGAGTGGACGGATGCTGCCACTGCCGGACTCGAAGAAATAAAAGCCATATTGGCAGCAAATCCGGTCCTGGCTGCGCCCAACCTGGGCGAACCAATGTTGTTATATATCGCGGCAACACATCAAGTTGTAAGCGTTGTACTCGTCGTCGAACGAGAGACAGAAGGGCATAAATTCCCTCTTCAAAAACCAGTGTATTACATATCCACCGTGTTAACCCCCGCAAGTCCGTTACCGCACTATCAAAAGGTAGCGTGTCACGGTGTTCATGGCATCCCGGACGCTCCGACACTACTTTGAAGAGTGTTCGATAACAGTGGCCTCCGAAGTACCCCTCAACGACATTATAAACAACCGCGACGCGATGGGCAGGATTGCAAAATGGGCCATTGAGCTCTTACCATTCGATATAACTTACAAACCTCGGCGAGCTATAAAGTCACAAGTTTTGGCTGACTTTGTCGCTGAATGGACCGAAGCCGAACTCCCTAAAGAGTACGGCGCATACTCCAATTGGATTATGCACTTCGACGGCTCTAAAATGTTGGCCGGATTGGGGGCTGGCGTCGTATTGACGTCCCCAACCGGGACATAGTCCAATCGTGCCGATAATGTACACGAACTCCAACAACGCGGCGAATCTGAGGCCCTTTACATGGCCTCCGGATGGCAATCTCCATGGGCATTCAGCGCCTAGAGGTGCGAGGATTCAAACCTTGCAATATCCCAAGTAAATGGAGACTTTGATGCCAAGGATCCGAAAATGGCAGCCTATCGCAGCGATGTCCTAAAATGTCCGCTTCGGTTTGAAGGACTTGAATTCCACCACGGAGCCCGGGATAATAACCAAGCAGCCGACATATTGGCACACATCGGCACAAAACGTGACGCTGTCCTCCTAACATCTTCCTGAGCGGCTCTTTAGGCCATCCGTACTATGGGAAGAGGAGTCCGAAATAACAAACCGAAGCAGCCGCACCAACCAAACAAAACAATCGACATAATCGGCGACTCAGCCGATGAAATAACACCTTCGCCCACGAAATAATGGCGATGTCGCCCGTGGGCGAGCCATTCCTAGCCTACTTGCTTAGGCAGAACTTCCGAAGACCAAAATGAGGCCCATTGCATAGTCCGGCGATCTAAAGCCTACAAGGTCCATGAGGGAGAACTCTATAAGAAAAGCACAACCGGAGTCCTTCAAAGGTGTATCTCCGAAGAGGAAGGGCGAAACCTTCTGGCTGAAATTCATGGTGGACTAGGTGGTCACCACGCTGCAGCTCGGGCCCTTGTAGGAAAGGCATTCCGTACAGGATTTTATTGGCCGACGACCCGGGCAGATGCTCATGACTTAGTCCAAAGATGCGTCGGTTGTCAGCACTTTGCTAATCAGAGCCATATGCCACCCATCCCTCAAAACTATACCCATTACCGGCCGTTCGCGATGCAGGGGCTTGACATGGTTGGACCCCTTAAAGGGGAACCCACAAGCAAAGGTACCTATTGGTCATGGTTGATAAATTCACCAAATGGATGAGGCCAAGCCGCTTAAAGCGGCGAGTCCGGACCAGTGATAGACTTCATATCCGGGTAGTACACGTTATGGTGTCCCCACAACATCATCACCGATAACGACACGAAACTTCACGGCCAACGAGGTTAAATCATGGTGCAAAAATATGGGCATTAAGCTCGATTACGCTTCAGTCTATCATCCTCAAACCAACGGTCAAGTGGAACGAGCGAACGGTCTAATAATGAGCGGCATCAAACCCAGACTAGTGCGGTCACTTGCGAAATCTGACAGGCATTGGGTAGAGGAGCTCGACTCTGTACTCTGGGGGCTGCGGACAACGCCCAACCGTACTACCGGATTCACACCATCTTTTATGGTATACGGCGCAGAGGCAGCTCTGCCCTGCGACATCATTCATGACTCACCTCGAGTGCGCATGTACGAAGAAAGAGAAGCCGAGCTGGATCGGCAGGGCAGCTTGGACGCATTGGAGGAAGAACGCGACATCGCCAAGGCTCGTTCCGCATTCTATCAGCAGCAGGCTCGAAGATATCAAGGCAGAGAAGTACGGGCCAAGACTTACAACGTTGGCGAACTAGTTCTCGCTGCGGACAAGAAAAAGGACAAGCTCAAGCCCAAATGGGAGGGCCCTTCATTATCGATCAAGTCCTGATCGGCGGAGCGTATCGTCTCACTTAAATCGTCGGACAACCGACTCGAGCCGAACCCATGGAACGCAGCCCGCCTCCAAAGATTCTATGCCTAGCGCCGGACTAAGAGTTCGTCCCCTTCCCCCGTCCAAATTTATACACTTCAGCTGTCTTCTGTTTCTCTTTCTTCTCTCACCCCTTTTCCTAAAAGCCCTTAAAGGCCTACTTGCGCATTGTTCGCACACACTTGATGTGCCATCCGCACTCATTATATTCAGGGCTTCGCATGCGAAGCTTAATTATAAGGGCTTCATGTCCAACACATGTGTCAAGCTTCCACATGTACCTTTTATTCACCATTATATGCATCGATATGACTTAAGTTTTGGCCAAGCTGGGTTGCTGGCTCTGTGCTTACCCTCGTTCCCGATTGTTCGGCTAGGAGGTAAAGGAGCACCTCTGCGATTATTCTTGCGGGTCGATCGGATGTGTACCTCGGTAGGTGAAGCCAAAGCTAAGCGTTCTTAAGGGAATATTCGGTCGGTGACTTGAAAGATGATTTTTACCTACTTATTTATCCGCCCCGGATGTTTTTCTACTCTTTTCAGACCGAACATGCACTTTAGGGCATGCCTCGAGAAAAGGAACCCTTAATGGAACTATTCTCCTGGAAGATGTTTCTTACTAACCATGTAATATAACATAACTAGTTGGGCACTTATGCGATAAAGCACTAATGACCCCTACGCTGGTCTCCATGCATGCCCCGGTTGTTTCTTAACCGAGAAGGTATTCGGACACACTCCGGACTCTAGGGTCCCGAGGTTGAAGCGAAAAGGTCGGCAAAGACAAACGATCTACAATCTGGCTAGAAGGCATTTTACATGTCATTTTAAAATACATTGTCAAATAGACTGACTGTATTCCTCCTCAATCCCGTCTAAAAGGATGTCTAATTTACAGTCCCGTTGGGAAAATTTAGCAGCCAACTCTACTTGGCCGTATACTAAACTCACAGGGATCTCCTTCCCATCGGGCCTCACAGGTCCGACCTCGGCCATGTGGTTGGGATCCGCCTTCTTGTACCGCGTCTTCACCATGGCCCAGCCTCCACAGCACCTTGGCGGCGAGTCGAAATCTTCCATAAGCGGAAGCGCTGCCGCATTCCTGAAGCTTCTCCATAAGCTCCCCAAGGCCCTCGGGCAGGGAGAGGGCTGGCCATAAGGCCCGGACGACGCCGCTCATTGCTGCCGAACTCGTTCGAGCAGGCTGCAACAGATTCGGAAGTTGATCACCCGTCGTCACGGGCATTTCCTCCACAGGCGACACTGTGAGTATACCTCTGAGACATATTTTGTCAATTGACTTCCTCGCCGAACTCTTCTTTTCAAAGGAGTTCGCTCAAGCACTTACTATAGATGCCGCGACGAAGCCGCTGATTCTCCTTAACGGAGCCAGAAAGCTCGGCCCGAACGCCTTTCAGCTCCTCTCCAAGCTAGGCATGGGCATCCTGGAGCTTGTTCCTTTCCTGCTGCACCTTATTCAACACCCTCTCGCCGCCTTCACCGGGCGCATGAGTTCTTACTGTCGAGATCTTGTCCGTGAAAGACATGCAATGTCATTATTAGACTTGCGCACGCCGCACACCACTTATCTTTTAAAAATAATGTGTTACCGGGAGGGTCTCTGTGTTTCCTCTGCGGCGGCAAGTGCAGCCTCGAGTTGGGCCTTAGACTCTTGCAGCTCTGAGACAGTTGGGTATTCTTCTCCGTAAGATCCTGCATTTCAAATGATCCTTAAATCAGTTAATATAACTACTTTAAGTCTCGGGGCTCTTGGCATATACATCTATTAAATTCTCTTACCAGATGTCTTTTACATCTTTGCTCTGTAGCTCTGGTCAAACCATCTTGAGCAGCATGGAGGTGCGCGTCCCCCGCGTTAAAGGCATTCAACGCCTCAGGGGAGAAGCACGCGTCACGAAAAACTGTCCGGCGGCGCCTGCGGTTCATGGCGCTCTCCACCTCAGACTTGGTGGCGGACAGTCTGTCGGCATCCTCCGTTGGAAGAGTATCCGGCTCGCGCCTTGTGCTCGCCTCCCCCTCCAGACCAGGTGTTGGAGCTTGGCTGGTAGAGGCTGGGTTGGTAACCTCTACGCCCCCAGTCCGGCGGGCGCTTTTGCTCCTACAAAAGTCATGAGCACTCAAACGCTTCCTAGGAACGTTGCTCTGAATGACAAACCGTGGGCTATACCTTTGCGGCGACGTTTCAATCCGCGCCGCGCTCCTCTTCCGCCTACTGGTCCGGACTGGCCCTTGTTGGTCAGCCGCCGCGGGCTCGGCTTCCCGCCTTGAAGGCGCTTCCTGCAAAACACCATCATACATGGGGGTCAGAAATGAGCGAGGAAGAAATAATGATGTCGGGACTTCGGTCACAATCACCTGAGAAGCCGGATATAGTCCAGGATAGTCAGCCGTAATGGCGACTAAAGCATTATCCATGCTGAGCTGGTGGAACACCCCATCGATTAGCTGCACCTTTATGTCCACGTCCTCTTCGGAGGCCGGATCCTGGGATCTCTCTGGATCCTCGGGTTGCGGAGCTGGACTAAGCATGCCCTCCACAACCCGACGCAGCTCCTGCGTCGAAAACATAATATAAGAAACTTAAACTTCGAAAGCATGGGTCGGGCACACAGAGTGTTCACTTACCCAACGCCGGGGATTATTCATGGAGAACCCATTCAATGGGTTCGTCTGGAGGAAGTCCTCCTTCTCCCCCTTGTACAGGCCGGAGAGGATCTTCGCCAGGTCCTCGGCCAAACCCGGCCCCTTGCGGCCATGTCGGGTGGCATCGTCCTCCCCGTTGAAATCCCACATAGGGTGGCCCCTGTATTGCAGCGGCTCCACCCCCGCATAATGCATGTTGCCATGACTCCAATCATGGTCAACCCGGAATGGGCCAGTAACCTTATCCGGCCCATCAAATAATGGACGCTCTTGTCTCCCTCCGGTTAGAGCGCGTGGGCGCCAACTAAAGCGTTCTTGAGAGGAGCATTCTTGAACTCCGGGAGGCCGATCCGAACAAGGTCCGCAGCGGGCGTCTTCTATGTAAACCATTCAAGGCCTGTCTTCGAACGCCTTCTTAGGGGTTTCGGATGGATATCCGGTCCCGGCGATGCGCCATATTTCGGCGCCGCCCACTTGATATATGGACCCCTCGTGAGAGTGGGGTACAAGGCAGAACAACCTCTTCCACAGCGCAAAATGGGGCTCGACGCCCATAAACAGCTCGCAAAGAGCTACGTAACCCGCGATATGCAGGATAGAGGCGGGCGTGAGATGATGGAGCTGGAGTCCGTAGAACTCCAGGAGCCCGCGGAGGAACGGATGTATAGGAAATCCGAGCCCCCTTATCAGATAGGGGACGAAGCATACCCGCTCCCCTTTGTTGGGATTTGGGGTAGCCTCCGCTTG
The DNA here is from genome assembly GCA_021437245.1 of Aegilops speltoides. Taxonomy (NCBI): domain Eukaryota; kingdom Viridiplantae; phylum Streptophyta; class Magnoliopsida; order Poales; family Poaceae; genus Aegilops; species Aegilops speltoides. Next base: position 323,462,758 of record CM038145.1, read on the forward strand.
ATTCCCACCTTGGTAGGTGGCCAGACCGACTCGAACCGGGCCCTCCGCTTGGAGTGTCACCAGCTCGCTGTGCGGGACAGAACATCTCCGCCAGTCTCCTGGCAGAGGGCTGGGAGCGCGAGAGGAGGAGCCGCGTCGACGGTCCATGGATTTTTGGTCGGAAGCGCTCCGATGAGTACTCGCGGAAGGAAGATGGTGTGATTTGGATCTGGATTCTTGCCTCTCTTATGGGCAGATTATTTGCACAACTAGGGGGTAAAACATAAAAGATACCCTGGCTATTCGCATTCGTGCGACGCGTGGAAGATGGCCATTATTGGGCGTGGAAGCCAAGAAGCGCAACATTGATAAGGAAGCCGGACAACGTTACGCGGTACATGGAACAAGGGAGAACCCGCCTTGCAACACCAAGACTATAAACGCCTTGCTGGACTTATCGTCATTGAAGCCTGGTTCAGGGCTCTTGAGGAGTCTGGACTAGGGGTGTCCGGACAGCCGGACTATCATCGTCGACCGGACTCCAAGACTATGAAGATACAAGATTGAAGACTTCGTCCCGTGTCCGGATGGGAATTTCCTTGGCGTGGAAGGCAAGCTTGGCAATTCGGATATGTAGATCTCCTACCATTGTAACCGACTCTGTGTAACCCTAGCCCTCTCCGGTGTCTATATAAACCGGAGGGTTTTAGTCCGTAGGATGAATAACCATTACAACAATCATACCATAGGCTAGCTTCTAGGGTTTAGCCTCCTTGATCTCATGGTAGATCCACTCTTGTACTACCCATATCATCAATATCAATCAAGCGGGAGTAGGGTTTTACCTCCATCGAGAGGGCCCAACACAGGTAAAAACATCATGTCCCTTGTCTCCTGTTACCATCCACCTAGACGCACAGTTCGGGACCCCCTACCCGAGATCCGCCGGTTTTGACACCGACAACAACCTTCTAAAGAACAATTACCATAATCAAATTCCTTGAAATCCGAGATAGTGGGTTCAATACTATTTAAAGTCATGACCTCTCCAATCCCACTTTTACCAAATTTAGCATCGAGATCTAAAAACTCCAAATTCTTGGGACGCCTTCTAGGTAAAGTTGACTCATCTTCAGTCCCATAATTATCAAGATTCATATTGCAAAACAAAGATCTAATAGGAGACACATCAATAACTTTAAGATCTTCATCATTATTTTCATGGAAACTAGAAGAACACGCCTTTATAAAGCAATCTTTCTTAGCACGCAATCTAGCGGTTCTTTCCTTGCACTCATCAATGGAAATTCTCATGGCTTTGAGAGACTCATTGATATCATGCTTAGGAGGAGAAGATCTAAGTTTAAGAGAATCAACATCAAGCGAAAGTCTATCAACGTTCCTAGCCAAATCATCAACTTTGAGCAATTTTTCTTCAAGCAAAGCATTAAAATTCTTTTGAGGGATCATAAATTCTTTCACACTATTCTCAAAATCAGAGGGCATCTTATTAAAATTACCATAAGAGTTATTGTAGGAATTTCCATAATTATTAGAGGAATTACTAGGGAATGGTCTAGCATTATAGTTTCCTCTAAAAGCATTGTTTCCAAAACCATTCCTACCAACAAAATTCATATCCATAGATTCATTATTATTCTCAATCAAAGTAGATAAAGGCATATCATTGGGATCAAGAGGAGTATGTTTAGTAGCAAACAACTTCATAAGTTCATCCATCTTTCCACTCAAAACATTGATTTCTTATATAGCATGCACGTTTTTTACTAGAAGATCTTTCGGTGTGCCATTGAGAATAATTAGCCATAATATTATCAAGGAGTTTTGTAGCATCTCCTAACGTGATTTCCATAAACGTGCCTCCCGCTGCCGAATCTAAGAGATTTCTAGAAGCAAAGTTCAAACCGGCATAAATTTTTTGTATGATCATCCATAAATTCAAACCATGAGTAGGGCAATTGTGAATCATCAATTTCATTCTTTCCCAAGATTGGGCAACATGGTCATGATCAAGTTGTTTAAAATTCATAATATCGCTCCTAAGAGCGATGGTCTTAGTGGGAGGAAAATACTTAGAGATAAAAGCATCTTTGCACTTGTTCCAAGAATCAATACTATTTTTAGGCAAAGACGAAAACCAAACTTTAGCACGATCTCTAAGTGAAAACGGAAATAACTTCAATTTAACACTATCATTATCCGTATCTTTCTTCTTTTGCATATCACACAAATCAAAAAAGTTGTTTAGATGAGTGGCGGCATCTTCACTAGGAAGGCCGGTGAATTGATCTTTCATAACAAGATTCAGCAAAGCAGTATTGATTTCACAAGACTCAACATCATTAAGAGGAGCAATCAGAGTACTAAGGAAATCATTATCATTGGTATTCAAGAAATCACACAATTTGGTATTATCTTGTGCCATGGCAACAAGTAATCCAACACACAAGCAAACAGAAAAAAGGCAAGCGAAAAGAGAGGAGGAGATTGGGAAAGAGAGGGCGAATAAAACGGCAAGGACGAAGTGGAGAGGAAAACAAGAGGCAAATGGAAAATAATGTAAATGCGAGGAAGACGAGTTTGTGATGGGTACTTGGTATGTCTTGACTTGAGCGAAGACCTCCCCGGCAACGGCGCCAGAAATCCTTCTTGCTACTTCTTGAGCTTGCATTGATTTTCCTTTAAGAGGAAAGGGTGATGCAACAATAGTAGCGTAACTATTTCCCTCAGTTTTTGAGAACCAAGGTATCAATCTAGTAGGAGGCTCCTCAAAAGTCCCACGCACCTACACAAACAAACAAAGAACTCGCAACCAACATAATAAAGGGGTTGTCAATCCCTGCACGGCCACTTGCGAAAGTGAGATCTAATAGAGATAGTATGATAAGATAAATATATTTTTGGTATTTTATAATATAGATGCAAAAAGTAAAGATGCAAATAAAAGTAGATTGGAAGCAAATATGATAAGAGATAGACCCAGGGGCCATAGGTTTCACTAGAGGCTTCTCTCAAGATAGCATAAGTATTACGGCGGGTGAACAAATTACTGTCGAGCAATTGATAGAAAAGCGAGTAATTATGAGATTATCTAGGCATGATCATGTATATAGGCATCACGTCCGTGACAAGTAGACTGACTCCTGCCTGCATCTACTACTATTACTCCACACATCGACCGACTCCTGCCAGCATCTAGAGTATTAAGTTCATAACAACAGAGTAACGCCTTAAGCAAGATGACATAATGTAGAGGGATAAACTCATGCAATATGATATAAACCCCATCTTTATCCTCGATGGCAACAATACAATACATGCCTTGCAACCCTTTCTATCACTAGGAAAGGACACCGCAAGATTGAACCCAAAGCTAAGCACTTCTCCCATGGCAAGAAAGATCAATCTAGTAGGCCAAACCAAACTGATAATTCTAAGAGACTTGCAAAGATAACTCAATCATACATAAAAGAATTCAGAGGAGATTCAAATATTTCTCATAGATAAACTTGATCATAAACCCACAATTCATCGGATCTCGCAAACAAACCACAAAAAGAGTTTACGTCGAATAGATCTCCACAAGGGAGGGGGAGAACATTGTATTGAGATCCAAAAAGAGAGAAGAAGCCATCTAGCTAATAACTATGGACCCGAAGGTCTATGGTAAACTACTCACAACTCATCAGAGGGGCTATGGTGTTAATGTAGAAGCCCTCCATGGTTGATTCCCCCTCCGGCAGAGCACCGACGAAGGCTCCAAGATGGGATCTCGCAGATACAGAAGGTTACGGCCGTGGAAATTGCGTTTTGTTGGCTCCCTGGATGTTTTCGGGGTACGTAGGCTTATATAGGAGGAGGAAGTACATCGATGGCCACCCGAGGGGCCCACGAGACAGGGGGCGCGCCCTATATGGGGGGGCACCCTACCCTCTCGTGGCCGCCACGGCTGCTTCTTGACTTGCACTCCAATTCCTCTGGACCACGTTCGTTCCAAAAATCATGCTCCCGAAGGTTTCATTCCGTTTGGACTCCATTTGATATTCCTTTTCTTCAAAATGCTGAAATATGCAAAAAACAACAATACGGGTTGGGCCTCCGGTTAGTAGGTTAGTCCCAAAAATGATATAAATGTGTAAAATAAAGCCCATAAACATCCAAAAGGGGTAATATAATAGCATGGAACAATAAAAAATTATAGATACGTTGGAGACGTATCAGAGAGACTGGCCCAAAAGAGGTGTATCGCGGTCTCTTCGCCCGACGTCACCGAAGAAGCTGACGACCATTACTGGCGGCAGACACTCAAGCAATGGGCTAGAGTATGCAGGTATGTCCCGGACGCCGGCTATGATATCGAGGTCATCGACAGTGACAGCCTGAGGTGGGCTATGTCACAGGTTAAGTGGCCCACCCAACCCCTCAGGTTCTACCGCCGTCGATCTCATCCATGGCCCCACCACAGATCTCCTCTGGCTCGCTATCAACAACTTGCCATCCTACATCGCCATTGAGCCCCTTTTGTCATTTCTGAAGGACATGTTCGACAATGCTGACTTGGGATCCACAGCTTCCAAGTCATACCTCATCGACGGCGACCACGAGGATGGCACCCTCTCCGGCTCTTCCAAGCGGAAAGAGCCCGTCTGCGACATCAGGGAGGGCACCCTACAGCCCTGCTCTTCCAAGGGGAAGGAGCCCATCTGCGACAACATGGAGCATATCCTGGGTCCATGTTCTTCCCACGGGAACAATCCGATCTGGTACAAGTGAGGAAACCCATGATTTATTTTGCCGTGCCTCTTCATAGGGGGAAACCCATGATTTGTTTTGTTGAGTCCCTTTTGTAGTGTAGTGAGAATATGTCCAGTTTTAATTGCTATATCTGGTTGTTTAAAGTATGCCTTGTTTATTTCAGTTGTTCACAATGTGATGCTCTATATGTGCAATTATTTACGGTGCAATACATTTCATCAATCCAGTTTTAAACATACCGATAGGAATGCATATATTTGCTTGATGTTAAGCCTGTTATAGCTAGCATCTGCCTCTTTAAAAGTATTTTGATTGTTATGTTGTTTGTAGTTAGCATATGTCCAGTCTCAAATGCTATCTTTGGTTATTCATAGTATGCCTCGTTTATTCCAGTTATTCACAACGTGATGTTCTATATGTGCAAGTATGAACTGTGCAGTTTAACTTCATCAGTACCAGTTTCAACAATACCACTATGAATGACTACATTTGGTTGTTGCATCTTGTAGTTAACACACCTTTCCATTTTATTTAACAATAACCAGTGTATTTAGACCGGCACAATACCAGTTTGAATGACTATGTTTACTTATTGTTAAATCTTAGGCCTGTTGTAGTTAACACACTTTTCCACTTGTTTTGCTTTACTAGCGTGCTTAAACCTGCACACTGTAGCTATCTTTTGGAGAATATTTTGTCTGCCATGGATAATTTTGGTTGATGCTTAGCCTGTTGTGCTTAACATGCTTCTCGATGTACCTACACAGGACAATTCTGGGAACAACTGTTGTTTTCCATCGAGGTTAGTTTCATCCCATGGCTTATATATGCTCACTGTTTAGGATATCGGTAGCTGGTACCATAAAGGCCGGGGGCTGATAAGGGACTAATCGGTGAATCAGACTTTTAACTGAATATATCTACAACCCATTTATTGTTAGGTTAACTAGGGCCATATGTAATATAACTGAGGCTACATAGCAACATGCACTGTACTTAATGTCTATATATGCAATCCTAGGCTACATAGAAACAAGGAAGAGTGTTACCTTAATATTCTGATGATGTGTAGATATACGTGGAACAGCAGCAGCAGCAACAACAACAACAACAACAATACAACAACAACAATAACAACAACAACAACAACAACAACAACAACAACAACAACAACAACAACAACAACAACAACAACAACAACAACAACAACAACAACAACAACAACAACAACAACAACAACAACAACACAACCTTGTTTGGATACTCAACTTAGCTAGAGGTTAGAGTTAGTTTCTAGGTCATGACTAACCCTGAACTAACTCCATCCAAAGAGGTGTTTGGATGACAGAGTTAGATACTTAGATTGGCAATTAATGCACAAGGAGAACTAGCTCCAATTAGCACTGTAAGTGCATCTAGTGCCACCTTTAGTTGGTTTTGGAGTATTGACAACAAACATGGTTGAAGGACTAATGTGTTTTTGAGAATTGCAGGATAACACAGCTAGTGTCCCTCATTGATTTGGTTTACCTACCAGAGATGACCCCTAAAAATATGTGAAGACATTGAAGACAATGGTGGTTCGTGAAGACATTCATGATGAAGATTATGACACGTGAAGCTATTCACTTGAAGACTATGGAGTGCGAAGACATAGTTGTTTCGTAGTTTCCTTTTCTTCTTATTGAGTCATAGGAACCATCGTACTGTTAAGTGGGGTCCAAGTGAACAAAGTCAGAGTGACTGAAGTGGTGCTCAACAAATTCCTATGTCTTCGAGCGAAGACAATGAGAGCAAATCTTATCCAGAGCTGGATGAGTCATCTTTGCTTGTAACCCAAGCCAAGCTGCCGCGTGTGTTTGAAATTTGACCGTTGGACATGTGTTAGTTCCTTAGTGACCCAGGGTCATTTTGGACATATCAGGTCAGGTTGCCTCCTGGCTATAAATAGCCCACCCCCTACAACATAAATTGGTGGCTGCTTAGAGTTAGTGCACGGCTTTTGTCATTTGAGAGCAACCCACCTCCGAAGCATTTGAGAGAGAAATCCTTGTGAGGACAAAGCCCAAAACACCCAGAGCCAAAGAGTGTTAGGCATCACTGAAGTCTTTCTGTCCGCGTGATCTGAAGACTTGTTACACTCGAGGACTGTGAATCCTCCAACCGGTTAGGCGTTGCGTTCTGAGCATCCAAGAGTCATTGTGGATTGCCGGTGAATGAAGTCTGTGAAGGTTTGGAAGTCTACCTCGAAGACTTACCAAAGTGATTGGGCGAGGACTGGGTGTCCTTAGCTCAAGGGGAATAAGGTGAAGACATGGTCTTCTAAGTTAAATATCAGCCTCCCTAACCAGACGTACAGTTGTCACAACAACTGGAACTGGTCTACCAAATGCTTGTCTTCATCAAGCTACTGGTTCTATCCTCTAATCTCCTTATTTTACCATTTTCTTCGTGAAGTCGTTCCTCACCTGTCTGATCTGTTTGACTTCACACTGTGAAGACTATTATCTATTTAGCTTCGTACTATCTACCTTTCTGATCCTGTCTACCTAGTTGCAATTAGTCTTCGTGCTTTCATTATAGTGTATGTTAGACTTATGCCTGCCCAGTGTAGCTTTCATTCCGCTGCTTACTATATAGGCTCAGTTACCTATTTGTCTTCAAAGCCACCGTGTTTTGAAGACTTTCATAAAAATCGCCTATTCACCCCCTCTAGTCGATAACTAGCACTTTCAAGCACCTCTTGGTTTGGATAGTCTTTTTGGGTGGGTTATAAATGCAACTAGATCAAAGTAGCCCTGATGTTTGGATATAATTTAGATCTATTTGCGCCCGAACTAGCTCAAACTAACTCTAACCCATGGATAAAGCAGCAGTTAATCAGCTGGTAATTTGTAAGAATGCAATAATATCCTTCGTGCCCATAATATAAGATGTTAATTCATCTACTATGTGAGTTAATTGGATGTTATAAGATATTATATAATAGTGTTGTACTACATCATTGTGCAATTGGTGTTTAGCTTCTAATATTAACTTGGTGCTTTTAGGTACATATGTCATTGGTAAAGATCCGCGCTTCGACCCTTTCTGCGTATGGGTAAATGAGATATCGATGAACCAACATCAAGTGAGGAAGCTGATAAAGGTTGTTTGTAAAATGGGTCAAAATATGGCAATTAAACTATTTGTTTACACTTTATCCAGTACAATAGCGAACTGTAGGATGGTAAGTGAGAAATCTGCAACCTTCTTTTTACTGCCCATAATGAGTTGTGTTGGATGACAATGTCTGAATCTTTTTTCCTTTGAAGTGGTTCCCAAAGCAGTTTACTCAAGATTACCTCTCAAACTACATGATTGGTGGGCATGCAATGGTTAAAGTATTTCTACCAGAACACAATTATTATCTAGATGTTTTCATGAAGACCGTGAAGGATGGGCGGTCGGCCATCACATGGAGGAGGGCACAATATGGGCATTCCGCTTCAACTTGTTCAGCAACCAGAATGTATTTTGCCTCTTTCTTTACTGTCTTTAATAGTACAAGTATACAACTATGGTTCATCATTCTTTATTTGGTTCTTATGTAATTCTTGATATGTACCTAAGAATCGAATAATACATTGGTTGTCTGAACCTGATGGATATGAATAAAGCAATAGCATACATTGAAATTCAAATTCAAATCCGGTACAATTTGATATAGCAGCAATTAAATTATGGTGAAATTATGCTCCCCTGGTCGTTAAGGCACACACGGTTGGTAAAACACAAATGTTTGCGATATACACCAGAATCCGAGACGGTTCACAAAGAGGAAACATGTGCAAGCATGCACACAATTGCCGTTTGCAAAGCGTGTGCGATGTCAGACAATATCACAAATGGTGTGGCAAACTAAACAATTGTGATAGTTGCCTTATCCTACACAATTCGCAACCTTGAACTGTTTTTGATGAAGTATGAATCGTAAATGTTGCACCACAGAATAGCGTGTGTGATAGTTGTCGTGTACGATGATTTTACGATGGTCCAACATTTCATAATCCTGTCTGACACTCGTACGACGGTTACCTAATCTTCTTAATTAGTTATGGCATATGGTTTGGGAATGCTTATCATACATGTTCTATAATAGTGAACCGTTTGTTATGGGCCGCACATCGAAAACATAGCACCACAGAATACCGACTGCGATGGCAATGCGAGCACAAACAAGTAGGAGTATTGTATATGCATCTTGGCTCCCTATCCTTGACGGTTTCTGGGTCATGAGGGAAGGACCCCCCTATTGCCCACACTCACTTGGCGACGGTTCCAAATGCCGTCGTGGAGAGGGGTGAAAAACCATTTGTATAGCACCGACGCGTTTCCGTTATATAGCTATCACATAACATATTCTCTATATGACCCACATGCATGCAAAGTTGACACTCTTCCAAAATAGTGGGATTATCCTCAAATAAAGTCATGACCTTGATAACCCACAAGTATAGGGGATCGCAATAGTTTTCAAGGGTAGAGTATTCAACCCAAATTTATTGATTGGACACAAGGGGAGCCAAAGAATATTCTCAAATATTAGCAGTTGAGTTGTCAATTCAGCCACACCTAGATAACTTAGTATCTGCAGCAAAGTATTTAATAGCAAAGTAGTATGATAATAATGGTAACAGTGATAAGAGTAATGATAGCAGTTTTGTAGTATTTGTAACAATAGCAAAGGTAATGTAAATAAGCAAAGCACAATATGTGAAAAGCTCGTAGGCATTGGATCAGTGATGGATAATTATGTCGGATGTGATTCCTCATGTAATAGTTATAACATAGGGTGACACAGAACTAGCTCTAGTTCATCAATGTAATGCAGGCATGTATTCCGAATATAGTCATACGTGCTTATGGAAAAGAACCTGCATGACATCTTTTGTCCTACCCTCCCGTGGCAGTGGGGTCCTAATGGAAACTAAGGGATATCAAGGCCTCCTTTTAATAGAGAACCAGACCAAAGCATTAGCACTTAGTGAATACATGAACTCCTCAAACTACGGTCATCACCGAGAAGTATCCCGATTATTGTCACTTCGGGGTTGTCGGATCATAACACATAATAGGCGACTATTGAATTGCAAGATAGGATCAAGAACTCACATATATTCATGAAACATAATAGGTTCAGATCTGAAATCATGGCACTCGGGCCCTAGTGACAAGCATTAAGCATAGCAAAGTCATAGCAACATCAATCTCAGAACATGGTGGATACTAGGGATCAAACCCTAACAAAACTAACTTGATTACATGGTAAATCTCATCCCACCCATCACCGTCCAGCAAGCCTACGATGGAATTACTCACACACGACGGTGAGCATCATGAAATTGGTGATGGAGGATGGTTGATGATGACGACAGCGATGAATCCCCCTCTTTGAAGCCCCGAACGGACTCTAGATCAGCCCTCCCGAGAGAGATTAGGGCTTGGCGGCACGATGAAACTTTCTCTCTGATTTTTTATCTCTGCGAAAGCAAATATATAGAGTTGGAGTTGAGGTCGGTGGACATCCAGGGGGCCCACGAGGCAGGGGGCGCGCCCAGGGGGAGGGGGCACTCCCCCACCCTCGTGGACAGGGTGTGGGCCCCCTGGCCTTGATTCTTTCGCCGGTATTTTTATCGTTTACAAAAGTAATCTCCGTGTATTTTCAGGTCATTCCGAGAACTTTTGTTTCTACACAAAAATAACACCATGGCAGTTCTGCTGAAAACAGCGTCAGTCCGGGTTAGTTTCATTCAAATCATGCAAGTTAGAGTCCAAAACAATGGCAAAAGTGTTCGGAAAAGTAGATACATTGGAGACGTGTTTTATCAACTCCCCCAAGCTTAAACCTTTGCTTGTCCTCATGCAATTCAGTTGATAAACTGATAGTGATAAAGAAAAACTTTTACAATTCTGTTTGCTCTTGTTGTTGTAAATATGTAAAGCCAGCATTCAAGTTTTCAGCAAAGATTATGAACTAACCATATTCACAATAACACTTACGTCTCATGTTTACTCATATCAATGGCATAATCAACTAGCGAGCAATAATAATAAATCTCGGATGACAACACTTTCTCAAAAAAATCATGATATACCAAGATGGTATCTCGCTAGCCCTTTCTGAGACCGCAAAACATACATGCAGAGCACCTTTAAAGATCAAGGACTGACTAAACATTGTAATTCATGGTAAAAGAGATCCAATCAAGTCATACCCAATATAAACTAATTTTAATGCATGCAAATGACAATGTGCTCTCCAGCGGGTGATTTTTTAATAAGAAGGTGATGACTCAACATAAAAGTAAATAGCAGGCCCTTCGCGGAGGGAAGCAGGGATTTGTAGAGGTGTCAGAGCTCGATTTTAAAATAGAGATGAATAACATTTTGAGCGGTATACTTTTACTGTCAACACAACAACTATGAGATCTCGATATCTTCCATGCTACATACATTATAGGCAGTTCCCAAACAGAATGGTAATGTTTATACCCCCCACCACAAACAAGCATCAATCCATGGCTTGCTCGAAACAACGAGTGCCTCCAACTAGCAACAGCCCTGGGGGAGTTTTGTTTAATTATTTTGATTTGCTTTGATCTTTTTGATCATGGGACCGGGCATCTCGGTTACCAGCCATTTTATCATGAATGAGGAGTGGAGTCCACTCCTCTTGAGAATAACCCACCTAGCATGGAAAATACAGACAACCCTAGTTGAAACATGAGCTGCTCGAGTATACAAAACAGAATTTCATTTGAAGGTTTGGAGTTTGGCACATACAAATTTACTTGGAACGGCAGGTAAATACCACATATAGGAAGGTATGGTGGACTCATATGGAATAACTTTGGGGTTTATGGAGTTTGGATGCACAAGCAGTATTCCCGCTTAGTACAGGTGAAGGCTAGCAAAAGACTGGGAAGCGACCAACTGAGAGAGCGACAACAGTCATGAACATGCATTAAAATTAATCAACACGGAGTGCAAGCATGAGTAGGATATAATCCACCATGAACATAAATATCGTGAAGGCTATGTTGATTTTGTTTCAACTACATGCGTGAACATGTGCCAAGTCAAGTCACTCGAATCATTCAAAGGAGGATACCACCCTATCATACCACATCACAACCATTTTAATAGCATGTTGGCACGCAAGGTAAACCATTATAAGCTCCTAGCTAATTAAGCATGGCATAAGCAACTATAATCTCTAATTGTCATTGCAAACATGTTTATTCATAATAGGTTGAATCAGGAACGATGAACTCATCATATTTACAAAAACAAGAGAGGTCGAGTTCATACCAGCTTCTCTCATCTCGATCGGTCCATCATATATCGTCATTATTGCCTTTCACTTGCATGACCGAATGGTGTGTATAATAATAATAGGTCACGTGCATTGGACTAAGCTAGAATCGGCAAGCATTCAATTCAAGGGAGAAGACAACGTAATATGGGCTCTAAGTTAAATCTACAATCATACATATGAGAGCCACTAAGCATTTTCATTATGGTCTTCTCCTCTCGACCCCCAAAGGAAAGAAAAGAAACTAAAACTGTTTACACGGGAAAGCTCCCAACAAGTAAAAAGAAGAACGAGAAATCTTTTTGGGTTTTCTTTTAATTACTACTAAAAGCATGGAAATTAAAGTAACTATTTTTTTGGGTTTTTCTCATTGTTGAGGAAATCGTTAACTAGTAGCTGCTCGGTTGGCGGAGGAGTAGGGGATTAATAGGTTAATCGACAAGTTAATCGGCCATTTAATCAATTACTTGGGCGATTAATCAGTTACTCGGCTACTCCGTGACCCTACGAGTAGGGATTAATCGGCAAGTTAACTGGTTAATCGGATGAATTCTTGAACAGGGGTTTTTCTTAAAGTTTATCAAACACACAAGAAGAAAGCTAGAAAAATGAATTAAACTAGCATGGATAGTACAATGAAAAAGTTTGAGCACCGACAACTAGAATGAGTGTGTGAACATGAATGTAATGTCGGTGAGAAATACATACTCCCCCAAGCTTAGGCTTTTGGCCTAAGTTGGTCTATTGCCAAGGATAGGATGGTTGATATCCGAAGTTGTAACTGGGGTCGTACTGAGATGCAGTAGCCATTGCCTCCTGAGCTGCGGCATGGTGACGAGCTGCCTCCGCTCTCCTCTCATGCTCGTTTGCCTCCTCCTTGGTGACAACATATCTTCGTTTTGCCTGGTAATCAAAAAGGGAAGGGGCAGGGAGAGTAACATGGATAGCACAACGTTTGTTAAAGATTAGTCGATACTGGAGGAATTATTCATTCCTCACAAGAAATGATGACTGACCATAGGGTCATAATCTAAATAAGCGGGAAGCAACTCCCTATCACCCTCACGTGGAGGTATGCCAAGATAATTAGCATCACGGTCGCATAAGTCCCTCCAAACAAATCTCCAGATAACCATTATTATGCAACCTACATGCAACAATCGCCCCCAAGTTGTAATCTTTATTACCTAATACAACACTGTAGTGACCCGACCTCAGACGGTCAAGTCTCTGTGCTCCGATGTCATCCTCGGATCGATAATCTTGACACCACACAAGATGCTTGAAGGATTTATAACAGAGTAGCAATCACACACTTATTACATCGTTTGTCCGAAAGAGGACTTATTACAATAATCATGGCTTAAGGCCATCTAATAACGATAAGAGCGGAAGACTTGGAAGATAAGTGAGTCCATCAACTCCAACGGCATCATCGAGTATAGAACCACGACCTAACAGACACCTTACTGTCGTTCGAAAAGTCTCGCAACATGAAAGTTGCAGCCAAACAATCAACACATGGAATATCTTGGCAAAGTAACACATAGAGAATAATGAACAATAAGCCTATACTACATGCATATATGGCTGGTGGAAAAGCTCTATGGTTACAGTTTTGCGTAAAGCCAGTTTTTCCCTACTACAAGGAATAAATTTCTTTAACTATCATGGTGGTTGTTAAACATTGAGAATGGTTGACAGCATCCTCAATCCCAATTAAAAAGTACTCATTAACAAACCCATCAATATTAAATTAGAGTAACGGTGATGAGATTCAACAGAATATTTAAGTACTAGATACTCAAGATGTCCATAACCGGGGACACGGCTAATCATGATTAGTTTGTACACTCTACAGAGGTTTGCACACTTTTCCCACAAGACTTGATCGCCTCCGTTTGGTTTCTCGCACTACATGGTGTTTGAGAAGCGGATGGCGAGACACGATCTTCGAAGCGCTAGCACCTTACGATGGGTGGACGGTACACCTACATCCCCTACATCTACTAGTCCACCACTATAAGAGTTCGCACGACTTAGTCAACTATGCGAGCCCATAATGGCTTGTGGCTGCACACGTAAGTTACTAGTATGAATTATCTTATGATCCCTTTGAGCCTGGTGGCGGTCCATAGGAAAATCACACGGTACCCCAGGATTTCCAAAAAAGCAGGCAAGTCTGGTAACCCCAGGTGCCTCAATCCACCCAGATGTGTATATAAGTTGCCACCTTAGATAAACCATTAATTAACAATCTCACATCTGTCATGGATATTCACTCACCCAATCCACGTCTACTAACATAGCATGGCATAATAAGCAAACGTAGAAGTAACTCCCAAAGGTTTCATAAGTAAAACAGGTAATAGGTACTACCTCATCTACTTCCCATCCCACAATTTGATTAGATCCTAATCATGCAATGTGTTTGAGGAATTGATCTAATGCAATAAAACTGGGTAGTAGAAAGGTATGTTCAAGTGTTACTTGCCTTGCTGATGATCCGCGAAACCTAGAGATTCGAAGTAACAAGCGGCGCACTCCGGGTGATCTATCGCAATCAAACAACAAGCATACAATAAGTACTCATCTAATGCACAGGTAAATCTCAAATGAAAGATCTAACCAATAAGTTCAACTTAAGAACCCTGGTTGCAAAAGAATCAAATCGAATAAAGCAACGAAAGTCAAACGGCGAGAGAAAACAACTTGGTTCTAGCAATCTGAAACTAAGTCAAATTTTACAGTAGCAAAACTTGGTTTAAGTTGATTAGTCAGAATGGCGGTTTCGAGACGAAACTCCAGGCGCTTGAATCACCTGATTCCGATAAACGAGCGAGAAGATAAACTAGAAAGAAAATCGGATCTGAAATCGCTATTAGAAAAATAGCGGAATAAATCCGACGAGAAAGAAAACGACGAACGGTTAAACAAACGGAGGTTCGTTAACCGAGGCAAACCGATGATCATGTTCGTTAAGACGAACGGTCCGGCGAACGCTCGCTAAACAAAACCAGAAAGAAAAACCGGCGAGAAAAACCGATCTAGGGTTTCGGAAAGAAAACCGAAACGAAAAACCGATCTAGAAAACCGGAACGGTTTACGAGAAAACTGAACCGAGGAAAGAAGTGGCGCTTGGCTGAGGCTAGTACCTCAAGAGGCGAGGGCTCGGGCGGCGGCGTTAAGCGGCAAGCGGCGGCACTTGGCGGCGGCGGTGGCAAGCGGCGGCGGCAAGTGTGAAGCGGCGGCGGCGGCGGTGTGGGGCGGCGGCGGTGGTCTTCTTCTTGCTTGCTGCTATGGAGAGCAGAGGAGAGGGCTTTGGTTTGATGTGTTAGAGGGGGGGGTGCTTGGGTATTTATATTGGGGAGGGGTGGGTTTTGTTTGGAGGAGGGGCAAGAAATAGACTAGGATTAGGAATCCTAGGAACAAATGGAAAACGAAATAAGGAAAAAGGGGCAAGGGGTGGCGGCTCCCTCCTGGCGCGTGCGCGGGCGATGGCCTTGGCCTCCTGGCCGGCGGCTTGGTGGCTTGGGCCTTTGGCCCAAGGCGCTACAGTTTTTTTTCTTTTTTTTTTAAATCAGTTTCGCGCGCAGAAAAATAAAGAAAGAAAAATCTACCGGACTCCAAAATTAATAAAGTAAATTTTCCCCGACTCCTAAAAATGAGCCGAACAAAATGAACTTTTACTCGGGCCTAAAATGCAATTTTTGAAAATACACATTTTTCCCTAAGGCAAATAAACTCCGAGAAAAATCCAAAATTTGATTTATTTATTAAATCTTCATTTTTCCTAAATTTTGGGAAAGTCGTATTATTCCCTCTCATATTTTTGATACTGGAAAAATATTTGAAGATAAAATAAATAATCCAAATGATCCTCTTTTCAACATTTGATAGAACTCAAATATGAAAATTTCGAAACCTCCAACTCTCTCCGTGGGTCCTTGAGTTGCGTGAATTTTCTAGGATCAACAAAATGCAAGAAAATATGATATGCATGATGATCTAATGTATAACATTCCAAATTGAAAATTTGGGATGTTACAAACCTACCCCCCTTAAGATGAATCTCCCCCTCGAGATTCGGGTTGGCTAGAAAATAGGTGAGGGTGGTCCTTGAGCAAATCTTCTTCTCTCTCCCAGGTGGCTTCGTCCTCAGTGTGGTGGCTCCACTCAGCCTTGCAAAACTTGATAACCTTGCTGCGAGTAACTCTGCTGGCATGTTCGAGAATCCTGACTGGTTTCTCCTCATACGTTAAATCATCCTTCAACTGAATTGCTTCAAGTGGCACTGTATCTCTTAACGGTACCTCTGCCATCTCGGCGTGACATTTCTTCAGCTGAGAAACATGGAATACGTCGTGAACTCCTGACAGTCCTTCTGGTAATTCCAACTTATAAGCAACTTCTCCCATGCGTTGCAAAATCTTATACGGTCCAACGAAACGTGGTGCTAATTTTCCTTTAACTCCAAAACGCTTCACTCCTCGAAGTGGGGACACTCTAAGATAAACTCTGTCTCCAACTTCATATTCTATCGCCTTGCATTTTGAATCCGCATAGCTCTTCTGTCTGGATTGGGCTACCTTGAGCCTGTCGCGAATCAGCTTAACTTTCTGTTCAGACTCCTTAATCAAATCTGGTCCAAACAATTGACGGTCTCCAACTTCGTCCCATGACAACGGTGTCCTGCACCTTCTTCCGTATAAAGCTTCGAAAGGTGCCATCTTCAAGCTGGTTTGATAACTGTTGTTATAAGAAAACTCCGCATCTGACAAATTATCGTCCCAACTAGATCCATAATCTAGTGCACAAGCTCTCGGATATCCTCCAAAATCTGATTGACTCTCTCGGTCATCCATCTGTTCAGGGTGAAAAGTCTTCAATTCCAGCCTGGTTCCCAAAGTTTCATGCAACTGATTCTAAAACTTTGAGGTAAATTGAGTTCCTCTATTTGATACGATACTCCTCGGAACTCCGTGCAAACAAACAATTCTGGTCATGTACATCTTTGCCAACTTAGCACTGCTATAGGTAGTCTTAACTGGAATGAAATGCGCTACCATCGTCAAGCGGTCGATTATAACCCAAATCGATTCATAGCCTGAACGAGTCTTCGGCAAACCTGTGATGAAATCCATGCATAGTTTATCCCAATTCCATTCGGATATCGTCAATGGTTGCAACAATCCTGGTGGCTTCTGATGTTCTGCCTTCACTCTCTGACATACATCACAAACTACTACATACTCCGCAATATCCTTCTTCATTCCGGTCCACCAGAATGTTTCCTTCAAATCCAAATACATCTTGGTATTTCCCGGGTGAATCGAATAGGGTGAATCATGTGCTTCTTGCAGAATCAGCTTTCTGATATCCGGATCATTTGGCACATATACGCGGTCCTCAAACCATAGGATATCGTGCTCATCCTCACGAAATCCCTTCGCTTTTCCTTCGCTCATTTTCTCCTTTATATCGGCAATCTCCTTGTCCTTTTTCTGAGCTTCTCTGATTTTATCCATCAAGGTAGACTGAATCTCCAATGCTGCTACATAGCCTCTCGGAACTATTTCCAAACATAGCTCACGAAGGTCTTCTGCTAACTCCTTTGGTATCTCTCCCGTCAATAGCGTATTGACATGGCTCTTGCGGCTCAATGCGTCAGCTACTACATTAGCCTTTCCGGGATGATATGCAATCTCATATCACAATCCTTGATGAGTTCCAACCATCTCCTTTGTCGAAGGTTTAACTCCTTCTGCGTGAAAATGTACTTCAAACTTTTGTGATCCGTGTACACCTCACAATGATTTCCAATGAGGAAATGTCTCCATGTCTTCAATGCATGCACTACAGCTGCTAACTCCAAATCATGTGTGGCATAATTCAATTCATGAGGTTTCAGTTGTCGTGAAGCATACGAAACAACTCTTCCTTCCTGCATAAGCACTGCTCCAAGTCCTCGACGTGAAGCGTCGCAATACACCTCATAATCCTTGGTCTGATCTGGCAAAATTAACACTGGTGAGGTAACCAATCTTTTCTTCAACTCCTGAAAACTTGCCTCACAATCCTCAGTCCATATGAACTTTGCATCCTTTTTCAGCAACTCCGTCATAGGATTTGCAATCTTCGAGAAATTCTCAATGAATCTCCGGTAGTATCCTGCGAGTCCAAGAAAACTCCGGATCTCTCCAACTGTCGTTGGTGCTTCCCATTTGGTTACAGTCTCAACCTTTGTGGGGTCAACTGCTATACCTTCTCCAGATATAACATTTCCAAGAAATCCAACTTCCTTTAGCCAAAATTTACATTTGCTGAACTTGGTGTATAATTGGTGTTCTCTCAGCTTCTCCAATAACAATCACAAATGTTTCTTATGTTCCTCTTCATTCTTCGAGTAAACTAAAATATCATCAATGAACACCACGACAAACTTATCCAAAAACTCCATAAACACTTTGTTCATCAGGTTCATGAAATAAACAGGTGCGTTAGTCAGTCCAAATGACATAACGGTATACTCATACAGTCCATATCTTGTGGTGAATGTCGTCTTAGGTATGTCCTGCTTTCGAATCTTCAACTGATGGTACCCTGATCGCAGATCGATCTTGGAAAACACCTTAGCTCCTTGCAAACGATCAAACATATCATTTATCATTGGTAGTGGGTACTTGTTCTTGATTGTTACTGCATTCAATCCACGGTAATCAACAACCATCCTTAACGATCCATCCTTCTTCTCCACTAAAAGTACGGGTGATCCCCAAGGCGAAGAACTTGGGCGAATATACCCTTTATCCAATAGCTCCTTAATCTGCTTCTTGATTTCCGCCAAATCCTGTGGGGGCATCCTGTAGGGTCGCTTCGATATTGGGCCTGTTCCTGGCAAAAGTTTAATCAAAAACTCAAAGTCTCTATCCGGTGGCATTCCTGGCAATTCCTCAGGAAATATATCAGGATAATCCTTCACAACTGGCACCTCTTCTTGCACAACTCCTGATAAGCAATTTACTTGATTCCTCTTTGATCCATGTCGTGACACATACCTGATCCTTCTTCCTTCTGGTGTCGTGAGCAAAATCGTTCTACTTGCGCAATCGATGTTTCCTCCATACATCGATAGCCAATCCATTCCAAGAATCACATCCAAACCTTGGGATTTCAGAATGATCAAATCCGTCGGGAACACATGCCTTCCGATACTCAATGGCACTTGGAAACATCCTTGTCTGGCCATGTACTCTACTCCTGGTGAACTTACTAGCATAGGGGTCTTAAGAAAATACGAGAATTAAGAATAGAATGAGGTCTAAGGAGAAAACACTACCCAAATGCTCATGAGACAAATGCACACAAAATCACTTCATTCATTCAAACAAAGGGCTTACAACGGTCTAACTATCGCAAAAGTGCTTGTACTATAATGTTTACATGGAGGGAATACTACTAATGTATGGTGGTCATCTATTAATTTGAACCGGTGGAAGCCTCCATGATGTCTGCTCCAGCTTCGTCTTCAAAGTCGGGTTCACTTGGATCCAAATCGGTGTCGTCGATGATGATGTAGTTGCTCGGGCAGTCGACGTACTTGTCTTCATTCTTGAGCTCCAACTTCTTCTTGAGTTCCGCAATCTCGCACTTGAGATCGCTATTTTGCCTTGCTATAGCTACGATATCGTCCATGTAGTCTTTGCGTAGAGTCTTCATCTCTCCTTCAAGTTCGATGATCCTTCCCTTCGCATTCTTCAACTCTACCATATCCTTGCACATCTGGTACTCCTGGCGTCGAATGTGCTGGTTTAACTCCTGGATGTAAGCTGCAATGGATCTATCCTTCTTGGTGCTGACTATCTCCCAGTCTTCATTCCAGCGTCCGCAAATCTGGTAGATAGTGTCCTTGAGGTCTTCTTGATAAACTTCTCCAATGCGTCCCATGGTGATATGAGCTGCCATGCTCTTTCCCAAACTCCAGGTTGGTGCACTGAAAACACTATCTATGGGCTTGGTGATTGGGGCGGATGTCCTTCCTGGAACATGAGCTTGAATCTTCCAGCGCTCCTCTTCAGGTAGAGTGGCGTTGAAAGTCCCGGTGAAGCTTGGTAGTCCAATGTTCAAGTACTTGGTGACTTCCTTCAAATGGGATCCAAAAGGTGTGCCTTCATCCGGTTGAGCGTACTTGATCTTTACGTCCGTCATCCTAAAAGAGTAGAAAAGATGAGGAGTTAGAAAATGAGAAGAGAATAGTGATCTATGGCTTTTACTTAGTGGTCGTGTCCTACAGTCGGCGTGTGCTCGATACCATCTCTGAGCGACCCGACCTCGACGATCACGTCTCACGTGCTCGATGTCATCCTGGATCGATAATCTTGACACCACACAAGATTTCAAGGATTAATAACAGAGTAGCAAATCACACACTTATTACATCGTTTGTCCGTAAGAGGACTTATTACAATAATCATGGCTTAAGGCCATCTAATAACGATAACGGCGAAGACTTGGAAGATAAGTGAGTCCATCAACTCCAACGGCATCACCGAGTATAGAACCACGACCTAACAAAGACCTTACTGTCGTTCGAAAAGTCCGCAACATGAAAGTTGCAGCCAGCAATTGGTCACACATGGAATATCTTTGCAAAGTAACACATATAGAATAATGAACAATAAGCCTATACTACATGCATATATGGCTGGTGGAAAAGCTCTATGGTTACAGCTTTTGCGTAAAGCCGTTTTCCCTACTACAAAGGAATAAATTTATTTAACTATCATGGTGGTTGTTAAACATTGAGAATGGTTGACAGCATCCTCAATCCCAATTAAAAAGTACTCATTAACAAACCCATCAATATTAAATTAGAGTAACAGTGATGAGATTCAACAGAATATTTAAGTACAAGATACTCAAGATGTCCATAACCGGGGACACGGCTAATCATGATTAGTTTGTACACTCTACAGATGTTTGCGCACTTTTCCCCACAAGACTCGATCGCCTCCGTTTTGTTTCTCGCACTACATGGTGTTTGAGAAACGGATGACCGAGACACAGTCTTTCAGAAGCGCTAGCACCTTATGATGGGTGGACCGGTACACCTACATCCCCTACATCTGCTAGTCCACCACTATAAGAGTTCGCACGACTTAGTCAACTATGCCAGAGCCCATAATGGCTTGTGGCTGCACACGTAAGTTACTAGTATGAATTATCTTATGATCCCTTTGAGCCTGGGTGGCGGTCCATAGGAAAATCACACGGTACCCCCGGGATTTCCAAAAAAACAGGCAAGTCCTGGTAACCCCAGGTGCCTCAATCCACCCAGATGTGTATATAAGTTGCCACCTTAGATAAACCATTAATTAACAATCTCACATCTGTCATGGATATTCACTCACCTAATCCACGTCTACTAGCATAGCATGGCATAATAAGCAAACGTAGAAGTAACTCCCAAAGGTTTCATAAGTAAAACAGGTAATAGGTACTACCTCATCTACTTCCCATCCCACAATTTGATTAGATCCTAATCATGCAATGTGTTTGAGGAATTGATCTAATGCAATAAAACTGGGTAGTAGAAAGGTATGATCAAGTGTTACTTGCCTTGCTGATGATCCGCGAAACCTAGAGATCTATCGCAATCAAACAACAAGCATACAATAAGTACTCATCTAATGCACAGGTAAATCTCGAATGAAAGATCTAACCAATAAGTTCAACTTAAGAACCCTGGTTGCAAAAGAATCAAATCGAATAAAGCAACGAAAGTCAAACGGCGAGAGAAAACAACTTGGTTCTTGCAATCTGAAACTAAGTCAAATTTTACAGTAGCAAAACTTGGTTTAAGTTGATTAGTCGGAACGGCGGTTTCGAGACGAAACTCCAGGCGCTTGAATCACCTGATTCCGATAAACGAGCGAGAAGATAAACTAGAAAGAAAATCTTATCTGAAATCGCTATCAGAAAAATAGCGGAATAAATCCGACGAGAAAGAAAACGACGAACAGTTAAATGAATGGAGGTTCGTTAACCGAGGCAAACCGGTGATCACGTTCGTTAAGAAGAACGGTCCGGCGAACGCTCGCTAAACCAAACCGGAAAGAAAAACCGATCTAGGGTTTCGGAAAGAAAACCGAAATGAAAAACCGATCTAGAAAACCGGAACGGTTTACGAGAAAACTGAACCGAGGGAAAGAAGTGACGCGGCGCGGGGCTAGTACCTCAAAGAGGCGAGGCTCCGGCGGCGGCGGCGTTGGGCGGCGGCGGCGGCGGTGGCGGCAAGGGCGGCGGCAAGGCTGGCTGGCAAGGCGGCGATGGCGATGTGGGGCGGCGGCTCTGGGCTTCTTCTTCTTCAAGGAGAGGAGAGGAGAGGGCTTTGGTTTGATGTGTTAGAGGGGGGGTGATTGGGTATTTATATTGGGGAGGGGTGGGTTTTGTTTGGAGGAGGGGGCAAGAAATAGACTAGGATTAGGAATCCTAGGAACAAACGGAAAACAAAATAAGGAAAAAGGGGCAAGGGGCGGCGGCTCCCTCCTGGCGCGTGCGCGGGCGATGGCCTTGGCCTCCTGGCCGGCGGCTTGGTGGCTTGGGCCTTTGGCCCAAGGCGCTACAATTTTTTTTTAAATTGGTTTCGCGCGCAGAAAAATAAAGAAAGAAAAATCTACCGGACTCCAAAATTAATAAAGTAAATTTTCCCCGACTCCTAAAAATGAGCCGAACAAAATGAACTTTTACTCGGGCCTAAAATGCAATTTTTGAAAATACGCATTTTTCCCTAAGGCAATAAACTCCGAGAAAAATCCAAAATTTGATTTATTTATTAAATCTTCATTTTTCCTAAATTTTGGGAAAGTCATATTATTCCCTCTCATATTTTTGATACTGGAAAAATATTTGAAGATAAAATAAATAATCCAAATGATCCTCTTTTCAACATTTGATAGAACTCAAATATGAAAATTTCGAAACCTGCAACTCTCTCCGTGGGTCCTTGAGTTGCGTGAAATTTCTAGGATCAACAAAATGCAAGAAAATATGATATGCATGATGATCTAATGTATAACATTCCAAATTGAAAATTTGGGATGTTACAAACACTCTTGAGAACACAAAGATCAGGGACACACATGTGACATGTTTCATCTTTACCATTAATGCATCTACCAATGAAGAGAGAAAAATAATGTATAGCGAGAAAATGAATGCTCCCTATGGTAGCTTGTGCTATATCTCTAGATTCTCCCATAGTGATACTGGCAAGAAAGTCTTTATATTCAGATTTATGGGGTTCGTTAACACTACCCCACTGTGGGAGTTTGCAAGCAGTAGTAAAATCTTCTAAGTACATGGTATATGATTGATCATAAATATCAAAGAAGACATTTTGAGAATTACGCGAAGATATAAGTTTAAACCTTCTCACAAATGAATCAGTCAAATAGTGGTACTGAGGACACTTATCTTGCATGAAGTCCTCAAGATCGGCATTACGCACATATGCATCAAATTCGTCCTTGATGCCTGCATTGACCATAAACTCTTCTGACGACCATTCACAAGGCCGCACATCAGCTTCCCTCGGTGGTTCATTGTCTTGCTTACGCATAGCGCACCTGGGTCCTTTCTTTGTTGAAGAACCTGTTGGGGAACGTAGTAATTTCAAAAAAATTCCTACGCACACGCAAGATCATGGTGATGGCATAGCAACGAGAGGGGAGAGTGTTCGTCCACGTACCCTCGTAGACCGTAAGAGGAAGAGATATGACAACGCGGTTGATGTAGTCGTACGTCTTCACGATCCGACTGATCCAAGTACTGAACGTACGGTACCTCCGAGTTCAGCACACGTTCAGCTCGATGACCATCCCCGGGCTTCGATCCAGCAAAGCTTCGGGGATGAGTTCCATCAGCACGACGGCGTGATGACGATGATGATGTTCTACCGACGCAGGGCTTCGCCTAAACTCTGCGACGATATGACCGAGGTGGAATATGGTGGAGGGGGGCACCGCACACAGCTAAGGAAGGATCCGTAGATCAACTTGTGTGCCTATGGGGTGCCCCCGCCCCCGTATATAAAGGAGCAAGGGTGGAGGTCGGCCGGCCCTTGAGGGCGCGCCAAGGAGGAGGAGTCCTCCTCCTAGTAGGAGTAGGACTCCTCCTTTCCTACTCCTACTAGGAGGGGAAGGAAGGGGGAGAGGGGGAAGGAAAGAGGGGGGCGCCGCCCCCCTCCTAGTCCAATTTGGACCAGAGGGAGAGGGGGCGTGCGGCCCACCCTGGCCGCTCCTCTCTCTTTCCACCAAGGCCCATGTGGCCCATTATCTCTCCCGGGGGGGGGGGGGTTCCAACCCTCCGGCACTCCGGTTTTCTCCGAAAACTTCCGGAACACTTCCGGTTTCTGAATATAGTCGTCCAATATATCAATCTTTATGTCTCGTCCATTTCGAGAGTCCTCGTCATGTCCGTGATCACATCCGGGACTCCGAACAAACTTCAGTACATCAAAACTTATAAACTCATAATAAAACTGTCATTGTAACGTTAAGCGTGCAGACTCTATGGGTTCGAGAACTATGTAGACATGACCTAGAACTATTCTCGGTCAATAACCAATAGCGGAACCTGGATGCCCATATTGGTTCCTACATATTCTACGAAGATCTTTATCGGTCAAACCGCATAACAACATACGTTGTTCCCTTTGTCATCGGTATGTTACTTGCCCGAGATTCGATCGTCGGTATCCAATACCTAGTTCAATCTCGTTACCGGTAAGTCTCTTTACTCGTTACGTAATGCATCATCCCGTAACCAACTCATTGGTCACATTGCTTGCAAGGCTTATAGTGATGTGCATTACCGAGAGGGCCCAGAGATACCTCTCCGACAATCGGAGTGACAAAACCTAATCTCGAAATACGCCAACACAACATGTACCTTCGGAGACACCTGTAGTACCCCTTTATAATCACCCTGTTACGTTGTGACGTTTGGTAGTACCCAAAGTGTTCCTCCGGTAAACGGGAGTTGCATAATCTCATAGTTATAGGAACATGTATAAGTCATGAAGAAAGCAATAGCAATATACTAAACGATCAAGTGCTAGGCTAACGGAATGGGTCATGTCAATCACATCATTCTCCTAATGATGTGATCCCATTAATCAAATGACAACACATGTCTATGGTTAGGAAACATAACCATCTTTGATTAATGAGCTAGTCAAGTAGAGGCATACTAGTGACTATATGTTTGTCTATGTATTCACACATGTATCATGTTTCCGGTTAATACAATTCTAGCATGAATAATAAACATTTATCATGGTATGAGGAAATAAATAATAACTTTATTATTGCCTCTAGGGCATATTTCCTTCAGTCTCCAACTTGCACTATAGTCAATAATCTAGATTACATAGTAATGATTCTAACACCCATGGAGTCTTGGTGCTGATCATGTTTTGCTCGTGAGAGAGGCTTAGTCAATGGGTCTACAACATTCAGATCCGTATGTATCTTGCAAATTTCTATGTCTCCGACTTGGACTTGGTCCCGGATGGAATTGAAGCGTCTCTTGATGTGCTTGGTCCTCTTGTGAAATCCAGATTCCTTTGCCAAGGCAATTGCACCAGTATTGTCACAGAAGATCATCATTTGTCCCAATGCACTAGGTATGACACCTAGATCAGAAATGAACTCCTTCATCCAGACTCCTTCATTCGCTGCTTCCGAAGCAGCTATGTACTCTGCTTCACATGTAGATCCCGCCACGACGCTTTGTTTAGAACTGCACCAACTTACAGCTCCACCGTTTAATAAAAATACGTATCCGGTTTGCGATTTAGAATCGTCCGGATCAGTGTCAAAGATTGCATCAACGTAACCATTTACGACTAGCTCTTTGTCACCTCCATATACAAGAAACATATCCTTAGTCCTTTTCATGTATTTCAGGATGTTCTTGACCGCTGTCCAGTGATCCACTCCAGGATTACTTTGGTATCTTCCTGCCAAGCTTATTGCTAAGCATACGTCAGGTCTGGTACATAGCATTGCATACATGATAGAGCCTATGGCTGAAGCATAGGGAACATCTTTCATTTTCTCTCTATCTTCTGCTGTGGTCGGGTATTGAGTTTGAGTCAACTTCACACCTTGTAGCACGGGTAAGAACCCTTTCTTTGCCTGATCCATTTTGAACTTTTTCAAAATTTTATCAAGGTATGTGCTTTGTGAAAGTCCTATTAAGCGTCTTGATCTATCTCTATAGATATTGATGCCCAATATGTAAGCAGCTTCACCGAGGTCTTTCACTGAAAAACTTTTATTCAAGTATCCCTTTATGCTATCCAGAAATTCTATATAATTTCCAATTAATAATATGTCATCTACATATAATATCGAAATGCTACTGAGCTCCCACTCACTTTCTTGTAAATACAAAGCTTCTCCAAAAGTCTCAGATAAAACCATATGCTTTGATCACACTATCAAAACGTTTATTCCAACACCGAGATGCTTGCACCAGTCCATAAATGGATCGCTGGAGCTTGCATACTTTATTATCACCTTTTGGATCAACAAAACCTTCTGGTTGCATCATATACAACTCTTCTTCCAGAAATCCATTCAGAAATGCAGTTTTGACATCCATTTGCCAGATTTCATAATCATGAAATGCAGCAATAGCTAAGATGATTCAGACAGCCTTAAGCATCACGACGGGTGAGAAAGTCTCATCGTAGTCAACCCCTTGAACTTGTCAAAAACCTTTGGCAATAAGTCGAGCTTTATAGAGAGTTACATTACCATCAGCGTCAGTCTTCTTCTTAAAGATCCATTTATTCTCAATGGCTTGCCAATCATCGGGCAAGTCAATCAAAGTCCATACTTTGTTCTCATACATGGATCCCATCTCAGATTTCATAACCTCTAGCCATTTTGCGGAATCTGGGCTCATCATCGCTTCCTCATAGTTCGTAGGTTCATCATGGTCAAGTAACATGACTTCTAGAATAGGATTACCGTACCACTCTGGTGCGGATCTTACTCTAGTAGACCTACGAGGTTCAGTAGAAACTTGATATGAAGTTTCATGATCAATATCATTAGCTTCCTCACTAATTGGTGTAGTTGTCACAGGAACCGGTTCTTGTGATAAACTACTTTCCAACAAGGGAGCAGATACAGTTATCTCATCAAGTTCTACTTTCCTCCCACTCACTTCTTTCGAGATAGAAGGTGTACCCAATGGTCTCTTTTGGGTATCCTATAAAGCACATTTCTCTGATTTGGGTTCGAGCTTATCTGGTTGAAGTTTCTTCATAAGCATCGCAGCCCCAAACTTTAAGAAACGACAACTTTGGTTTCTTGCCAAACCACAGTTCATAAGGCGTCGTCTCAACGGATTTTGATGGTTCCCTATTTAACGTGAATGCGGCCGTCTCTAAAGCATAACCCCAAAACGATAGCGGTAAATCCGTAAGAGACATCATAGATCGCACCATATCTAGTAAAGTACGATTACGACGTTCGAACACACCATTTCGTTGTGGTGTTCCGGGTGGCGTGAGTTCCGAAACTACTCCACATTGTTTCAAGTGTAGACCAAACTCGTAACTCAAATATTCTCCTCCACGATCAGATCGTAGAAACTTTATTTTCTTGTTACAATGATTTTCCACTTCACTCTGAAATTCTTTGAACTTTTCAAATGTTTCAGACTTGTGTTTCATCAAGTAGATATACCCATATCTGCTCAAGTCATCTGGGAAGGTGAGAAAATAACAATACCCGCCGCGAGCCTCAACATTCCTTGGACGACAAACATCACTATGTATGACTTCCAACAAATCAGTGGCTCGCTCCATAGTTCCGGAGAACGGCGTTTTAGTCATCTTGCCCATAAGGCACGGTTCGCAAGTACCAAGTTATTCATAATCAAGTGAGTCCAAAAGCCCATCAGTATGGAGTTTCTTCATGCGTTTTACACCGATATGACCTAAACGGCAGTGCCACAAAAAAGTTGCACTATCATTATCAACTCTGCATCTTTTGATTTCAACACTATGAATATGTGTATCACTACTATCGAGATTTAATAAAAATAGACCACTCTTCAAGGGTGCATGACCATAAAAGATATTACTCATATAAATAGAACAACCATTATTCTCTGATTTAAATGAATAACCGTCTCGCATCAAACAAGATCCAGATATAATGTTCATGCTTAACGCTGGGACCAAATAATAATTATTTAGGTCTAAAACTAATCCCGATGGTAGATGTAGAGGTAGCGTGCCGACCGCGATCACATCGACTTTGGAACCATTTCCCACGCGAATCGTCACCTCGTCCTTAGCCAATCTTCGCTAATCCGTAGTCCTGTTTTGAGTTGCAAATATTAGCAATGTAACCAAGATCAAATACCAGGTGCTACTGCGAGCATTAGTAAGGTACACATCAATAACATGTATATCACATATACCTTTGTTTACTTTGCAATCCTTCTTATCCGCCAAATACTTGGGGCAGTTCCGCTTCTAGTGTCCAGTCTGCTTGTAGTAGAAGCACTCAGTTTCAGGCTTAGGTTCAGACTTGGGTTTCTTCTCTTGAGCAGCAACTTGTTTGCTATTCTTCTTGAAGTTCCCCTTCTTCTTCCCTTTGCCCTTTTTCTTGAAACTGGTGGTCTTGTTAACCATCAACACTTGATGCTCCTTCTTGATTTCTACCTCCGCGGCTTTTAGCATTGCGAAGAGCTCGTGAATAGTCTTGTCCATCCCTTGCATATTATAGTTCATCACGAAGCTCTTGTAGCTTGGTGGCGATGATTGGAGAATTCATCAATGACACTATCATCGGAAGATTAACTCCCGCTTGAATCAAGTGATTTTTATACCCGCACATTTGGAGTATGTGTTCACCGACGTAACTATTCTCCTCCATCTTGCAGCTATAGAACTTATTGGAGACTTCATATCTCTCAATCCGGCATTTGCTTGAAATATTAACTTCAACTCTGGAACATCTCATATGCTCCATGACGCTCAAAACGTCGTTGAAGACCCGGATCTAAGCCGTAAAGCATGGCACATCGAACTATCGAGTAGTCATCGCCTTTGCTCGCCAGACGTTCTTAACGCCGTCGGTTACATCAGCAGCAGGTTCGGCACCCAGCGGTGCTTCCAGACGTAATTCTTCCGTGCAGCAATGAGGATAATCCTCGTGTTAGGGACCCAGTCCGTAATTGCTACCATCATCTTTCAACTTTGCTTTCTCAAGGAACGCATTAAAATTCAACGAACAACAACGACGAGCCATCTATCTACGACAAACATAGACAAGCAAAATACTATCAGGTACTAAGTTCATGATAAATTTAAGTTCAATTAATCATATTACTTAAGAACTCCCACTTAGACAGACATCTCTCTAGTCATCTAAGTGATCACGTGATCCAAATCAACTAAACCATGTCCGATCATCACGTGAGATGGAGTAGTTTCAATGGTGAACATCACTATGATGATCATATCTACTATATGATTCACGCTCGACCTTTCGGTCTCCGTGTTTCGAGGCCATATCTGTATATGCTAGGCTCGTCAATTTAACCCGAGTATTCCGCGTGTGCAACTGTTTTGCACCCGTTGTATTTGAACGTAGAGCCTATCACACCCGATCATCACGTGGTGTCTCAGCAAGAAGAACTTTCGCAATGGTGCATACTCAGGGAGAACACTTCTTGATAATTAGTGAGAGTCATCTTAAAATGCTACTGCCAATCAAAGCAAGATAAGATGCATAAAGGATAAACATCACATGCAATCAATATAAGTGATATGATATGGCCATCATCATCTTGTGCTTGTGATCTCCATCTTCAAAGCACCGTCGTGATCACCATCATCACCGGTAGCGACACCTTGATCTCCATCGTAGCATCGTTGTCGTTCGCCATCTATTGCTTCTCGACTATCGCTACCGCTTAGTGATAAAGTAAAGCAATT
Source organism: Aegilops speltoides (assembly GCA_021437245.1). Classification (NCBI taxonomy): domain Eukaryota; kingdom Viridiplantae; phylum Streptophyta; class Magnoliopsida; order Poales; family Poaceae; genus Aegilops; species Aegilops speltoides. The sequence continues at coordinate 323,492,898 of CM038145.1, forward strand.
ACAGTATGCGTTTGCATTTCATACAAAAAGCGACAACCATATGGCTCCTCGCCATTGCGGATAACTTCGTTACAAAACATGATCATCTCATACAATAAAATATAGCATCACGTCTTGACCATATCACATCACAACATGCCCTGCAAAAACAAGTTAGACGTCCTCTACTTTGTTGTTGCAAATTTTACGTGGCTGCTACGGGCTTAGCAAGAACCGTTCTTACCTACGCATCAAAACCACAACGATAGTTCGTCAAGTTGGTGCTGTTTTAACCTTCGCAAGGACTGGGCGTAGCCACACTCGATTCAGCTAAAGTGAGAGAGACAGACACCCGCCAGCCACCTTTAAGCACGAGTGCTCATAACGGTGAAACCAGTCTCGCGTAAGCGTACGCGTAATGTCGGTCCGGGCCGCTTCATCTAACAATACTGCCGAACCAAAGTATGACATGCTGGTAAGCAATATGACTTGTATCGCCCACAACTCACTTGTGTTCTACTCATGCATATAACATCAACGCATAAAACCTAGGCTCGGATGCCACTGTTGGGGAACGTAGTAATTTCAAAAAAAATTCCTACGCACACGCAAGATCATGGTGATGGCATAGCAACGAGAGGGGAGAGTGTTGTCCACGTACCCTCGTAGACCGTAAGCGGAAGCGTTAGCACAACGCGGTTGATGTAGTCGTACGTCTTCACGATCCGACCGATCCAAGCACCAAACGTACGGCACCTTCGAGTTCAGCACACGTTCAGCTCGATGACGATCCACGGGCTCCGATCCAGCAAAGCTTCGGGGATGAGTTGCGTCAGCACGACGGCGTGGTGACGATGATGATGTTCTACCGGCGCAGGGCTTCGCCTAAACTCCGCAACGATATGACCAAGGTGGAATATGGTAGAGGGGGGCACCGCACACAGCTAAGGAACGATCCGTAGATCAACTTGTGTGTCCTAGGGTGCCCCCCCGCCCCCGTATATAAAGGAGCCAGGCGGAAGGAGGCGGCCGACCAAGGAGGGCGTGCCAAGGGGGGAGTCCTACTCCCACCGGGAGTAGGACTCCCTTCTTTCCTAGTTGGAGTAGGAGAAGGGGAAGGAGGAAGAGGGAAGGAAGGGGGGGGGCGCCTCTCTCTTGTCCTATTCGGACTAGGAAGGGAGGGGCGCGGCCCACCTCTTGCCTCCTCTCCTCTTCTCCCTTATGGCCCATGTAGGCCCAATAACCCCCGGGAGGGTTCCGGTAACCCCCCGGTACTCCGGTAAAATGCCGATTTCACCCGGAACACTTCCGATGTCCAAACATAGGCTTCCAATATATAAATCTTTATGTCTCGACCATTTCGAGACTCCTCATCATGTCCGTGATCACATCCGGGACTCCGAACAAACTTCGGTACATCAAAACTTATAAAATCATAATAAAACTGTCATCGTAACTTTAAGCGTGCGGACCCTACGGGTTCGAGAACTATGTAGACATGAACTAGAACCATTCTTGGTCAATAACCAATAGCGGAACCTGGATGCCCATATTGGTTCCTACATATTCTACGAAGATCTTTATCGGTCAAACCGCATAACAACATACGTTGTTCCCTTTATCATCGGTATGTTACTTGCCCGAGATTCGATCGTCGGTATCCAATACCTAGTTCAATCTCGTTACCGGCAAGTCTTTTTACTCGTTACGTAATGCGTCATCCCGTAACCAACCCATTGGTCACATTGCTTGCAAGGCTTATAGTGATATGCATTACCGAGAGGGCCCAGAGATACCTCTCCGACAATTAGAGTGACAAAACCTAATCTCAAAATACGCCAACTCAACATGTACCTTCGGAGACACCTGTAGTACTCCTTTATAATCACCCGATTCGCTTGTGACGTTTGGTAGTACCAAAGTGTTCCTCCGTAAACGGAGTTGCATAATCTCATAGTTACAGGAACATGTATAAGTCATGAAGAAAGCAATAGCAATATACTAAACGATCAAGTGCTAGGCTAACGGAATGGGTCATGTCAATCACATCATTCTCCTAATGATGTGATCCCATTAATCAAATGACAACACATGTCTATGGTTACGAAACATAACCATCTTTGATTAATGAGCTAGGTAAGTAGAGGCATACTAGTGACTATATGTTTGTCTATGTATTCACACATGTATCATGTTTCCGGTTAATACAATTCTAGCATGAATAATAAACATTTATCATGATATGAGGAAATAAATAATAACTTTATTATTTCCTCTAGGGCATATTTCCTTCAGAACCACCTTGTTGCATTTTCCTAAACATATTTCTTCCTCTGAAAAATTCCTGAAATTTTTAGTAACTCAAAATAAAAGTGAATCAAACTAAACAATATTGATAGCAACTACTCCCACAAGTGCCTAGAGCCTACATCATGCATTAGAATTACTTGGGACCTCATAAATTTGACATGCAAGCTCAAGGACAGGGTCACCTAGGCAGTGTCGGTGTACTAAGGTAGGGGTACCTCAGTACCCCAACTTGTGCATCGGCAGCTCAGCCTCCCATGTTGGGATTTACCACATGCTTGCCGGAGACCACTCCGCTCCATATCAAGCCATTCAAGAACAAAGTGTACAAGATAGAAGATCGAGACCCGGCAAGAGGAGCTTGCCGGAAGGCCGCCTGTGCTCAAGACTACATCACTCACGCGAGGCCTCGGCGAGAGGAGCTCGCCGGGGAGACTAGAAGGTCACATCACAGAAGACACGCCTCGGCGCTTATACGCGTCCCTGCGAGGGCCCGGGAGCGACAAGTTACAAGCCCGACAAGCTCCCGGTCCGGCAAGATCAAGACCCGGCAAGGTACTTGCCGGAGAGCTGCGCCAAGACACCGCACTCCAGCTCATCTGTCCCACGCGTCGCCTTTAGCCTTCTCCGAGACGCGTGGCGGATGGTCAGGCAGATAGGGGGTGCGGTGGCACTCAGCGGTGGTGGCTCCATCGCCGTGGCGAGACGGAGACACAAGGGCGGAACTTTGGGGTCGACGGCGACGGGCATTAAATGCCTTTGTCCCCTCTCGTCAAAAGTAGGTAGAAACCACTGCTCAAACCTTTCGTGGCTGCACTGTTCCCGCACTGTTCCAACTACCACCTCTTTTACATTTTTACCCTTTCCTCCTACGTTGACACCTGTCGGTGACCCCTTGCCCTATAAAAGGAGGCCCATGCACAACGTAGGGGAGGTTCGGATCCTTGGCAACTCTGGCGCCTTGGGTTCGGCTGGTTCGACTCACTCAACACCACACCACCATACGCTCGCATTCTTGAGCAAGATCAAATATCAACACAAAGCAGCAGTAGGGTTTTACGCGTCCATCGCGGCCCGAAGCTGGGTAAAAATCCGCCCGCGTGCATCGCCTCGATCTGCTCTCTGTGCCTCCTCCGCCTCGCATCAACTCACGAAGGGCCCTCCGCCCCATAGGTGCTCGCGGCGGGCGGGCCTCCGTCCCGCTCCGTCCCCGACATCTTTGGCGCGCCAGGTAGGGGGCGTCGAGGTTGCGCGGACCTGATCCGACGTTCGCGCGGCCGCGTTCTTCATCAACCTCTCCGGTTTACAAGAACCTTCATCGACAACCACGCCATGGCCCGAAGACGAGGGCCTCAAGGGTTGCGACCCGTCGCATCTCACCCGCCGCCACCGAGCCAGCGGTGGGCGAAGGAGATATGCGTCGAAAGGGTGGTCGCCGGCGAGGGCACTCGCGGCGCCACCGCATCTGTGGACAGACGGATGACCACGCCGGTCTCCGTGGATCCACGCCCATCTCAGACACGACGACCAAAGAGCGGCATACCACGGAGGTGGTATCCGCCATCGGAGCAGGGGACGCATCGGAGGTTCGCGGGATGTTCGGACCACCGTCCGGACACAGTAAAGCGGCGGCGCCGGCAGACCCTACCCTTCTAACACCGTTAGAAGTCCGAAGCGCGTCCACTCCCGCACCGCCGCTTCCCGCTTCCTTCCACTTCTGCGAAGCGCCACAAGAGCGCAAATGCTCCTCGACTTCCCTCCAAAGAGCGGACAAGGCCGAGGACCGGAGGGCTACCATCGAGCTCGGTCGCCGCCAACAACGACCGTTTACAGCAGCGGTGGCCTCGCGGCGAAGTCGAGAAGACGAAGGCGGCGGCGACAAGACCGCCGGGTGCAACCACCGCACTCCCCGCCGCGAAGCAAAAGCGCGCCCCGCGAACAATGCCGACGACGGCTCCACGGCGTCGCCGGATCCGCTGGCTCGCCGGGATCAGCGCCAGTCTCGACGATCGGCGACAAGAAGACGCCGACCACTATCGAAGCGCCGCCGAAAACTTCGGCGACAATCGACCAGAGAGCTGAAGACCGCCGACGCGCCGATGAGCGAGCGACTTGTCAGACGCTGCAGGCTGCCCCTGCTTCACCCGTGAGCTGCGGCGCGTCCCAAAGGCCCAAAGATGAAGAATTTCAAGCCCGACGCGTCGGAGAAGTACGACGGCAAGACGCACCCTCGAATTCCTCAAGATCTACACCATCGCGGTGCAGCTGCTGGGGCGCGACGAGAAGATTCTCGGCGAACTACTTCCCGCTTCGGCTCGGCCGAACGTTCGTTCTTGGCTTATGCACTTGCCGGAAGGCTCCATTTCTTCTTAGGCAGACCTTTGCCATCGGTTTGTTGGCGCCTTCACCGGCGGCCACAAACCCCACGGCCAGAGAGCGATCTCCACATTTTGGCCCGAAGGAAGGAGAATCCTGCGCAAGTACATCCAACGCTTCACCGTGTGCAAAGACAACATCCACGACGTCCACCCCGCCATGGTTATCGGTAGCGTTCCACCGTAACGTGCGAAACGCCGCATGCGTGAAGAGATGGCGATGACCAAGATCCGGGATGTCGGCGAGCTTTATGCTCGTTGATAAATCGCGACGCTGCTGAAGAGGGGAGGAGGCTCCCGGGAGGATCTTGGCGCAGAGGAAGCGACTCGGCGACGCCGCCCGGCAAAGAAGCGCCGGCGGAACTTTCGAAGAAGAACAAGGAAGAGGTGCTTGCCGTCGAGAAGTCCGGCAAGGAAGCTCCCGCCAAGCAAACACAGGCTGGCAACTCCGGCAAGGAGCTTGCCTACATGGCGGCAAATGACAAGCGTGGCGGCCCGGCAAGCAATCTCGCAAAATCCACCGCACCAAGGGCCACGACCTCTACAATCGCAAGCGCGTCGACTATCTCGCCGAGCAGCAAAAAGCTGAGTACGAGAGGCGCGACAAGGAGAGGGCCCAAGGTGGCGGAGGAGAACCGAGCAAGAAGCGTTCAATGGCCGGGAGGACCCGGCAAGGCCAAGCAGCGGCAAGGTGATCGACCTTCCCGCCGCGACAAGGATGAAGACGACGACGAGGATATGGAGGATGAGGATGATAGCGAGCAGGAGTTCCGGAAAGCCACGGAGGTCCTGTGCGTCGACGGTGGCGCCTCCCTGCACACCTCCCACCGCCAGCTAAAGCAGTGGGCGCGTGAAGTGAATGCAGCGGAGCCGCCCGTGAAGTCGCGAGCTCCTCAAATGGTCCAAAGACGCCTCATTTTTGATCTTGAGGATCACCCGACCGCACCACCATGTCGGGTGCTTGCCGATGCTGGTCTCGCCCACCATACGCAACCTCAAGGTCACCAAAATGTTGGTTGACGGCGGAGCCGGTCTGAACTTGATCTCCTCTGCTGTGATCAAGAAACTCCAGATCCCAGATGGCGAGCTCGAAGAGACCGGTTCTTTCCAAGGAATCAACCCGGGACGGAGCAAGCCCAAGGGAAAGATCACCCTGCCGGTGACCTTTGGCGGGGAGCTCAATTTCAGGACTGAGCGCATCACCTTCGACGTCGCCGATATTCCGTTACCATACAACGGAATACTCGGCCGTCCCGCCCTCGCCAAGTTCATGGCAGCTTCCCATTATGCTTACAACGTGCTCAAGATGCCGGGGCCGATAAGCGTCATCACTGTCCACGGCGACAAGAAAGATGCGCTTATCTGCACCGACAAGATTTACCGGGATGCGGCAGCAGCGGCCGACAAGGATACACTTGCCGCTGAAGCTCCCGGGGGGAAGAAGACGAAGACCAAGTCCGGCAAATGCTCCGGGGCCCACTCCGGCAACCGCACCTCTTCGGAATCCTGCGATGCTGTCGAGGACGTCCCGTCGAGCTCCAACGGCAAGGGTAAAAAGGGAATGGCTGCTCCGCCGGCAACCAAGAAGGTGTCCGCCAAGGAGGACGGCACTGGTGGTACCTTCACCATCGCTTGCCACGCTTGACGAAAATAGGAAAGGCGCTCGTTGCCTTCTGCGGGCGAATGTCGATGTGTTTGCATGGCAACCATCCGACATCCCCGTGTTCCTGTGAAGGTAATTGAGCACAAGCTTGCCGCTTGCCCTCATCGCGCGCCCGTCAAGCAAAAAGTGAGGAAGCAAGCCGTGGGCGCCAAGAATTCATCGGCGAAGAAATCAAGAAGCTAGAGGCAGCAGGCCTAGTTAGGGTGTGATCCATCCGACGTGGTTAGCAAACCCGATTAAATCGTGCGCGCAAGGCCAACGGAAATGGAGGCTGTGTATAGACTTCTCCGATGTGAATAAAGCATGTCCCAAGGATCCATTCCGTTGCGCGCAGACGACCAGATTGTTGACTCCACGCGGATGTGAGCTACTCGCTTTCTTGATGCATACTCAGGCTATCACCAGATCTTTATGGCCGAAGAGGATGAAGAGAAGACTGCGTTTATCACTCCATGTGGCACCTATTGCTTCATACGCATGCCATTCGGACTGAAGAATGCAGCATCAACATTTGCAAGGGTAGTGTATACTGCTTTTGAGCCACAGATCCACAGAAATGTAGAGGCTTACATGGATGATATCGTGGTGAAGAGCAAGAGCAAGGATACACTGATTCAAGATTTGGAAGAGACATTTCAGAACCTGCGCAAGATACAGCTAAAGTTGAACCCTGAGAAATGCGTCTTTGGGGTTCCCTCCGGCAAGCTTCTCGGGTTCTTTGTGTCACAGAGAGGGATTGAAGCCAACCCCGACAAGATTAAGGCCATTGAGAAGATCGAGGCCCCTAAGCGAGTCAAGGATGTTAGAAGGCTCGCAGGTTGTGTGGCTGCCCTCAGTAGGTTCATTTCAAAGTCTGCAGAGCGCGCCCTACCTTTCTTCAAAATCTTGAAGAAAGCAGGCCCCATGAAGTGGACTCCGGAAGCGGAGGCAGCGCTGCAAGATTTGAAACGATACCTATCCTCCACCCCAATACTTGTCGCACCTAGACCACAGGAGAAGTTGCTGCTGTACTTAGCGGCAACCAACCAAGTGGTTAGTGCTGCGCTAGTAGCGGAGAGGGAGTCCGACGAGGAGGCTGTACCACCAGCAAGCGAGCCCAGCGACAAGCAGGGGGCTGCTCCGACAAGCTCTGGCCCCGACAAGGGCAATTCTGCAGAATGGATGAGGTGCGGAAGAAGATGGTGCAGCGCCAAGATATTTTGTAAGCTCCCTTCTTGGGGCTAGATCAAGATACTCTGTGTGCAAAGCTGCTTTTCGCCTCCTCATGGCCTCGAGAAAGCTGCGCCATTACTTCCAGGCACACGAGATAACAGTGGTCACTCGCTTCCCGCTGAAGAGGATATTGCACAATCCAGAAGCAACAGGCAGGATCGTTGAGTGGGCACTGGAGCTGTCAAGCTTTGGACTCAAGTTTGAAAGTACTTCAACCATACAGAGCCGGGCTTTGGCAGAATTCATAGCAGAATGGACCCCAACACCTGATGAAGAAGTCCAAGAAACAAGTACACCCGTACAAGAAGCGACAAGTGAATGGGTAATGTACTTTGATGGTGCCTTCTCGCTGCAAGGCGCCGGTGCCGGCGTGGTACTCATCGCGCCCACCGGAGAGCACCTCAAGTATGTCATCCAGATGCACTTCCCAAGAGAGCAAGCGACAAACAACACTGCTGAATATGAAGGTTTGCTCGCCGGCCTCAGAATTGCGGCCGAACTTGGGATCAGGAAGTTGATTGTGCGGGGAGATTCTCAGTTGGTGGTCCGGCAAGTTAACAAGAGCTATCAGAGCCGTTTGATGGAAGCTTATGTAGATGAAGTGAGGAAGCTTGAGGAGCGCTTTGAAGGTTTGCAGATGGAGCATGTCCCGAGAGCTCAGAATGAAATCGCAGATGGCCTTTCAAAGTGTGCTTCGATGAAGTTACCTGTGGAACCAGGGACCTTCTTGCTCAAGCTGACTCGACCCTCCGTCACACCATCAATTGGGCAATCCAAGAAGAGAAAGTTGGTCTCTGGCGACTACTTGCCGGTGGATCTTCCTGAGGCCACCGCCAAAGTCCCCAAGATCAACGGCCAGAACGCTGAGGAACAGTCTACTCCTGCAGATCCTCGGATCTGTGCGGTTGAAGCAAGTGTTCCCGACAAGCCTTGCCCCGGCAAGCTTGCCGGGACCTTCACCCCGCAGAGCCGTGATCCCGCCGTAGAAGCCGAGGTTCCATGGCGGCCCTCATGCCTTTAGTCCTTGCCGTTGAGCCCCGAGCTCCGGCATGGGCACAGCAGATCGTCTGCTTTTGCAAACCGGAGAACTTCCGACGACCCGTAAGAAATAGAAAGGGTAACCAGACAGTCAAGTATGTACCAAAGAGACAACGAGCTGTCATGTAAGAAGGCTCAATGGTGTGAGATCAAGTGCATCTCCGGGAAGATGGATGTAAGCTGTTGGCGAGAGATACACGGAGGCATATGCGGCCACCACATTGGCGCAAGGCGCTTGCGGAAAAGCTTTCCGGCAAGGGTTCTTTGGCAAGAAGCCTCCAAGATGCAACGCACTAGTAACCAAGTGTGAAGCGTGCGATTTCATGCAAAGCGATTCATCACCACTCAAGCTCTCCAAACAATCCCTTTATCCTGGCCCTTCTCGATGCGGGGCTCGATATCCTCGGCCCTTTCCCCGTCTTGTCGGGGCTTTGAGTACTTGTACGCAGCAATCGACAAGTTCACAAAGTGGCCGAAGTGGAGCCATGAGAAAGGTGACAACCGACGATCGGCGGTCAAGTTCTTCAAGTCGATTGTGTGCCGTTTGGGATCCCTAACAGATTATCACCGACAACGGTACACAATTCACTAGCCGCACCTTCATGCAAGACGCCCAAGACCTTGGCGCCAAGGTCTGTTAACTTCATTGCTCACCCAAGGAGCAACGGTCAAGCGAAAAGGCCAATGCTGAAGTGCTGCGCGGACTCAAGACAAGAACTTTCGACAGTGCACAAAAGCGGAAGAAATTGATAGAGGAGCTGCCGCGGCTCTTTGGTCAATCGAACGACACCAAATCGAGCCACCGGACAGACACCCTTTGCTCTAGTCTATGGAGCGAAGCGGTTCTCCCCACGGAACTCAGATACGGATCTCCTCGAGTGCTCGCTATGATGAGCTTGAGCAAGAGCAATCTGCGACAAGATGACGATTGCTCCTCGAGGAGGGACGTCTCGAACTGTTGTAGACGAGCTGCTCGATACCAGCAAGCCTTGCGCCGCTACCATAGCCGCAAGGTCAAAGCCAGAGTCTCGAGGAAGGCGACCTTGTTCTTCGGCGTGTTCATCCGCCAAGAATTCCAACAAGTTGACGCTTGAAGTGGAAGGCCCTTATCGGGTGAGACAAGTCACGAGGCCCGGCGCTGTCCGCCTCGAGACCAAGAAGGCTTACCGAAGAGCAACTCACGGAACATAGAGCATCTTCGCAAGTTTTACCCATAAAGGCGCGGTTGCGTGGATCCGCTCCGAAACCACCTTTTGTACAAAGCTTTGCCGCCGTTGCATATAACCCTTTGTACAAAGCCGGGCGCAGACCCCGTGCAGCAATAAAGTTTCTGTGTTTTGCGCTGGTTGCCTTTTCCATGCTTTTCTTTGCCATTTGCATGTGTTATTTGGCATCTTTTGTGCGACACACATGTCCGGCAAGCAATAGCATGCCGAAAGGCCATAAGCTTTTTCCTTCTTCTCTTTCCTTGTTTCTTAAACAGAAGAAACGTTCCTCGCGCACAAGTTTGCCGGGGGGAAGGAGATGGAGGATGAACCAAGTGCTGTTCAAGAAAGAAAAACTTGCCGGAGAATGCATAGATCACGAAAGCTAAGTTATCAGGATTTGAGCAGCTCAGAATTTTAAATTTTAAGTTGCCTTCCTTGAACAACCACACTTCGTATGGAAAACTTGTGCTCGGAGGAACCTACCCGTGGGTAGCCGCACCCTTATCTTGTTTTCGAGCACGCTCAACGATTTAAGTGAGCTGCGACAAAGTATTGCGCCCTTGTTTCGTTTTCGAGTCCGCTCAGCAAGCTAAGTGCGTTACGACAAGCCACGGCAAGGTTGCTTGCCGGTAAGACCTTGGCCAGCGGGCTGCTTCGAGTTCGACACTCAGCGCCATGGCAAGGGCCCCTTGCCGGCAAAACTCCTAGAAGCATAAAAGTTGAAGCATGCGAAGTTGAGGATCAAAACAAGGAAGATAGCACTGCATCTGCTGATCAAAATAAAGGTAATATCTTACAAGGAATAACTTGTCGCGATGACTAATGAGTTCATAGTAATCTGTGCAGCAACAAAAAAGAGATAAAGATAAAGGAGGCCTAGTCCACGCGGTCGCCCTCCATCCTGGAGATCTTGTTCACTTTGGCGATGATGTGGGCGACCTGCTCCTTCAGAGCCTCCATGTTCGCGTCGGCCGGCAAGCTGCGAAGAACGTTGGCGAGGTTTATGCCGGGGTTGCGGTATACGATCTTCGTCAACACGCGCTCCATGGTTCCCGCGCACAGCCGGCGAGTCTCCTCGGCAAGTTGCGCGGGGATCTTCTCTCGCAGATTTGCAAGGGCCGGCGCGATCCCCCTGAAGAAGAGACTGAGCTTGGCGCTGTGAGCGAGGTTTGGATCCGGGGAGTAGATGAGATGCTCCAGCTTCAGCGCCAGCAGCTCCTGGTCAATGGCGGACGCAGAAGATACCAAATCCTCGGTCCATATCTCGACGATGCGACGGAAATCCTCGGCTGCTTTGTTGGCGCCGGCCACCAAGGTTCGCTCCTCACGGAGCTCCTCCTTCAACCTGGTTTCCCGATCCCGGGCAGCGTCAAGCGAGTCCCTCAGCGCAGAGATTTGTGACTCAAGACCCTCGATGGAGTCCTTGGCGGCCTTCAACTCGTCGCCCTTCTTGGAAAGGCACGCCTGGAGTTTCGAGCTGGTGTGGGCGTCCTTCTCGCGCTCCGTGTTGAGCGCAGTGATCTTCTCCTCGCTCGCCTTCAGCAGCTCCTCCAGTTGCGCGACCTTGGCGGCAAGATCTTCCTTGGCGGTCTCCGCGGCCGCCGCGGCGTCTTTCGCCTCCTTCAATTCCCCGCCAAGGGCCTGCTCCCGAGCGGCAAGGTCTTCCTCGTGGGCGTCAAGGTCAACCTTCCGCTGGATGAGCTCTCCTTCTCGCCGGGACAGCTCCACTCCGGCGAGCCGTTGCTGCTCTTCGGCCTCGGCCTTCTCCAGCAGCCACTCTTCATACTGCCCGGCGAGTCGCTCACGCTTCTCCGCCACCTCGCGGAGAGCAGCCTGGTTGGCGGCGCTGAGCTCCGCCGCGCGCTTCTCCATCTCCTCGGCGGCCTTGGCGGCAAGGGCCTCCCGGGAAGCGAGCTTCGCCTGTCTGGCCCGGTAAAGGGCCAGGAGCTGGTGAAGCAGCTTCTCCTCCTCGGGCCCACCGCTACCGCCGGGCCCCTCGACGATCTTCAAGCCCGCGGAGGCGAGGACCTCCCCATCAAAGGCCTCGCCCTCCGCGGGAGCTCGCGACGAGGAACCCCACGGCACCTGGATGAAGACGCCGTTGGGGGCTTCCAAGTAGTAGCCGGACCGCTCTTCTCCGGCGGAGGGGTCGGTGACCGGCGCAGCACTTGACGCTCCCGCAGCCTCCGGGCGCAGGTGCGATCGCTGTTCCCTCTCCGGCCAAGGCTCGCAGCCGGAGCGGTCTCTGCACATGTGGCTCGGCGGCTCCGCTTGCCCTCGACGACAGGCGTCGTCGCCGCCACCACCGACGCCTCCTCCTCCTCAATGACGACTTCCGTCTCCATCTGCTCGGGGGGAGGAGGAGGATCTAGAAGAAGAAGAAAAAGCAAAAGAAGTTCAAGCAAATATCAAAAAAGAAACAACGCCAAGAAGACAAAGTTGCAGAACTCACCTTGGCGGGCATCGTCAGCAGCGGGCTCCCTTGCCGAGGGACTATCCCTTGGCGGAGAGGCCGCCCTCGCCGGGCTGCTCGCCCTTGGCGGAGTACTCGCCCTTGGCGGAGTACCCGCCCTTGGCGGACGCCTCGCTTGCCGGGAGTCCAACCTTGGCGGGATGGAGGGATCGCGGCCTCGAGGGCGACCTCCAAATGCTCCTGCGCCACGGCTCCATCTCTGCACATGTCAAGACAAACACGCCAAGATATTGGAACAAGATGAAATTCTAGACGCGCCGCAAGCGAAGGTGCGGGACCTAGACTTACGCTGGGGGCTGCGCTGGGCTGCTCCTCGACAGCGCCGGGTCCGCAAGCTGGGATCCGCGCGCGTCCTTGCCGCCCTTGGCGAAAGTCGTCCGCGACCTCGACCACGGGCACCTTGGCTTTCTTCGCCGCCCGCTCGGTCAAGGTCCTGAAATCAACACAAAAAAAAAACAAGATTAGCCTCAACAATAATCAAGGCGAAATTTAAGAAGATGAAGATCTCGGGTACTTACCCCTGTTCCTCCTCGTCGTCTTCGCTCAAGGCGGAGAAATCATATCGCACTGGTCGCGGCCGGGAGCGAGGAGGAGGCGGCCCTCTCGGCGCTTATGGTCCTCGGGGCTGGGGGCTGCGAAGACCCAGCCTCATGCGCCGGGACCCGAGAAGCGGGCGGAGCCGCCGCTCCGCCCGCGAACCCTGTCCGCTCGGCGCCGACCTGCGAGGCGCTTTTGCTGTGGCTCGCACGCTGGTCGCTTCCGCCATGTTCTGTGCGCTGTCGCCTCGCGCTGCTCGACTCCGGGAAGCTTGCGCTGCCGGCGAGCAGGGCATTGCCGGGGCTGCGATTGCCTCGTCGCCGCCTTGCGGAGGCGCTTCACGGAGAACGCTTGGGGCTCGCCGACGGGCGGGAGGTTTCGACGACGAGGAGAGGTCGTCGCTAAAGGTCCGTGGACCCGCCGGCATCCTCGGCGACGCGCATCCTCCTCCTCCTCCTCGCCGGGTGGCTTCATCGACCCAGCGCCTGCGCCATGACCCCTTTCTCTGGCGCCTCCGCCCCTCCGGCGCCTCCGCCTCCTGCGGCGCCTCGCTCCCTCGGCAGCACCACCTCTTGCCGCTGCTCACCATGCGATTCCGGGATCCCGAGTGCCTCGAGAGGGACCCGGCGAGCGCCGCCGGAGGAAGTTGCAGCAGTCTGCAGATCTCCGCCGCCTCCGCTTGGTAGGACTCCTCCGCAGCCTCTGCCTCCTCGGGCGTACAGCCGAACTTTCCTGCCGCTGCGGCTGCAGCGGCCTCTTCGGCCCGAGAAGCTATGTACGCGAGCTCCTGGTCCGTGGTGTCCCGTGTCAGCCCCCGGGTCTCGTCCTTGTTCTTCGCCACCTCCTCAAGGGTGTCGAAGAAGTTGAGGACGTCTATTGGTTCGGGCGGAATCCATGTGCGCTCCACGCCGTGCGAGTCGCACGCGGGCATCATGGCGAGGAGGCGATCCCAGCCGTCGGTTGTTGCAGAGGGCACCACCCCGGGAGGCTGAACCACTCGGGATGGTCCGGGTCATATCTGAAGAGTTCCCGGACCATCCCCCTCAGCTCCAGCGTCGTGAAGTTAAAGTTCAGCCCGGGGCGCAGCCTCATTATATCCCCTGCGCCGCCGTACTCCCAGGCCGGCCTTTTCCTGTCTTGGAGGGGGGCAATGCGGCGGCGGAGGAAGTCGGCGCCTACTTCTGCAACGGACAGCCCCGCTTCTCGAAGACGAAGAATCCGGATGAGGGCAACGTCGAGCTTGATGTCGTCCGAATCCAGCTCGCTCCGATCTACTCGCCAGCGCAATGGGCGCCAGTCTTGTGCGGTGAAGGGCTGCGGTTCATCTTCGACGATCCAAAGCACCAGTCAAGACGCCACTCTTCCCACTTGACGCGGAGCTCCCCCGGCAAGTACGACCCCTTCAAGTTCAGACGGAAAACCCAAGAAATCCCTCCGGAGAGGGGGGAGCCGGGCTCTGCTCTAGGAGTGAAGAAGTGCCTGAACAGAGCTACATTTGGGTGTATCCCTATGAAGTTTTCGCACATGTGTGCGAAAACCGCCATTGTGAGGATGGCGTTGGGGGTGAAATCAAGAAGGTGGAAGCCGTATGTGTTCATGATGTCGCAGAAGAATTCAGAAAAGGAGGACAAAGACCGCAGTGGAAGAAGGCTGCGAAGAAATAGTACCCGCCAGATAGTTGTCCATGGTGGCAGCCGGATGAGCTCGTCCGAGGATGCGCCGTGGTCCTCTTGGCCCGTAACAGAAATACTTGCCCCAGAGTTCTTGCACGCCGAGCCGCGGCGGGAGGACGACGTTCTCCCTCCGCATCTGGGCGAGCTTTTCCGCCTGCTCGGATTTCTCCTTCTTGGTCTTCTCCGCTTTCCCCTTCCCCTTCCTGGTTTTCGGGGCCATGGCGGAGGCGGCGAGGGAAGGAGGACGAAGAATCCGGCAGCGCCGCAAACGCAAGAAAGAGCGGAGGAGATGCGGAGGCGGAGCGCAAAGAGGATCTCTGGAGGAGGAAGAAGAAGCAATGAAAGCGAAGGAGGGGAACCGCGCCTGCTTCCTCTGTTTTTATGGGGAAGTGTGGGGGCGTTCCGCTCTTCCCATTAAAGGACGTGGGCACACCCCATCCCACGACGCCGCAATCGACGCGTGCTGTTGCACGGGGAGGCGGCAGAGGCGGAAGTGGATTCGGCACGCCGTGGGCCGCGTGTGCCCGTGCACTGTCTTGGGCCTGGCCCAACAGCGCTCGGCACCGTGTGTGGCCCAGGCCCGGGGGCTCCTGTCGGTGTACTAAGGTAGGGGTACCTCAGTACCCCAACTTGTGCACGGGCAGTTGCAGCTCCCCGCAGCTGGATTTACCACATGCTTGCCGGAGACCACTCCTGCTCCATATCAAGCCATTCAAGAACAAAGTGTACAAGATAGAAGATCGAGACCCCGGCAAGAGGAGCTTGCCGGGAAGGCCGTTCCAGGCTCAAGACTACATCACTCACGCGAGGCCCTGGCGAGAGGAGCTCGCCGGGGAGACTAGAAGGTCACATCACAGAAGACACGCCTCGGCGCTATACGCGTCCCGGCGAGGGCCCGGGGAGCGACAAGTTACAAGCCCGACAAGCTCCCGGGTCCGGCAAGATCAAGACCCCGGCAAGGTACTTGCCGGGAGAGCTGCGCTGCACGCCCGCACTCCAGCTCATCTGTCCACGCGTCGCCTTTAGCCTTCTCCAGAGACGCGTGGCGGATGGTCAGGCAACATAGGGGTGCGGTGGCACTCAGCGGTGGTGGCTCCATCGCCGTGGCGACGGAGACACAAGGGCGGAACTTTGGGGTCGACGGCGACGGGCATTAAATGCCTTTGTCCCCTCTGTCAAAAGTAGGTAGAAACCACTTTTCAAGCAATCAGAGCTGCCTTGTTCCAAGACTGCTCCAACTACCACCTCTTTTACATTTTTACCCTTTCCTCCCACGCTGACACTGCCGGTGACCCTTGCCCTATAAAAGGAGGCCCATGCACAACGTGGGGAGGTTCGATCCTTGGCAACTCGGCGCCTTGGGTTGGCTGGTTCGACTCACTCAACACCACACCACCATACGCCGCATTCTTGAGCAAGATCAAATATCAACACAAAGCAGCAGAGGGTTTTACGCGTCCATCGCGGCCCGGCTGGGTAAAATCCGCCTGTGCATCGCCTCGATCCGCCTCTGTGCCTCCTCCGCCTCGCATCAAACTCACGAAGGGGCCCTCCGGCCCCATAGGTGCTCGCGGCGGGCGGGCCTCCGTCCCGCTCCGTCCCCGACAGGCAGCAAAAATTTGCAATGAATAAAGCACTAGAATAAAAACTAATAGGACCATTGGAGGAGTCACATACCAAGGAACAATCTCCCAAAGCAGTTTTGTGAATGGAGCTTTGAGCAAGGAGATCGAAAATCGTAGCAAAATGAGCAAGAAATCGTGCTTGAGCTGGATGGGGATTTTTTTGGGAGGAAGATGGAGTGTGTGGGTGCAGGAATAATTGGAGGGGGGCCACCGTGGGCCCACGAGGCAGGTGGCGCGCCTAGTAAGGGTGGGCGCGCCCTGGACCCTCATGGCTAGGTGCTTGCCGCCCCTGCTATGTTTTCAGTGCCTAAAATCCTCAAATATTCCATAAAAAATCATACTAAATTTGCTGGGCATTTGGAGAACTTTTATTTTCGGGATATTTCTATTGCATGGATAATTCAGAAAGCAGACAGATAATACAATTTTGCTTTATTTATTCTAAATAACAGAAAGTAAAAAGAGGGTACAGAAGATTGTGCCTTCTAACTTCATCCGTCTCATGATCATCAAAAGGAATCCACTAACAAGGTTGATCAAGTCTTGTTAACAAACTCATTCCGAATAACATGGAACCGGAGAAATTTCGAATAACACTAGGTTACCTCAACGGAAATATGAACATCCCCTATAATAAGAATATCATAATTTTTTCTTGACAGCAGGAAGAGGAAATTCAAAACCTCCAATAATGATAGTTGGAATTTTTCCAATGGAATTGATGCTATGAACTTGAGGTTGTTTCCTCGGAAAGTGTACCGTATGCTCATTACCATTAACATGAAAAGTGACATTGCCTTTGTTGGAATCAATACAGCCCCTACGGTATTCAAAAAGGGTCTACCAAGGATAATCGACATACTATCGTCCTCGGGAATATCAAGAATAAGAAAGTCCGTTAAGATAGTGACATTTGCAACCACAATAGGCACATCCTCACAAATACCGGCAGGTATAGCAGTTGATTTATCAGCCATTTGCAAAGATATTTCCGTAGGTGTCAACTTATTCAATTCAAGTCTATGATATAAAGAGAGAGGCATAGCACTAACACCGGCTCCAAGATCACATAAAGCAGTTTTAACATGGTTTCTTTTAATGAAGCATGGTATAGTTGGTACTCCTGGGTCTCCAAGTTTCTTTGGTATTCCACCTTTAAAAGTATAATTAGCAAGCATGGTGGAAATTTCAGCTTCTGGTATCTTTCTTTTATTTGTAATAATATCCTTCATGTATTTAGCATAAGGGTTTACTTTAAGCATATCAGTTAAGCGCATACGTAAGAAGATAGGTCTAATCATTTCAGCAAAGCGCTCAAAATCCTCATCATCCTTTGTCTTGGATGGCTTAGGAGGAAAAGGCATGGGTTTCTGAACCCATGGCTCTCTTTCTTTACCGTGCTTCCTAGCAACAAAGTCTCTCTTATCATAAGTTGATTCTTTGATTGTGGGTTATCAAGATCAACAGCAGGTTCAATCTCTACATCACTGTTATTGCTACGTTGAGCATCAACATGAAAATTATCATTGACATTATCACTAGGTTCATGTTCATCACCAGATTGTGTTTCAGCATCAGAAATAGAAATATCATTGGGATTCTCAGGTGTGTCTATAATAGGTTCACCAGAAGCATGCAAAGTCCTATCATTTTTCTTTTTCTTCTTTTTAGAAGGACTAGGTGCATCTACATTATTTTTCTGAGAATCCTGCTCGACCCTCTTAGGGTGGCCTTCAGGATACAAAGGTTCCTGAGTCATTCTACCAGTTCTAGTAGCCACTCTAACAGCAAAATCATGTTTATTATTTAATTCATCAAGCAAATCACTTTGAGCTTTAAGTGCTTGTTTAGCTTGAGTGGTAACCATAGAAGCATATTTGCTAATGAGTTTAAGTTCACCTTTAACTCTAGCCATATAATCAATCAAGCGTCCAATCATGTAAGCATTGCTCTTTAATTATCTACCAACATAAGCATTAAAACTTTCTTGTCTAGCCATAAAATTATCAAATTCATCTAAACATTGGCTAGGAAACTTAGTAGACGGGATTTCAACTTTATCATATCTATAGAGAGAATTTACCTTTACTACCTATGTCGGGTTATCAAGACAATGTGTTTCTTCAATAGGTGGTAGATTAAGACCATGTATTTCTTCAATAGGAGCTAAATTCTTAACATCTTCATCTTTAATACTCTATTCTTTCATAGATTTCTTTGCCTCTTGCATATCTTCAGGACTGAGAAATATAACTCCCCTTTTCTTCGGAGTAGGTTTAAGAATAAGCCTAGGAGTTGGCTCAATTGGCTCAGGAAGAGTCCAATTATTTTCATTAGTCAACATACTATTCAATAGCAATTCAGCTTTGTCGACTGTTCTTTCCCTGAAAACACAACCAAGACAACTATCCAAGTGGTCCTTGGAAGCATCGGTTAGTCCATTATAAAAGATATCAATTATTTCATTTTTTTAAGAGGATGATCAGGCAAAGCATTAAGTAATCGGAGAAGCCTCCCCGAAGCTTGTGGGAGACTCTCTTCTTCAATTTGCACAAAATTATATATTTCCCTCAAGGCAGCTTGTTTATTATGAGCGGAGAAATATTTAGCAGAGAAGTAATAAATCATATCCTAGGGACTACGCATACAACCAGGATCAAGAGAATTAAACCAAGTTTTATCATCTCCCTTTAATGAGAATGGAAATCTTAAGGATATAATAGTAGCGAGATTTCTCATCATTAGTGAACAGGGTGGCTATATCATTTAACTTAGTAAGATGTGCCAAAACAGTTCAGATTCATTGCCATAGAAAGGATCAGATTCAATCAAAGTAATTACTTCAGGATCAATAGAGAATTCATAATCCTTATCAGTAACAAAGATAGGTGAAATAGCAAAAGTTGGGTCATATTTCATTCTAGCATTCAGAGATTGCTGCTTCCATTTAGCTAATAACTTCTTAAGATCATATCTATCATTGCAAGCAAGAATAGCTCTAGCAGCTTCTTCATCCACAACGTAACCCTCGGGAACAACAGGCAATTCATACTTAGGGGGAGAACCCTCATCATCACTATCTTCAATAATATCATCTTCAATAATTTCATTCTCTCTAACCCTAGCAAGTTGTTCATCTAGAAATTCACCTAATGGCAAAGTAGTATCAATCATAGAAGTAGTTTCATCACAAGTATCATGCATAGCAGAAGTGGCATCATCAATAACATGCGGCCTATCAGAATTCATAGCAGTAGCAGGTTTAGGTGTCGCAAGCTTACTCAAAACAGAAGGAGGATCTAGTGCAGAGCTAGATGGAAGTTCCTTACCTCCCCTCGTAGTCGAGGGAAAAATCTTAGTTCTTTCGTCGTTCAAGTTCTTCATAGTGATCAGCAGATATAAATCCCAAGTGACTCAAAGAATAGAGCTATGCTCCCCGACAACGGCGCCAGAAAATAGTCTTGATAACCCACAAGTATAGGGGATCGCAACAGTTTTTGAGGGTAGAGTATTCAGCCCATATTTATTGATTCGACACAAGGGGAGCCAAAGAATATTCTCAAGTATTAGCAGTTGAGTTGTCAATTCAACCACACCTGGATAACTTAGTATCTACAGCAAAGTATTTAGTAGCAAAGTAGTATGATAATAATGGTAACAATGATAAGAGTAACGATAACATTTTTGTAGTAATTGTAACAATAGCAACGGTAAAGTAAATAAGCAAAACAAAATATGTGAAAAGATCGTAGGCATTGGATCAGTGATGGATAATTATGCCGGATGCGATTCCTCATGTAATAGTTATAACATAGGGTGACACAGAACTAGCTGCAGTTCATCAATGTAATGTAGGCATGTATTCTGAATATAGTCATACGTGCTTATGGAAAAGAACCTGCATGACATCTTTTGTCCTACCCTCCCGAGGCAGCGGGGTCCTAATGGAAACTAAGGGATATTAAGGCCTCCTTTAAATAGAGAACCGGACCAAAGCATTAGCACTTAGTGAATACATGAACTCCTCAAACTACGGTCATCACTGAGAAGTATCTCGATTATTGTCACTTCGGGGTTGTCGGATCATAACACATAATAGGTGACTATAGACTTGCAAGATAGAGATCAAGAACTCACATATATTCATGAAAACATAATAGGTTCAGATATGAAATCATGGCACTCGGGCCGTAGTGACAAGCATTAAGCATAGCAAAGTCATAGCAACATCAATCTCAGAACATAGTGGTTACTACGGATCAAACCCTAACAAAACTAACTTGATTACTTGGTAAATCTCATCCAACTCATCACCGTCCAACAAGCCTACGATGGAATTACTCACACACGGCAGTGAGCATCATGAAATTGGTGATGGAGGATGGTTGATGATGACGACGGCAATGAGTCCCCCTCTCCGGAGCCCCGAACGGACTCCAGATCAGCCCTGCCGAGAGAGATTAGGGCTTGGCGGAGGCTCCGTATTGTAAAGCGCGATGAAACTTTCTCTCTGATTTTTTTCTCTGCGAAAAAAATATATAGAGTTGGAGTTGAGGTCGGTGGACATCCAGGGGGCCCACGAGGAAGGGGGCGCGCCCAGGGGGAGGGGGCGCGCCCCCACCCTCGTGGACAGGGTTTGGGCCCCCTGGCCTTTATTCTTTTGCCAGTATTTTTTATATTTTCCAAAAGTAATCTTCGTGGATTTTCAGGTCATTCCGAGAACTTTTGTTTCTGCACAAAAATAATACCATGGCAGTTCTGCTGAAAACAGCATCAGTCCGGGTTAGTTTCATTCAAATCATTCAAGTTAGAGTCCAAAACAAGGGCAAAAGTGTTTGGAAAAGTAGATACATTGGAGACGTATCAGACCTCTCCAAACCCACTTTTATCAAAAAATTCATAAGATTGAACACTCTCCAAATATGTGGGATTATTTTTACGTAAAGTTGACGCTCTTCCAAATCCACTTTCAATATTATTGCAAACATTATTATCACTAACATATTCATCACAAGGCTTAAATAAATTTTCAAGATCAAAAGAAGAATCACCCCAATCATGATCATTGCAATAAGTAGCGGACATACCAAAATTAGCATCCCCAAGATTGGTGTTTTGCATATTATTAGCACAATTGACATTGATAGAACTTATAATAACACCATTGCAATCATGCTTTTCATTCAACAAACTATCGGGAATCACATCATAAATTCCTTCTTTTAGCACTTCACCACAATTTTCAGATTCATGAATCTCAAGCAAAACTTCATAAAGATAATCTAGTGTACTCAACTCACTAGCAATTGGTTCATCATAGCTGGATCTTTTAAAAAGAATAGCAAGTGGATGTGGATCAATAAGGTTTTTGGTTTCGGATTTCTAAGAAAACACACAAGCAAACAAACCAAGAAAGACATAAGGACAACCGAAAAAGAGGGTGAATAAAAACAGCAATTTTTTGTGAAGTGGGGGAGATGAAAACGAGAGGCAAATGGCAAATAATGTAAATTGTGAGGAGATGAGATTTGTGATTAGGAACCTAGTTGATGTTGATGATCCTACCCGGCAACGGCGCCAGAAATTCCTTTTGATGCCTGCTTGAACTACGTCGGTATTTCCCCAAGGACGAAGTTATGATGCAGCACAACGTTGGTAGGTATTTCCCTCAAGGATGAGATCAAGGTTATAGAACCAGTAGGAGAACCAAGCAACACAACGTAAACAGCCCGTGCACACAAATAACAAATACTCACCCGACGTGTTAAAGGGGTTGTCAATCCCTTTTGGGTAACGATGCCTCAAATTGGCGAGAAGACGTGATAAAGTTGTGATAGATAGGATAAATAGATTGCTAAATAAGTAAAGTGCATCAAGATATTTTTTGTATTTTTGATTTAGTAAATCGGCAAATAAAGCAAAGGAAAATAGATCACAAAGGCAAATATGATGAGAAGAGACCCGTGGGCCGTAGGTTTCACTAGTGTCTTCTCTCGAGAAAAATAGCAAGTGGTGGGAAAACAATTATTGTTGGGCTATTGGTAGAACTTCAAATAACCATGACGATATCCTGGCAATGATCATTATATAGGCATCACATCCAAGATTAATAGACCGACTCCTGCCTGCATCTACAACTAATACTCCACACATCGACTGCTATCCACCATGCATCTTGTGTATTAAGTTCATGGAAAAACGGAGTAATGCAATAAGAACAATGACATGATGTATCCAAGATCTATTTATGTAGAAATGGACCCCATCTTGGTATCCTTCATAGCAACGATACATACATGTCGTTTCCCCTTCTATCACTGGGATCAAGCACCATAAGATCAAACCCATCACAAAGCACGTCTTCCCATTGCAAGATAAATAGATCAAGTTGGCCAAAAAACCCAAATATCAGAGATGAAATACGAGGCTATAAGCAATCATTCATATTAGAGATCAAAGAAGACTCAAATAACTTTCATGGATAAAAACATAGATCTGATCATAAACTCAAAGTTTGTCGGATCCCAACAAACACACCGCAAAAAGGCTTACATCATATGGATCTCCAAGAAACTATTGTATGATAATCAAGAGAAAGAGAGGAAGCCATCTAGCTACTAGCTATGGACCCGTAGGTCTACAAAGAATTACTCACGCATCATCAGAGAAGCACCAATGGACATGATGAACCCCTCTGAGATGGTGTCTAGATTGGATCTGGTGTTTCTGGAACTTGCGGCAGCTAGAATTGATTTTTGTTGTATCTCCTAGGGTTTCTAGAATATTGGGGTATTTATAGAGCAAATAGGCGGTGCGGGAGGCCACCGAGGTGGGCACAACCCGCCGGGGCACGCCTGAGCCCCCAGGCGCTTCCTGGTGGGTTGTGCTCCCCTCGGAGCGCCCCTAGGTGCTTTCTTGGCCCACTGTATGTCTTCTGGTCCAAAAAAGATCCACAAAAATTTTCATTGCGTTTGGACTCCGTTTGGTATTGATTTCCTGCGATGTAAAAACAAGCAGAAAACAGCAACTGACACTGGGCACTATGTCAATAGGTTAGTACCAAAAATGATATAAAATGGCTATAAAATGGTTGTAAAACATCCAAGAATGATAATATAATACATGGTACAATCAAAAACTATAGATACATTGGAGACGTATCACTGATAACGGGTTATCATGTCGAAAATTAGACTCGATAGCCTAACTTCGACCCGTTACGGTTGATGCCACGTGTTGGTTACCCTTGACGAAAACACTTCCATGACGTGCAATTTTTCGTCATGGAAGTGGACACTTCCATGATGATAATTTCAGTATTGTCATGGAACACTTCTACGATAGCACATGTATGAATATCTTGATTCTGTTATAAAATCATCATGGATGTGCATGCATTACAGAAAACACGACCTACTATGACAAACATGTATCATCATGAAAGTGTTTTTTGTAGTGACTACATTCAAACCATGTGTAGCGGATACTGTCTTCCGCAAAGGACGTGGCCCTGGAAAGCTTGATCTCGGCTGCAATGACAGTGTCTTCGGTGGCTTGTTCTACCTCACACATGGTCCCTTCGGCGCGCATCATTGCATTGGAGATCTTGTACGCCGCCTCAATCTCCGCCTCAGCGACGGTGTGGCGAATCTCTTGTAATCTTGGCTCGAGTTCGTCAATCTCACGTTGCATGTCTACCACTAGGCAGCGGGCTGCCACTCAAAGCTCGTAGACTCACTCTAAGAGGTAGTCACACTCGTGGCCTACCTCGTCTATTTGACAAAGGACCTCGACAACGTGGTCCTCCTATGTGATGCTGAGGCGCCGTTAGTGTGAGGCCTGTTCACAGTTGCTATCGCCCATCTCCTCGGCCATCGGTTTATGTTTCCTCGATGATGAGCCGAGTGCCTGACCCAGCACTGTCGATGAGGGGGATGGATTAGACGCAACATCGGCTGGTGCTGGGTCGGGGGCAAGTGGGTTGGGTTTGGTCGGGCTCGACATAGGGTGGTCCTTGTGACCTATGCCGCATGTCGCCGACCATGGTGATGTGGAGGCGGTAGGGGGCCTGTCCACCATTGTCGAGGGAATTGGAGTTGTGGGATTTTCTCTGGGATTCGTTGGTACTGTTGATGGAGCCACTCCTTATATTCGGCAATTGCCTAGTGTGGACCGGTGCGAACTTGAACCAGTGGGAACATAGTGGAGGTGGTTGAAAAGGGATGCAAGGAGGTATACATAGGTGAGGCATCCATCATCCATCCGACGGTCGAAAGGGTACTAAATTAGTTAATTCCTTAATACAATTTACAATGAAAGAAATTCAACACTCATTTGAATAGCCTGGATGGTAGTGCCACTAATGCTACAAACGTAATGATCATAGATGGCCCACTGATATCATGGGCTTTAACAGCCCGAAAGCTTTGTAGAGGCATCAACGGGCCGAATTATACGACAGGCCTTTAATAGGCCCAAAGTCACGTTGGGCTGAATTGTTCCACATTTATCACGGGCCGATAGAGGGCTGGATGTCGTGTCAGACCATATATGGCCCATGGGCAGCACGGGCCATTCCCAGGCCGAAAGACACACCGGGCTGAAATGGGCCCATGTCTACATCGGGCCTCTAACATGCCGTGTCACAGGGCCGTAATTGGGCCCAAATATTCGGTGAACAATTAATGGGCCAGATCTGGCTTCACGCCATAAATGGGCCATGTTTAAACAGGCTGTTACTCGGCTGGCCCACTAGTACCCGAGTAAACACTACTGGCCTTTGACTGGGCCGACCTTTTTAACCTATATGGGCCTTGGTTTGTCCCTGCCATGTGTGGACGTATCTTTGGCATGTCTCCTCCATTGGACGGACGACATCTGACCCACCTAGGAGCTGACACGTGTTTCCTCCGGCCAATGATGATTTTACACGTGGAAAATCCCCATTGGTCCAGGCTGTTAACGGGTTATCGGATCCAAACTGAAACCCGATAGCTTAATGGCGACCCGTTACAGTGGATGCCACATGTCGGCCACCCTTGACGAAAGCACTTCGATGACGCGCGATTTATCGTCATGGAAGTGGACACTTCCATGATGATAATTTTGGTAATGTCATGGAACACTTCTATGACAACACAGGTATAATTATCTTGATTTTGTCATAAAATCGTCATGAATGTACATGCATGACAAAAGATGTGACCTACTGTGACAAACACGTATAATCATGGAAGTGTATTTTTTTGTAGTGACTCAATGTGATCTTGGATCACTAAAATGAAAATGAAGAGTCTTGGGCCTTTGCCAATCTTTGTCTTTAGCATTTTGAGGGGTCCACATCTCTAGTCCATGCCATGCCAATCATTGAACTTTTGGAAATATTTATCTTAAATGGATATTAGTTCAATGAGCTATATGTTTTGAATTGCCAAAACCACCCGGGGATTAGTTGCACTTTCAATCTCCCCCTTTTTGGTAATTGATGACAACATATAGATCAAAGCTTTGACAAATCATAATATGAATGAAATACATCATCACTTTGAGAAGTATGTGATAAGCAAGAGCTCCCCCTAAATTTGTGTATTATTTAAAATTTGCGTTTGAATGCAAATGCACAATTGATTAGGATCATGGGTCACTCTTCCATGTCACATACATCTTGGTGGAGCGCACAAAATGATAAGCTATAAAAAACATGCACGCATCACCAAGGATAAACATGCTTGAACATACATAAGTATCATAGATATCATCAAGAAACCACACATCAAAGCAAGGTATGATCGACCACATGATCACAAGAGTATCTCACACACATAACACAAATATTGTAGCATGCATGAAACAAGCAAACGATCAAAGAAAATGCTCAAAGTAGCAAGAGAGGTAACAAAAAGCAAAACACACACTCTCTCGAAGCCTAATAATCTATACACTTTCTCCCCCTTTGGCAACAAGTTACCAAAAAGCTTGAAAATGCATAGTGCTATGCAACACTCTAGGCACGATCTCCGGGAGCTCCTGAAGATGTCTTCAAATTCTAGCCTCAGGGGAAGGTGCTCTTTGTCAAGAAGATATGTCCCTGTCCCCATCTTGGAGTTGATTAGTGTCTGTATGGGAGGGGCATATCCACATGATCTCTTCTAATCAGCTGCAATTCTCTTCACTATTTCAACAATCAGGCTCATCACCTTGAATTTCTGTGGCACATCAAACAAATGAAGCAGGTTGATTGAATGGCCACGAATCATCCTATGATCTCCTGACTTGGGCAACAGAGTGTGCCTCAAGATGGTGTTGATGGTGGTCAAACCTGCCAACAGATAGTATATAGACCCAAACTTATGAATCTCCAAGGCTTTATCAGGAAATTCCTTGTACATATTTGCTGAGTTGTGATCCTTCCTTGGTTCGGCATATACATCTTCATCCTCCTCAGGGGCATTGATCAACTTGGCACATTCAGAAATTGTTGATTGATACTTGGTTCCTTCTATCATCCAGACAATCTTGCCATCTGGATAGAAATGAGCAGTGGAGTAGAATTGCATAATCATTTGATCATTGCACTTTGTCAATTTCTGACCAACAAACTTGTCGACTCCATTCATCTTGAAGCTCTCATGCACACATGGTATGTAGTCCTCATTGTCATCAACGTATGTCCAGTCAGCCCATCTCATGTCACACACTATGGGCTTCTTGTCCAACAAGACTGTCTCATAGAAGTCCTACTGTTCCTTAGTGTGGAAAATGATAATCTACTATAGTCCTTCTCCTTGTGGTATATGGACCAGTCTGTCTCCACAACCTCACACTTGCATCCTTCCTATCCTTCATGTTCTTAGCAACAGGATGATCATCACTATGATCAGGAATGTTTGGCTTTAACTTTCTGAGCACTTGCTGCTCTTCAACCTCTTGAACTTCTAGCACTGGGGCCTTGTTCTTCTCAGCAGCTGGGATGTTTCTGGTGGATCTCTTGGGTGTAGAAGGTTTTGAAGCTTGAGCTTTAGTTGGAGGCTTGGGGGCAGACTTGGGCTTAGGTGGAGCAGCCCCTGATCTTATAGCATCCCCCATGAGCTTTTGAGTTTTTACAGCAAGTCAAACTGGCTCTTTCTCCTCCTTTTCAGAATCTCTCATCATGGAAGGCTGCAAATTAATTTGGCCAAAGTCTTCCTGACTCTCTCCTCCCTCTTCTTTCCTCTAGCAGCCTCTTCCTCTCTTGGTTCAAGAGTGAACTCCATGGTTTCTTGACTGGAGGCTCTGGCTTTAGACATGGGCTTCCTCTTGGTAGGAGCCTTCACCTTCATTCCAGGCTTGGTGGCACCAGCAGCAACATACTCTTTCTTGAGCACTTTGTTCTTTGAGGTCACTATCGGTGTCAAAACCGGTGGATCTCGGGTAGGGGGTCCCGAACTGTGCGTCTAGGCGGATGGTAACAGGAGATAAGGGACACGATGTTTTTACCCAGGTTCGGGCCCTCTCGATGGAGGTAAAACCCTACTCCTGCTTGATTAATATTGATGATATGGGTAGTACAAGAGTGGATCTACCACGAGATTGAGGAGGCTAAGCCCTAGAAGCTAGCCTATGGTATGATTGTTGTAATGGTTGTTCCTCCTATGGACTAAAACCCTCCGGTTTATATAGACACCGGAGAGGGCTAGGGTTACACAGAGTCGGCTACAATGGTAGGAGATCTACATATCCGTATTGCCAAGCTTGCCTTCCACGCCAAGGAAAGTCCCATCCAGACACGGGACGAAGTCTTCAATCTTGTATCTTCATAGTCTTGGAGTCCGGCCGTTGATGATAGTCCGGCTATACGGACACCCCCTAGTCCAGGACTCCCTCAGTAGCCCCCGAACCAGGCTTCAATGACGATGAGTCCGGCGCGTATATTGTCGTCGGTGTTGCAAGGCGGGTTCTCCTCCAAATTCCATGTGCTTGCCGAATAGTTTCCGCCTTCCTTACAAATGTTGCACTCCTTGGCTTCCATGCCCAACAATGGCCCTCTTCCACGTGTCGCACGAATGCGAAAGGCCAGGGTATTTTATATTTTACCCCTAGCTGCAAGAAATAATCGCCTATAAGATAGGCAAGAATCCAGATCCAAATCACACCATCTTCCTTCCATGAGTACTCATCGGAGCGCTTCTGACCAAAAATCCATTCCATCATGGACCATCGACGCGGCTCCTCCTCTCACGCTCCTAGCCTTCAGCCAGGAGATTGAAGGGGATGTTCAGTCCTGCACAACGAGCTGGTGACGCACTAAGCGGAGGGATACCTTCCTCCGGCATTTATGGTCCCGGTCCGAGCCGGGCTGGCCACCTACAAAGGTGGAAAGCAAGCGGAGGCCACCCCTAGTCCCTCCAAAGGAGAGCGGGTGTGCTTAGTCCCTTATCCAATAAGGGGGCTCGGATTTGCCATACATTTGTTTCTCCGGGGGCTTCTGGAGTTCTACGGACTCCAGCTTAATCATCTCACGCCCGCCTCTATTCCGCACATCGCAGGTTTCGTAGCTCTTTGCGAGCTGTTCCTGGGCATCGAGCCCCATTTTGCGCTGTGGAAGAGACTATTTTGCCTCGTACCCCGTTCTCACGAGGGGTCAATATATCAAGTGGGCGGAGCCGAAATATGGCGCATTGCCGAGACCGGATATCTATCCGGAACCCCAAAGAAGGCGTCCGAAGACTTGCCCTCAGAATGGTTTTATGTGGAAGATGCTCCACTACCGGACCCAGTTCGGATCGGCCTCCCGGAGTTCAACAAGGCTCCTCTGAAGAAACGCCTAAGTTGGCGCCCGCGGAGCCCTCAACAGGAGGAAGACAGGAGCGTCCATTATTTGATGGGCCGGATAAGGTTGCTGGCCCATTTCGGATTGACCATGACTGGAGTCAAGGCCACGTTCATTATGCGAGGGGTGCAGCCGCTCCAATATAGGGGCCACCCCCTGTGGGATTTCAACGGGGAGAATGACGCCACCCGTCATGGCCGCAGGGCCGGATCGGCCGAGATCCGTGAAGATCCCGTCCGCCTGCATAAGGGGGAGAAGGAGGACTTCCTCCAGACGAGCCCATTGAATGGGTTCTCCATGAATAACCCTGGGAGCTGGGTAAGCGGACGTTTATTCATCCGAGCCATGCTTTCAAAGTTAAGTGCCTTACTTTATGATTTTGACGCAGGAACTGTGTCGGGATGTGGAGGGCATACACAGTCCGGCTCCACAACCCGAGGACCCGGGAAGATCCCTTGACCCGGCCTCCGAAGAGGATCCGGACATAAAGGTGGAGCTAATTGACGGGGTGTTCCACCAACTCAGCATGGACAATGCTCTAGTCGCCATTACGGCTGACTACCCCGGCTTATCTCCGGCTTCCCAGGTAATTATGACCGGAGTCCTGACACCATTACCTCGTCCTTGTGTATTTCTGACCACCGTATACAACGGTGTCTTGCAGGAGGTGCCTTCAAGGCGAAGCCGAACCCGCGGCGGCTGACCAACAAGGGTCAGTCCGGCCCAGCAGACGGAAGAGGGGTGCGGTGCGAATCGAAACGTCACCGCCATGGTATAGCTCGCGACCGTTGTTTAGGAAAAAGATTCCTAGGAGGTGTATTAATGCTCATGAATTTTCCAGGAGAAAGAGCGCTCGCCGGACTGTGCTCGGAGAGGTTGCCAACCAAGCCTCCCCAAGCCAGGCTCCAACACCTAGTCCGGAGGGGGAGGCGAGCGCATGGCGCTAGCCGGATACTCCTCCAACGGAGGATGCCGACAGGCTGTCCGCCACCAGGTCTGAACTGGAGAGCGCCATGAATCATAGGCGTCGCCGGATAGTTCTTCGTGACGCGTGTTTCTCCCCAGAGGCGTTGAATGCCTTTAACGCGGGACACGTGCACCTCCGTGCCGCTCAAGATGGTTTAACCACAGCCACGGAGCAGTATGTAAAAGACATATGGGTAAAGGATTTTAATAGTTGTATATGCCAGTAGCCCCCGAGACTTAAAGTAGTTAAAATAACTGATTTAAGGATCATTTGATATGCAGGATCTCACGGAGAAGAATGCCCAATTGTCTCAAGAGCTACAAGGCAGCAAGGCCCAACTTGAGGCCGCACTAGCCGCCACAGGAGGAGACACTGAGACCCCCTCTGGTAACACATATTTCAAAAAGATAAGCAGTGTGCGGCGTGCGTATAAGTCTGACAATAATATTGCAGATGTTGCGGACTTGATCCGGACAAGCAACACTATCAAGGCCACCAAGGCCGGCGAGAAGGTGCTTATGAAGGTGCAGCGGAGAGGAACAAACACCAAGATGCCCACACCCAGCTTGGAGAAGAGCTAAAGGTGTTCGGGCCACCGTGCAGCTCCGTGAAGGAGAATCAGCGGCTTGCCGCGGCATCTATAGTAAGTGCTTGAGCAAACTCTTTTGAAAAGAAGAGTTCAGCGAGGAAGTCAATTGACAGAAATATGTCTGTAGGTGTGCTCACAGGTCGCCCTACGGAGGAAATGCCCGGTTCAATGGGTGACCAACTTCCCGAGCTGGTGCAACTGCCGAACGTGTTCGGCAAAGCGATGAGTGGCGCCATCCGTGCCTTATGGCCGCAAGGCCTCCCACCCGAGGGCCTTGGAGAGCTTGTGGAGAAGCTTCAGGGAGCACGGCAGCGCTTCCGTTTATGGAAGATATCGGCCTGCCGTCATGGTGCCAGGGAGGCCTGGGCCATGGTGAAGACGCGGTACAAGAAGGCGGATCCAAACCACATGGCCGAGGTTGGACCTGTGGGGCCCGATGGGAAGGAGATGCTTGTGAGCTTAGTGTACGACCAAGTAGAGTTGGCCGCTAAGTATTCCCAACGGGACTGTAAATTAGACAGCCTGTTAGACGGGATTGAGGAGGAGTACAGTCAGTCGATTTGACGATGTATTTTAAATGACATGTAAAATGCCTTCTAGCCGGATTTAGATCGTTTGTCTTTGCTGACCTTTTCGCTTCAACCTCGGGACCCTAGAGTCTGGAGTGTGTCCGAATACATTCTTGGTGATGAAAAAACCGGGGCATGCATGGAGACCAGGCGTAGGGGTCATTAGTTCTTTATCAGACAAGTGCCCAACTAGTTATGTTATATTACATGGTTAGTAAGAAACATCTTCTAGGGAGAATAGTTCCGTTAAGGGTTCCTTTCCCTGGGAGGCATCCCTAAAGTGCATGTCCGGACTACGAAAAGAGCAGGAAAACATCTGGGGGCAGATAAATAAGTAGGTAAAAAAAATCATCTTTCAAGTCACCGACCGAATATTCCCTTAAATCGCTTAGCTTTGCTTCACCCAAGATGAGGTACACATCCGCCGACCAGCAAGAATAATCGCAGTGGTGCTCCTTTACCTCCTAGCCGAACAATCGGGAACGAGGGTTAAGCACAGGAGCCAGGAAACCCAGCTTGGCCAAAACTTAAGTCATATCGATGCATATAATGGTGAATAAAAGGTACATGCGGAAGTTTGACACATGTGTTGGGCATAAAGCCCGTATAAGTAAGCTTCTGTTATAGAAGCCCCCAGGTATAATGAGTGCGGGTAGCACATCAAGTGTGTGCGAACAATGAGCACATCGGCTGAGGGAGTCCTGGACTAGGGGGTGTCCGGATAGCCGGACTATCAATATCCGCCGGACTCCCAGACTATGAAGATAGAAGATTGAAGACTCCGGCTCGTGTCCGGAAGGTACTTTCCTTGGCGTGGAAGGCAAGCTTGGCAATACGGATATGTAGATCTCCTACCATTGTAACCGACTCTGTGTAACCCTAGCCTCTCCGGTGTCTATATAAACCGGAGGGCTTTAGTCCGTAGGACACAACATTACATCTCAACAATCATACCATAGGCTAGCTTCTAGGTTTAGCCTCTTTGATCTCGTGGTAGATCTACTCTTGTACTACCCATATCATCAATATTAATCAAGCAGACGAGGGTTTTACCTCCATCGAGAGGGCCCAACTCGGGTAAAAACATTGTGTCCCTCGCCTCCTGTTACCATCCGCCTAGACGCACAGATTCGGGACCCCCTACCCGAGATCCGCCGGTTTTGACACCGACATTGGTGCTTTCATTGAGAGTTCCTCCGTCGCCACCGATAGGCTCGATGGCATCTTCAACCATCAACGCTGTCCAGGGTGAGACTTTTCTCCCGGACAGATTTTCAGATTCGCGGCTTTGCATCGCGGGCCAATTCTCTTGCCCATCTAGAGCAGATCGAAGCTACGCCCGACCGTCGTCGATTCGAAGCTTGAACTTCACGGACGATGACGCGGAGACTTGATCTTCGACGGAATCGAGCCACAATAAGCGCGCCACAATCGTGATTATGGGCATGATCTAGCTCGCCACGGACAAGTGCTTTGGTGGTCAGATCAGATCTGCTCCGCCACTAGCCCGGGCCGGTTGCCCATGTCGAAGGCGGTGGATAGACGCGCCCGGGGCTTCCACGGCGATGGAGCCAATACCAATCTTGTCCCTCGCGAACTCGTGATCCCGAGGCGCCGACTCGCCGACTCGAGCCTCCCGCGCCGCCAATTAAACCGGATTGGGCGCGGTTATGGAATTCACCGCCATGACATCTTCCAAGACTCGCTTTTGGCGATATCCTGAATTCTCTGAAGCATCTCTCACTATCAGAGAATCTGGCCGGACTATGGCGGGGCGGTTGGAGTTCGGATGACGAAGAAATTCAGAGCCCACCCACCACCCACTTTATAGCCACTATCGAAGATTTAACCGACATGCTAGACTTCACTCCGACGACATCGACGCTATGGACGGCGATTTATGCCGAGATTTATCAGACCCAGCGCCACAGGGCACCGGAAGGCCACCTCATCATACGACGCCTACATGGTGGATACCCCAAAAGAAGGGATGGCGAAAAAGCAGCGGAGGAAGATTCTCTAAAGAAGCAGCCCAAACGCCGGCGGCGTGGCGCCGCCTAAATCCCGCCACAACAAGAATGGAGATTCCGCACGGAGACAATAACACCGGAGAGTGCCGAAGACGATCCCTCCTCGCAAGACTCAGCGGGGAGGACGCAGGCAAGCCCTCACGACGAGCGGCATTTAAGGGGTTGAGGATGATAACTATATGCCTCCCTCCAAGACGAAGCAAGCCTCAACGATGATGAATTCGTCATACCCGAGGATCCCGTCGAACAAGAACGCTTCAGGCGCAGGCTCATAGCCACGGCAAATAGACTAAAGAAAAAGCAGCAACAGCTCCAAGCTGATCAAGATCTGCTAGCCGATCGATGGAATGAGGTCCTCGCGGCCGAAGAGTATAAACTCGAACTCCCCTCCAAAAGTTACCCAAGACGCAAGCTGCTCCCCCGATTAGAGGAGGAAGCATACATACCTTCATCACCAGCGCATGACATGGCTGACCGACCACCCCGTGGCCGCGACAGAGAGGCATTCGGGCCCCCAGCCAAGACCGTACCCCGGCATCGATCCAAGAGTACAAGGCCAAAAGGGAATGCGCCGGACTTGTGAGACATATTGGAGGACAAAGCAAGACAAACCAGATCCATCTATGGATCACGTGGGCGCCCTACGACCCACAACGAATACCGTCGCGCCGGACATAACGCCGGCCGGGCGAACATAGCGCATAACGCCCCTCGAGCTGCGCCGCGATATTGCTCAATACAGGGCGCCAGACACCCGTTATGCTTCACCGATGAAGTAATGGATCATCGATCCCAAGGGTTTAAACCCAGAATATCGAATCTTACGATGGTACAACAGACCCCGCGGTGTGGATTGAAGATTATCTTCTCCACATCCATATGGCCCGCGGCGACGATCTCCATGCCATCAAATATCTCCCACTCAAGCTTAAAGGACCAGCTCGGCATTGGCTTAACAGCCTGCCCGGTGAGTCAATTGGGTGTTGGGAAGACCTGGAGGCCGCGTTCCTGGATAACTTCCAAGGTACATATGTGCGACCACCAGACGCCGATGACCTAAGCTACATTATTCAGCAGCCAGATGAGTCGGCCAGACAATTTTGGACACGGTTCTTGATGAAGAAAAATCAAATCGTCGACTGTCCGGATGCGAAGGCCCTTGCAGCCTTCAAACATAACATCCAGATTTAATGGCTAGACCGCACCGGGCAGAGAAGCCAAATCCATGGCAGCCCTCACATCGTTAATGACCCGCTTTTGTGCCGGAGAGGATAGCTGGCTAGCCCGCAGCAACAATCTCCGCAAAAATTCTGGCAGTCCGGATACTAAGGACAACAACGGCAGGTCACGTCGAATCAAAAACAAGCGCCGCATTAACGGCGACGACAAAGAGGATACGACAGTCCAAACCCGGTCAACGGAAGAAGCCATTTAAAAGAACAACTCCGGGTCCGTCCAATCTGGACCGAATACTCGACCGCTCATGCCAGATACATGGCACCCCTGAAAAGCCAGCTAATCACACCAATAGAGATTGTTGGGTGTTCAAGCATGCTGGCAAGTTAGTTGCCGAACACAATGACAAGGGGCTAAATAGCGACGACGAGGAGGAGACCCGGCCGCCGAACAATAGAGGACAGAAGGGTTTCCCCCCACAAGTGCGGACGGTGAATATGATTTACGCGACCCATATACCCAAGAGGGAGAGGAAGCGTGCACTACGGGATGTCTATGCGATGGAGCCAGTCACCCCGAAGTTCAATCCATGGTCCTCCTGTCTGATCACTTTCGATCGAC
This sequence comes from Aegilops speltoides, assembly GCA_021437245.1. Classification (NCBI taxonomy): domain Eukaryota; kingdom Viridiplantae; phylum Streptophyta; class Magnoliopsida; order Poales; family Poaceae; genus Aegilops; species Aegilops speltoides. The sequence goes on from CM038145.1 coordinate 323,527,748, forward strand.
GAGACCATCCGACCAGCATACGCCATGGCGGATTCGCCGCATTGGTCTTAGACCCAATCGTCGATGGATTTCACCTCACAAGAGTCCTGATGGACGGCGGCAGCAGCCTAAACCTGCTTTATCGGACACACGGTCGCAAAATGGGCATAGACCCATCCAGATCAAACCTACTAAGACAACCTTTAAAGGTGTCATCCCAGAGTGGAAGCCAATCAGACAGGCTCACCACACCGAAGTGGTCTTCGGATCCCGGATAATTTCCGGTTAAGAGTTAATCTTCGATATAGTCTCGCTCAGAAGCGGCTATCATGCCTGCTTTCGGACGAACCGCGCTTGTAAAATTCAACGCGTACCGCACTATGCATACCTAAAGCTCAAGATGCCATCGTGGAGTCATTACGGTCAATGGGAATACGGAACGCCCTCCGAACGGAGGAACATACAGCGGCTCTCGCGCGTAAGTCTGAGCAGCCTCCTCGGCATTCTCTAGTCCGCAATTAGAAAGCCGGATACATCAAAGCGCCGCCGAGCAACACTAACTAAGACCACCGGCGCGATCGAGCATCGCCAGAGTAATGCGGCCCCACCCTCGCCCGCATGATCGCAAGAATAACACTCGCGACATCATTACGCTTTGGAGATACCATGGGCGCAGGGAGGGCTTGATCACAAGGGACAAAGAGTGCGGCTCGACCACACCAGTATTCATGCGGCGCCCCTTTGGGTTTACTTTTTATCTTTTCTTCTTTTTATGTATACATGACTCTGTTAATCGAAGCCTTGTTCGACGGCAAGACTTGCGAACTCACGATGCAACATCGGATCAAAGAAAGCTGCGACGAACACTCAGGTGGTCTCCATTACGAGCATTAAATTCGATTACATACACCAAGTCTGCAGCTTATCCCTGGAGGGGGACATGTTAATTTAGTCCAAATCCCTTGCTTACCGCACTATTTGTATCAGTCCGCTTTATTCGCCGACCTTCTTTCATAAATAACGCAGAACCTCCTTTTTGCAAGCAAATTACCTTTTTATTGCAATTGCGTTACCTCTTATATATGTTCATTACATGACATCTTGCACCCGTATACTTTGGTACGGCCGAATACGCCAGGGGCTTCTGTTCCCCGGATTATGGTGTAATTAAGTCCGAACACTTTCACAAGTGCGGCACCCCGAACTTATAGCATTATATGAATCAGCTCGAATCATGTCTTGGGTCAATAGTTGGGTTTGCCTGCTCGCATGTTTTGGTACCTTACGCCCGCCCGTCGGCTAAGGTAGCACTGGAGAACCATCACGATTGCGCCCGGTTGAGCCGGGTTAACGCCTTTAGTGGAGAAAGCTAAAAGCGATCGCATGATAAGGCGAGAGACTGGTTGCTGTTCGAGAGGTTCTTCGGGTCCCTAAAGACTGATGCCGCTTGAGCGAAGTTCGGATGATGTCCGACGAAGCGTGGATAGCGCCGGATTCGGTCTTCCGAATACCAGGGCTTCACCAAATTTAAAATTATAGAATTCTATGGCTAAGTGAGAGTGTTCAAGCATTATAAGTCCGGTCGCCTTGTTCGTCGTGTTGAGCGCCTCCTAGATGGACCCAATAATGGGAACAAGAGTGCTCAAGTTTATCACCAACACCCCAGCCCTTGTAGCTTGGGGGTGAAGCCAACGACTTGCCATCTCTCGATTTTACAAACGGCCGCATGTAAGGTAATATTTTAAATCCAATAAGCGTTGCTCATGGCGCATATAAACGAAGTTTTCAGCGCACAGGATAAATCCAATAAGCGTTGCTCATGGCGCATATAAACGAAGTTCACTCAAAGATTACATTAAGGGGGCACTCATCTGCAATATCGCAGGCTCCCTTCAGGACAACTTTATAATATCGCTCCAGCGTGCGATGCTCCTTGCCCGGCGGTGGCGGATCCGTGAGAAGCTTCTCCGCATCCAGTTTGCCCCATTGCACCTTTATGCGGGCAAGGGCCCGACGAGCGCCTTCAATACAGGCGGAGCGCTTGATTACATCCAGCCTAGGGCATGCATCCACCAGCCACCGCACTAGGCCAAAGTAGCTGCTGTGCATGGCTCGTCCAGCCACACCGGACTATGAGGCCCTTCATGGCCTCCTCAGCTGCCTTGTGGAGTTCGACCAGCTGCTTCAGCTGGTCGCTTGGGGGCACCGGATGGCCAGCCTCAGCGTACTCCGATAGAATGCGGCGATAGAATGCGGCGGCATCAGATGCACTACGCGGCAGATCTGCAAATGCCCCTGGAGAGCTCCGAATTCGGGTAAGTATCCGGTAATTTACATTAACATGCTTGCTCTGCATGAAAAACGCCTTACCCGCCGCTATCTTTTTCATGTCCTCTACCTCCCGATGGGCCTTCGGGCCTCGGCCTTGGCGGACTTAGCACTTTCGAGAGCCGAGGCAAGCTCGCACTCTCGAGTCTTGAGTCACGCCCAAACTCTCATGCTTTTCCATGAGAGCCCGGAGCTCTTGCCGAACTTCCCCACCAAAGCCGCCGCTTGCTTTTCTCGCTCCGCCCGCTCGGTCGCCGCATTACGCTCGCCACGGACACGGCATCCTTCGGGGCTGCCACCTCGTTAGTGGCCCCTGCAAGAGACATATTATCCTCATTAATTTTGTTTGCAACCAAAACCCTTTTCTCAGAAGGTACTTATTTAAAGTGGTGTTATTCACCTTCTTTTTCCTTGAGCTGCCTTTTGGCATGGCTGAGCTCTTGCTCCGACCGCTCAAGCTCCTTCTTCAGCGCCTCAACCTCCGCCGTTAGTGCGGCAGAGGTCAACAATGCAGCCTGCAAACCCATATTGACATATTTTTAGCAACCTCACAGATATCTTGTTAGATCCTTAGTCCGGCTTTTCTTTCCAACACCAACTAAGCATCGGGCTACTGTCTATGCGGTATTACATTACATTATTTTAAACTTCTTACCTCAAAGCCCGTTAGAAGGTTGTTGCAAGCTTGGTCAGCCCGCCTTGGCGAAGCTGGACCTTCTCAATCACCGCACTCATGAGAGTGCGGTGTTCTTCCTGATGGAAGCGCTTTTAAGCGCCCAAGAAGTTATCCGTGCCTCGGTTGGGCGGAGGCCGCCGGCGCCACGGTCCTGCCCTTCTTTGAAGGGCCGCTTGCTGGACTCGAACCGCTCACGGGTTCCGAGGTAGAGTCCGCACAAAGTCCGGAGGACGCTCGACGGCGCCGGAGCCTCCTCCAGCGGGTCCTCTCAGGATTCCGCCGCGTCGTCCTCGCCGACGCGGGGGTAGAGGCATCGGGATGGAATTTACATCCGACGGCGCCAAAGACCCGCCATCGAAGTCGGGAAAATCGCCAACGGCCGGACTACGCCGAATGCGGCGTTAGAAGGACACTACATGGCATATAATGTACGGCATATAAATGATCTGAATACTTTACGATCCGCCGGACGCTTTGCCCTTGAGGCCATCTTCCTCGCCAACATTGATGTTGGCGAACCGTCCGGGGATAGTTCTCCCCTCTTGACCCTTCGCCGCCCGATTGGGGAGGCCTTCCTCTTCTTCTCTCCTCCTCCGGAGAGAGTACTCCTCCTCCTCCTCGTCGAGGAGGAGTCCTCGCCGTCGTCGGACGCTTGATTCGGAACTCTTTCGAGTCCCGTGGCCACCTTCTTGGCCTTCTTCTCCGGCACCACGTGACGGTGCCGAACCAGCAGCCTTGCTAAGTGGGCATCCACCGTTCTTCCGCATGGGAGCCGGGCTGATAAGCAGCTTGGCCTTCTCCATCCATCTGTCAAAGGAAGATGCAGATTAAAAACCTCGCTAGAGTCAATCTAACTACTATAAGTGTCCCGTAATGGGGTCGAATCACTTACCTCGTCGGCCGGAGATCGCGAGCTGAATCCATGGTCTTGGTCATGGATGCGGGGTTTCGCGCGCCTTGAACAAGACCCTCCAGACGCCTTTCAGACGTTGTATCAAGAGCCCGCTCAACGCCCTGGTGTTGTTCCGGATTAAACTCCCACAGATTAAATGCCCGTTCTGGCACGGGAGAATCCGCGGAGGAGCATGACTGACCACGCCGACGAGCCGGAGCCTATTGCTCACCAGCTTCTTGATGCATGCTCAAGTCCCGTCACCTCCATCGATCACCCCACCGCAAGCCCTTCTCTTTCCGTGAGGTGAGCTGCGTGGGGATTCCAGATCTAAATTCGGGGCCGCCGCCCATGTAGGCTCGCGCGCTCGGTGATGTAGAACCACCCCGATTGCCACCCCTGACGAAGTCCATGAAGGTCCCTTCTAGTTAAGGGACGCTGGGCGGCTTGCCCAACATGGCGCCCCGATTCCGCTTATGCCCCCTTCACAACCTTCGCTTGACGTTGAAGGTCCGGAGCCACAGCCGAAGTGGGGCGGATGCAGAGAAAGGCCTCGCACACGACGATAAACGCCGAGATGTTGAGGACGAAGTTCGGCGCCAGATCGTGGTAATCCAGGGCATAGTAAAACATGAGCCCCCGGACGAATGGATGGAGCGGGAAGCCCAGTCCGCGGAGGAAGTGGGCAAGGAAAACGACCCTCTCATGAGGCCCTGGGTAGGGATGAGCTGCCCCGCGTCGGGCAGCCGATGCGCGACATTGCTGGAAAGGTATCTGGCGTCACGCAGCTTGGTGATGTCCTCCTCCTTGGCGGTGGAGGCTAACCATTTACTTCCCGCTCCGGACATATTCGGAGAAAGGTCGAGGCGAGATGCGCAAGCTTGGGCGTTGGAGCTTGAGTGCGCGGAGACGGATAAGCAAAGGAGGAAGAAGGCGTAGGTGAGAAGGTGAATCCTTATCCCTTATATATAGGCGGACAAAACTATGCGTCCCTCACCGGCCTGGTAAAACTCGCTTATCTCCCAAGCGCCACCATCAATGGCGCGGTTGGGTTACCCACGCACGTATTGATGAGAATCCCGGAATAAGGGGAACACGATCTCTGCTTCGACAGGACGTGCCAAGGAAACCGCTTCGCTAAACGTGCTGAGGTGGTATAGTAATTCAAACAAAGGGCTTGGTGGCGGTGTGATGTCACGCCGCCTAATACGTCAGCAGATTGAATCAGTGTATATGTTTTGTTCTCTCTACGTTTGGAAGGTGAAATTTATTTTGCAGAGCCGGACACTATCCTGTTGTTCATTATCTTCTCCGGATTATTCAAGGGAGGAACCCGCCTTGCAATGCCGAACATTATGCACGCCGGACTTATCATCATTGAAGACTGGTTCAGGGCTACCGAGGGAGTCTCGACTAGGGGTGTCCGGATAGCCGGACTACCAATATCCGCCGGACTCCTGCATCACGAAGATAGAAGATTGAAGACTCGCTCGTGTCCAGAAGGTACTTTCCTTGGCGTGGAAGGCAAGCTTGGCAATACGGATATGTAGATCTCCTACCATTGTAACCGACTCTGTGTAACCCTAGCCCCCTCCGGTGTCTATATAAACCGGAGGGCCAACATTACATCTCAACAATCATACCATAGGCTAGCATTCTAGGGTTTAGCCTCTACAACCTCGTGGTAGATTAACTCTTGTACTACCCATATCATCAAGATCAATCAAGAAGGACGTAGGGTATTACCTCCATCGAGAGGGCCCGAACCTAGGTAAACATCATGTCCCCCACCTCCTGTTACCATCCGCCTAGACGCACAGTTCGGGACCCCCTACCCGAGATCCGCCGGTTTTGACACCGACATTGGTGCTTTCATTGAGAGTTCCACTGTGTCGTCAAGATAAGGCTTGATGGCTCCTTCAATCATCTTCAATGATGCGGTCCAGGGTGAGGTTTTCCTCCCCGGACAAATCTTCGTATTCGGCGGCTTCATACTGCGGGCCAACTCGCTTGGCCATCTGGAGCAGATCGATAGCTACTCCCCTAGCCATCAGACCAGATTTGGAAGCTTGAACTATACTGTCGACATCCGCGAAGACTTCATCTTCGACGGATTCGAGACCATGTCAGGTGCGCCGAACAGTGACGACGAGCATGACCTAGATTTGCCATCGGATAGTGTTTGGGGGATCACACCAGCGGCTGCGCCGGCCCTCAATTCGGAGCAGATCGTGCCACCCGAGGACGGGCGGATTGACCCCACCACAGAAGCTGCACACTCAGCGGTGATGGAGCCGAACACTGACCTCACCTCTTATGAGGCCTGTGTCATCGGACCCTCGGACTCGTCTCCGGCAATAGGCTCCGAACCGCGTGCGTTCGTGCCCATAGAATCTGATTGGGCACCGATCATGGAGTTTACCTCCATGGATATCTTTCAACACTCGCCCTTGGGTGACGTGCTAAATTCATTAAAGTCTCTCTCTTTGTCAGGAGACTCTCGGCCGAACTTTGTACAGCTTGAGTGGGAAGCGGACGACGAAGAAATTCAGTCCCCACCCACCACCCACTTGGTAGCCACTTTCGATGACTTAACCGACACGCTTGACTTCGACTCCGATGACATCGACGGTGTGGACGACGATGCAGGAGAAGAATAGGAACCACCGCCTAAAGGGCGCTGGAAAACCACCTCATCACACGATATATACATGGTGGATACACCAAAAGAAAACAACGGCGATGAACGGAAGGATGCAACGGAGGATAATCCCCTCAAGCAGCAACCAAAGCGACGACGTAGGCGCCGCTCTAAATCCCGCCATAGTAAAAACAACGATAACAGCGCAAGAAAGAATAACACCCTGGTTTACTCCAAAGGAAGCGACGACCCCATGGACCCAGCGATGGAGCAGGATGAGCCAGGGGACGGTGAACATAGTCCAGAGCCAGTGTCTGATCACGGCGATGCCGAGGGTAAAACTCATCAACCTGTCTCCGGAGAGGAGAACAGTCCGGACGACGATGCACTCATCATCCTGGAAAAACTCTTGGAGCAAGAGAACCTCCATAGAAGGCTTATTGCCACCACGAGAAGCTTGAAGAAGTAGAAGCAAAGGCTTAAGGCCGCGCAGGATACGCTCAACCGCAGATGGAACAAAGTGCTCGACACTGAAGAAAAAGACGGTGGCGATCGCCACACAAAGAGCTACCCAAAGCGCAAGCTGCTGCCTGAATTCGATGACGAGTCCATAGAGCCCATTCAGCCGAAAAATAAAACGGCCGATCAGCCAGACCGACCACCCCGTGGCCGCGACAGAGCGGCTAAGGACGCCGCACATAAGTCATCACATGATTTTATGTGAGTACCTGGACAAAAAAGCCGGTATGGCCAGGTCCATTTATGGATATAGGAAGCGCACTCCGGCACAGGATCATGGCCGCCAAAGTGACCATACCGACCGAATAACCGCTCGTAATCAACACCAAACACTAAAACCGTCAGAAGAATGCCATGACCAGATACAGGGGTGCCGCACACACCCTGTGCTTCATCGACGAGGTGCTGGATCATGAATTTACAGAGGGATTCAATCCCGTGAACATAGAGGCATACGACGGAACGATAGACCCTGGGGTCTGGATTGAGGACTTTATCCTTCACATCCACATGGCGCGCGGAGATGATCTCCATGCCATCAAATACCTACCCCTCTAGTTAAAAGGACCAGCTCGGCACTGGTTGAAAAGCCTCCTCGCAAACTCAATTGGTAGTTGGGAAGAACTTGAGGATGCTTTTAGGGCCAATTTTCAAGGGACCTATGTCCGACCTCCGGATGCAGATGATTTAAGTCACATAACTCAACTGTCTTAAGAGTCAGCCCGAAAGATTTGGAATAGATTTCTCACTAAGAAGAATCAAATCGTCGACTGCCCGGATGCCGAAGCCTTAGCGGCTTTCAAGCATAGTGTCCGGGACGAATGGCTGGCCAGACACCTCGGCCAGGAAAAGGCAAGGACAATGGAAGCCCTAACAAGCGTTATGACCTACTTTTACGCGGGCGAGGACAGTTGGCTGGACCGTAGCGGCACCAGCGAACCAGGCACATCCGAAGTCAGGGATGACAACGGGAAGCCGCAACGCAATAAAAACAAGCGTCGAAACAATGAAGATAGCCCAGATAACACGACGGTCAACACCGGATTCAAGGGCTCTCGACCCGGTCAACGGAAAAAGCCATTCAAAGGCAGCAGAGATGGACCGTCCAGCCTAAACAAGATTCTAGATAGATTATGTCAGATCCCGAGAAACCTGCAAATCACACCAATAGAGAATGCTGGGTCTTCAAGCAGGCCGGCAAGCTAAACGTCGAACACAAAGGGAGCGAGACACCAAGTGAAGACGAGGATGAGCCTCGCCAGCCGAACACTGGGGGACAGAAAAAATTCCCACCAGAAGTCAAACAGTGAATATGATTTACGCAACACACATACCAAAGTGAAGGCGCAAACGCGCACTCCGAGACTTATATGCAGTAGAGCCCGTCGCCCCCCAAGTTCAATCCTTGGTCGGCCTGCTCGATCACTTTTGATCGCAGGGATCATCCGTCTAATATCTGGCTCGGAGGATCAGCTGCCTTGGTGCTCGACCCAATAATTGACAGATACCATCTCACCCGAGTCCTTATGGACGGAGGCAGTAGTCTTAATCTGATATACCAGGACACTGTCCGCAAAATGGGGATAGACCCGTCAAGAATCAGCCAAAGCAATACTACCTTTAAAAGAGTAATACTAGGCGTCGAGGCCCGCTGCACGGGCTCTCTAGTACTAGAGGTTGTATTTGGTTCTCCCGACAACTTCAGAAGCGAAGAATTAGTCTTCGACATCGCTCCATTCCGAAGCGGCTATCACGCACTACTCAGAAGAATGGGCTTCGCTCGTTTTAATGCAGTACGGCACTACGCTTATCTTAAACCTAAGATGCCCGGTCCACGTGGCGTCATCACAGTTAGCAGAAATACAGAGCAAACACTGAACAGCCTCTCCAACCAAAATAAATGATCGGTCGTCAAGACCACGGACACGGTTAGATGAGTCCGGCGCACCACCAGTTGTAACAGCCTAGATAAACCTGAGCTTGGGTCGATGGATATACCCCCATAGGTGGTGCTAGGGGCTGCCTGCGTGTAAAAAAACCCATAATTTGGCTTGACCCTATTAATACAATAACAGATTGCATTTTCATGGTTCGCTCAGAATAACCAAATTTTTGCACGAAGTCTTTCACCTGGGTTTTTCCTTTTTACAGATGATCATCGTGCTACACCCTTCCAGGATACGGCACAACGGAGACAAAGGCACAGACGTGCAGCAGGGCCCTGCTCAAAGGTTTCTTTTTAGATTAAGACCCTGCGTAAACCTTTTTTTTAATGTCTCTTGTTGCTTCATACCCTCCGGACACATAACACAACCGTGAGGGATACTGGTGTTATTGGCATTTTGTCACGCCAGACTAATGCATGTACCTGGAAACTTAGGGCTCATTATCGAGGGCGTTACTCAGCCCAATATATGTCATAAAGTCCGAATACCTTAGGGAGTGTTCGGCATCGCGAGTTTGGCCTTGTATGCATCAGCTCCGAATCATGCCTTTGGTTAATAGTTGGGTTTGCCCGGCTCCCGTGTTTTGCTACCTTACGTTCCACTCTATCGGCTAAGGTGGCACCGGGAGAACTACTGCGATTGTGCCCTAGTTCATCTAGATGAGCACCTCAGTAGAGAAAGCCGAAAACTGACTGTCATGATATAGCGCGAGACTGGTCAACCACTCGATGACTCAGGGGAATCTTCGCGATTCCTCCGCATTAACGAAGGACCAGTTTCCCGGCCATGTACGTACGCACACCGTATTCGGATGAACGCGGAAGTACCAGGGGCTATATAGTAGCCCCACCATCAAACTCCTATGGCTAAGTGAAAGTGTTAACGCTATATAGTCTGATAGCCTTGTTCGCCGCGCTATCACCTCCTTAACTGACCAAGACCTTGGATCAAGTGTGAGTACGCGCTTTCCCGAACACCCCCGCATTACATGCGTGGGGGCTGAAGCCGATGACTGCAAACTTTCAGGATATATATATATACATAAATGGCCGCACAGGAGGTACTATAATAATTTCTGGCAAAAGTATAAACACAGCCTTTATAATCAAAATAGCATTGTTTTTACAATTCAGATACATGTCACTCGAACATGGTACTCTTCAAGCACTGAGCCTCTATCAAACAGGCGCCTTCTAGGACTTCTTCAAAATAGTGCTCGGCCGGGTCCTGGCCTCCCACTGGACCCCGGGTTGCAATAGCGGTGGCCTCCATCCCTGCCCAATATGTTTTAACACGGGCAAGAGCCATCCGCGCACCCTCTATGCACGCTGACCTCTTCACAGCGTCGATATGTGATATAGCACCAAGGAATCGTTGCACTAAACCAAAATAACTGTCCAGCCTTGGTCCCTTCGGCCAAAGATGATCCACGACAGACCTCATAGCAAGCCCGGACAACCCGTGGAGCTCAGCCCACTCGTCCATTTGTTCATTCAACGACAGCGAACGCGTCGGAGCACTGAACTGCGACCAGAACAACCTTTCCACCTCATGATCTTTCTGATCTTTTAAAAACTCAGTCGCATCAACAACACTCTTTGCCAAGTTCGAATGCGTGTCTGCAACACTCCATAATTGATCCAGAGGGGCATACTTCGAATCTCCAAACTTCATCCGCAACAAAAAGGGTCTCCCAGCCGCGATATCGCCGGCTTCATGAAGCTCGTCCCTTACCGCTCTAATTTCAGAGCGAGTTTCCTTGGCTGCTTCCAAGGCCTTCTTCAGGTCGGCCGCTTTCGCTTGGCTTTCCTTTTCAAGGAGCTCATATCGGTCAGCGGCATCTTTTAGCTCAACAGCCATCTTGGCTATTTTATCTTCGCTCTGGCGATGAGCAGCCTGTTCGGCTCTTAACTCTTCGGTCGCCTTTAGGGCGGCCGCATCACTTATCCTGGCTTGTTCCTTGGCTCGGGCAAGGTCCGCCCGAAGGGTATCCACGGCAGTAGCAACATCTGCAGTCACAACATATTATAGATACTAGCATCATGCTCCTCTTAATTTTTGCTGACCACTCGAAAATACATACCATGTGCCTCGTCAAGCCGCTTGTTCACAAGCGCGATGTCGGCATCCGCCATGTCAAGCTGTCGCCTCAGTTCAGCAATATCAGCAGTCCGGCCAGCCACCGGACCCTCAGCCGCATGCACATAAAAGCAGCGCGATCATTACCTAGGATTATGATCCTCAAATTGCCGCCTCGGGTCGGCAACCAGAGTATCAGGGGCTACTATCTATATAGAGCACACCTAGTGTGTGCGGTACTGTTAAAAATACACATATATTACTTGGTGTACCTCAAAGCCTCTTAACAGGCTCGTAAAAGCTTCAGTCAACCCGCTTTTGGCGGATGAAATCCTCTCAACCACCGTACCCACTAAGGCACGATGCGCCTCTGAGATAGCCGCTTGCTCCAGAAGACCCATCAGTTTGTCCGGTTGTGTACCGGACAGTCCCGGACTCTTTCTGTTGCTCTCCTTTGGAGTCGAATACTCTGGACTTCAGGAGGCCGAAGAGTTAAGTTCTGGCCTTTGCGGATCAGGAGAAATCCTCCGTGACGACACCTCAGGGTCGTCCGCCCCATGAGGCGGGGTGGAAGGAGGAGGCGTTTTGCTCTCCATCATCTTCGGAAGAAGATCCCCCGAAGACGAACTCTGTTGAGAAGGGCTACGAGCCGGACTTCAGGATATATGTCTCGGTTATTGTTCTCAGAGGTGAAGCAGGATATATTTAACAAAGTACTTTTGTTCACTTACAGCTCGGTTGAGGGCTTCCCCCTTGCGGGCGTTGTGCGGTAAGAACGCCCTCTGGGGCAGGGTCCCCCTGGCGAAGGTTTCTTCCCTCATTTGGAAACTTCTGTTTCCAAGTCTTGAGAGGCGGCCCTTTCTTTCCTTGGGGAGAGGGGATTCTGGATTCACCTCCCTGATTATCCTCCTTCGCGGAGACACTAATTCCCCCAGTTTGGATGTGTAATGTGTGAAGCCCACTTTCGGCTTCTTTATTCCTCCCTTCATCTTCTCCCGATGGCACTTGATAAGGGGCGTGCTTAAGCATCCTGGTTAGTACAGGATCCGGTGAGCCTCCGGCAAGGGGGGCCGAACACCTAATCCTCTCCGTCTTTCTTATCCAGTCCTGGCAGAGAGAAATTTTTTCAGAATGATGTTGTGACAAATAAAAAGATAGCATGTTCGGTCATGGAATTACTTACTTGAGTATCTGGACGGTTGCAGTTGTGACCCGCATCCTCGGTGGTGTCCGGACACTTTATTCGTAATCCGAAGAACAATCCATACATCTCTTTAAGCGTCACACTGAAGAATTGTTGAATAGTTCCCAGTCCTTCCGGGTTGAACTCCCACATACGGAGAGATCGACGCTGGCATGGCAGGATCCGACGAACTAGCATAACTTGCATTACCTTGACAAGACTGACATCCCTCTTGAGGAGATATCGAATGCGGCTTTGGAGTGTTAGCACGTCATTAACTGGACCCCAATCCAGCCCCTTGTTGACCCATGACGCCAGTTGGGGCGGAGGGCTCGAGCGAAAGGCGAGGGAGGCCGCTCGCTTTGTACTTCGGGGAGCTGTGATGTAAAACCACTCCCGTTGCCATAAATCGGACACCTTCGGGAAGGAACCCTTTGGCCATGCGGCGTCAGCGCCTTTGCTTATTATAGCACCTTTGCACTCTGCGTGTCGCCCATCGATCATCTTCGGCTTCACATTGAAGGTCTTGAGACATAAACCAAAGTGCGGGGTGATGCGGAGGAAGGCCTCACACACGACGATAAATGACGAGATGTGAAGGATGGAATCTGGAGCGAAATCATGGAAATCTAGCCCGTAATAGAACATGAGCCCTCTCACAAAGGGATCAAGACTAAAACCTAGCCCTCGGAGGAAGTGGGAGACAAATACAACACTCTCATTGGGTTTGGGAGTGGGGATGACCTGCCCTTGAGCAGGCAGCCTGTGTGGGATTTCGGCGGTGAGATACCTGGCCTCCCAAAGCTTCTTGATGTCCTCCTCTGTGACAGAGGAGGCCATCCACCGGCCTTGAAGGCTGGATCCGGACATGGTTGAAGGTCCGAAGCACTTAGACTGAGCCTTGGGTGTTGGAACTTGAGGTGGGGGAAGAGAAGGATCGAGCTTGGGGAGAAAAGGACATGCCTTGGCCCCTTTATAAAGAGGGTTAATATCAAGCGTCCTCCGCGTGGCCGTTTGGAACTTGCCTAAAATCGAGGAGTCATACTAACAAGCTCGGTTGGGTTACCCACACCCGTATTGATGAGAATCCCTTGATAAGGGGAACACGATCTCTGCTTCAACTAGACGTGCCAATAAAACTGCCTCGCGATACGTGCAGTAGTAGGCTCGGAAAAATGGTTTGTATAATAACCGGGCCGCAGCATGATGTCACGCTATGAAAAAGCTGCCGGGAGATTAGATTTGTGGAATATTGTACTCTTTACGGTGGCATCTAGAATTTGTTTTGCAGAGCCGGACACAATCCTTGTGTTCAAAATCTTCTATGGACTATTCAGAGAAGGAACCCGCCTTGCAATGCCGAAGACAATCTGCACGCCGGACTCATCGTCATTGAAGCCTAGTTCAGGGGCTACTAAGGGAGTCCTGGATTAGGGGGTCCTCGGTCAGCCGGACTATATACTTTGGCTGGACTGTTGGACTATGAAGATACAAGATTGAAGACTTCGTCCCATGTCCGGATGGGACTCTCCTTTGCGTGGAAGGGAAGCTTGGCGATTCGGATATGTAGATATCCTTCTTTGTAACTGACTCTGTGTAACCCTAGCCCCCTCCGGTGCCTATATAAACCAGAGGGTTTAGTCCGTAGGACAACAACAATCATAATCATAGGCTAGCTTCTAGGGTTTAGCCTCTATGATCTCGTGGTAGATCAACTCTTGTAATACTCATATCATCAAGATCAATCAAGGAGGAAGTAGGGTATTACCTTCATCGAGAGGGCCCGAACCTGGGTAAACATCGTGTCCCCCGCCTCCTGTTACCATTAGCCTTAGACGCACAGTTCGGGACCCCCTCCTGAGATCCGTCGGTTTTGACACCGATAGTCATCCATATATGAGTATATTGACTTAGGGGCCAAATGAGAACATTTGATCATAGGTCATACTCATCGTTTAAGCACAGGTGGGGTTACCACTTTTACATAAAGCATTATTGTGTTCACACCACTAGAGTTGCTTTAGCTCAATTCTTAGAGCACATCTCCCCCTAGATGTGACATCCCCCTTAGAGGGGAGAACTAACCTTGGGTTTTGTCGATGATGACTTCATGTAGATGTTCAAGATGTGGATGATCAATGTGGATGTCGATCATTTTGAGGAATCCATTGGATTGAGTTGCACTTTCAGTACCTACATGGGTTAGTCTCACAAGGAACAAACAAGGATATCCATAGACATAGAGTGAAGTACACATATGATGATGTCCATGGAAGCATTTGGTTACCTTGTCCCTTGACTTACCAACAAAAGGGTTTCTGAATCCTTGAACTAGTGCAAGATATGGAAGTTCATTGCACTTGTCCTTGCCAAAATATAGATGAGTGAAGAATGTTGGCAGAGTCACCCTCAAGAACTCTCTAGTTCTTCTTTGGGACCCACATCAACTTGTTGATGGGAATCCTTGGAGTTGTGGTCATACTTGATGAAGTAGAACTTGATGTAGTCTTGGGAACCCACTTGACCAAGGCTTTAGGAGCTTCTTCAAATGCATCAATCTCATCTTGAAGCTTGTACTTGCCTTTTTGTTTGTGGTCTTGTGGTGGAAGATCATCTTGAGCGTGTGTTCCCATGAAAGAAGTAGGGTCATACTTCTCTTGTTGAGAAACAAACTTTGTCTTGGGATATTGATCTTCTTCCCACTCAACTCCATTGGAACTGAAGTTTCATTCAAAACCAACACCTTGATTCTTCCGGTGCCTTCCTTGCTTGCGTACAATTTATTCAAATATCTTACTTCCGGCAAGGCTCTTGTAAACACCTTTCTTTATAATTCCCTTCAATAAGCTATTTTCTTGCTCAAGTGTAACTTGGCTAAGAGAATCATTAGTGGAATCAAGAGAACTACTAGAAGCAATAGGATTGGATTTAGCATGATTATTGTTACTACTAGAACAAGAATCTTTCTTGCTCTTGTTGCTAGATTTTACTTGTGGCATGTAAGTAGACAAGAATAAATGCTTGGCAATGTAAGAAGAACTTTTCTTTCAAAGATCATCATTGATTGCTTTTAAGAACCCATGTTCTTGCTCTAAATTGAGCTTTTCAAAGCGTCGCTTCTCATGAGTCTTTAAAAGCTCTCAATGATCCTCTAAAGTAGTTTCATGAGCCAACTTAAGAGTGTTTAGTTCTTTAGTTAGTTGCTCAGTCTCCTTCTTATCATTGTCATTCCTTTTTTCTTGATTATCATGATTAACATCAATTTCATCATAGTTTTCATCACTAGTGTTTTCAAACAGTAAATCATCATCACCTAGGAAATCATTTTCATCACTATTGAAATCAACATACTCAGGGTGTGATACCTGGGGGCCTTTAGCCATGAAGCATCTTCCAATCCCTTCATTTGGTGAGTCAAATATGTCGTAGGAGTTGGATGACACAAGTGCAAGACCGACAACACCTACATCTTGAGTATATTCGGAGACAGAGTGATGACTTCTCCTGGAGTAGTTGCCGGAGTCGGAACCGGATACCCATTCACCGACGTGAGTTTGATGTCTTCGTCTTGTGTAGCTCTTTGATGACTTTTCCTTATTTTCCGAAACCTTGCTTCTAGAGGGTCTTCGTTCATAATGATCATCCCTACTCCTTCTCTCTCTTGGTGGTGATTCATACCTTTTACTTCTCATTTTAGGTCAGTCTTCTCTTCTTTTGTATGGAGTCATACACTGATTGGAGTAGTGTCCGGGTCTTCCACAATTGTAGCAATTGCAATCACTACTAGAAGATCTTTTGTCATTGTAGGACCTTAACATGGAGCTTCTCTCTTTGTTTCTACTCTTGTAGAACTTTTCGAAGTTCTTCACCATTAAGCTCAATTCTTCGTTGAAGACTTGTTTCTCACCTGATGTCGTAGGAGCATCACATGAAGCTTTATATGCACCACTAGACTGGTTGTGAAGCTCTTCCTTATCCTTGAGTGACATCTCATGAGCAACAATTCTACCAATGACTTCTGTTGGCTTGAGATCTTTGTAGTTGAGATCTTTGTAGTTGGGTATCATATTTTCCATCCAAGGCTCTTTGGATCTTCTTGATGATGAATCTGTCGGTCGTCTCTTCGCTTCCTAAGCTGGCAATCTCATTTGTGATGAGAGAAAGCCTAGAATACATTTTAGTGACTGCTTCACCATCCTTCATTTTGAACTTGTCAAATTGACTTTGAAGCGCATCCAAATTGGATTCCTTGAGAGACTAAGTACCTTTGTGCATATCAACCAAAGTATCCCAAATTTCCTTTGCATTCTCAAGACGGCTAATTTTCTTGAATTCTTCGGGGCACAATCCATTGAAGAGGATATCGCAATCTTGAGCATTGTATTGCAACATCTTCAATTCTTCTGCGGTCGCTTCACGATCCGGTTCTCTTCCATCCTCGAGGTATTCACCTTGCAAACCAATACGCACAATAGCCCAAACAGCAGGGTTATGACCAAGAATACACATTTTCATCTGATGCTTCCAACTAGCAAAATTAGTACAATCAAAGTAAGGACCTCTACGGTGGTAATTTCCCTCGCTAAATGCCATACTCTCCTAGCTTGTAAAACCAAGGATATGATCACCAAAATCTATGGAAATCAAGGAAAATGGAGACTAAAGCTCTGATACCACTTGTAGGATCGAAAGTAGGTCTAGAGGAGTGGTGATTAGACTACTTGACCAAATAAAAATCTAGCCTTTTCCAATTTTAAGTCTTGGCAGATTTTAGCAACTTAGCACAAGTCAAGCAATCAACCTACACATGCAATTATAAGAGTGTATCAATGGAAAATAAACATTGCATATGAAGGTAAAGGGAAGGGTTTGGAGAAGGCAAACGCAATGTAGACACGGAGATTTTTGGCATGGTTTCGATAGGTGCTGCTATCGTACATCTACGTTGATGGAGACTTCGACCCACAAAGGGTAACGGCTACGCGAGTCCATGGACGGCTCCACCCACGAAGGGTCCACGAAGAAGCAACCTTGTCTATCCACTATGGTCATCGCCCACGAAGGACTTGCCTCACTCGGGTAAATCTTCACAAAGTAGGTGATCTCCTTGCCCTTACAAACTCCTTGGTTCAACTCCACAATCTTGTCGGAGGCTTCCAAGTGACACCTAACCAATCTAGGATACATCACTCTCCAAAAGGTAATAGACGGTGTGTTGATGATGAAATCCTTGCTCTTGTGCTTCAAATGATAGTCTCCCCAACACTTAACTCTCTCTCACAGATTTGGCTATGGTGGAAAGAAGATTTGAGTGGAAAGCAACTTGGGGAAGGCTAGAGATCAAGATTCTAGTGGTAGGATTGGAATGACTTGGTCTCAACACATGAGTAGGCGGTTATCTCGCAGAAAATGAGTAGTGGAAGTGTAGGCACGTTCTGATGTCTTTCTCTCAAATGGAGATGGGGGTGGAGGGGTATATATAGTCTCCACACAAAATCCAACCGTTACACACATTTGACCCAACTTGGTCAGACCGAATAGAAGAACTCCGTGAGACCGATTCAGTTCCAAATGTGAATGTTAGGAATCTCGGTGGGACCGACATGATCAACTCGGTGGGACCGATGTGTTAGGGCTAGGGAAAAACCTCATCTCGGTGAGACCGATTTCAACAATGAGTAAACAGAGAGTTGGTGAGACAAACTCGGTGGGACTGATCTCTCATTTCGGTGAGACCAAAAAGTTACGAAGGGAAATAGAGAGTTTGTAATGCCATCTCGGTGAGACCAAGAGTCGTATCGGTGAGACCGAATTGTCTAGGGTTTCTGGTAGTGGCTATGTCAAATGAACTCGGTGGCGCCGGGTAGATCAAATCAATGGGGCCGAGTTTGACTTTAGGTTTTGGACATATGTGGAAATGAGAAAGTGGTTGAGGTTTTGGAGCAATAATACTAAGCACTTTGAGCAAGTAGACCATTAAGCAACACCTCATCCCCTTTTAATAGTATTGGCTTTCCTATGGACTCAGTGTGATCTTGGATCACTAAAATGAAAATGAAGAGTCTTTAGCATTTGCCAATCTTTGTCCTTAGCATTTTTAGGGGTCCACAGCTCTAGTCCATGCCATGCCAATCACTGACCTTTCTGAAATATTTAACTTGAATGGATATTAGTGAAATGATCTATATTGTTGTTATAATTACCAAAACCGCACGGGGATTAGTTGCACTTTCAACTTAATACATGAGAAACATACAAGTGTTGTATTTCCAAGTTCTCAATCATGCTTGGTTTGGATAAATGGGTTTTCCATGTGGCTTGAATTAATCTTATGAATCTGCAATGTGCTTATTTTTCATCAACATATTTTACTGATAGCATGCAAACCCTCAATTAACCTGATGACTAAATACCTTATATGCGTTGCAGAGAAACAATGGGAAGCACTGAGGTTTACAATCGAGGTTAGCATTGTCTAATAGCACATTATTGTGCAATTGCAGGAACCATTCTAATATTTAGGTTTTTAACAATTTGGTCTTGCACATGTAGGTCCTGCTATGAGAGGTTTTGACCCACTGTTCGACCCTTTTTGCATATGGGAAATGAGTTGTCCATGAATATCAATCAAGTCAAGAAACTCAGAAAGATTGTTAGGATAAACAAATTAGCGACAAAAAACAACAAGATCTTTGTGTGTACTATGAAGAAGACATCATTTCACTACAAGATGGTACTAACTATTATACCTTTCCTTTTTTATTCCTTTGCCCCATTTCCAATATAGAGAACATATTTATGCACATCCTTGTTTTCAGGCCTTTCCAAAGCATTTCACTAATGATTACCTCTCAAGCCACCTCTATGGTCAGGAGGTGAGGAATGTTTTCATACAACACCCACGATTCAATATTGAAGTGTTCCTGAAGAGGATGAAGGATGGATGATCAACCATCCACAGGCACTGACCTAAAGTTGCAAAGACCTTCAACATGAATGAAGGCTCAATATCCGCCTTCCGCTTCAGCAGTTTTCCAGATGAGATGCATTTGTCTATGTACTGTCTATCATGCTAATTTCGAAAGGTTCTAGAGGTTGCATGTGAAACTTGGTGCTTGTGCAGTTGTGTAATGGGGTAGCTGAGTGCTGAAGCTATATCATGTTGTACTCTGGTGTATTTCAATTATGAAATCCTGCTTCCTTAATATGGAAATGAAATATATTATGTGCTTAATATGAATGTCAATCAGATAAATAAATGGATTGTTAATAATGGGGCAATTAGCCTACTAATTGGGGTTTTCTATTGCAAACGGTTATTGAGAAAACACCGTGGGCGATGACCTCACGCAACCCACACAGTTTTTAGGAATAAACCGTGTTGGATGCATGAACAATTTTACACGACATCCTATTGAAAATTGTTTGCGTTAGGCCACCTAGTGCAAATGTTTACCACATAAAAATTATGTCTGATGGACAGCTTTGCCACACAGTTTCTTCTACGCACTCTATGTGATGCATTCAATAATGCAAACGATAAAATAGTTAATATTGTGTGCAATGGCAACACTATCACAAACGATTTAACGGGGCAAATTGTGTGTGGTGTAGCTGCGAACGGAAACGTTTTCCTTGGAGCAACTTCGTGGGATGTATATACGAACGGAAACATTTAGCAGGGACTGACTGTGTGGGATGTGCTTATGATAGGAAACGATTTTGCATGTATAATTGTATTTTTAGCACTACTGTACATATAACTGTATTTGATCGGTCACCGGTCGCACATGACCTCATTTTGCCGAGCGTGTGTGCCAGGAGGGCTTATACAGTTTCTCGGTCGTATGGGAAGGACCCCCCTATCAGAGTCACTCACTAGGTGACGGTTCAGAACATCATCGTGGAAAGGGGTTAAAAACCGTTTGTATAGCGCCTCGTTGTACCAGTGACAAGATCACTCCAAGTAAAGCAGTTTTCGGGAACCACAAAAGTACCAAGACTGGGATGACATGAGCCAAGTAGGTGTGGTCCTTGAGAGTCACTACAAAGCAGTAGGTAGCTTATGATGCTGATGGAGGAAAGAATCATCGAGTGGAGCTGACGAAAATAGGCAGTAAGAAATGGCAAAAGGTTTTCTCAAAGTTGAAATCGGTAACACCGATATGGTTTCCGTCGGTGACTCCGATATGATAGAATAATAGAGGGTGCTTATTGGTGAGACCGAGCTAGTCCATGTCGGTTGTACCGATGGTCTATATACAAGGAAACCTTGTATTTTGGTCGAGCCAATATGTTTGGATCGGAGGGGCCGAGTTCAATGTAGAGTAAAGATTTTGTCAACTCAGCTCACTTGGCAAATGAAATCTCACAAGGATTTGCAAGGAATTAGCAGAAAGATTTGCAATGAATTAAAACCAAAAATTACAGATGAAAAACGAAAAATTGAAAAGAGATCTATATGAAGTTTTTTTGTTTATGAGATGAGAGGGACACAATGGCAAGAAAAACATACAAATGGAAAAAAAATCAACTTAGCAAAAGAACACTAGAGAACTTCATCTAGAAGAGGTCAGAGACAAGGTCACCTATGTTAGAGTATATTGACTAAGGAGTCAAGTGATAGCACTTGATCGTAGGTCATACTCATCATTTAAGCTCAAAATGGGGTTACCATTTGTCGTTTAAGCATTTTGATGTATTCACATCTTGTTGAGTAGCTTTAGCTCATGACTTGGAGCAAAGCTTCTCTAAGATGGAATGACATACCTTGGGTAGGTGTGTCGATCTTGATCATGTAGTTGAACTTGTGTTGGATGCTCAAGGTTGATGTTGTCCATCAAGAGTTGGGAGCACGACTAGTAGTTTGAGTTCATCTTCCTACATGGGTTAGTCTTGCAAGGAAGAGCACTTGTATATCCAAATTGACAATCATGAAATATGACATATGGAAGTAGTCAAACGATATGCATAGTGAGTTCATGCTTCCTTGTATTCAACAACCAAATCATAGGAACTTGGTGATGTAGAAATTGCTCAAAATGTGAGTGACTTGCAATCTCATAGATTTAGGTTCATACAAGTACCTACAAGGGTTAGATAACATGCAAGGGTACAAGTATAGATCGAAGACATCTGATCATCATCATAAGAGAAATATCAAGGATTAGTCATAATAGGCTCAAGTTTGAGGCATGTATCCAAATGGAGCTTCTACTCCAAGTTTGAGGCATCAATGATATTCAATTCACCTCTCAAACGGCAAAATAATTTCTCATCAAGAGATTTTGTGAATATATCCGAAAATTGCTTATCGGTTCGAACATGCTTAAGATTGATGTCTCCTTTAGCAACATGATCGCGAATGAAATGATGATGAATTTCAATGTGCTTAGTTCAAGAATGTTGCATGGGATTGTGACCAATCTTAATAGCACTTTCAATGTCATAAAGCAACGGAACATGTTTCACATGTATCCCATAATTCTTAACGGTTTGGGCCATACAAAGTAATTGAGCACAACATGATCCGGCGGCAACGTATTCCGCTTCAGCGGTGGATAAAGATACCGAGTTTTGTTTCTTGGAGGACCAAGACACAATGGATCTACCAAGAAATTGACAAGTACCCGAAGTGGAATTTTTATGAACCTTGTCACCAGGATAGTCCGAATCGTAGTAGCCAACAAGATCAAAATATGACCTCTTAGGATACCAAATGCCAAAGTTTGGTGTATGAATTAGGTATCTCACACTTCTTTTCACGGCCTTAAGATGACACTCTTTAGGGGGCGCTTGATATCGTTCACATATGCACACACTTAGCATAATATCGGGACGGGAGTGATAACCCACAAGTATAGGGGATCGCAACAGTTTTTTAGGGTAGAGATTCAACCCAAATTTATTGATTCCACACAAGGGGAGCCAAAGAATATTCTCAAGTATTAGTAGCTGAGTTGTTAATTCAACCACACCTGAAAGGCTTAATATCTACAGCAAAGTATTTAGTAGCAAAGTAGTATGGAAGTGGTAACAGTGGCATAAGTAACAATAGTAGTTTTGTAGCAATCGTAAAAGTGGCAACAAAAAAGTAACTATGCAAAGATCAATATGTCAAAAGCTCATAGCAATGGATATATGCTGGATAATTATGTCAGATGGCATTCATCATGCAATAGTTATAACCTAGGGTGACAGAGAACTAGCTCCAATTCATCAATATAATGTAGGCATGTATTCTGAATATAGTCATACGTGCTTATGGAAACGAACTTGCGCGACATCTTTTGTCCTACCCTCCCGTGGAAACTAAGGGATATTAAGGCCTCCTTTTAATAGAGAACCGTACCAAAGCATTAGCACTTAGTGAATACATGAACTCCTAAAACTACGGTCATCACCGGAAAGTGTTCATACTATTGTCACTCCGGGGTTGCCGGATCATAACACGTAGTAGGTGACTATAAGTTGCAAGATCGAATCAAGAACTCGCTTATATTCATGTAAACATAATAGGTTCAGATCTAAAATCATGGCACTCGGGCCCTAGTGACAAGCATTAGGCATAGCAAAGTCATAGCAACATCAATCTCAGAACATAATGGATACTAGAGATCAAACCCTAACAAAACTAACTCGATTACATGATAAATCTCATCGAACTAATCACCGTCCAACAAGCCTACGATGGAATTACTCATGCACGACGGTGAGCATCATGAAATTGGTGATGGAGGATGGTTGATGATGATGATGGTGATGATTGGCCCTCTCCGGTGCCCCGAACGGACTCCAGATCTGCCCCCCCCCCCCGAGGAAGAATAGGAGGTGGCGGCAGCTCCATATCGTAAAATGAGATGAATCCTTCTCTATGATTTTTTTCTCCCCGAACATGAAGATGGAGTTGGAGTTGAGGTCGGTGGAGCTTCGTGGGGGGTAGGGCGCGGCCCCACCCTTGTGGACTGGTGGTGGGTCCCCTCTTGTTGATTCTTTCACCAATATTTTATATTTATTCCAAAAGTATTCTTTGTGAGGTTTCAGAACATTCCAAGAACTTTTATTTCTACACAAAAATAACACCATGGCAGTTCTGCTGAAAACAACATCAGTCAGAGTTAGTTCCATTCGAATGATGCAAATTAGAGTCCAAAACAAGGGCAAAAGAATTTGGAAAACTAGATACGATGGAGACGTATCAACTCCCCCAAGCTTAACCCATTGCTTGTCCTCAAGCAATTCAGTTGACAACTGAAAGTGATAAAGAAAAACTTTTACAAATTCTGTTTGATCTTGTTGCAAATATCTAAAGCCAGCATTCAGGTTTTCAGCAAAGATTATGAACTAACCATATTCACAATAACATTTAGGTCTCACGTTTACTCATATGAATGGCATAATCAACTAGTGAGCCATAAAAATAAAACTCGGATGACAACACTTTTTCAAATCAATCATGATATGATATAACAAGATGGTATTTCGCTAGCCCTTTCTGAGACCGCAAAACATAAATGCAGAGCACCCCTGGAGATCAGGGACTGACTAGACGTTGTAATTCATAGTAAAAGAGATCCAGTCACAGTCATACTCAACACCAATTAATAGAAAAGCATACAAATGAAAGTGGTGCTCTCTAACTGGTGCTTTTTATAAGGTGACACCTCAACAATAAAAGTAAATAGATAGGCCCTTCGCAGAGGGAAGCAGGGGTTTGCAGAGGTGCCAGAGCTCGGGTTTTTGAAACAGAGATAAATAATATTTTGAGCGGCATGCTTTCATTGTCAACATTGCAACCAAGAGATCTCGGTATCTTCCATACTACATATATTATAGGCAGTTCGCAAACAGAATGGTAAAGTTTATACTCCCCCACCACCAACAATAACACTCCACGGCTGGCCTAAAACAACGGGGTACCGTCCAAATAACAACAATCCTAAGGGAGTTTTGTTTGCAATTATATTTTGATTTGATTTGAGCATGGAACTGGGCATTCCGACTACCAGCCATTCTCTCATGAATGATGAGCGGAGTCCACTCATCGTGAGAATAACCCACCTAGCATAAGATACTGATAGCCCCTAGTCACTACATGAGCGATTTGGGCATACAAAACAGATTATCATTTGAAGGTTTAGAGTTTGGCACATGCAAATTTACTTCGAACGGCAGGTAAATACCGCATATATGTAGGTATGGTGGACTCATATGGAACAACTTTTGGTTTATGGAAGTGGATGCACAAGCAATATTCCCGCTTAGTACAAGTGAAGGCTAGAAAAAGACTGGGAAGCGGCCAACTAGAGAGCGGCAACAGTCATAAACATGCATTGAGATTAACTAGCAATTAAAATTAATCAACACCGAGTGCAAGCATGAGTAGGATATAATCCACCATGAACATAAATATCGTGAAGGCTATGTTGATTTTGTTTCAACCACATGCGTGAACATGTGCCAAGTCGATTCACTCGAATCATTCAAAGGAGGATACCACCCTATCATACCGCATCACAACCATTTTAATAGCATGTTGGCACGCAAGGTAAACCATTATAAGCTCCTAGCTAATTAAGCATGGCATGAGTAACTATAATCTCCAATTGTCATTGCAAACATGTTTCATTCATAATAGGCTGAATCAGGAACGATGAACTAATCATATTTACAAAAACAAGATAGGTTGAGTTCATACCAGCTTTTTCTCATCTGAATCATTTCATCAAATATCGTCATTATTGCCTTTCACTTGCATGATCGAACGGTGTGAATAATAATAATAGTGCACATGCACTAGACGAAGCTGGAATTTGCAAACATTTATTCAAAGGAGAAGACAAGGTAATATGGGCTCTTTGTTAGATCAACAATAATGCATATGAGATCCGCTCAACATTTTCATCGTGGTCTTCTCCCCTCGACACCCAAAGAAAAGAAAAATAATTTCAAAGAAACACACTGATTTTTTTTGGAGTTTTTATTTTCTTGAAGAAAGTAAAACAAGAACGAGAAAATTATTTACACGGGAAAGCTCCGAGCAAGCAAAAGAAGAACGCAAAATCTTTTTGGGGTTTCTTTAATACTACTACTAACTAAACATGGAAAGTAAACTAAACTACAACTAATTTTTTTTGGTTTTTTCTCAAAGTTTTTCAAACACACAAGAAGAAGGCGGGAAAAAGAAATAAACTAACATGGATGATAACCCACAAGTGTAGGGGATAATTGTAGCCTCTTTCGATAAGTAAGAGTGTCGAACCCAACGAAGAGCTAAAGGTAGAACAAATACTCCCTCAAGTCCTATCTGCCACTGATACGACTCTACGCACGCTTAGTGTTCGCTTTACCTAGAACAAGTATGAAACGAGAAGTACTTTGTAGGTGTTGTTGGATAGGTTTGCAAGATAATAAAGAACAAGTAAATATAAACTAGGGGCTGTTTAGATAAAGATGCAATAAAGTAAATATAGCAAGTGTGGAAAAGTAGTGGTAGGAGTTGTGAAATTGCCCCTAAGCAATTGACTACTTTACTAGACCGGTAATCACTATTGCAATTTTATTTGAGGGAGAGGCATAAGCTAACATACTTTCTCTTCTTGGATCATATGCACTTATGATTGGAACTCTAGCAAGCATCTGCAACTACTAAAGGTCATTAAGGTAAAACCCAACCATAGCATTAAAGTATCAAGTCCCCTTTATCAGATACGCAAACAACCTACTTACTCGGGTCATTGCTTCTGTCACTCATGCCACCCACCATAAGAAAATCATGAACATATTGTAAACCCTACAGCGGGAATCCCTCACGCTTGCGCGACACGGAGGGCACAATAGGACAGCACCAATAATAAAACATGCAACTCAAACCAATCATAGCAATTCATCAATCACCGATAGGACAACGAAAATCTACTCAGACATCATAGGATGGCAACACATCATTGGATAATAATATGAAGCATAAAGCGCCTTGTTCAAGTAGAGGGTACAGCGGGTTGTGGGAGCGTGGACCGCTGAATATAGAAGGGGGAAAGTGATGGAGATGCTGCTGAAGATGATGGAGGTGTTGGTGTAGATCGCGGTGATGATGATGGCCCCCGGCAGCGCTCCGGTGCCACTGGAAGCAAGGGGGAGAGAGCCCCCCTTCTTCTTCTTCTTCCTTGACCTCCTCCCTAGATGGGAGAAGGGTTTCCCCTCTGGACCTTGGCTCCCATGGCGTGGGAGGGGAGAGAGCCCCTCCGAGATTGGATTTATCTCTCTGTCTCTCTCTATTTCTGCGTCCTCAAATTCTGCCCTTTCACCATTTCTTTTATATCCAGAGATCCGTAACTCCGATTGGGGTGAATCTTTTGCCCAGAATTTTCTCATAAAATTAGCTTTCTTGCGGAAAAAGAAGAGCGTCAACCGCCTTACGGGGTGCCCAGGAGAGTCCATGGCGCACCCCCTGTCTCGTGGCCCCTTCGGCCACCGTCTCACATTGATTCTTCCTCCCAAAAATCACAAATATTCCCAAATAATTCTTCGTCCGTTTTTATCCCGTTTGGACTCCGTTTGATATTGGGTTTCTGCGGAACATAAAACATGCAACAAACAGAAACTGGCACTGGGCACTGGATCAATATGTTAGTCCCAAAAATAGTATAAAAAGTCACCAAAAGTATATGAAAGTTGAATAATATTGGCATGGAACAATCGAAAATTATAGATACGACGGAGACGTATCAATGGATAATACAATGAAAAAGTATGAACACCGAAAACTGGAATGAGTGCGTGAACATGAATGTAATGTCGGTGAGAAATACATACTCCCCCAAGCTTAGGCTTTTGGCCTAAGTTGGTCTAGGGCCACGGCTGGCCCGGTGGATATCTAAAGTTATAGTCGGGGTTGTACTGGGACGCGGTAGCTACTGCCTGAAGGGCTGCTTCATGGAGGTGAGAGGCCTCCGCTGTTCTCTAATACTCATTTGGCTCCTCTCTAGTTATAAAATATCTCCCATTTACTTGAAAGTTAAAGAAGAAAGGAGGAGGAAGGGTAATATGGACAGCACGCCGTCTGTCAAAGATTAGTCGGTACTGGAGGGATTGTTCGTTCCTATCAAGAAACTGGTAGCGTACCATATCATTATAATCTAGAAAAGCAGGTGGTAACTCAATGTCATTCCCGCTTATGGGTACACCAAGATAATTAGCTAAATGTGTTGCATAAATCCCATCAAATAAATCTCCTTCTTTAGCATTCAGATGTAACCTCCTTGCAATAATGGCCCTCAAGTTATATCGCTTGTCACCTAACACCACACACTTGAGGACACAAAGATCTAGAACGCAAAGGTCGCAATGCTCAAGCTTACCATTAATGCATCTACCTATAAAGAGAGAAAAATAATGTATGGCAGGAAAGTGAATGCTCCCTATGGTAACTTGTGTGATATTTCTAGTTTCTCCCACCGTGATCCTAGCAAGAAAATCATTGTGTTCAGCTTTGTGAAGCTCACTATGAATGCCACATTGTGGGATTTTGCATGCAGTATTAAAATCTTCAAGGTCCATGGTATATGATTCATCATATAGATCAAATAAAACAGTATGGGTATTGCGCTTATATGAAAATTCGAACCTCCACACAAAGGAATCAGTGTAGATGTACTTGTAAGTTTTTTCATCTCGCTTTTGCTTTTCTTTTCTGTATTTTGTATTTCTGTAACATTTAGCTCTTGTTCCTAAAGCTGATGCATCCACTAACAGGTTAACATCATGTCCTATGTGTTCTTTCTCAATCACGTAGAGCTGGGTAGAGAAGGGGTTCTTATTTGTTGTTCTTATATGCGCTATGTTATCATGCAGGTGGCAGTTGGGCCTATCTGAAGAGCAATAATGTAATGCTTTTGAGCTTAGGCACATGAAGTCGTATTTGAAAGGGGGCGAGATGATGTTTGTCAACACGAAACTGAAAAGGTTGGTCCATCATCTCTTAGCCATACATCCCATCTAGTTATGCGCCAATTTAGTTCTAGATAACATGCGCATGGAGAAACATCTATGCGAAAATACATGCATCTTCATCACTAGCATTGAGTTCTGAACTTCTGATAAGAACACTACCCTGTCAATCGACTTCCTTGTTTTGAGACCTTCCTTTTTTATTTGAGATCATTGTGTCTGAGACACTGACCACTTGGCCAGCCTACAATGGCTTTGAGACCATGCTACGGATAAGTTGCTTCGAGACCTGCTCTTTTTTTTAGCTGATTTCTTAGCTTACCACATTGCCTAGGTGGTATTACTGTACTACATATATAATGTATGCACCTGCTTGTGCCCTGTTTTCCTAGATGTGGCTCATACTGATTAATCTATGGACTGTCGTTTTCTTTACATTAAATCCATCTTAATTAAGCCGCCGGGGGTAAAATTTTGTTGAACTCATAAAGGATTATCTTTTAACCTGTATCACATGCCCATCTTGGTCTAACAATAGCACATGTGGGTTCTGGAGATATGATTAATACGGTTAATTAGAAAATTGTCATGTGCTTGGAATTATATGAATGTTACAAGTAATTGAAATAGCATGATGTGTTCTGAACCATTGCAAACTTATTATGAAATTGAAATCAGTGTGGTTTATTGGTAGATTATTGCTTTAGTATACAGAGCAACCTGTAGTCCTCAATCTTTATTATTTTGAGTATGTGTTTCTACTGATTCATGTTACCCTGAAAATTGCATGTGAAGGATCAAAAGGTAAATATGTAGTCATACTGCTAGACAACAACTAACTAGTCAGTTAGAAGATCTAAGTTTTGTCACTGTATGCTCAATTAAATTTCAACTACATTACATCATTTTCATCTCCCTTACAACTAGTCTAATCATTTCTTAGGAATGTGAAATGATACCGGAGGAATCGTGATCTATGGCAAGGGTGATGATGTCTGTGGCGATGATTGTCATGATCTATATGGCGATGAGCATTATGATCCATATGGCGATGGGGCTAATGATCTTTCTTCAGAAGACATGCAACAACGTGAACTTCTGAAGTTTTAGTCAATTTTAGCTTAGGCATAATGCTGCTTGGACCATTATATATTAGTTACTATTTTGTTTTGCATTTCAAACTTCCTAGATCGAGCATGATGACCAATGTAATTTGGATGCACGTCATTAGGGTTATGATATT
The DNA here is from genome assembly GCA_021437245.1 of Aegilops speltoides. Taxonomy (NCBI): domain Eukaryota; kingdom Viridiplantae; phylum Streptophyta; class Magnoliopsida; order Poales; family Poaceae; genus Aegilops; species Aegilops speltoides. Next base: position 323,557,182 of record CM038145.1, read on the forward strand.
TTGAGAGTTGCATTAAATATAATATATGTTACTTGGACATGTGTCGTTGTGCAATTATGAGATACTCCCTTCGTCACAAAATATAAGATGTTTTTTGACACTATCATAGTGTAAAAAACATCTTAAATTTTGGGATGGAGGGAGTATATTTGAAGTGGAAAGCACCTTGAGGGGTGACTAATGGTCTGCCATATAACAAATATCTCAAGTACAGAGACTTCACTCTCGGTGAATGTCTATATTGATGGTCTTTGTTGGGCTCTCAACAATAGGAATCCCCAAAGGGGTGTATACACAGCCGGCTATCATAATAGCTTTCGGTTTCATTCTCCTCTCGGTTATAACAATCCTTGAAGGACTTTGTTCTCCTCTCGGTTATAACAAACCCCGAAGGGTCAAATATACCGTCATCTATTGCGAAAGCCGATGGGAAGTAATAACAGGCAGAAAAATAAATATCCGACGGGGAACCGTCAGCTATAAGCGTCGTCAACTTTATGTGAGCCGGCTGGCGACTAAAACATGCCCGACGGCTCACCGTTAGCTAATTACCCTCGGAGAAGGTATTAGCCAACAGTACCGTCGGCTATGAGTGTAATGGCCGACCAAGCATAGCCGACGGGAGATTGCCGACGGTGTACCGTCAGTTATATGGAAATCCGACGGTGTACTGAAATATCCGACGGTAATTTGACCCTCGGTTATAATGAAAAATCTAGTAGTGTAAATGCCATAATAGGTAGGTATGGTGGCTGTTTTCAGGAAGGTAAATGGTGGGTTTATGGTACCGGCGAAAGTTGCGCGGTACTATAGAGGCTAGCAATGGTGGAAGGTGAGAGTGCGCATAATCCATGGACTCAACATTAGTCATAAAGAACTCACATACTTATTGCAAAAATCTACAAGTCATCAAAACCAAGCACTACACGCATGCTCCTAGGGGAAGGTTTGGTAGGAGTTAACCATCGCGTGATCCCGACCTCCACACATAAGGAAGACAATCAAGGAAACACCTCATGCTTCAAATTTGTTATAGAATGGTTACCATACGTGCATGCTAGGGGACTTGCAAACCTCAACACAAGTATTTCTCAAATTCACAATTATCCTACTAGCATGACTCTAATATCACCATCCTCATATCTCAAAACAATCATCAAAAATCAAACTTCTCATAGTATTCAACGAACTTTTTATGAGAGTTTTTATTATACCCATCTTGGATGCCCATCATATTAGGACTAGTTTTATAACCAAAGCAAATTACCATGCTATTCTAAAAGACTCTCAAAATAATATAAATGAAGCATGAGAGATCAATAATTTCTATAAAATAAAACCACCGTGCCCTAAAAAGACACAAGCAAAGCACTAGAGCAATATTGTCTAGCTCAAAAGATATAAGTGAAGCACATAGAGTATTCTAATAAATTCCGATTCATGCGTGTCTCTCCCAAAAGGTGTGTACAGCAAGGATTATTGTGGTAAACTAAAAAGAAAAGACTCAATCATACAAGACTCTCCAAGCAAAACACATATCATGTGGTGAATAAAAATCTGTCCTCAAGTAAAGTTACCGATAGACAAAGACGAAAGAGGGGATGCCTTCCGGGGCATCCCCAAGCTTAAGATTTTGGTTGTCCTTGAATTATCTTGGGGTGCCTTGGGCATCCCCAAGCTTAGGCTCTTGCCACTCCTTATTCCAAAATCCATCAAATCTTTACCCAAAAACTTGAAAACTTCACAACACAAAACTTCAACAGAAAATCTCATGAGCTCCGTTAGTATAAGAAAATAAACCACCACTTTAAGATACTGTAATTAACTCATTCTTTATTTATATTGGTTTTAAACCTACTGTATTCCAACTTCTCTATAGTTCACCCCCCCCCCCCCGATACTACTCATAGATTCATCAAAAGAAGCAAACTACACACAAAAAACAGAATCTGTCAAGAACAGAACAGTCTGTAGCAATCTATAACTTCCAAATACTTATGTAACTCCAAAAATTCTGAAATAAATTGGTGGACGTGAAGAATTTGTCTATTAATCATCTTAAAAAATAGTCAACCTAAAATCACTCTCCAGTAAAAAATAACAGCTATTCTCGTGAGCGCAAAAGTTTCTGCTTTTTACAGCAAGATCGCAAAGACTTCACCCAAGTCTTCCCAAAGGTTCTACTTGGCACAAGCGCTAATTAAAACATAAAACCACAACTAACCAGAAGCTAGATGAATTATTTATTACTAAACAGGAGCAAAAAGCAAAGAACAAAAATAAAATTGGGTTGCCTCCCAACAAGCGCTATCGTTTAACGCCCCTAGCTAGGCATTGAGATTTCAATGATGCTCACATGAAATACAACAACTGAAGCGCAAAGAGAGCATCATGAAACACGTGACAAACACGTCTAAGTCTAACATACTTCCTATGCATATGCATCTTATAGGCAAAGAAATTATCATAGCCAGCAAAAACTAGCATATGCAAGGAAGCGGAAAGAAACAATAGCAATCTCAACATATCGAGAGGTAATTTAGTAACAGGAAAACTCCTACGACCATATTTTCCTCTCTCATAATAATTACATGTATGATCATGTAACATCCCAATTTTCAATTTGGATGTTATACATAGATCATCATATGCATATCAAATTTATTCTTGCATTTTTTTGTGATCCTAGAAATCTTAAGCAACTCAAGGACCCAAGGAGAGAGTTGGAGGTTTCACTAAATTCATATTTGAATTTATTTCAAATTTTGAAGAAAGGATCAATTTGATTTTAATATTTTTCTCTCCAATTATTCCCAATATTAAAAATAAATAAGAGAAGATAATATGACTTCTTCAACCTAAGAGAAATATTGGAGAAAGAATTTTAAAATAAAATTATTTAGTTATTGGTATTTTATTTGTATTGGAAAAATGTTGCACTGTTGAAAATTGCATTTTAGTCCAGAAAAATGTTCATCTTGTCCTAAATATTAGGTTTGGATGGTGAAAATTGTTTCTGAAATTTTTAGAATCTTTTTTATATTTATTTAGGATTTTTCTCTTCAGCGGAATTATTTAAAAAAATTCGGACCGACTGGGCCGAAGCCCAGCCGAGCCAACCGATGCGGCGCCGCCTCCTCCGAGCGGGAGGAGTCCCGCCCGTCGCCGACGCTGCCAGGGAGTCCGGCTCGGACTCCCGTAGCCGGCCCCTCGCCCAAGGCACCCCGGCCCCTTTATATGCGCCGCCAACCCCGCCGCCTCCTCCACCCCACCCCGCCTCGCCTCGCCAAGCAGAGCAGCCAATGCCACCGCCACCGCCACCACAGCAGCCGCGCCGCCATTGCCGTCGTCCCCACCTCCTCCCGCCGCCAGCGCGCCCGACAACACCGCCCGCCGCCGCCGTCGTCGGAAAGCCGCCGTCGCCTCCTGATCTCGCCGTCGGACCGATCTCAGTTAACGGTATAAAACCGTTTGGTTCATTTTCGGTTTTTGCACTTAAGTTTGGTTCGGTATATTAGATCATTTTTTTGGTTTACTTATTTAACGAACGTTCATTTGTTCGTTCGTCTTAATGGACGGTTTTTGTCAGTTTAGTTCTGTTAGCAAACGTTCACGCCGTAGTCCTTTTCTTTTTAGTTTATTTTTGGCTAGGGACTTATCCACGAATAGTTTTATCGCAATTTAGCTCCTCATCTTAAAATTAGCATAACTTTTTACTCGTTTATCCAAATTAGATGAAACCAGCGCCTAAATCTTCGTATCGTTCTGTTCTTTCCAGTTAGTCTAGATTTGAACATGATTTTGGTACTGTAAAATTTGAGTTTAGTCCAGATTAGTAAACGATCTTGTTTCATTCATATTTTGAGTTTCGTTTCTCCGTTTGAGTTGTTTCTTTTTGCAAATTGTAGCTAATCACTTGTACCTACTATTAAGATCTAATCCACATCATAATAATGCTCTTAGGTTTTACTTTCTGTTAGTTTAAGCCGTTTGCTTGTTTCGTGTTTGATTTGGATCTTTTCTTGGTTTTCTCATTGTTTCGTTTGAGTGATTGCTTATGTATGCTACTGTTTGTCTATGCTAGATTACCTGGAGTGCGAAGCTTGTTACTATGAATCTCTGGAGTTTGCATATTGTCAGCAAGGCAAGTTACACTTTGATCATACTCTTCTATACCCAATTTTTACTATGCATTAGTATTCCCCCTCAAACATTTGCATGAGTAGGACTGGGAACATCTGGTTTTGTTGTAGTGCTTGAGGTAGGAACCTAATACCTTTTGATCACCCCGGGAATATACATTATGCTTATTTATTACTTAGCCATGCTTGTAGACGGGGATTGGATCGTGATTCACACATGGAAGTTTGAGAGTTATTAATCTTGGATAACATTAAGGTGGCAACTTTAATACACATCTGGGTGGATTGGTTGAGGCACCTGGGGAACCCAGTGTTGCCTATTTAAGGAAATCCTGGAGTACCCATGTGATTTTTTTTCCTTTGGTTTGCCACCCAGACTTAAAGGGATCATAAGATTATTCATGCTAGAAACTTCCGTGTGTAGCCACAAGCCATTATGGGCTCTGGCATAGTTGAGTAAGTTGCGTGAGCTCTTGAAGAGGTGGACTACTATATGTAGGGGAAAGGAGGTGTATGGTCCGCTCGGAGTAGAGATTAAGTGCTTCAGAAAGACTATATCTCGATCATCCGATCATGGATGTGGCCGAGTCTTGTGGGGAAAAGTGTGCAAACCTATGCAGAGTGTATAAACTAATCATGGTTAGCCGTGTCCCCGGTTATGGACATCTTGAGTATCTGGTACTTCAATTATTGATGTGATCTCATCACTTTACTTAATGAATTTATTGGGTTAATGATGATAATTTTAATTGGGATTTGAGTTGGGGTTACCTTCTTGAATATTGGGCAATTTGGGAGTAGTTAGATAAATTTATTCCATTGTTGTAGGGGAAAACTAGCTTTATGCAAAATCATAAACTTACAGCCTCCACCAGCCAAATATTGCATGTAGATATAGTTCTTGCATTTCATTGCTTTAAAGTGTAACTCTGCCAGCATATTCAATGTGCTGACCTACACGGCTGCAATGTCTCATGTTGCAGACTACTCAGACGATGAATAAGGTGTGATAGGTCATTGTTTTGCACTCAGCTATGCCGTTGGAGTTGATGGACTCATTTACCTTCGAAGCTTCCGCAGTTATTTAGTTTAGATGGCCTTTAGCCAAAATATTTTCTGTAATCATACTTTTATGAGGACTCGATGTAATAAGTGTGTGATTGAACTTTGTTATAATTCCTCGAGTACTATGCGTGTCAGCATTATCGATCCAGGGATGACACTGATGCATAGAGACTTCGGTCCATTCGGATCGTGGTCGCTACAAGATGGTATCAGAGCACACGCTGACTGTAGGGCGCGACCACTACAATAAGCCACATGATTTCTCTTCTCTTCTCATTTCTATTTCTCCTCTATTTCTACTCTATAGATGGCGGATCCCAGGAACAAGTTCACTCAGCCGGATGACGACACCCCTTTCGGACGACACTTGAAGGAAGTCACTAAGTACTTGAACATCGGACTACCAAGCTTCACGGGGACTTTCTCTACATCTGTACCAGAAGAGGAGTGCTGGAAGATCAAAGTCTGGGTACCTGGGAGGACATTTGCACCAACAACCGAGCCTATTGATTTCTACCTGGATGCACCAAGCTGGAGTATAGGAAAGAGCATGGAAGCCCATATCACCTTTGGACGCATATGTGAAGTGTATCACAAGGAGCTGGGGAACACCATTTATCAAATATGTGGCCGCCGAGAACACCAATTGCAGCCTACATTCAAGAGATGGGAGATCATATTCATCGACAAGAGAATCAACAAATTATCCACATGAAGATCAAGAAGCTGATAAACAGAAACACTGAGCTAGAAGAGGAACTCAAGTCTACACGTGATGGATATGAGGAAGAGATTGCCATACTACTCGAGAAGGATGAAGACCTGAAGAGGAATCTAGGACTACAAGTGGAGAATCACAAGCGAGAACCCGCCAAGGAGATCCATTCGGAGGACTACATCATCCTAGACGACACCGACACGGATAGTGATGCAAATGATGACAGAGATGACAACTACATTGACGAAGCTGGAGCAAATATTATGGAGTCTTCCTCTGATGAAAATTTCTAGATGACCACCATGTAACTAGTAGTATTCCTCCAAGTAGTTAGCAACGATCGAGTTTGTAATCATAGGTTAGATCGTTTGTGTGGATCTTGTGTGCTGTTGATTGAAGTGAATTGATTGTGTTTGTCTCATCGAGCACATAGGTATTGCATCTCTCTTAGACCTTAATTCTATTCTATTTTCTCACACCTTCTAACCCATCAGATGCCTCCGAGACATGACAATGGATTTGCATTCCCACCGAAGCTCACTCAGTTGATCCAGTAGCAGAATGCCTTGATGATACTAGTTCAGAACCAGAACCAAGGCAACAACAACAACAACAACAACAACAACAACAACAACAACAACAACCCACCACCACCACCCCCTATTGACCACTTAGCCCGTTTTCTAAGGTTGAACCCGTCGGTGTTCTCTAGTAGCACTGAGCCGATAGTTGCAGATGATTCGCTTTGCAAGATTGGAAGAGAGCTGACCACTATAGGATGCATAGATGCAGAGAGAGTGCGTTTTGCCGCACATCAGCTTGATGGACCCGCAACATCTTGGTGGGAGAATTTCACTGCCACTTGCCCCATTGACACTGTTACATGGGATCAGTTTCAGCAGGCTTTCTGCACTGCTAGTGTTTCAACAGGAGCTATGGGCATGAAGAAACGCGAGTTTCGCAACTTGCACCAAGGAGGGCGTACAGTGGGCCAGTATGTGGATGAGTTTAGCAAGTTAGCATGCTATGCCCCAGATGATGTAGCCACAGATGCCGCTAAGCAAGAGAAGTTTCTTGAGGGACTCAACGATGAGCCGAGCGTGCAGTTAATGGTGGCAACTTTCAACAACTACCAGGAGTTGGTATACAGGGCCCTCATGATTGAAGGCAAGCAGCAACAGATTGATAATCGCAAGAGGAAGTATGGACAGGGGAGGTACACTTCTGGAGCTCAGCAGAAGCCCTGTTATTCCCCGTACTCAGGAGGACATACCCACAACCATGGAGGACATACACATAATGGAGCAAGTTCACACAACCATAGTGGCCCCAAGAATGGCAATGGGAATGGAGGAAGGAGCAGCCAGAACTGTTCCAACCCCGCAATGCCAGCCAAGAGGGATCTGAGTCACATTACCTGTTTCAAGTGCCAGAAGACTGGACATTATGCCACTGAATGTCCTGAAGCAAAGAATGGAAATGGCAATGGAGGTTCCGCCAAGAAGCCCAATCCGTTCACCAAAGGTCAGGTGAACCACATCAGTACGAGGATCAACCCGACGCAGTTGTCGGTAAGTTTTTGATTAGTGCATTTACCGCACTTGTTCTTTTTGATACTGGTACATCGCATTCATACATATCAAGGGGATTTGTGGATAAGTATAAATTTCCAACCGTAGCCCTTAAGTCACCTATGTTAGTAAGTTCCCCAGGAGCGGAGTATATGGCTAGCAGGGGATGCTATCAGTTGCCAGTAACCATAGGTAGACATGTTTTCCCCATCGACCTGATTGTTCTGGAGTCACAAGGATTGGATGTGATACTAGGCATGGATTGGCTATCCAAGTTTGAAGGAAACATCAATTGCGCCAATAAATCAATTCTTCTCAGCACCCAGAGGGAAAAAGGATCAAGTATGTATCCCGCATGCGCTGAGGAGAACTCAAGTGAATTCATTATCAGGAGTTGTTCAAGAGGAAGTACCAGTGGTGAAGGATTATTCCGGCGTATTTCCATAAAAGTTACCAGGCATGCCACCAGATCGAGGCATTGAGTTTTTGATTGAGCTATTGCCAGGCACCGGACCAATATCAAAGAGACCGTATTGGATGCCCGCAAAGGATCTGGAGGAAATTAAGAAGCAGATTAAGGAGTTACTGGAGAAAGGTTACATTCGACCAAGTTCATCACCTTGGGGAGCCCTTGTGCTTCTAGTGGAGAATAAGGATGGATCTTTGAGGACGGTTGTTGATTATTGTGCGCTGAATGAGGTGACAATCAAGAACAAATACCCTCTGCCGATGATCAATGATTTTTTTGACTAGTTGTAAGGAGCTAAAGTTTTCTCCAAGATCGATCTTCAATCAGGTTATCACCAGTTGAAGATCCAAGAGCAAGATATACCTAAGACAACTTTTTCCACAAGGTACGGGCTATATGAGTATAATGTCGTTTGGATTGACTAATGCACCTGCCTATTTCATGAATATGATGAACAAAGTGTTTATGGAGTTTTTGGATAAGTTTGTCATGGTGTTCATTGATGATATATTGGTCTACTCGAAGAATGAAGAAGAGCATAAGGAGCATTTGCGTTTGGTTCTTGAGAAGCTCAGAGAACATTAGTTGTATGCCAAGTTCAGCAAATGTGAGTTTTGGTTAAAGGAAGTTGGATTTCTCGGACATATTATATCTGGAGAAGGAATAGGCGTAGACCGTACCAAGGTTGTTTCTGACACTAAGTGGTTGGCACCTACGTCAGTTGGAGAGATCAAAAGTTTTCTTGGACTCGCAGGATATTACCGGAGGTTTATTGAGAATTTCTCCAGGATTGTAAAGTCCATGTCGGAGTTATTGAAGGACACCAAGTTTAAATGGACTGAGGATTGTGAGGCCAGTGTTCAGGAGTTGAAGAAACGTTTGGTTACAGCCCCAGTGCTGATTCTCCCAGACCAACGTAAGGATTACCAAGTATATTGTGATGCTTCACGTCAAGGACTTGGAGGCGTGCTTATGCAGGAAGGAAGAGTTGTTTCATATGCCTCACGACAGCTTCGACCTCATGAGTTGAAGTATGCTACGCATTATATGGAGTTAGCAGCCGTAGTGCATGCGTCGAAGACGTGGAGACACTTTCTCATTGGAAACCACTATGATGTATGCACGGATCGTAAGAGTTTGAAATACATCTTCATGCAAAAGGAGCTGAACCTCGGGCAAAGGAGATGGTTGGAGCTCATAAAGGATTATGATATGAAATTGCATTATCATCCCGGAAAGGCCAATGTCGTAGCAGATGCGTTGAGCCGCAAGAGTTATGTTAACACGCTCATAACCGGAGATTACCTAAGGAGTTAGCAGATGATCTTCGAGAGCTATGCTTGGAGATAGTTCCGAGAGGTTATGTTGCAGCATTGAAAATTCAGTCCACTTTGTTGGAAAAGATTAGAGAAGCCTAGAAGTCCGACAAGGAGATTGCTGAGATAAAGGATAGGATGAGTAAAGGAAAGGCTAAAGGATTTCGTGAGGATGAGCACGACACTTTATGGTTTGTGGATTGCATATATGTGCCTACCCCGAGATCAGGAAGTTGATTCTGCAGGAGGCCCATGATTCACCATACTTGATTCACCCAGGCAACACTAAGATGTATTTGTATTTGAAGGAGAGCTTCTGGTGGACATTAATGAAGAAGGATATTGCGGAGTATGTAGCAGTATGTGATGTATGTCAGAGAGTCAAGGCAGAGCATCAGAAGCCAGCAGGATTGCTACAACCATTGCCGATACCAGAATGGAAGTGGGATAAACTTGGCATGGATTTTATCACCAGATTACCAAGGACTCGTTCAGGCTATGAATCTATCTGGGTTGTAGTCGATCGTTTGGCGAAAGTAGCTCATTTCATCCCGGTGAAGACAGCTTATACGAGTGCTAAGTTGGCAAAGATATACATGACCAGGATCGTATGTTTCCATGGAGTTCCGAGGACCATTGTATCAAATAGAGGAACTCAGTTTACTTAAAAGTTTTGGAATCAGTTGCATGAAATTTGGGTACCAGGCTAGAGTTCAGTACAACCTTTCATCAATAGACAGATGGACAGACCGAGAGACTCAATCAGATTCTTGAGGGCATGTTGAGAGCTTGTGCGCTAGATTATGGATCTAGTTGGGATGACGATTTTCCATATGCAGAGTTCTCTTATAACAACAGTTATCAAGCCAGTTTGGAGATGGCCCCTTGAAGGAAATATGCCCTAGAGGCAATAATAAAGTTATTATTTATTTCCTCATATCATGATAAATGTTTATTATTCATGGTAGAATTGTATTACCCGGAAACATAATACATGTGTGAATACATAGACAAACATAGTGTCACTAGTATGCCTCTACTTGACTAGCTTGTAAATCAAAGATGGTTAAGTTTCCTAACCATAGACATGAGTTGTCATTTGATTAACGGGATCACATCATTAGGAGAATGATGTGATTGACTTGACCCATTCCGTTAGCTTAGCACTTGATCGTTTAGTATGTTGCTATTGCTTTCTTCATGACTTATACATGTTCCTATGACTATGAGATTATGTAACTCCCGCTTACCGGAGGAACACTTTGTGTGCTACCAAACGTCACAACATAACTGGGTGATTATAAAGGTGCTCTACAGGTGTCTCCAAAGGTAATTGTTGAGTTGACGTATTTCGAGATTAGGATTTGTCACTCCGATTGTCGGAGAGGTATCTCTGGGCCCTCTCGGTAATGCACATCACTATAAGCCTTGCAAGCAATGTAGCTAATGAGTTAGTTACGAGATGATGCATTACGTAACGAGTAAAGAGACTTGCCGGTAACGAGATTGAACTAGGTATTGGATATCGACGATCGAATCTCGGGCAAGTAACATACCGATGACAAAGGGAACAACGTATGTTGTTATGTGGTTTGACCGATAAAGATCTTCATAGAGTATGTAGGAGCCAATATGAGCATCCAGGTTCCGCTATTGGTTATTGACCGGAAACGAGTCTTGGTCATGTCTAGATAGTTCTCGAACCCGTAGGGTCCGCACGCTCAAAGTTTCGTTGACAACTTTATTATGAGTTTATGATGTACCGAAGGTTGTTCGGAGTCCCGGATGTGATCACAGACTTGACGAGGAGTCTCAAAATGCTCGAGACATAAAGATTGATATATTTGACGACTATATTTGGACACCGGAAAGGTTCCGGGTGAGATTGGGACAATACCGGAGCTCTGGGAGGTTATCGGAACCCCCCGGGAGGTATATGGGCCTTATTGGGCTTCAGTGGAAAGGAGGGAGAAGAAGCAAAGGAGGCCCCCCCAAGCCCAATCCAAATTGGGAGGGGGGCCGGCCCCCCTTTCCTTCTTCCCTCCCACCTCTTCCTTCCCTCTCCCTCTCCTAATAGGAAAGGGGGAGTCCTACTCCCGGTTGGGGTTGGACTCCCCCCAGGGCGCGCCACCCCTTGGCCGGCCCCCTCCTCCACTCTTTTATACACAGGGGAGGGGGAACCCCATAGACACAACAATTGATCATTGATCTCTTAGCCATGTGCGGTGCCCCCCTCCACATAGTCCTCGATAATAATGCAGCAGTGCTTAGGCGAAGCACTGCGATGGTAGAACATCAAGATCGTCACCACGTCGTCGTGCTGACGAAACTCTTCCCCAACATTCTGCTGGATCGGAGTACGGGGATCGTCATCGAGCTGAACGTGTGCTAGAACTCGGAGGTGTCGTAGTTTTGGTGCTTGATCGGTCGGGCCGTGAAGACGTACGACTACATCAACCACGTTGTGCTAACGCTTCCGCTTTCGGTCTATGAGGGTACGTGGACACACTCTCCCCTCTCGTTGCTATGCATCACCATGATCTTGCATGTGCGTAGGAATTTTTTTGAAATTACTACATTCCCCAACAGTGGCATCCAAGCCTAGGTTTTATGCGTTGATGTTATATGCACAAGTAGAACACAAGTGAGTTATGGGCAATACAAGTCATACTGCTTACCAGCATGTCATACTTTGGTTCAGCGGTATTGTTGGATGAAGCGGCCCGGACCGACATTACGCGTATGCTTACGCGAGACTGGTTTTACCACCGTGCTTTGCACACAGGTGACTAGCGGGTGTCTGTTTCTCCAACTTTAGTTGAACTGAGTGTGGCTATGCCTGGTCCTTGCAAAGGTTAAAATAGCACTAACTTGACGAACTATCGTTGTGGTTTTGATGCGTAGGTAAGAACGGTTCTTGCTCAGCCCATAGTAGCCACGTAAACTTTGCAACAACAAAGTAGAGGACGTCTAACTTGTTTTTGCAGGGCATGTTGTGATGTGATATGGTCAAGATGTGATGCTATATTTAATTGTATGAAATGATCATGTTTTGTAACCGAAGTTAACGGCAACTGCCAGGAGCCATATGGTTGTCGCTTTATTGTATGAAATGCAATCGCCCTGTAATTGCTTTACTTTATCACTAAGCGGTAGCGACAGTCGTAGAAGCAATAGTTGGCGAGACCACAATGATCCTATGATGGAGATCAAGGTGTCGCGCCGGTGACGATGGTGATCATGACGGTTCTTCGGAGATGGAGATCACAAGCACAAGATGATGATGGCCATATCATATCACTTATATTGATTGCATGTGATGTTTATCTTTTATGCATCTTATCTTGCTTTGATTGTAAGGTAGCTTTATAAGATGATCTCTCACTAAATTTCAAGATAAAAGTGTTCTCCCTGAGTATGCACCGTTGCCAAAGTTCATCGTGCCCAGACACCACGTGATGATCGGGTGTGATAAGCTCTATGTCCATCTACAACGGGTGCAAGCCAGTTTTGCACACGCAGAATACTCAGGTTAAACTTGACGAGCCTAGCATATGCAGATATGGCCTCGGAACACTGAGACAGAAAGGTCGAGCCTGAATCATATAGTAGATACGATCAACATAGTGATGTTCACCATTGAAAGCTACTCCATTTCACGTGATGAGCAGTTATGGTTTAGCTGATTTGGATCACGTGATCACTTAGATGATTAGAGGGATGTCTATCTAAGTGGGAGTTCTTAATTAATATGATTAATTGAACTTAAGTTTATCATGAACTTAGTACCTGATAGTATTTTGCTTGTCTATGTTTGTTGTAGATAGATGGCTTGTGTTGTTGTTCCGTTGAATTTTAATGCGTTCCTTGAGAAAGCAAAGTTGAAAGATGATGGTAGCAATTACACGGACTGGGTCCATAACTTGAGGATTATCCTCATTGTTGCACAGAAGAATTACATCCTGGAAGCACCGCCGGGTGCCAAACCTGCTGCAGGAGGAACACCAGATGTTGTGAACGTCTGGCAGAGAAAAGCTGATGACTACTCGATAGTTCAGTGTGCCATGCTTTACGGCTTAGAACCGGGACTTCAACGACGTTTTGAACGACATGGAGCATATGAGATGTTACAAGAGTTGAAGTTAATATTTCAAGCAAATGCCCGGATTGAGAGATCTGAAGTCTCCAATAAGTTCTATAACTGCAAGATGGAGGAGAATAGTTCCGTCAGTGAGCATATACTTAGAATGTCTGGGTATAACAATCACTTGATTCAACTGGGAGTTAATCTTCCGGATGATAGCATCATTGACAGAATTCTTCAATCACTGCCACCAAGCTACAAGAGCTTTGTGATGAACTATAATATGCAAGGGATGGAAAAGACAATTCCCAAGCTCTTCGCAATGCTAAAGGCTACGGAGGTAGAAATCAAGAAGGAGCATCAAGTGTTTATGGTCAATAAGACCACCAGTTTCAAGAAAAAGGGCAAAGGGAAAAAGAAGGGGAACTTCAAGAATAACTGCAAACAAGTTGCTGCTCAAGAGAAGAAACCCAAGTCTGGACATAAGCCTGAGACTGAGTGCTTCTACTGCAAGCAGACTGGTCACTGGAAGCGGAACTGCCCTGTATATGGCGGATAAGAAGATGGCAAGGTGAACAAAGGTATATGTGATATACATGTTATTGATGTGTACCATACTAGAGCTCGCAGAGCACTGGTATTTTATACTCGGTTACATTGCTAATATTTGCAACTCAAAGCAGGGGACTACGGATTAAGCGGGCACTGGCTAAGGACAAGGTGAAGATGCGCGCGAGAAATGGTTCCAAAGTCGATGTGATCGCCGTCGGCATGCTACCTCTATATCTACCTTCGGGATTACTTTTAGACCTAAATAATTGTTATTTGGTGCCAGTGTTGAGCATGAACATTATATCTGGATCTTGTTTGATGCGAGACGGTTATTCATTTAAATCTGAGAATAATGGTTGTTCTATTTATATGAGTAATATCTTTTATGGTCATGCACCTTTAAAGAGTGGTCTATTTTGATGAATCTCGATAGTAGTGATACACATATTCATAATGTTGAAGCCAAAAGATGCAGAGTTGATAATGATAGTGCAACTTATTTGTGGCACCGCCGTTTAGGTCATATTGGTGTAAAGCGCATGAAGAAACTCCATACTGATGGACTTTTGGAATCACTTATTTATGAATCACTTGGTACTTGCGAACCATGCCTCATGGGCAAGATGACTAAAATGTCGTTCTCCAGAACTATGGAGAGAGCAACTGATTTGTTGGAAATCATATATACTGATGTATGTGGTCCAATGAATGTTGAGGCTCGCGGTGGATATCGTTATTTTCTCACCTTCACAGATGATTTGAGCAGATATGGGTATATCTACTTAATGAAACATAAGTCTGAAACATTTGAAAAGTTCAAAGAATTTCAGAGTGAAGTTGAAAATCATCGTAACAAGAAAATAAAGTTTCTACGATCTGATCGTGGAGGAGAATATTTGAGTTACGAGTTTGGTTTACATTTGAAACAATGCGGAATAGTTTTGCAACTCACGCCACCCGGAACACCACAGCGTAAGGGTGTGTCTGAACGTCGTAATCGTACTTTACTAGATATGGTGCGATCTATGATGTCTCTTACTGATTTACCGCTATCGTTTTGGGGTTATGCTTTAGAGATGGCCGCATTCACGTTAAATAGGGCACCATCAAAATCCGTTGAGACGACGCCTTATGAACTGTGGTTTGGCAAGAAACTAAAGTTGTCGTTTCTTAAAGTTTGGGGCTATGATGCTTATGTGAAAAAGCTTCAACCTGATAAGCTCGAAACCAAATCAGAGAAATGTGTCTTCATAGGATACCCAAAGAAAACTGTTGGGTACACCTTCTATCACAGATCCGAAGGCAAGACATTTGTTGCAAAGAATGGATCCTTTCTAGAGAAGGAGTTTCTCTTGAAAGAAGTGAGTGGGAGGAAAGTAGAACTTGATGAGGTAATTGTACCTGCTCCTTTATTGGAAAATAATTCATAACAGAAACCGGTTCCTGTGACAACTACACCAATAAGTGAGGAAGCTAATGTTGATGATCATGAAACTTCAGATCAAGTTACTACAGAACCTCGTAGGTCAACCAGAGTAAGATCCGCGCCAGAGTGGTACGGTAATCCTATTTTGGAGGTCATGTTACTTGACCATGGCGAACCTACGAACTATGAGGAAGCGATGATGAGTCCAAATTCCGCAAAATGGCTCGAAGCCATGAAATCTGAGATGGAATCCATGTATGAGAACAAAGTGTGGACTTTGGTTGACTTGCCCGATGATCAGCAAGCCATCAAGAATAAATGGATTTTCAAGAAGAAGATTGACGCTAATGGTAATGTTACTGTCTACAACGCTCGACTTGTTGCGAAAGGTTTTCGAAAAGTTCAAGGGGTTGACTACGATGAGACTTTCTCACCCGTAGCGATGCTTAAGTTTGTCTGAATCATGTTAGCAATTGCCGCATTTTATGATTATGACGAGGTGTCCGGCGCGCGAATCATGTTAGCAATTGCCGCATGTTTTTGGCTTCCCTTGTGTCGAATCAATAAATTTGGGTTGAATACTCTACCCTCGAAAACTGTTGTGATCCCCTATACTTCTGGGTTAACACTCCCTCAGTAGCCCCTGAACTAGGCTTCAATGACAAGGTGTCCAGCGCGTGAATTGTCTTCGGCATTGCAAGGCAAGTTCCTTCTCCGAATACTCCAAAATAATCTTTTAACAAAAGAATCGTGTGCGGCTCTACAAAACAAATTCCACACACAACCGTAGAGAGTATAAATTTTCACGAGTCCAATCCACTGACAACTTTTTGTAGCGTGACATCACGTCGCCGCCCGGCCACTATTTCAAACCATTTTTTAGCCTGCCGCTCCATATTTCGAGATGCGGTTTCATTGGCACGTCTTGCCAAAGCAGAGATTGTGTCCCCTTATTGCAGGATTATCATCAATATGGGCATGGGTAATCCCACCGTATCGTCTGCATGGACCTTGGGCGTAGGAGAGATTTTAGGGCGAGTGGGGAGGCGCTTGATATTCACTGCCTTTATTAAGAGATAAGGATTCACCCCTTTCACCCACGCCTTCTCTCTCTCTGCCTCCCCCATTCTCGAGCTCCAGCGCCCAAGTTCTCATCTTTTCCGCCCCGGGAGAGCACTCCAACCATGTCCAGATCCGGAGTGCAGGGCAAGTGGATAGCCTCCTCCATTAAGGAGAAGGACATTACCAAGCTCCGGGAGTCTGGTTATTTGGCCAAGGAAATCGCCCACCGGCTTCCGGCCAACGGACAGATCGTCCCCACCCCAGAGCCCCATGAGAGGGTAGTACTCATCCCCCACTTCATCCGTGATTTGGGATTTCCTCTCCACCCGTTCGTCCATGGACTCATGTTCTACTATGGGCTAGATTTCCACGATCTGTCTCCCAACTCCTTCCTCAACATATCGGCATCCATTGTCGTGTGCGAGGCCTTCCTCCGCATCCCACTCCACTTCAGATTATGGTTAAAGATCTTCAATGTGAAGCCGAAGGTCGTGGGAAGTCAACACGCGGAGTTCGGAGGTGCCATGGTGAGCAAGATGCCCAACGCCACATGGCCAATAGGCACATTCGCGGAGACCGTCAAAGGGTGGCAACAACAGTGGTTCTACATCACAGAGCCGCGCGACACCACCTGGGCCGCGGCTCCCGAATTCCAATCCGGAGCCCCGATGTGTCTCACCTCCTGGCTAGAGACGGGCCTGGACTAGTCTTCATCGGACGAGCTGATAGCGCTTCAAACGCGCATCAGGAGCATGATAGACAAGAATATCAAGCTTGTCAATGTGATCCAGGTGATGCTTGTTCGCCGGATCCTTCCGTGCCAAAGCCGGACTTGCCATTTGTGGGAGTACGATCCGGCCAAGCACCAGACCTTGTTGAAGTTCTTCGGCACTACACATGAAGACATCTAGAAGGTGCTTTTCAAGTCCAACAAGACGTGGTTGGATACGACCGAGGACCGTGGGCACGACTTGGCCCATCCCGCTAGTCCGGTAAGATTTTTCATGTTTTCAAGGTGTATCCTTTACTTGCATACTCGAGGAAGACGCCTAAGCCTACCTACTGATTCTCTCAGGGCTGGACAAAGAAGGCGGAGCAGATTCATTGTCCGTTTCTGCTGCCGAAGACCCAGCAGTTCCACTTCTGACGAAGATGCTGGTTCTGGCGCCCTATCAAGCGCCGGAGAAGAAGGCCAAGAAGAAGGCCAAGGAGACCAGAGGTGACGTTCGGAGACGCCTAGACTCATTCCTCCACCGCCAAGGACGACGAGGAAGAGGAGGAAGAAGAAAGCCATTCCCCCTGAGGGGGAAGAAAGAAAAGGACGGCCTCCACGTGTCTGGAGGCTGAAGCGTCCAAGAAGGGGAAGGCTTCCCTCCCGGACAACTCCACATCAGACACCGACAGCAGCTCGAAATGGCACCCCAGGGATAAGCCCCTGGCCGAATCATAATTACTCTAAGATGCACTCATATATCCAGCTCTTTTCCTTCGTGGTTTTAATATGTCAAATCATGTGTTGCAGCCCAGCCCGTTCTGTCCTCCAGCGATCCTCATCAATGGGGAATTCGCTAGACCCGAAGGAGATGGACAGCAGGTCCCTTCTGGCGGCCTCCTATCCCAAGGCCATGGATGACACTGAGGTGTTGTCCCGTAGGATCCCAGGCTAGGTAGAGACGCAGGAGGCCGTTAAGGCGGTGCCATAGGGTGAAACCTTGGCCGCCGGACACATGGGGGAGCACATCCCCATGGATACTGGTGATGGGGGCCACATCCAATTCGGACCCCGGCCGAATACAATTCCGGAGACCTATACGGCTCCGCAATCATGCTAGCAGCCTCTTTCGAAAGAAGGAGTTGTGCCTATTCCACCGGTGACCTCTGTCCATCCAGAGGCACCGAATAATTTGCTGGAAGCACTGCAAGGCGCTTCCATTGTTGAGGAACACCGTATCCTTATGGTTACAATGGTTGAGAGGGTGCGGTCCATTAAGAGCAGACTGACCGATGCCTGTACCAGCCTTCTAACAGTTTTTGAGGTGAGCGACACAATTATATAAAAAGAATGTCATAGTATAAACAGTAGCCCCTAACACTCTGTCCGGTGTTTGGAAAGAAAAGCCAAACAGAGGATCAAATAATTTTCGCACGAGACTAACCTGACATGTCTATATGAATAAGGAGGCATCATTGATGGCTGTGACCTCTCATGCTGCTGAGGTCTCCGGACTGAAGCAGAGTCTGGAGCGGACCGAGGAAGAGCTTGGGTGTGTGAAGAAACAGCTGGAAGACAATCAAGGTATGCAATAACCTTGTCTATATTCAGGAAGGATGAGTGATTTGTGCTGACTAAAGTTCCATGATATTTATTAGGAGCGGCGATCGAGCTGGAGAACCTCAAGAAGGCGCTGGCCGAGGCCGAGGAGAGAGCGGCCAAGGAACAAGCCGCCCGTGAAAAGCATGAGGCCAGGGTCGGTGAGGTCCAACAGGAGCTCTAGGGCACTGTTAAGAAATGCGAGTCCTTGGAGTGCAACATTGCGGATCAAGAGTCCAAACTTCCCAAGGCCCTCCAAAGCACACGCGATGCCCGGGTTGAAGCCCCAGGGCGCCCTCTAAGAAGTCCAGGAGGCCAGAAAAATCGCGGCGGTAAGGCCTTTATTATGCAGAGCAAATATGTGAAGAAAAGGTTCCTCTTACTGACCCGGATTTGGAGTTCTCCAGGCGTTTGCGGATCTGCCCGCAAGCTTCGAACGCTTCAGACGCAGTTCTTTTCGAGCCAAAGAGGGGAGCTCCACGAAGAAGCTATTTTGGTCGCAATACCTTGTGCCAGAACATCCGGTGCCCTTTAGCGATCAGCTAAAACAGCTGGTCCAACTGCATAGGGTGGCCGAACTAGTCATGAAGGATTTAATAATCCGGCTATGGCCTGCCCAAGCCATACCCAGCAGCTACTTCGGGCTCGTGAAGCGGCTGGTCAATGCCTGCCCTCGGCTTGATGCCATAGCGATCAGTTTGCATCGAAGGCACGCGAATGGTCTTCGCCCGTGTCAAAGTTCAGTGGGTGAAGATGGATGTCGTCAAGCTCGCGACCGAAGGACCGCCCGTTGGCAAGGAGCACCGCACGCCCGAGCGGTATTTTGACAATGTCCTGGAGGGATCCTACATTGTGGCAGAGCAATGTGCTAAGGATATTATCTTCGAATGAATACATTCATGTTATCCTGTCGTGTACTATGAAATAAGGTCGTGATGTAATATGATGCTTGTTTTTTATTTAAAATTTTACCTCCTGTGCGGCCGTTTTCATTAAACCTGAGAGTTGGCCAGTCGTCGGCTTCAGCCCCCATGTAGTTAGTATGGGGGTGTTCGGGATGGAATCTAAACACTCTTGATCCAAAGGTTTGGTCCTTGAAGGAGGTGCGAACCAGGCAATCGGACTATGTGGCTTTATCACCCTCACTTAGCCATAGGAGTTTGACAATAGAAATTTAGGCGCAGCCCCTAGTATTCATAAGTCCGAACTTGGGGTGCTGTAGACACCTGATCGGATAACAACCGATTCATCACATAATGCAGAAAAAATCGCAAAATATTTGTAACCTCTCAAACAGCTGACCGGCTCACGCCACATCATGACAGTCAGTTTTCAGCTTTCTCTACTGAGGTGCTCATCCTGATAAACCAGGACACAATCACAATAGTTCTCCCTTTACTAACCTAGCCGATATAGCGGAACGTAATGTAGTAAGCACAGGAGCTGGGCAACCCAACTATTGACCAAAGGCATGACTCGGAGCCGATGCATATAATGCTAAAGTTTGGGGTGCCGAACTATACTGTAAAAAAGTGTTCGGAGTTTGTTGCCATGTTATGGGGCGTAATGAAGCCCCTGGCGAATGAAGGCGTACCAGAGTGTACGGGTGCAATTGATAAGAATATCATAAAAATGAAGTAATAGGCTAATGCCGCAAAAATTGGGCCGCAAACTATTTTCCATTATAGTTTGATAAATACGTCAAAGCGTATCTGTACAAGTAGTGCAATAAGCAACAGGGCTATTTAACATGCCACAGCCAACGGAGAGCTGCATGCGGGTCCTTAAAAAAGGCATAACGATCGTTTAAAGAGACCACCTGGAAATTCCCTTATACGTCAATGCTTCTTGCCGTCTTGGTGTATCCGTCCCTTGATAGGTCCGACAATCAGGCCACCGGGAAAGACCTGGGAAAAAAAGAAACCTGAAAAGAAAAAGAAAAAGTGAAAGTATGTGGGTCCAGGGGAGGTTGAGCCATATTATGGACCAAGATCTAGTTGTGCCTCCATCTATGCCCATGGTATTTTGAGTGCGCAGTTATGTACGCGCGGTAGAATGCCGCCATTTGGTAGGGACTGGGACGGAGGCCGAATTGCTAGTCAAGCTCTTGACAAGCTGGACTTCCTGCTGCAGAGTAGTTCGGACTCGTTTGATAGTGTCCGGGAGCTTGGCCGCCGAATTAAGGTTCTGCCAGAAAAGGCCACTCTGTGCTTCTACTGCGAGGGCAGCGGTGTGCTCCTTGGTACGGAGGGAGCGTTCCGTGTTTCCATTGACTATTATGACACCGCATGGTCTGGGCATCTTGAGCTTGAGATAAGCATAGTGTGGCACCGCATTGAATCGAGCGAATGCGGTTCGTCCGAGCAGTGCGTGATAGCCACTGCGGAAGGGGACGATATCGAAGATCAATTTTTCGCTTCGGAATTGGTCCGGGGATCCAAAGACCACCTCCAGTGTGATTGAGACCGTACAGCGGGCCTCTACACCTGGTATGACTCCTTTAAAGGTGGTTTTTGTGGGCTTGATCCTTGAGGGATCAATACCCATTTTGCACACTGTATCCTGATAGAGCAGGTTCAGGCTGCTCCCATCGTCCATGAGGACTCGCGTAAGATGGAATCCATCAATGATTGGGTCGAGGACTAGTGCGGCTGAACCGCCGTGACAGATACTGGTCGGATGGTCCCTGCGATCAAAGGTGATTGGGCAGGACGACCATGGGTTGAGCTTTGGGGCGTCTGGCTCCATCGCGTAGACATCCCTAAGCACGAGCTGGCGCTCCCTCTTGGGGATATAGGTAGTGTATATCATGTTCACCATTTTAACTTGGGGAGGAAACTTCTTCTGTCCCCCTGTGTTCGGTGACCGGGGCTCCTCGTCATCGTCCTTGCTTTGCGACCCCTTCTCCTTGTTCTTGGCGTTTAACTTGTCGGCCTATTTAAAACCCCAACAGTCTCGATTGGTATGATTATCTGGTTTATCAGGAGTGCCGTGGATTTGGCATGGACGATCGAGTATGTGGTCCAAGCTAGACGATCCCGGATTCTTTCTTTTATATGGCTTCTTCCGGTGACCAGACCTAGAGCCACTAAATTTGGCATTGACCTTCGTGTCCTCGGTATTGTCACCGTTGCTTCGACGCTTGTGTCTGTTGCGTTGGGGCTTGCCATTGCTATTTCTGGCTTCAGAAGTGTCAGGTTCGCTTGTATTGTTATTGCTACGGGCTAGCCATCTATCCTCACCCGCGCAGAAGAAGGTCATAAGCATCATGAGGGCTGCCATGGACTTTGGCTTTTCTTGGCCGAGGTGTCGGGCGAGCCATTCGTCACGGATCCTATGTTTAAAGGCCGCTAGGGCTTTGGCATCCGGACAGTGACAAGTTGTTATGACCTTTAAACATCTTGACAGTGACAAGTTGTTAACCACCATATCAGGCCAAGTTGCGACGTAGCTCGGATGGACTTCATTTGTGATTTTCGGCCTGGGCGTGGTTATGTTCGTCACATCCAGCCGGATGGCCATCGTCACGCATCGGGGCATGCCCCCGCGATCCATAGATCGATCTAGTCTGACCTGCTCTGTTTTCCAGGTCGTGTCGCAGACCATATGTGTATCCCCGAGCTTTTGTGTCTCTGTTTTTACGGCGAGGTAGTGCGGGCTGGTGTTCGACCTAAGTTGCAGCTTTGTCCCGGCCACATGGTGGTCGGTCAGCCGCATTATGTGCTGGTAGGACGGGCTCCAGCGCCTCGTCATCTAATTGGGGTAACAATTTGCGTTTTAGGTAACTTTTGGTTCGGCGCTCGAGGTGGTATTCCTCGGCTGCCAGGACATTAGTCCATATGTCAGTGAGTAGATCTTGATCAGCTTGAAGCTGCTGCTGCTTCTTTTTCAGGCTCCTTGCAGTGGCTATTAGCCGACGCTTAAAGCGCACCTGATCGACGGGCTCCTCAGCATAAAGTCTTCATCGCCGAGGCTCGCCTCATCCTCGGAGGGTGGAAGATAATTACTGTCCTCCGATTCTTCATTAACGGGCTGTTCATTAGGGCTGACTCGCCCATCCTCCCGTTCATCCTGTTCGGAAGTTGGCTCAACGGGGTCTTCGTTGTCTTCGGCATCGTTCGGAGTATTATTTTCTCCTGTGCCGGTATTGCGGTTTTTTCCACGGCGTGGTTTAGAGCAGCGCCGCTGACGTTGGCGCTTTGGCCGTATCTCAGGAGGCTTATCCTCGACAAGAACCTTTTCATTGTCGCCGTTGTTCTCTTTGGGTGTATACACCATGTATCCGTCATACGAGGAGGTGGATGTCCAGCACCGTGTAAGCGGTGGTTTTTGTCCCTGCTCCTCTCTGGCATCGTCGTCCATACCGCTGATGTATTCGGAGCCGTAATCGAGCATGTCAGTGAAGTCTTCGACAGTGGCTATGAAGTGGGTGGTGGGTGGGAAGCGGAATTCTCCGCATCAGCTTCCAATCCAAACCGGATATAGTTCGGCTGAGAGTCCCCTAATCAGGAGAGGGATTTCAATGAGTTTAGCACATCGCCTAAAGGTGAGTGCCGGAAGATGTCCGCAAAGCTGAATTCAATGATCGGCGCTTGATCAGGTTCGTTGGGCGTGGATGCACGTGGTTCGGAACCTATGGCCGGAGACGAATCCGAGGTTCCGGTCACACAGGCCTCGCTCGAGGTTGGATCTGTGTGCGGCTCTAACGCCGCTACGTCTGTGGCCTCCGTGGCGGGGTTGAGCTTCCCGTCCTCGGACGGCATAGTCTGCTCCGGATCCAGGGCCAGAGCAGTTACATGCACTATCTCATGGGCACGGTCCGATGACAGATTTTGGTCAGGTTCATCGTGGTGGCAGGGAGCAGCCGCCATGGGCTCAAATCCGACGAAGATCAAGTCTCCGTGGATATCGATGATGTAATTCAAGCTTCCAAACCTGACCTGATGGCCAGGGGCGTAGCTGTCGATCTGCTCTAGATGGCTGCGAAGTTGGCCCGCGATCTGGCCGCCGAATACGAAGATCTGTCCGGGGAGGAAAACCTCCCCCTGGACTACATTGTTGTAGTTGATTGACAGAGCCATCAAATCCTTTGGTGACGACGCAGTGGAACTCTCAATGAAAGCAACAATGTCGGTGTCAAAACCGGCGGATCTCGAGTAGGGGGTCCCAAACTGTGCGTCTAAGGTTGATGGTAATAGGAGGCAGGGGACACTATGTTTACCCAGGTTCGGGCCCTCTCTATGGAGGTAATACCCTACTTCCTACTTGATTGATCTTGATGAATATGAGTATTACAAGAGTTGATCTACCATGAGATCGTAATGGCTAAACGCCTAGAAGTCTAGCTTGTATGATTATGATTGCCTCTACGGACTAAGCCCTCTGGTTTATATAGACACCAGAGGGGACTACGGTTGTACAAAGTCGGTTACACAGAAAGAAATCTTCATATCCGGGCGGCAAGCTTGCCATCCATGCTAAGGAGAGTCCCATCCGGACATAGGTGAGAGTCTTCGGTCTTGTATCTTCACAGCCCATCAGTCCGGCCCATGTCAACAGTCTGGACGCCCGAGGACCCCTTAGTCTAGGACTCCCTCAGCGAGATTCTTCTTAAGGGGGTAGGTTTGTAACATCCCAATTTTAAGTTTGGATGTTATACTTAGATCATCATATTCATATCATATTTATTCTTGCATTTTGTTGTGATCCTAGAAATCTTAAGCAACTCAAGGACCCAAGGAGAGAGTTGGAGGTTTCACTAAATTCATATTTGAATTTATTTCAAATTTTGAAGAAAGGATCAATTTGATTTTAATATTTTTCTCTCCAATCATTCCCAATATTAAAAATAAATGAGAGAAGATAATATGACTTCTTCAAGCTAAGATAAATATTGGCTAAAGAATTTTAAAATCAAATTATTTATTTATTGGTATTTTATTTGCTATTTTATTTGAATTAGAAAAATGTTGCACTTTTGAAAACTGCATTTTAGTACAGAAAAATGTTCATCTTGTCCAAATATTAGGTTTGGACAATGAAAATTGTTTCTAGAATTTTTAGAATCTTTTTTATATTAATTTAGGATTGTTCTCTTCGGCGGAATTATTTAAAAGAAGTTTCTGACGACTGGGCCGAAGCCCAGCCGCTGCACCGCCGCCTCCTCCGAGCGAGAGGAGTCCCAGCCGTCGCCGACGCCGCTAGGGAGTCTGGCTCGGACTTTCGTAGCCGCCCCCTCGCCAAAGGCACCCCCTGACCCCTTTATATGCGGTGCCAACCCCGCCGCCTCCTCCATCCCACCCCGCCTCGCCTCGCCGCCGCCACCACCGCGCGTTGCCGCCTCAAGACCGCCTCGACGCCACCGCCTCGACGCAGCCGCCGGATCTCACCGTCGGACCCACCTCGCTTAACGGTATAAAACTATTCGGTTTATTTTTGATTTTTGCGGTTTAGTTTGGTTCGGTAGATTAGATCGGTTTTTTTGGTTTACTTATTTAACGAATGTTCGTTCGTTCTTTTTAACGGACGGTTTTCGTCGGTTTAGTTCTGTTAGCAAATGTTCGCGCCGTAGTCTTTTTCTTTTTAGTTTATTTTCGGCCAGGGACTTATCCGTGAATAGTTTTATCGTGATTTAGCCCCTTATCTTAAAACTAGAGTAACTTTTTACTCGTTTATCCTAATTAGATGAAACCAGTGCCTAAATCTTCGTATCCTTCTATTCTTTCCAGTTAACCAACTTGAACATAATTTTGGTACAGTAAAATTTGAGTTTAGTCCATATTATTAAATGATCTTGTTTCGTTCGTATTATGAGATTCGTTTCTCCGTTTGAGTTGTTTCTTTTTGCATATCGTAGCTAATCACTTGTACCCACTATTAAGATCTAATCCACATGGTAATAATGCTGTTAGGTTTTTCTTTCTGTTAGTTTAAGCCGTTTTCTTGCTTCGTGTTTGATTTAGATCTTTTCTTGGTTTTCTCGTTGTTTCATCTGAGTGATTGCGTATGTATGCTATTGTTTGTCTACGCTAGATTACCCGGAGTGCGAAGCTTGTTACTACGAATCTCTAGAGTTTGCAAATCGCCAGCAAGGCAAGTTACACTTTGATCATACTCTTCTATACCTTGTTTTTACTATGCATTAGTATTGCCCCTCAAACATTTGCATCAGTAGGATTGGAAACATGTGGTTTGGTTGTAGTTCTTGAGGTAGGAACCTCATACCTTTTGATCACCCCAGGAATATGCGTTATGCTTATTTATTACTTAGCCATGCTCATAGATGGGGATTGGATCGTGATTCACACATGGAAGTTTGAGAGTTATTAATCTTGGATAACATTAAGGTGGCAACTTTAATATATATCTGGGTGGATTGGTTGAGGCACCTGGGGAACCCAGTGTTGCCTATTTAAGGAAATCCCGGAGTACCCGTGTGATTTTTCCTTCGGTTCGACACCCAGGCTCAAAGGGATCATAAGATTATTCTTGCTAGAAACTTCTGTGTGCAGCCACAAGCCATTATGGGCTCTGCCATAGTTGAGTAAGTTGCGTGAGATCTTGAAGAGATGGACTAGCAGATGCAGGGGAACGTAGGTGTACCTGTCTGTCCGGAGTAGAGAGTAAGTGCTTCAGAAAGACAATGTCTCAATCATCCGGTCATGGATGCGGTCGAGTCTTCTGGGGAAAAGTGCGCAAACCTCTGTAGAGTGTATAAACTAATCATGGTTAGCCGTGTCCCCGGTTATGGACATCTTGAGTATCTGGTACTTCAATTATTGATGTGATCTCATCACTTTACATAAAGAATTTATTGGGTTAATGATGATACTTTTAATTGGGATTTGAGTTGGGGTTACCTTCTCGAATATTGGGCAACTTGGGAGTAGTTAAATAAATTTATTCCTTTGTTGTAGGGATGTAGGACCTTGAAGTATGTCTAGAGGGGGGGTGATTAGACTACTTGACCAATTAAAAACTTAACCTTTTCCCAATTTTAGAGTTTGGCAGATTTTAGCTATCTTTGGCAAGTCAAGCAATCATCACACAATTCAAGCAAGCATGCAAAGAATATATAGGCAGCGGAAATTAAAGCATGCAACTTGCAAGAAAGTAAAGGGAAGGGTTTGGAGGATTCAAACGCAATTGGAGACACGGATGTTTTTAGCGTGGTTCCGATAGGTGGTGCTATCGTACATCCACGTTGATGGAGACTTCAACCCACGAAGGTAATGGTTGCACGAGTCCACGGAGG
This sequence comes from Aegilops speltoides, assembly GCA_021437245.1. Classification (NCBI taxonomy): domain Eukaryota; kingdom Viridiplantae; phylum Streptophyta; class Magnoliopsida; order Poales; family Poaceae; genus Aegilops; species Aegilops speltoides. Next base: position 323,584,152 of record CM038145.1, read on the forward strand.
GCTCCACCCACGAAGGGTCCACGAAGAAGCAACCTTGTCTATCCCACCATGGTCGTCGCCCACGAAGGACTTGCCTCACTAGCGGTAGATCATGACGAAGTAGGCGATCTCCTTGCCCTTACAAACTCCTTGGTTCAACTCCACAATCTTGTCGGAGGCTCCCAAGTGACACCTAGCCAATCTAGGAGACACCACTCTCCAAGAAGTAAAAAATGGTACGTTGATGATGAACTCCTTGCTCTTGTGCTTCAAATGATAGTCTCCCCAACACTCAACTCTCTCTCATAGGATTTGGATCTGGTGGAAAGAAGGTTTGAGTGGAAAGCAACTTGGGAAGGCTAGAGATCAAGATTCATATGGTAGGAATGGAATATCTTGGCCTCAACACATGAGTAGGTGGTTCTCTCTCAGAAATGGTAAGTTGGAACTGTAGGTATAGTCTGATGGCTCTCTCGACAAATGAAGAGGAGGTGGAGGGGTATATATAGCCTCCACACAAAATCTAACCGTTACACACAATTTACCAAACTCGGTGGGACCGATTCAACAGACTCGGTCGGACCGATTTAGCAAACCTAGTGACCGTTAGGATTTTCGGTGGGACTGACATGCAACTCGGTGAGACCGATTTGGTTAGGGTTAGGGCATAACGTAATCTCGGTAAGACCGATTACACAACCTCAGTGAGACCGATTTTGGTAATAAGCTTTCCAGAGAGTTGGTAAGGTAAACTCGGTGGGACCGATTTGCTCTTTTCGGTGAGAGCGAAATGTTACAAAAGGGAAATAGAGAGTTTACATTGCAATCTCGATGGGACCGATCGCTCACTTCGGTTAGACCGAAATATTACGAAGGGAAACAGAGAGATTACAATCCCATCTCGGTGAGACCGAGATCCCTATCGGTAAGACCGATTTGCCTAGGGTTTGTGGCAGTAGCTATGACATTCAAACTCGGTGGCACTGGATAGAAAGAATCGGTGTGACCGACTTTGGCTTTAGGTTTAGGTCATTTGTGGATGTGAGAAAGTAGCTGAGGGTTTTGGAGCATATCACTAAGCACATGAAGCAAGAGGCTCATTAAGCAACACCTCATCCCTCCTTGATAGTATTGGCTTTTCCTATAGACTCAATGTGATCTTGGATCACTAAAATATAAAATGAAGAGTCTTGAGCTTTTGAGCTTGAGCCAATCCTTTGTCCTTAGTATTTTGAGGGATCCACTTTCATCATCCATGCCATGCCATTCATTGAGCTTTCCTGAAATAATAGTCTTGGAATAGCATTAGCTCAATGAGCTAGATGTTGTTATGAATTTCCAAAACCACGTAGGGATAGTTGCACTTTCAATCTCCCCCTTTTTGGTAATTGATGACAAAATATAGATCAAAGCTTCAACAAATGATAATAAGATTTAACAACATCGTCTCTTTGAGAAGTATGTGATAAGCAAGAGCTCCCCCTAAATTTGTGCATAGTTTAAAATTTGCTTTGGACTGCAAATGCACAAGGAATTAGGCTCATGGGTTACTCTTCCATGTCACATACATCTTGGTGGAGCGCTCAAAATGATAAAGATTGCATACATGTACTCATCACCAAGCAAAGTGAATGATCACATAGGATAGATAAGATAATATCATCAAACATGCATAAGTGTAGCTTATGATCAAACACATGATCATCAATGTCTCACAAGAATGCATAGTATCTCAAGCAATCAAAAGAAAACAAGTTTAACCACCAAAGCAAGAGAGAACAAAAGCAACACTCTCTCTCCATCTCTCGAAGCCTATGATCTATACATTTTTCTCCCCCTTTGGAAACAAGTTACCAAAAAGTTCATAGAAAATGCATAGTGCTAGATCGACTCTCAGGCTTGATCTTCTGCTGGTGGTGTCCGGATAACTCCAAGAACGAAGGCTTCAATTGAAGTAGATGGAGCTGGAGGAGTTGATGCTGGAGCTGGTTGCACTGGAGCTATAGGGGATGTAGCTGGTGCAGATGATGTTGCTCTGGTGTCTGTCACAGGCACTGCAACTGACCTCTGGGCTCTAGGCACTCTGCCAAATACATTTGTGGTAGTCCTGCCCTGCCTCTCCTGCATGTCCTCCTGGAGCTGCTCCACAACTGACTGAATCTTAGTTACTTTGACATCTAGATCATGGAATTTGAGTTCCATGATTCTTTACAAGCTCTCCTGGTTTCGAGTGAGAGTGCCAATCCCTTCTCAATCATCAGAGTTGATGCTATCAAGTAACCAAGCTGCTCCTGCTTGTTCTTCAAGAAATACTCAGATGCCTCCTCTTGAGTGGGCATCTTGGCAGCCTTCTCTTTCCTTGCCTTCTCCTTCTTCTCTTGAGCTTGAACTGATGATGGATCATTCTCATTCATGACAACCAGATTGTCCTCAAAGTCTGGATAGCGAGGAAAGTGTTCCTTATCCAATAGATATTTTCCTGTGCCCATCTTTGAGCTAATCAACTCCTGAATCTGAGGGGCATATCCACAACTCCTCTTCTGATCTGCTGCAGTCCTCTTAATGGTCTCTACCATAAGGCTCATTGTCGCTGTCAAAACCGGCAGATCTCGGGTAGGGGGTCCCGAACTGTGCGTCTAGGCGGATGGTAACAAGAGACGAGGGACACAATGTTTTTACCTGTGTTCGGGCCCTCTCGATGGAGGTAAAACCCTCGTCTGCTTGATTAATATTGATGATATGGGTAGTACAAGAGTAGATCTACCACGAGATCAAGGAGGCTAAACTCTAGAAGCTAGCCTATGGTATGATTGTTGAGATGTAATGTTGTGTCCTCACGGACTAAAGCCCTCCGGTTTATATAGACACCGGAGAGGCTAGGGTTACACAGAGTCGGTTACAATGGTAGGAGATCTACATATCCGTGTTGCCAAGCTTGCCTTCCACACCAAGGAAAGTACCTTCCTGACACGAGCCGAGTCTTCAATCTTCTAGCTTCAGTGATCCGGGAGTCCGGCGGATATTGATAGTCCGGCTATCCGGACACCCCCTAGTCCAGGACTCCCTCTGTAGCCCCTGAACCAGTCTTCAATGACGATAAGTCCGGCGTGCATAATGTTCGGCATTGCAAGGCGGGTTCCCCTCCTTGAATAATTCGGAGAAGATAATGAACACCAGGATAGTGTCTGGCTCTGCAAAAATAATTTCCACGTCCCACCATAGAGAGAGTAAAACATATACACTGATTCAATCTTCTGACGTATTACGCGGCGCGTCATCACACCACTACCAAGCCCTTGTTTGAATTGTTTTACTTATTCCACCTCAAAGACGCTTAGCAAAGCGTTTCCCTTGGCACGCCTTGTCGAGCGTAGATCGTGTCCCTTTATTCCGGGATCCTCATCAATACGTGCGTGGGTAACCCAACCGTTCCGCCGCCACCTCCTCTATCGAAGGGAATCCTAAACGGTCACGGAGACGGCCCTTGGTATTTCTTCCCGCTTATAAGAGGACCAAGGCCTGTCCTTGTCTTTCAACCTCGCGATCGAATCTTTCCTCCGCCTTCCAAACACCTAGAGCTTCAGATTCGAGCGCCGGATCCACAACAATGTCCGGCTCCGACCTCCAGGGCCGGTGGATGCCCTCCTCCATCACGGAGGAGGACATATTGAAGTTGCGTGAGGCCAAGTACCTGGCCTACGAGGTTTCGCATCTCAGGGCAGGCTGTGCCAGCCCCCGAGCCCGGTGAATACGTCGTTTTCGCCTCTCACCTCCGTCGGGGATTAGGCTTCCCGACGGATCCCTTCGTGAGAGGGCTCCTGTTCTACTACGGGCTGGACTTCCACTACTTGGCTCCGGAGTCCATCCTCCATATCTCCGGATTCATTATTGTCTGCAAAGCCTCCCTCCGCGTCATCCCCCACTTCGGCCTGTGGCTGAAAACATTCAAGGTGGAGCCGAAGATGATCGGGGGGCGTCAAGCGGAATGCGGCGGGGCGACCATAAGCAGGAAGGTCGATGCCCCGTGGCTCGAAGGTTCCTTTCAAGAGGAACTGGGATTGTGGCAGCAGGAGTGGTTTTACATCACTGCTCCAAGGGGCAGCAAGCAAAAGCTGCCGCCCTCCTTCCGCTCGGGACCTCCACGCCAACTGATGTCGTGGGTCAACCAAGGGCTCAATTGGGGGCCGTCCAAGGACGTGCCCGCACTGCAGGACCGGATTCAAGACCTTCAAACAAGGGAGATCGACCTGGTCAAGGTGATGCAGGTCATGCTAATCGTGCATCTCCTACTCGCAAACGCCGCCCTTCTCCGCCTATGGGAGTTCAATCCGAGGGACCTCGTATTCTCCAAAGATTTTATGGGTGCGACACCCATGGAGATGTACAAGCTGTTCTTCGGACCGCAGGTGGCGTGTCCGGATTTGGCCGAGGATGCAGGCCTAAGCCGCGATCGCCCGGATACTCAGGTAAATAGCTCAGAGCCCGGACATTCTATTGGTATGCCTTTCCAAAGATCGTCTCCTGACCCTTTGTTCTTTACAGGAATGGGTGGCGCGATCAAGGCTGATAAGGTGTCCGGCCCCCCCGAGACCGCCTTGGAGCCCGTGCTGGTCGAATGTTGGAGGTTGCGCCCACAGAGGGGGGCGACGGGGAAATAAAGGAGCTAATACTTACCCAAAGGCGGCGATCAAGAGGAGGGAACCAAGGATCCCTCCTTCGAGGGAGAAGAGGACCGCCTCCGAAGATCCGGAGGTCAAAGCCCCTAAGCGTGGGAAGAAATCTTCACCGGGGGGTCCGGCGTCCGGAGAGAATCCGGACGCGCAATCATCGCCGACGGACCAGCTCTCCAACGAGCCGTAAGTATGAAAGAGGAAGTTAATTAATAAAGTACCTTCATTTACGCTTCTGTAGGTAACCGAAATATTTACATCGCAGTTCGGATCTGCAGCCGTCCCAGATGAGTTCATCCTCGGGGGACCTTCTTCCGGAGATGATGGAGAGCGATACGCCTCCGTCTGCAGAGCCGCCAAATGAGGCAGGCGAGCCCGAAGTGTCGTCACGGAGGGCGTCCCCGAGTCCGGAGGGGCCAGAGAGTTCGGCACCCGGCATAAGCTGGCCGGGAGAACTGAAGAGTCTGCTTGAGAGGGCGTCCATTTCAGAAGATCACCGTGCGTTAATGCGTATGGTGATTGGAAGGATTTCGTCCGCTGAAAGCGGATTGCGTGATGCCGCCATGAGCTTGCTGACGGGTTTTGAGGTATGCGAAAATAATGCACCCCTTTGTTTTTTAACAGTTGTGCATATAAGAAATGCGCCCTGTATAGATAGTAGCCCCTGAGACTCGGTAGGTTGTCAAAAACGACAGCATGCCGAGGATCGAAAATCTCAACATCTCAGGTAATGAATGCCGCCGTTCTGATACAGGTGGCGGATAGTCCGGGGGCCAGCCGGACTAATGAGTTTGCCGAATTGAGTCGACAACTTGACGTGGCGGATGCTGACATCGCACTTGTCAATCAGCGACTTGACGGGTCGCAAGGTAAATAAATTCTCCGCAGCCGCTTTATTGAGTGGGTCAAAGCCCGCCTCTGATAAGTTATATGCTATTTATACAGACAGTGCTGCTGCTGTGGAGAACCTTCGGGCCGAACCTGCTCTAGCTAAAGAGCAAGCCCGAAGGAGTGAGGCGGCTGCCGCGAGGGCGGCCGAAGAGTTGAAGGCCGAAAAGGCGGCGCACTGCCTAAGCAGGGCGGAGGTGGCCGAATTGGCCAAGAAATTAAAGGATGCTACCGACCGTAATGAGGCTCTTGAAAAGGAGCGCTTATCGGAGTGGGAAGACCTGAAGAAGGCCACCGCCGAAGCCAAGGATGCCCGCTCTACAATGCGGGCTATGAAGGAGGAGCTGCGCCAAGCCGGAGAGATCGCTGCTGGCAAGCCTTTTCTCATGCGTCGCCGGTTTATGGATGCCAAGTATGCTCAATTTGAGCGGCAGTGGAATTCGGAGGATCCGTATATGGACTTGGCTGCGAGTGCGGCTGATGCCTTTAAGCACTTCCGGAGCCAAGGGGATCACGAGGCGGAAGAGTGGTATTGGTCTCAATTCCACAGTCCAGATCGCCCTCTTCCGCTGACGGACAGGTTGGCCGAATGGGTCGAACTGAATAGACTGTCCGGACTGGCCATGACTGACATCGTGACCCATGTCCGCCGAGAGGGTCCAAGGCGACGAGCTACTTTGGCTTATCGCAGCAATTCCTTGGGGCGGTGCCGCATATAAAGGAGATGAAGCGGTCGGCCTGCATCGAGGGCGCGCGGATGGCTCTTGCCCATGTGAAGGTGCATTATCCCGAGATGGATGCCACCGCCGTTGCCCCCCAGGGTCCGGATGAAAGCTGGCTCCCTGCCGAGCACTACTGGAGAAGTCATGCGCGTGCTCAGAAAGTAGAGGCGCAGTGCTCAAAGAATGTAACGCTCAAATGAACGCAGAGCTTGTAAATTAATGATTATAGTTTGAATGCTTTTTATACTTGTGCTTCCAAGTAGTAAAACTTCTCTGTCGGCCGTTTAAGTATACTTGTGTATAACCCGAAAGATGCAGCTTGACTTCAGCCCTCGCACAAGGTTTGGGGTGTTCGCAAAATAGCGCGTTTTCACTTAATCCGGCGCCTCGGTCCTGTTATAAGGAGGTGGTAGCGTAGCGAACGAGGCAATCCGGACTATAGTGCTTTATCTCTTTCACTTAGCCAATGGAGCTCGAGGGTGGGGCTACGATATAGCCTCGATGACACCGCACATCTCCGGATTCGGTGCGTATGTGCTGACCGAAACGGTCCTTCGTCAAAGCGGGAATTCTAAACATTCCGATAGTCGATCAAGTGGCTACCAGACTCTCGCTATATCATGACAGCCGTTTTCGCTTTCTCTCGAGGTGCTCGCCAAATTAACCGGGCACAATCGCAGTAGTTCTCCGGTGCCGCGTTAGCCGGGTGATACGGAATGTAAGGCAGCAAAACACGGAGCCGGCAAACCCAACATTTGACCAAAGACATGATTCGAGCTGATGCATATAATGCCTAACTTTCGAGACGCCGAACACTCCGAAGGTGTTCGGACTTTATGATAATGGGCGAATTATGCCCTAAGCCCCTTGTGTCGAGTGCGGGCATGGTCTTCGACGCGACCGATGCCAAAGCGTCGAGCTCGCTTTGGCTATAGGAAGGATCCAAAGGAGAGTAACAACAAGAGACAAGAATAAAAAGGTCTACGCAGGTCTTAATCAAAAAGAATCTTTACAACGGGTCCTCGCTTTGCGTCTGCGCTTGTGTCTCGATTCTTGCCGTTGTCCTGGACGGGTACGCATGTTGTTCATCTGTAGAAAGAGAGGAACATTTAGTTTTAGAAACAGTTCATGCGAAGAATATGCAAAAGAAGAAATATAAATAATTAAAGCAAGGTTTATATGAAACCGCCATCGGTTGTGCACGCAGCCCCCTGTGGAAAGGGTATGCGGCTAGGGAGCCCCTAGCCTGTTGAGTCTGGATTCGTCTATCCGAGTCCGGGGTCTTTAAATGACCCTCGCACTGAAATGGCGCCATGTGGACCGGGCATCTTAAGTGTAAGAGACGCGTAATGCGGTATGGCGTTGAAGCGGACAAAAGCCTTTCGTCCCAACAGTGCTTGATATTCGCTTTAAATGGGACGATATGAAAAATTAATTTTTCGCGTCGAAAGTTGTTCGGTGATCCGAACACGACTTCTAGTAATATCGAGCCTGTGCACTTGGCGTAAGGGCCTCCCGTCACTCCTTTGAAGGAAGTGCGGCTATGTCGGATTTTGGTAGGGTCTATCCCCATCCGACGGATTGTGTTTGAATATAGCAGGTTTAATTCGCTGCCTCCGTCCATTAGGACGTTTGTGAACTGTAATCCATCTATGATCGGATTCAGTATCAGGGGAGTCCTTCCCGCGTTTTGAACGCTTCTGGAATAGTCCAGGTGGTCGAAAGTGATTGGTTTTGATATCCAATCTCTATGGTTTGCTGGGCTGGACCGTGCGAAGCTCTTTTTAGAAAGTGCCGCACTGTTTTTCCGTGTCCTTACACGAAGTGAGTTTACTGCTTTGACCCCTTGTGGGAAAGTCTTTTGTTTTCCGGTGCCTCTTTGGCGGGGTTTATCTTCTTAAGCTGACGCGTCGAGCCCCTTGTGTTCGGCGTTTAATCGGCCAGACTGTTTGAAAACCAAACAATCCCTGTGGGTGTGATTTGCGGGCCTTCCGGGGGTACTGTGGATTTGACATATCCGACCCAGAATTTTATGTAGGTTAGACAATTCGTCACTGTCATCCTTTAGAGGCTGTGTTTTATTATTTGGCCGTGAGCTTTTAAATCCGGCGTTGACAGCCGTGCTCTTTGGGCTTGTTTGGGTCCGTAGATGGACCTGGCTGGGCCGTTGGACGGTGGGGGCTCTATGGCCTCCTCGTTGAATTCGTGAAGCAGCTTGCGCTTCGGGTGGCTCTTCGATTGGTGGCCGTTGCCGTATTTATCTGCGGTTTTGAGTACTTTGCTCCATCTTGTCCGGAGCGCGTCTTCCGCTGTTTTGAGCTTCCGCTTTTCCTTCTTCAGGCTTCTTGCTGTAGCGATGAGCCTGTGCTTAAAAAGATCTTGTTCGACGGGATCCTCGGGCGCGACGAATTCGTCGTCACTGAGGCTTGTTTCGTCTTCGGAGGGAGGTACATAACTTTGATCCTCAACCTTTTCTTCTGCCGCCCTTTCGTGAGGGCTTGCTTCTGCATCCTCCTACGCTGAGTCGTGCTGGAGGGGGTTGTCTTTGGCACTCTTCGGGGTATTGTTATTTCCTGTGTTGGGATCTATATTCTTGTTGTGGCTGGATTTAGAGCAGCGCCGCTGACGCCGGCGTTTGGGCTGCTTCTTTAGAGAATCTTCCTCCGCTGCTTTTTCGCCATCCCCTTCTTTTGGGGTATCCACCATGTAGACATCGTATGAAGAGGTGGCCTTCCAGTGCCCTGAGGGCGCTGGGTCCTGTTCGTCTCCGGCATCGTCGTCCATAGCGTCGACGTCGTTGTAGTCGAAGTCTAGCATGTCGGTTAAATCTTCGACAGTGGCTATAAAGTGGGTGGTCGGTGGGTTCTGAATTTCTCCATTGTCCGAACTCCAACCGTCCTGGCCATAGTCCGGCCAGGATCCTCCTGATAGCGAGAGATGCTTCAGGGAATTCAGGATATCGCCAAAAGGCGAGCGCTGGAAGATGTCCGCGGCGGTGAATTCCATAACCGGCGCCCAATCCGGTTTAACTGGTAGGGGCGCGGGAGGCTCGGAGTCCAGCGAGGAGTCCGGCGCCTCGGGATCACGAGTTTCGCAGGGGACAAGATTGGTATTCGGCTCCATCGCCGTGGATGTTGAAGCCCCTAGGGCGGCGTCTATCCACCGGCCCTCGACATGGGCGACCGGCTCCGGGCTAGTGGCCGGAGCGGATCTGAGTGCGGCCACCAAAGCACTGTCCGGTGGTAGAGCTAGATCATGCCCATCGTCACAGTCTTGCGGCGCTGGTGTGGCTCGAGTCCGTCGAAGATCAAGTCTCCGCGATCGTCGGCCGTGAAGTTCAAGCTTCGAATCGACTGACGGCGAGGCGTAGCTTCGATCTGCTCGGATGGCCAAGAGAGTTGGCCCGCAGATGCAAAACCGCCCGAATACAAAAGATCTGTCCGGGAGAAAAGTCTCACCACTGGACAGCGTTGATGCTTGAAGATGCCATCGAGCCTATCGGTGATGACACAGAGGAACTCTCAATGAAAGCACCAATGTCGGTGTCAAAACTAGCGGATCTCGGGTAGGGGTCCCGAACTATGCGTCTAGGCGGATGGTAACAAGAGACGAGGACACAATGTTTTTACCCGAGTTCGGCCCTCTCGATGGAGGTAAAACCCTACGTCCTGCTTGATTAATATTGATGATATGGGTAGTACAAGAGTAGATCTACCACGAGATCAAGGAGGCTAAACCCTAGAAGCTAGCCTATGGTATGATTGTTGAGATGTAATGTTGTGTCCTACGGACTAAAGCCCTCCGGTTTATATAGACACCGGAGGCTAGGGTTACACAGAGTCGGTTACAATGGTAGGAGATCTACATATCCGTATTGCCAAGCTTGCCTTCCACGCCAAGGAAAGTACCTTCCGGACACGAGCCGGAGTCTTCAATCTTCTATCTTCGTAGTCTGGGAGTCCGGCGGATATTGATAGTCCGGCTATCCGGACACCCCCTAGTCCAGGACTCCCTCACTCATGACCTTAAATTTCTGTAGCACATCAAACACATGCAACATGTTGATTGCATGCCCTCTGATCATGTTGTGGTCACAAGACTTAGGCAATAGAGTGTGCCTCAGAATCCAGTTGATAGTTGGCGGCCCTGAACGAAGGAAGTGGACTGATCCAAACTTATGTGTCTCAACAGCTTTGTCTGGGATCTCCTTGTACATGTGTGCCATGGAATTGTGGCCCATCTTCTTCTTGGCATAGATATCCAAGTCGTCTTCACTCTCCTTTGGGGCATTGATCAGACTTTCCCACTCCTCAACTGTTGACTAGTACCTTGTACCTTCAGACATCTAGACTATCCTTCCATCTTGATAGAAGTGTGATGTGGAGTATAATTGCATGATAAGTTCGTCATTCCAGTTGGTGAGCTTTTGCACAACAAAATCTGCAACTCCACAAGCAAGAAAACTGTCTTGCACTCCAGGATAGTGTTTGAGGGAGTCCTGGACTAGGGGATGTCTGGACAGCCGGACTATCATCGTCCGCCGGACTCCAAGACTACGAAGATACAAGATTGAAGACACCGTCCCGTGTACGGATGGGACTTTCCTTGGCGTGGAAGGCAAGCTTGGCGATACGGATATGTAGATCTCCTACCATTGTAACCGACTTTGTGTAACCCTAGCCCTCTCCGGTGTCTATATAAACCGGAGGGCTTTAGTCCGTAGGACACAACATCCATTACAACAATCATACCATAGGCTAGCTTCTAGGGTTTAGCCTCCTTGATCTCGTGGTAGATCCACTCTTGTAATACACATCATCAATATTAATTAAGCAGGACGTAGGGTTTTACCTCCATCAAGAGGGCCCGAACTCGGGTAAAACATCGTGTCCTCGCCTCCTGTTACCATCCGCCTAGACGCACAGCCGGGACCCCTACCCGAGATCCGCCGGTTTGACACCGACATTGGTGCTTTCATTGAGAGTTCCTCCGTCGCCACCGATAGGTTTGATGGCTCCTTCAATCAACAACAACGCTGTCCGTGGTGAGACTTTTCTCCGGACAGATCTTCGTGTTCGGGCGGTTTACACAAGGGCCAATTCACTTGGCCATCCGGAGAAGATCGAAGCTACGCCCCGGCCGTCAGTCGATTTGGAAGCTTAAACTTCACGGCGGATATCCACGGAGACTTGATCTTCGATGGATCCGAGCCGCAGCCGAGCGTGCCGCACTGTCACGATGAGCATGATCTAACTCTGCCGCCGGACAGTACCTTGGAGGCCGCACACAAATCTGCTCCGACCCGCGGTCCGGAGCCAATTACGCAGATCGAGGACGGGTGGCTGGACACCGCCTCGGGGGCTGCAATTTCCACGGCCATGGAGCCGAATACTGACCCTGTCCCTTATAAAGCTTGTGACTCCGAGGCGCCGGACTCCTTGCCGGACTCCGAACCTCCCGCGCCCCTGCCAATCAAATCTGACTGGGCGCCGATCATGGAGTTCACCGCTGCGGACATCTTCCAACACTCACCCCTTGGCGACATCCTAAATTCGCTAAAGCATCTCTCGCTATCCGGAGAGCCCTGGCCGGACTACGTCCAGGATGGTTGGGATGTGTACGACGAAGAAATTCAAAGCCCACTCACCGCCCACTTTGTAGCCACTGTCGACGATCTAACAGACATGCTAGACTATGACTCCGAAGACATCGACGGTATGGACAACGATGCCGGAGACGATCAAGAACCAGCACCTACAGGGCACTGGAAGACCACCCCAACACACGGCGTATATATGGTGGATACCCCAAAAGGAAGCAACGACGAGGAACAACGGGGCGCGACAAAGGATAATCCCGCCGATAAACAACCAAAACGGCAACGCAAGCGCCGCCCTAAGCTCCGCCTCGGCAAAGACAGCATTCCTAATGACCCAGCGTTAGAGCAGGGCAAACCAGTGGACGACGAACATGCAACCAAGCAACCGTCCGAACAGGACGAATCGGATAATCAATCCAATCCCGGCGAAACCAACAGTCCAGACGACCTCACACCAGACATACCACCGGAGCATAAGAACCTTCACGGAAGACTCGTCGCCACCGCAAGAAGCTTGAAGAAGGAAAAAACGGAAGCTCAAACCAGCGGAAGACATACTCAGAATGAGGTGGAGCAAAGTACTCAAGACCGCAGACAAATATGGCAATGACCATCAATCAAAGAGCTAACCAAAGCGCAACCTGCTGCCAGAATTTGACAAGGAAGCCATAGAGCCACCACAGTCAAAAATTAAAGAAGCCGCCTGGCCGGATAGACGACCAGATGACAGGCCAAAAGCGACAAGCGGTGCTGCACTCAAGCCGACTTATGACCCTGGGAAAACAGATGGCCCAGCCAGGTCCATTTACGGGCCAAAAAAGAGGGCCCCAGGAAGCATCACAACACGCCAAGTGTTCTAAGACGATGCTTTACACCAAATGCGGGCGCCAGACACCCACTATGTTTCACCGATGAGGCGTTGGATCATGAATTTCCAGCGAGGTTCAAACCCATAAACATAGAGGCATCTGACGTAACAACAGACCACGGAGCCTGGATGAGGATTACATACTACACATACATATGGCTAGAGGAGATGATCTCCACGCCATAAAATATCTACCCTCAAGCTCAAAGGGCCAGCTCGGCACTGGCTCAAAAGCCTCCCGAAAAAACACATTTGGAAGTTGGGAAGAGCTCGAGGGCGCGTTGAGAGCAAATTTTCAAGGGACTTATGTCCGCCCTCCGGATGCAGATGATCTAAGTCATATAACTCAACAGCCCGGAGAGTCAGCGCGCAAATTCTGGAACAGGTTCCTTACCAAAAGGAACCAAATAGTCGACTGTCCGGACGCGGAAGCCTTAGCAGCTTTCAAACACAACATCCGTGACGAATGGCTCGCCAGACACCTCGGCCAAGAGAAGCCGAGGACAATGGCCGCACTAACAAGCCTCATGACCCAATTTTGCGCGGGGCAGGACAGCTGGCTAGAAAGATGCAGCACCAGCGACCCGAGTACATCCGAGATTAGAGATGGAAACGGAAAATCACGGCGCAGAAAGGATCACCGCCGGAATAAAGAAAAAAGCCCAAAGAATACGACGGTCAACGCCGGATTCAAAAGCTCGCGGCCAAACAACAAAACACTGCCCCTTAAGGACAACAGTGATGAGCTATCCAACTTAAACAAGATTTTGGATCGGATATGTCAAATCCACAGTATCTCCGGAAGGCCTGCAAACCACACCCACCGAGATTGCTGGGTTTTCAAATAGTCCGGTCGACTAAACGCCGAACACAAGGGGCTCGATGCATCAAGCGACGATGATAAACCCCACCAGCTGAGCACCGGAAAACAAAAGACTTTCCCACAAGAAGTCAAAACAGTAAACTCACTTCATGTGATATTACGGAAAAACAATGCGGCACCCGCTAAAATAAGTGCCGCACGGTCCACCCCAGCGGAACCTCGAAGTTGGATGTCAAAACCAATCACTTTCGACAACCTGGATTATTCCGGAAGCATTCGAAATGCAGGATGGACTGCTCTGATATTGGATCCTATAATCGACGGACTACAATTTACACAAGTCCTGATGGACGACGGCAACGACTTAAACCTGCTATATCCGAACACAATCCACAAGTTGGGGATAGACCTTACTAAAATTCGACATAGCCGCACTTCCTTCAAAGGAGTGACGCCAGGCCCTTACGCCAAGTGCACAGGCTCCTTATTACTAGAAGTTGTGTTCGGGTCACCGGACAACTTCCGACGCGAAAAGCTAATCTTCCATGTCGCCCCATTCAAAAGTAGCTATCAAGCACTATTGGGGCGTGAAGCTTTTGTTCGCTTCAACGCCATACCACATTACGCGTCTCTTACACTCAAAATGCCCGGTCCACGTGGCATCATTTCATTAAGAGGGTCATTCAAAGACCACGGACACGGCTAGACGAGTCCGGCATAAATAAGCTAGGGGCTCCCTAGCCGCACACCCCTTCACAGGGGGCTGCGCATATACGCAACAATGGGCTAATATAGGCTCAGATTTATTAATTTATTAATATTTTTCTTTATGCACTTTTCGCACGATTTCTTTTCAAACTAAGTTCATCTCTTTTCAGATGAACACCGTGCACCCGTCGAGATAACGGCTGCACAACCAGGTACAGCGCAGACGTGCGATAGGGACCCGTGCTAGGATTCTTTTGATTCAGACCTGCGTAAACCTTTTTACTGTCTCTTGTTGCTATAATCCCTGGTTTTTCATGATAACGGAGAGGATATCAACGTTTTGGCATCGGCCGCGTCGGAGGACCTCGCCTGTACACAGGACACAAGGGGCTTAGGGCATTGTTTAGCCGTTATTATAAAAGACCGAACACCTTAGGGAGTGTTGGCGTCTCGAATTAGGCCTTATATGCATCAGCTCGAATCATGTCTTTGGTCAAATTTTGGGTTTGCGGCTCCCTGTGTTTTGCTGCCTTCGTTCAGTATCATCGGCTAACGCGGCACCGGAGAACTCTGCGATTGTGCCCCGATTAATTTGGCGAGCACCTCGATGAAAGCGGCTGATCATCATGATACAACCAGAGACTCGTCAACCACTCGTCGACCACGGAATGTTTAGAATTCCTCGCTTTGACGAAGGACCGTTTCGGTCGAGCACATACACGCCCGAATTGAAGCGCGGTGCCCCGGGGGCTATATCGTAGCCCCACCCTCGAACTCAATGGCTAAGTGAAAGTGATAAAGCGTTATAGTCCGGTTGCCTCTTTTGCTCGCTACCACCTCCTCAGCAGGACCGAGGCGTCGGATTAAGTGTGAAAATCGCTATTTTGCGAACACCCCGCACCTTGTGCGTGGGGGCTAAAAAGACTGCCATCTTTCAGGTTATACACACGTATACATAAACGGCCGCATAGGAGATATTTCAACACTTGAACGCACAAGTATAAAAAGCGATTACATCATAACCATTGTTTTACAAAATAAAACGTTCATTTGAATGTGACATTTTTCGAGCACTACGACTCTATTACATGAGCACCACGCATAACTTCCCCAAAATAGTGCTCGGCGGGTAACCGGCTTTCGTCCGAACCCTAGGTCGCAACAACGGCGGCATCCATCTCTGTCCAATGTGTCTTCACACGGGCAAATGCCATCCGCGCACCCTCTATGCAGGCTGACCGCTTCATCGCCTTAATATGCGGCACCGCCCCAAGAAATTGCTGCAACAAGCCAAAATAGCTCTTCGGCTTGGGCCTATCCGGCCAGACATGAGTCACGATATCCGTCATGGCAAGTCCGGACAATCTATTC
Source organism: Aegilops speltoides (assembly GCA_021437245.1). Taxonomy (NCBI): domain Eukaryota; kingdom Viridiplantae; phylum Streptophyta; class Magnoliopsida; order Poales; family Poaceae; genus Aegilops; species Aegilops speltoides. The sequence goes on from CM038145.1 coordinate 323,599,780, forward strand.
AGCTCAGCCCATTCGGCCAACCGGTCGGTCAGTGGAAGTGAACGATCCGGACTATGGAATTGAGACCAAAACAGCTCTTCCGTCTTGTGATCCTTCGGCCGGAAGTGCTGGCAACATCCGCCGCACTTGCCGCTAAGTCCATATAAGGATCCTCCGGACCCCACAGCTGGCCAAGTTGAGCATACTTAGGATCCATGAACCTTCGGCGTAGCAGAAAGGGCTTGCCAGCCACAATGTCTCTGGCTTGGCGCAGCTCCTCCTTTATAGCCCGCATTGCAGATCGGGCGTCCTTGGCTTCGGCGGTGGCCTTCCCTAGGTCTTCTCGCTTCGATAGGCGCTCCTTTTCAAGAGCCTCAGTGCGGTCGGTAGCATCTTTCAACTTCAAGGCCATTTCGGCCATATCTTCCCTAACCGGCGATGTATAGCCCTTCGACTTCCAACTCCTCGGCGCCCTCAAGGCCGCCAGCATTCTCATACGGCTTGCTCCTTGGCTTGAGCAAGTTCGGCCCGAAGGCTCTCCACAGCAGCAGCACCATCTGTGTCAAGCACAAATATTATAAGATATGGGCTTCGGCTCCCTTACTAGGTGACTGCGGGGAAAAAAAATTTACCTTGCGACTCGTCAGGTCGCCTGTTGACTAGCGCGATGTCCGCCTCCGCAACGTCGAGCTGCCGCTTTAGTTCGGCAACTCCATCAGTCCGGCTGGCCCCCGGACGATCCGCCACCTGCATAGGAACGGCGAAAGTTGAAACCTGCGATTTTGATCCGCGGCATGCTGTCGCTTTCGACAACCTAGCGAGTCTCAGCGGCTACTATCTATACAGGGCGCACTTCTATGCGCAAAATTGTCAAAAGGTGTGTCATTTGTACGTACCTCAAACCCCGCCAGCAAACTCCTGACGGCATTATGCAATCTGCTTTCGACGGACGAAATCCTTCCAATCACCATATTCATCAATGCATGGTGATCTTCTAAGATGGACGCCCTCTCAAGCAGATCCTTCAGCTCCCCCGGCCGAACACTAGTCGACACCGAACTCTTAGGCTCTGCCGGGATCGGGGATACCCTCCGTGATGACACTTCAGGCTCGTCCGCCCTATCCGATGGCGCAGCAGACGGAGGCGTCTCGCTTTCCATCATCTCCGGACGAAGATCCCCCGAAGACGAGCTCATCTGAGAAGGTCGCTGAGGGATTCCTGGACTAGGGGGTGTCCGGACAGCCGGACTATCAATATCCGCCGGACTTCAAGACTACGAAGATACAAGATTGAAGACTCCGGCTCGTGTCCGGATGGTACTTTCCTTGGCGTGGAAGGCAAGCTTGGCAATATGGATATGTAGATCTCCTACCATTGTAACCGACTCTGTGTAACCCTAGCCCTCTCCGGTGTCTATATAAACCGGAGGGCTTTAGTCCGTAGGACAACATACACCTCAACAATCATACCATAGGCTAGCTTCTAGGGTTTAGCCTCCTTGATCTCGTGGTAGATCTACTCTTGTAATACCCATATCATCAATATTAATCAAGCAGGACGTAGGGTTTTACCTCCATCGAGAGGGCCCGAACCTGGGTAAAAACATTGTGTCCCTCGTCTCCTGTTACCATCCGCCTAGACGCACAGTTCGGGACCCCCTACCCGAGATCCGCCGGTTTTGACACGAGATTGGTGTTTCATTGAGAGTTCCTACGTAGTCGTCACCGATAGGCTTGATGGCATCTTCAACCAGCAACGCTGTCCGAGGTGAGACTTTTCTCCCGGACAGATCTTCGTGTTGGCGGCTTAGCCTGCGGTCAATTCACTTGGCCATCCGGAGCGGATCGAAAGCTCGCCCTGGCGTTAGGTCGATTTGGAAAGCAAACTTCACGGCCGATGTCGCGGAGACTTGATCCTCGGCGTACTCGAGCCACGGCCGGCGTGCCGCCTTCAGGACGATGGGCACGATCTAGCTCTGCCGCCGAGCGAGTGCCTTGGTGGCGCACATGAATCAGCTTCGCCTTTGGCGGGCCGATCGCCAGATCGAGGGCGGTGGATAAGCGCGCCACAGGGGCTTCAACATCCACGGCGATGGGCGAACACCAATCTTGTCCCTTGCGAAACTTCGTGATCCCGGGCGCGGACTCCTTGCGGACTCCGAACCTCCGCGCCCTACCAATCGATCCGGATTGGGCGCCGGTTATGGAATTCACCGCCACGGACATCTTCCAACACTCGCCTTTTGGCGATATCCTGAATTCACTAAAGCATCTCTCGCTATCAGGAGAGTCCTAGCCGGAATATGGCCAGGATGGTTGGGATACAGACGACGAAGAAATTCAGAGCCCACCCACCACCCACTTTGTAGCCACTGTCGACGATCTAACCGACATGCTAGACTATGACTCCGAAGACATCGACGCTATGGACAACGATGCCGGAGACGAACAGGAATGTAACACCCCGGATGTATCTTTCCATATTTGTAACTCCAACTCTTGCCATTTTCGGATATGTGCTATGATATTCCCTCCGTGGTTGGGTTTTGTTTTCGTTTTACATTTTGTCCATGTCATGCATCTCATATCATGTCATCATGTGCATCTCATTTGCATACGTGTTCGTCTCATGATTCGAGCATATTCCCGTTGTCCGTTTTGCAATCCGACACTCCTATGCTCCCGGCGTCCCCTCTTGTTCTTTTTCCGTGTGCGGTGTTGAACATTCTCGGAATGGACCGAGCCTTGCCAAGTGGCCTGGTATAGCACCGGTAGACCACTGTCAAGTTTCGGGTCATTTGGAGTTCGTTTGGTACTCAACGGTTAACCGCACCCTCGCAAAGGCCTCTTTTGAGTTACAGCCCAACAACCCTCCAAAACAGCCCAATAACCCATCTAACTCCCTCCATGCCCTCGGTCGTTCGATCACGATCGTGTGGTAAAACCGCACCCATTTGGACTCTCCTAGCTCCCCTATGCCTATAAATACACCCTCCGAAATCCGGGTCCAAACCACCCAAAACCCTAGCCCGCTCCTCGCCGCCCGCCGACACGTCCGGATCGGGCAGACGCGTCAGCGCCGCCGCCGCCCGGCGAACCGAGCGCGACACGTGGCACCACACCACGCAGCGCCCATGCCCGCCCGCCGAAACCCATGGCCGGCCCCCACAAGCCGGCCGCCCGCCCGCCGCCCTCGCGCCGCTTTACGCCGCCGCCAGCTCCCACGCGCCGCCGCCGCCGCCCGCCATGCCGCGCCGCCCACACCGCCGGCTGCCCAGCGCCGCCAGCGCCATATGCCGCCGCCGCGCCGCCCGCCGCCGCCGGCCCGCCCGCGGGCCCCGCCCCCGGCCTCTCCTCCTCCAACTCCGGCGACCGCGCCCGATCCCGATCGTCTGGATCGAGCGAGGTTGACCGTTCCCCCCAAAATTCGTCTAAGTCCTCATATCTGTGCAATTTCGGGCATTTTTCATAGCATCACATCTCCGCAACCGTGGCTCCGTTTTGGGCGTATAATATGTCAAAATGTTCGTCTCGAAGAGTTCATCATTTCATTCCATTGCATCATTTGCATTTGAGCTCATCTTGGTGCCCGAAATGCTGTTGGAAGATAGCTTCAGATCGTTAGTTCCAGAATCTTATCAGTTCGAGGTCTTTTGTCATTTTTGCCACGATTTATGTGTGCACCCTATGAACTTGAGTCCTACATGTGAGTTGAACATTGCCATGCCATCTTTCCAGGGGTATTTTCCATGTATTTTTGTGAGCTATGTGTTGACTAGAACAAGCATGCAAAGTAGGGATGATGATGTTGCTGATTTCAGGGACTTAGTGATTTCACCAAGTCTTGTCCTGCTGATAATTTCATGCCATATGTTCATGTTGTTTCAGAGAGATCTATGTCCTTTTTGAGCATGATCAGTAAGGGTTTTTTGAGAATATGGTTGTGCTCTATCCATCCATGCCTTTGTTGGTATTTATGGAGTAGTCTAGCATGTCATTTTCGTGCTCTACTTTTGCTTGAAATTGTTTCCTGGCAGACTGTTTGCATTAGATTCAATTTTCACGAGGTCGGTGTAGTTGATCCGTGTATGCTATGATGTTGTTCTTGCCATGTATAGCTCCTATGACATGTCTTCTTGATGGGTGTATGCTTAGCTTATCATGAGATGCTCTGTAGTGAGTGCATCGAGCTCACGAACATGCCATGTGGAATCTGTTTTTGCCATGTCCTGATATTTCACTAAGTCTGAAATCTGTTATAAAACTTGCAATGTTTACATGGGTGCCATCATTTCTTAGGGTCCTTTTTGGCTTATGGTCAGTAAGGGACTATTGAAATATGCTTTGAGTAGAATCATGTCATGCCTTGCTTTGCTATGATAAGTTCCTGTAGCATGTTGTTTGCTTGCTCTAAACATGCCTTCCTGATGTTAATTCCTGCCATGTTAGTATTTTCACTAAGTCTGTGAACCTGATATTTTGAGCACTTTCACCATGCTTGTTTGAACATGTTATGATGTGATTTAGCCGTAGCTCAGTGTTCCTCTATTGTTAAGCATCTCCTGTAGTTCGTTGCCATATGCTTAGTTTTTATGTTGGGGTGCTGTAGCATAGTTTCGTGTTGCGTGCTAAGTAGCATCGGGCTGTTAAACATGATTTGCGTCATTCTTGTTTTGCTTGTCATTTGCAAACCGTGCATCCGATTCGGTGATCTTTATATCGATTTCAACCGAAATCATCTCATCTTTCAGCGGCATACTTGGTTTGCCAAGTTGATGCCAGTTCATCATTTTCCTTCCGGAGCATACATATGCATAGCATGTCACATCTCGCATAGCATGTCATGTATTGCATCATATTGCTTGTGCATATGTTCCTTGTTTGATTGTGGTTCCGTTGCTTGTGTTCTTGCTTTGGGTAGAGCCGGAGGCGAGTACGTGAGCGAGGAGCCTGTTGAGAACGACTACGAGGATCCAGCCTTCGACAACTCGAGAACCTTACTGAGCAAGATGACCATACCTTGAAATCACTTCTATCTTTGCTTGCTAGATGCTCGCTCTTTTGCTATGCCTATGCTGCGATACCTACCACTTGCTATACCATGCCACCCATATTGCCATGTCAACCTTTAACCATCCATGTCCTAGCAAACCGTTGATTGGCTATGTTACCGCTTTGCTCGGCCCTCTTATAGCGTTGTTAGTTGCGGTGAAGATGAAGTTTGTTCCTTGTTGGAACACGGATATTTTGGGATATCACAATATCTATTGTTTTAATTAATGCATCTATATACTTGGTAAAGGGTGGAAGGCTCGGCCTTATGCCTGTGATTTGTTCCACTCTTGCCACCTAGTTTCCGTCATACCGGTGTTATGTTCCTTGATTTTGCGTTCCTTACGGTCGGGTGATTTATGGGACCCCCTTGACATTCGCTTTGAATAAAACTCCTCCAGCAAGGCCCAACCTTGGTTTTACCATTTGCCACCTACACCCTTTTTCCCTTGGTTTTCGCGAGCCCGAGGGTCATCTTTATTTTAGCCCCGGGCGGTGCTCCTTCGAGTGTTGGTCGGCCGGAAATACTGCTTGGGCCACCACGGGAAACTTCGAGGCCTGGTTTTACTCGTAGCTAGTCTCATCCGGATGTGCCACGAGAACGAGATATGTGCAGCTCCTATCGGGATTTGTCGGCCTGTTGGGAGGTCTTGCTGGTTTAGTTTTACCATTGTCGAAATGTCTTGATGTCTTAGGATACCGAGTCTAATCGGTGTGTCTTGGGTGAAGGTTTATTCCTTCGATGACCGTGAGAGCTTGTGATGGGCTAAGTTGGGACACCCTGCGGGGTATTATCTTTCAAAGCCGTGCCCATGGTTATGAGGCAGATGGGAATTTGTTAATGTCGGTTGTAGAAAACCGAAGTTGACCTTAATTAAAATACATCAACCGTGTATGTAACGTGATGGTCTCTTCTCGTGAGTCCGGGAAGTGAACACGTGTTGGAGTTATGCTTGACGTAAGTAGTCGGGATCACTTCTTGATCGCTAATAGCTTCACGACCGCGCCTTGCTTCTCTTCTCGCTCTCTTTTGCGATGTAGCCACCATATATGCTAGTAAACGCAGCAGCTCCTCCTTTTGACACCAGCCTTCCCTTAAGCTTAAATAGTTTTGATCTCGCGGGTGTGAGATTGCTTGAGTCCTGTGGCTCACAGATTCTACCAAAAGCAGATCACGGTACCGGTGATGCCAGTACTGATGGCGCATGGCTGAGCTGAAGTGGGAATACGATGAGGCCCTTGGTCGATACTATGTTTCCTTCCGGACGATTAGTAGTGGAGCCAGGTTAGGCGATCGAGGATCTGTGTCGCATGTGGGGTTGTTCTTCTTTTATTTTGGTTCCGTGTCGGACCTTGATTGTATCTGGATGATGTAATGCTTTATTCATGTAATTGTGTGAAGTGGCGACTGTAAGCCAACTATGTACCTTGTCCCTTATGTATTACATGGATTGTGCGAAGATTACCTCACTTGCGACATTGCTTTCAATGCGGTTATGTCTCTAAGTCGTGCTTCGACACGTGGGAGCTATAGCCGCATCGAGGGCGTTACAAGGAACAAGCGCCTACAGGGCACTGGAAGGCCACCTCGTCATATGACGTATGCATGGTGGATACCCCAAAAGAAGGGGATGGCGAAGAAGCGGCAGAGGCGCACTCTTTAAAGAAGCAGCCCAAGCCTTGGCGTCGTGGCGCGCTCTAAATCCGCCACAGCAGAATGGAGATCCCAGACAGAGACAATAACACTCGAGAGCGCCGAAGACAATCCCTCCAAAGAAGACTCAGCGAGGAGGATGTGAAGCAAGCCCCACGAGAGGCGGCGGGCGAAGGGTTGAGGATGATAACTATATGCCTCCCTCCAAAGACGAAGCAAGCCTCAGCGATGATGAATTAAATGCGTACTGAGATCCCGTCGAACAAGAGCGCTTCAAGCGCGGGCTTATTGCCACACAAACAACCTAAAGAAAAAGCAGCAACAGCTCCAAGCTGATCAAGACCTCTTGCCGATCGATGGACCGAGGTCCTCGCGGCGAAAGCATAAACTTCGAGCGTCCCTCCAAAAGTTACCGGGACGCAAGCTGCTCCCCGATTAGAGGAGGAAGCATACATACCTCCATCACCAGGCGCCGATATGGCTGACCGACCACCCGTGGTCGCGTGACAGAGGCATCGGGCCCCACCAGACCGTACCCGCATCGCTCCAATAATCTGAAGCCAAGAGGGAACGCGCCGGACTTGCGAGACATACTGGAGGACAAAGCAAGGCAATCCAGATCCATCTATGGATCACGTGGGCGCCCTAGGACCCACGACAAACACCGTCGTGCCGGATACAATAACCCCAGCCGGGCGGAACACAGCGACAGCGCTCTCGAGCTGCGTCGCGATATCGCTCATCTGAGGCGCCGACACCCGTTATGCTTCAGCGACGAAGTAATGGATCATCAGATCCCGAAGGGTTTAAACCGTAAACGCCGAATCTTCACGATGGCACAACAGACCCGCGGTGTGGATCGAATACTACCTTCTCCACATCCATATGGCCCGCGGCGCACGCATCTCCACGCCATCAAGTACCTACCACTCAAGCTTAAAGGACCAGCTCGGCATTGGCTTAACAGCTTGCACGCAGAGTCAATTGGGTGTTGGGAAGACACGGAGGCGCGTTCCTTGATAACTTCCAAGGCACATATGTGCGACCACCAGACGCCGATGACCTAAGCCACATCATTCAGCAGCCAGACGAATCGGCGAGACAATTCTAGACACGGTTCTTGACAAAGAAAAACCAAATCGTCGATTGTCCGGATCACGAGGCCCTTGCATCCTTCAAACATAACATCCGGGATGAATGGCTAGCCCGGCACCGGGCAGGAAAAGCCGAATCCATGGCAGCCCTCACATCGTTCTTGACCGCTTTTGCGCGAGAGGACAGGTGGCTAGCCCACAAAGAACAATCTCCGTAAAATTCTGCAGTCCGGATACTAAGGACAACAACGGCAGGTCACATCGAATCAAAACAAACGCCGCGTGCTTGGCGGCGATAATAAGAAGGATACGCGATCAATGCGGGATTCGAGCTCTAAACCGGTCGTGGAAGAAGCCATTTAAAAAGAAACACTCCGGGTCCGTCCAATGCGGACCGAATACTCGACCGCTTATGCGGATACATGGCACCTCTGAAAAGCCAGCTAATCACACCAATAGAGGTTGTTGGGTGTTCAAGCGGTGGCAAGTTAATTGCGAAAACAATGACAAGGGGCTAAATAAGCGACGACGAGGAAGAGACCGGCCGCCCGAACAATAGAGGACGGAAGGTTTCCCCCACAAGTCGCGGACGGTGAATATGATATCGTGACCCATATACCCAAGAGGGAGAGGAAGCGCGCCTCTACGGGGCGTCTATGCGATGGAGCCACGCCCCAAAGTTCAACCCATGGTCCTCTTGCCGATCACTTTCGATCGAAGAGACCATCCGATCAGCATATCGCCATGGCGGATTCGCGCATTGGTTTTAGACCCAATCGTCGATGGGTTCCACCTCACGAGAGTCCCGATGGGCGGTAGCAGCCTTGAACCTGCTTTATCGGGATACAAGTCGCGCAAAATGGGCATAGACCCATCAAGGATTAAACCTACAAAGACAACCTTTAAAGGTGTCATCCCAGGAGTGGAAGCCAACTGTACAGGCTCAGTCACACTGGAAGTGGTCTTCGGATCCCCGGATAATTTCCGAAGCAAGGAGTTAATCTTCGACATAGTCCCGTTTCGCAGCGGTGCCGCATTTGCTCGGACGAACCGCGTTTGCAAAATTCAACGCGGTGCCGCATTATGCATACCTAAAGCTCAAGATGCCAGGCCCTCGTGGAGTAATCACGGTCAATGGGAATACGGAATGCTCCCTCCGAACGGAGGAACATACAGCGGCTCTCGCGGCAGAAGTACAGAGCAGCCTTCTCAGGCAATTCTCAAGTCCGGCAGTTAAAAAGCCGGATGCAGCAAAGCGCGCCCGGAGCAATACCAACCAAGACCACTTGGCGCGATCAGAGCATGCATAGCAATGCGGCCCCAACCCTCACCCACTCATAATCGCAAGAATAACACTCCGCGTACATCATTACGCTTTGGAGATACCATGGGTGCAGGGAAAGGGGCACGATCACAATGGACCCAGAGTGCGGCTCAACCACACCAAGGGCTCACAAGTGCGCCTCCTTCCTGTTTTCTTCTTCTTTTATGTACACAGGACTCTGTTAACCAGAAGCCCTGTCCGGTGGCGAACTTGTCGAACTCATGATACAACAGTCAGGGACTAAAGAAGGCCGCGATGAACATTCAGGTGGTCTCAATTACGAGCATTAAATTCGATTATATACACCAAGTCTGCAGCTCATCCCTGGAGGGGGACATGTTTATTTAGTCCAAATCCCTTGCTTACGGCACTATTTGTATCAGTCCGATCTACTATCAGACTGAAGGAAATATGCCCTAGAGGCAATAATAAAGTTATTATTTATTTCCTTATTTCATGATAAATGTTTATCATTCATGCTAGAATTGTATTAACCAGAAACATGATACATGTGTGAATGCATAGACAAACAGTATGTCACTAGTATGCCTCTACTAGACTAGCCTGTTAATCAAAGATGGTTATGTTTCCTAACCATGAACAAAGGGTTGTTATTTGATTAACAAGGTCACATCATTAGGTGAATGATCTGATTGACATGACCCATTCCATTAGCTTAGCACACGATCGTTTAGTATGTTGCTACTGCTTTTATCCATGACATATACATGTTCCTATAACTATGAGATTATGCAACTCCCGTTTACCGGAGGAACACTTTGGTGCTACCAAACGTCTAACGTAATCGGGTGATTATAAAGGAGTACTACAGGTGTCTCCAAAGGCAGATGTTGGGTTGGCGTATTTCGAGATTAGGTTTTGTCACTCCGATTGTCGGAGAGGTATCTCTGGGCCCTCTCGGTAATACACATCACTTAAGCCTTGCAAGCATTACAACTAATGAGTTAGCTGTGAGATGATGTATTACGGAACGAGTAAAGAGACTTGCGATAGCGAGATTGAACTAGGTATTGGATACCGACGATCGAATCTCGGGCAAGTAACATACCGATGACAAAGGGAACAACGTATGTTGTTATGCGGTCTGACCGATAAAGATCTTCATAGAATATGTAGGATCCAATATGGGCATCCAGGTCCCGCTATTGGTTATTGACCGGAGACGTGTCTCGGTAATGTCTACATTGTTCTCGAACCGTAGGGTCCGCACGCTTAAGGTTTCGATGACGGTTATATTATGAGTTTATGTATTTTGATGTACCGAAGAAGTTCGGTCCCGGATGTGATCACGGACATGACGAGGAGTCTCGAAATGGTCGAGACATAAAGATTGATATCTTTGGAAGCCTATGTTTGGAGTTGGAATGGTTCGGGTGAAATCGGGATTTTACCGAACACCGGGTTACGGAACCCTCCCGGGGTTAATGGGCCTTAGTGGGCCATGAGGGAGAAGAGGAAGGGCGGCCGGGGGCAGGCCACCGCCCTCCCCTAGTCCGAATAGGACAAGGAGAGGGGGTGGCGCCCTTCCCTCTTTCCTCCCCCAAGTCCTAATCCAACTAGGAAAGGGGAGTCCTACTCCCTGGGAGTAGGACTCCTCGGCCGCCTCCTCCTAGGGCCAGCCGCACCCCCTTGCTCCTTTATATACTGAGGCAGGGGCACCCTAGAACACACATGTTGATCCTTGAGATCGTTCCTTAGCCGTGTGCGGTGCCCCCTCCACCATAATCCACCTCGGTCATATCGTGGCGGTGCTTAGGCGAAGCCTGCGTCGATAGAACATCAAGATCGTCCACCACGCCGTCGTCTTGTGGAACTCTTCCTCCCAGCTCTCTTGGATTGGAGCCGAGGCGTCACCGAGCTGTCGTGTGTCAAGAACTTCGGAGGTGCCGAATAACTGCGCTGGGATCGGTTGGATCGCGAGGAGAGCGTCGACTACTTCCTCTACGTTGTGATCGCTTCCGCTTCGGTCTACGAGGGTACGTAGACAACACTCTCCCCTCTCGTTGCTATGCATCACCATGATCTTGCGTGTGCGTAGGAAATTTTTTGAAATTACTACGTTCCCCTACACAGACTTCCTTTTATAAATAATGCAGCACCTTTTTATTACAATTGCGTTATCTTTTATATATGTTCATTATATGACATCCTGCACCCGTATATTTTGGTACGGCCGAATACGCCAGGGGCTTCTGTTCCCCACATTATGGTGTGATTAAGTCCGAACACTTTCACAAGTGCGGCACCCCGAACTTATAGCATTATATGAGTCGGCTCCAAATCATGTCTTGGGTCAATAGTTGGGTTTGCCCTGCTCCCATGTTTTGGTGCCTTATGTTCCATTCCGTCGGCTAAGGTAGCACTGGGAGAACCACTGCGATTGCGCCCCGGTTGAGCCGGGTTAAAGCCTCCGTGGAGAAAGCTAAAACTGACTGGCATGATAAGGCGAGAGACTGGTCGCTGTTCGAGAGGTTTTTTCGGGTCCTTAAAGACTCACGCCGCTTTGAGCGAAGTTCCGGACGATGTCCGAAGAAGGCGTGGATAGCGCCCCGGATTTGGTCTTCTGAATACCAGGGGCTTCGCCGAAATTTAAAATTATAGAATTCTATGGCTAAGTGAGAGTGTTCAAGCATTATAAGTCCGATCGCCTCGTTCGTTGTGTTGGCGCCTCCTCGATGGACCCAATAATGGGAACAAGAGTGCTCATGTTTATCCCAACACCCCACACTTTCATGGCTTGAAGTGAAGCCAACGACTTGCCATCTCTCGATTTTATAAACGGCCACACGAAGGTAATATTTTAAATTAAACAAGTGTTGCTCATGGCGCATATGAGCGAAGTTTTCAGCGCAGGATAAACATACTGACGAATTCACTCAAAATTACATTTGGGGAGCACTCATACGCAATATCGCAGGCTCCCTTGAGACAATCTTATAGTACTTCTCCGGTGGCGATACTCCTTGCCCGGCGGTGGTGGGTCCGTGAGAAGCTTCTCCGCATCCAATTTTCCCCATTGCACCTTTATGCGGGCAAGGGCCCGACGAGCGCCTTCAATGCAGGCGGAGCGCTTGACTACATCCAGCCTGGGGCATGCATCCACCAGCCGCCACACTAGGCCAAAGTAGCTCCTGTGCATGGCTGTCCAGCCTGCACCGGACTATGAGGCCCTTCATGGCCTCCTCGGCTACCTTGTGGAGTTCGACCAGCCGCTTCCCGGCTGGTGGCTTGGGGGCACCGGATGGCGGCCTCGGCGTCTTTGAGACCGAAGACCTTCTCCGTCGAGCTCCCTCCTCGCCCACGATAGAATGCGGCGGCATCGACGCCTTTTCTGGCAGATCTGCAAACGCCTGTGAGAGCTCGAATTCGGGTAAGTGTCAGGTAGTTCACATTAACATGCCTTCTTTGCATGAAAAATGCCTTACCCGCCGCTATCTTCTTTATGTCCTCAACTTCCTGAAGGGCCTTACGGGCCTCAGCCTTGGCGGACTTGGCACTTTCGAGAGCCGAGGCAAGCTCGGACTCTCGAGTCTTGGAGTCACGCTCCAAACTCTCATGCTTTTCCATGAGAGCCTGGAGCTCTTGCCGAACTTCCGCCACCAGTGCCTCTTGCTTTTCTCACTCAGACCGCTCCGTGGCCGCGTTGCGTTCGGCCACGGACACGGCATCCTTCAGGGCTGCCACCTCGTTAGTGGCCCTTGCAATACACGTATTATCCTTGTTAATTTTGTTGGCAACCAAAATCCCTTTCTGTAAGGTACTTATTCAAAGAGGTGTTACTCACCTTCTTTCTCCTCGAGTTGCTTCTTCGCATGGCCGAGCTCTTGCTCGGACCGCTCGAGGTCCTTCTTCAGCACATCGACCTCCGCCATTAAAGCGGCAGAGGCTAGCAGCGCAGCCTGCAAACCCATATTGACATATTTTTTAGCAACCCTGCGCATATCTTGTTAGATACTCAGTCCGGCTTTTCTTTCCGAACACCAAACTGAGCATCGAGGGCTCTTGTCTATGCGGTATCACATTACATAATTTTAACTTCTTACCTCAAAGCCTATTAGAAGGCTGCTGCGAGCTTCGGTCAGCCCGCCCTTGGCGAAGCTGAACCTTCTCAATCACCGCACTCATGATAGTGCGGTGTTCTTCGATGGAGCGCCTTTAAGCGCCTCCAACAGGTTATCCGGCGCCTCGGTTGGGCGGAGGCCGCCAGCGTCCTGTCCGGCTTTTCTTTGAAGGGGCGCTTGCCGGACTCTGGGACCCTCGCGGGTTCGATGTAGAGTCCGGCCACGAAGTCCGGAGGTCGCTGACGGCGCCTCGAGCCTCCTCTGATGGGTCCCTCTTTGGGATCCCACCTCGGCGTCCTCGTCGGCGGCGTGGGGTAGAGCGATCGGGATGGAATTCACATCCGGCGAGGCGATGACCCTTCGATGAGTCGGGAGATCATCCTTGGCGGACTATGGGCCGAGAATGCGGCGTTAGAAGGATACTACGTGACATGAAAAGTATGGCATATAAATGATCCGGATACTTACGATCCTGCCGGACGCCTGGCCCTTGGAGGCGACTCATCCTCGCCAACGCTGATGTTGGCGAAACTATCCGAGGATAGTTCTCCCCCTCTTGGACCCTTGGCCTCCCGATTGGGAAGCCTTCCTCTTCTTCTCTCCTCCTCCGGAGAGAGTACTCCTCCTCCTCATCTTGGGAGGAGTCCTCGTCATCGTCGAGCCTTTGATTGCGGGAACTCTTTGAGTCCCGCGGCCACCTTCTTGGCCTTCTTCTCCGGCACCACGTGTGGTGCCGAACCAGCAGCTCTGCTAAGCGGGCGTCCGCTGAGTCTTCGGCATGGGAGCCAGCTGATGAGCAACTTGCCTTCTCCATCCATTCTGTCAAAGGAAGAGGCAGATTAAAACCTCACTAGAGTCAATCTAATTACCACAAGTGTCCCGTAATGGGGTTGAATCACTTACCTCGTCGATCGGAGATCATGCAGCTAAATCCATGGTCTTGATCAGCGGATGCGGGGGAACAGCGCCCTTGAACAGCACCCTCCGAGGCACCTTCATGTGTTGTATCGAAGAGCCCGCTTAGTGCCTCGGTGCTGTTCCGGATTGAACTCCCAGCATTAAATGCCCGTTCTTGGCATGGGAGGATCCGCGGATGAGCATGACTTGGACCACATCGGCGAGCTGAGCCTGTTGCTCACCATCTTCTTGATGCAGGCTCGGAGTCCCGCACCTCCACGGATTGCCCAACTGCAAGCCCTTCTCTTTCCAGGAGGTGAGCTGCGTGGGATGCAGATCTAAACTGGGGCCGCCGCCCATGTGGGCTTGCGCGGCTCGGTGATGTAGAACCACCCGATTGCCACCCCCTTGACGAGTCAAGAAGGTCCCTTCTAGCCAAGGGGCGTTGGGCAATTTGCCCAACATGCCGCCTCCGCATTCGCTTGCGTGCCCTTCACAACCTTGACAGCGTTGAAGGTCTTGAGCCCTGAGGCGAAGTGGGGCTGGATGCGAGGAAGGCCTCGCACACGACGATAAACGCCGAGATGTTGAGGATGAAGTTCGGCGCCAGATCGTGGAAATCCATGCCATAGTAAAACATGAGCCCCCGAACAAATGGATGGAGCGGAAAGCCCAGTCCGCGGAGGAAGTGGGGGAGGAAGACGACCCTCTCATGAGGCCCTGGGGTAGGGATGAGCTGCCCCTCGTCGGGCAGTCGATGCGTGATATCACCGGAAAGGTATCCGGCGTTGCGCAGCTTGGTGATGTCCTCCTCCTTAACGGTGGAGGCCAACCATTTACCTCCCGCTCCGGACATGTTGGAGAAGGTCGGCGAATCTTGAGCTCGGCGTTGGAGCTTGAGTTCGCGAGGATGGATAAGCAAAGGAGGAAGAAGGCGTGGGTGAGAAGGTGAATCCTTATCCCTTATATATAGGCGGACAAAACTAGGCGTCCCCGCTGGCCGGTAAAACTCGCTTATCTCCCAAGCGCCACCATCAATGGCGCGGTTGGGTTACTGCCTTGCGTATTGATGAGAATCCGGAATAAGGGGAACATGATCTCTGCCCGACGGGGCGTGCCAAGGAAACCGCTTCACTAAGCGTCTTTGAGGTGGTATGGTAAAAACGATTCAAACAAAGGCTTGGTAGCGGTGTGATAACACGCCCGCGTATCGTCGGCAGATTGAACTAAGTGTACGTTTTATTCTCTCTACGATGGAATGTGGAATCTATTTTGCGAGCGGACACTATCACGGTGTTCATGATCTTCTCTGGATTATTCAAGGAAGGAACCCGCCTTGCAATGCCGAACATTATGCACGCCGGACTTATCGTCATTGAAGACTGGTTTGTCGGTGTACTAAGGTAGGGGTACCTCAATACCCCAACTTGTGCACGGGCAGTCGCAGCTCACCGCAGCAGGATCCACCACATGCTTGCCGGAGACCATTCCTGCTCCATATCAAGCCATTCAAGAACAAAGTATACAAGACAGAAGATCGAGACCCCGGCAAGAGGAGCTTGCCGGGAAGGCCGTTCGAGGCTCAAGGTTACATCACTCACGCAAGGCCTGGCGAGAGGAGCTCGCCGGGAGACTAGAAGATTACATCACGAAGACACGCCTCGGCGTTACTCGCGCCCAGGCCCGGGCGGCAAGTTCTGAGCCCGACAAGCTCCGGGCCGGCAAGATCAAGACCCGGCAAGGTACTTGCCGAGAGCTCGCTCGTGCCGCACTCCAGCTCATCTGCCGCACGCGTCGCCTTGAGCCCTCTCCAGAGCGTGGCGGATGGCTGAGCAACATAAGGGTGCGGTGGCACTCCACAGTGGTGGCTCCATCGCCGTGGCAGACGGAGACGCAAGGCGGGAACTTTTGGGGTCGACGGCGGACGGGCATTAAATGCCTTTGTCCCCCTCTGTCAAAAGTAGGTAGAAACCCTTTGTTCAAACCTTTGTAGCTCCTTGTTCCCTTGACTGTTCCAACTACCACCTCTTTTACATTTTACCCCTTCCTCCTACGTTGACACCTGTCGGTGACCCCTTTCCCTATAAAAGGAGGCCCATGCACAACGTGGGGGTTGGAGGTTCAGATCCTTGGCAACTCTAGCGCCTGGGATTCGGCTGGTTGGATTCACTCAACACCACACCACCATACGCTCGCGTTCTTGAGCAAGATCAAATACAACACAAAGCAGCAGTAGGGTTTTACGCGACCATCGCGGCCCGAAGCTGGGTAAAAATCCCCGCGCCCGCGTGCATCGCCTCGATCTGCTCTCTGTGCCTCCTCCGCCCTCGTACCGAACTCACGAAGGGGCCCTCCGGCCCCATAGGTGCTCGCGGCGGGCGGGTCCCGCTCCGTTCCGCCCCGACATCTCTGGCGCGCCAGGTAGGGGGCGTCGAGGTTGTGCGGACCTGATCCGGCGTTCGCGCGGCCGCGTTCTTCATCAACCTCTCCAGTTTCGTCAGCAACTTCACCGACAGCTGCGCCATGGCCCCGAAGACGAGGGCCTCGAGGGTTGCAGACCCGTCTGCGTCTCACCCACCACCACCGGGGCCAGCGGTGGGCGGAGGAGACGCCAGCGGAAGGGTGGACACCGGCGGGGGCGCTCGCGGTGCCACCAGATCCAGGGACAGGACGAATGACCGCGCCTCGGTCTCCGTGGATCCACGTCCATCTCAGCGCACGACGACCCAGCAGCGCCGTGCCACGGGATGTGGTATCCGCCTGCTGGGGCAAGAGCATACTGGAGGCTTGCGGGATGCTCCGGACCGCTGTCCATGCATGAGCAAAGCGAAAGTGCCGAGGCAGGATCCTGCTCCTCCTATCACTACTAGGAGTCCGAGCATATCCTGTTCCTCGTGCCGCTCGCCCCCGCTCTCCTCCACTCCGGCAAGCGCATCCCCCTGGAGTCCTACGCTGCCGTCGAGGACGCGCCATCGAGCTCTAAGTCCGGCAAGGACGGCTCTGGTGCTCACTCCGGCGAGCATAGCTCCTCGGAGCGCTTTAAGCCAGCGAGGCAGCTCAGTGCTCGTTCCGGCAAGCGCATCTCTCGGTCTGCTGCGCTGCCGTCGAGACGCCGCCATCGAGCTCCACCGCAAGCGCAAGAAAACAAGAAAAAGAAAAGCTAAGTTGCTCGAGCTTTTGTGCGAGCACTCCTTAATTCCATGCTTTTTATGTTATATCCCTCGTCGTTAAGTCCTTTGTACGCAAAACACATGCTTGCCAAGGAGCACTGCACGTGAATAGCCGCACCCTTACTTTGCTTGAGCACACTCAGCGAGTTAAAAGTGAGCGCGACCAACTTCGGCGCTTGTTTCGTTTGAGTCTGCTCAGCAAGTTAAGCGGCGTCGCGACTAGGCAGCGGCAAGGTTGCTTGCGGAGCGACACCAGCCAGTAGACTGCTTGACGTTCGCACTCAGCAAGTGTGTTAGCGCGGCAAGTTCCTAGAAGCGTGGGGTAAGCGCGCAAAGGGTGTAATGTAGAGGGTGTAACATGGCAAGCCTTGCCGTGAGATGTCGCCGTATGAGAGGCTTGTCGCGAGAGGAGCCAAGTCGCGGCCCGATTGCGTGCTTGTTTTGTTTCCGAGTCCGCTCAACAAACACAAGTGTGCTGCTGCACCATATCTTGCTTTCGAGCCTGCTCGGCAAGTTAAGCGTCATAGCGGCGGCGGCAAGGTTGTTTGCGGAAGCAACACCGCCAGCGGGCTGTCCCTTTTCGGCAGCGTGTTCGCCCGGCAAGCTCCCCGAGAGCGTAGAGTACAAACATACGAAGGGCAAGCCGCGGCATCGTATTGCACAATCAAGATTTATACACATATGCACGTACGTGATGAAGATGTTGCAGATCTATCTCAGTTGTTTTCATGGCTGAAATTGCAGCAACAAAGAGGAACCGAAAGATCACACCAGCACAGGGGCCGGTAAGCCCGTGGTCGCTGGGGCTGCAGTCTCAAGTTCTTCCCGGCAAGCGAAGTCGCGGGGCTCGAATCTAAGATTTGTCTCCAGCCGAGCGAGTTCTTTGGGGGCTGCGATATCGAGATAAGTCTTTCATCCTCGTCATGCATCCTCTTATGGACCGGGAAAGGCGGGCTGCGTCTTTGAGCGGCGTGTCTTGTAAAACCCGTGCGTGGAGGAGCCAAGTCGTGGTCGATTCGCGTGCTTGTTTTGTTTCGAGTCCGCTCAACAAACACAAGTGTGCTGCTGCACCTACCTTGCTTTCGAGCACTGCTCGAGCAAGTTAAGCGTCATAGCCCGGCGGCAAGGTTGCTTGCCGGAAGCGACACCGCCAGCGGGCTGTCCACTATTCGGCAAGCGTGTTCGCCCCGGCAAGC
Organism: Aegilops speltoides; assembly: GCA_021437245.1. Classification (NCBI taxonomy): domain Eukaryota; kingdom Viridiplantae; phylum Streptophyta; class Magnoliopsida; order Poales; family Poaceae; genus Aegilops; species Aegilops speltoides. The sequence continues at coordinate 323,618,228 of CM038145.1, forward strand.
TCCCCGATAGCGTAAGAACATACAAGGCACGAAGTCAAGTAAAAGACTCGGTCCGGCAAGCTTTCCCCTCTTTTCATTAAAAACATCCTAGTTTAGTACAAGTCCATAGAGGATGAAAAACATGATAGAGAGGATTACAAGTTCTTAAATACAGCTAAGGCCCGAGGGCTTACAAATTAAAAAGATAAGGTGCCGTGATTCCTCTCTTGTTTCTCTGTTCGGGAGTTAGGGAGGTAGGTCAAGGAGCCCCGGCAAGATAAGCCTGCCGGGAAGGAGGCCCGACAAGAAAGCTTGTCGGGGAAGGCGAGGCGCCTAGGAGGCGTGGCGGTGGCCGCCGCCGCCCAGGAGCTGCATGGTGGCGGGCATGGGGAGCGCATCCCGGAGAGCCACGGCGCCGAAGACACCAAGAGAACTTCCGGGGCGGCCGGGAGCTTGGCGGAGGCGGCGCGGGAGGCGAGCTTGAAGGCGGGGTGGTGGGACGCCGGCCTTGGCGAGGCACCTCGCCCTCGTACTCGATTCTTGACCTTGCCGCCCTCCCCTCTTCCTCTTCTGCTGCCTCTCTCGCCCGGCCGCCCAAGGAGGCGGCCCGGGGGAGTTGAAGGCGGCGACACTGGATGGCGGGGTCGCCGGTGGCCTTGAGGCAGCGATGTCCGACGCCTAGTCGGGCCCGCCATCCCCTCGTCGTCGCTGTCGCTCTCCTCCTCGTCACTCTCGCTCGGGGAGGCCTTGCGCTATCCGAGGAGCTGTCCACACAGCATCGCACCCGGGTTCCATAGTCCCGAAGACCTTGGCGGGCGAGAGGTCACCATCCATTAACAGAAATGGAGGTGAACCCCGCCGTCAAGCTATGGATCGGGTGAGCGTCTTCCACCCTCGGTCGAAGAACATCACGCGGGGGCTGGGGACACGACACTCACTCGAGTGCCGCTGATCCCGCAGCCCCTCATGCGCAACTCCATCACGTCGGGTGGATCCGGCCCCATCGCGTCCGCAAAGGGGGCCGGCAGCCGGAGGCGACGTCGAGGTGCTCGACACAGCTTGATGAAGAACTCCCAGGGGTCATCTCCGGTGTGGACCGCATCGTGGACAGGAGACGACGGGGGAGACGGGGGAGGCGCATCACCACGACCGCCTCTCCCCCGGCCGCCTCGGCCACGCCCTCGGCCTCGTCCGCGGACCCGCCCCTCCTCTCCCTCTCGTGGCGGCTCCGCCACAGGGGCAGGATAAGGAGGATTGCGCTACTGGGCGACCCTTGCCGCCACCGTCGAAGAGCTGGGATTTCCCCCTTCCATGGCGGAAAGAAGAACGAAGACAAAGGCGAAGGAGAATAGGATGAGTGTGGCCATTGTGCTCCCCTTCCGCCCCTTTTAAAGGGGCGAGGTGAAACTCAACCGCCCTTCGAGCCAATCGAGAAACAAGGAGGCGGAGGCGGGGGTCGACTCGCCTTCTCCGCCCGTGGCGGCTCGGTCTCCCACCTTCGCCGCCCGACCCACATGCATGAGGGCGCGTGCGTGGCGGGCCGGGCGGCGGGTGGCGACCTCGCTCTACACCACGATCACGGGTGGGCGCCTTAAAAGACTGCATCGCCGCCCACATCTTCCACGACCGCAACCGGCGCGTGCCATTACCGGGGCGGCGGATGCGAAGTGGATTGACGCGCCGTGGGCGCGTGTGCCGTGCAGCATCTTGGGCTGGCCCAACAGCGCTCGGCACCGTGTGTGGCCCAGCCGGGGCTCTGTCGATTGTACTAAGGTAGGGTACCTCGGTACCCCAACTTGTGCAGGCGATCGCAGCTCCCGCAGCGGGATCCACCACATGCTTGCGGAGACCATTCCTGCTCCATATCAAGCCATTCAAGAACAAAGTATACAAGGCGAAGATCGAGACCCGTCAAGAGGAGCTTGCCGGGAAGGCGTTCGAGCTCAAGGTTACATCACTCACGCAAGGCCTGGCGAGAGGAGCTGCCGGGGAGACTAGAAGATTACATCACGAAGACACGCCTCGGCGTTATCGCGTCGGCGAGGCCGGGGCGGCAAGTTCTGAGCCCGACAAGCTCCGGGCCCGGCAAGATCAAGACCCGGCAAGGTACTTGCCGGAAAGCTGCGCTTCGTGCCGCCTCCGGCTCATCGCCTGCGTCGCCTTGAGCCCTCTCCGAGCGCGTGGCGGATGGCTGAGCAACATGGGGGTGCGGTTGCACTCCACAGTGGTGGCTCCATCGCCCGTGTGAGCGGAGCGCATAGGCGGGAACTTTTGGGGTCGGCGGCGACGGCATTAAATGCCTTTGTCCCCTCTGTCAAAAGTAGGTAGAAACCCTTTGTTCAAGCCTTTGTAGCTCCACTGTTCCCGCACTGTTCCAACTACCACCTCTTTTACATTTTTACCCCTTCCTCCTACGTTGACACCTGTCGGTGACCCCTTTCCCTATAAAAGGAGGCCCATGCACAACGTAGAGGGGGTTCGGAGGTTCAGATCCTTGGCAACTCTAGCGCCTGGGATTCGGCTGGTTGGATTCACTCAACACCACACCACCATACGCTCGCGTTCTTGAGCAAGATCAAATACAACACAAAGCAGCAGTAGGGTTTTACGCGACCATCGCGGCCCGAAGCTGGGTAAAAATCCCCGCGCCCGCGTGCATCGCCTCGATCTGCTCTCTGTGCCTCCTCCGCCCTCGTACCGAACTCACGAAGGGGCCCTCCGGCCCCATAGGTGCTCGCGGCGGGCGGGTCCCGCTCCGTTCCGCCCGACATGGTTCGAGAGCTCTTGAGAGTCTGGACTAGGGGTGTCGGACAGCGGACTATCAATATCCGCCGGACTCCAAGAATACGAAGATACAAGATTGAAGACTCGGCTCGTGTCGGGATGGTACTTTCCTTGGCGTGGAAGGCAAGCTTGCAATACTGGATATGTAGATCTCCTACCATTGTAACCGACTCTGTGTAACCCTAGCCCACTCCGGTGTCTATATAAACCGGAGGGCTTTAGTCCGTAGGACAACATACATCTCAACAATCATACCATAGGCTAGCTTCTAGGGTTTAGCCTCCTTGATCTCGTGGTAGATCTACTCTTGTAATACCCATATCATCAATATTAATCAAGCGGGGCGTGGGTTTTACCTCCATCGAGAGGGCCCGAACCTGGGTAAAAACATTGTGTCCCTCGTCTCCTGTTACCATCCGCCTAGGCGCATGCAGTTTGGGACCCCCTACCCGATATCCGCCCGGTTTGACACCGATGATCATGATCCGAACTACAAGGTAAAATTTGGTTATCCTCAAAAGCACAAATAGGGATGTTTCTTATTAATGAACTCCCCCTTTTCTACTCACGGCTCGCTGGAGGGCTGATTCTTTAGAGAAGACTGTGCGGCCGGGACCTCCCCGGACGCAGGACCCTCTGGCAAAGATTTCTTCCTCCGCTTAGGGGCTCTGGCCTCCAGATTTTCAGAGGCGGTCCTCTTCTCCCCCTGGAGGGAGGGATTCTCGATCCCCCCTTCTTCTAGCGCCCCCTTGGGCAAAGCGGTAGCTCCTCCATTTTCCCCTTTGCCTTCTTCTGAAGGCGCAACCTCCAACATTCTGACCAGCACGGGCTCCGGCGCGGTCTCTGGGAGGGGGGCTGGACACCGTATCAGCTTTGCTTGCGCTATCCACTCATGTCAAAGGATAACAGGTTAAAAGGCGAATTTTAGAAAGGAAAACAAACGGTACATCCGAACACTGAGCTACTTACTTGAGTATCCGGGCGATTGCAGCTTAGGCCGGCATCCTCGGTCAATTCCGGACACACCGCCTGTGATCCGAAGAACAACTTGTACATCTCCACAGGTGTCGTACCCATGAAGTGCTGGAGAATTCATGGTCCCTCCGGATTGAACTCCCATAGCCGGAGAGGGCGGCGTTGCGGGCGAGAGCGCCTAATTAGCATAACACCGCATCACCACGACGGATCAATCTCCCTCGCTTGGAGGTCTCGAATTGACCTGCAATAGGGGCACGTCTTTTGATGGCCCCAATTGAGCCCTTGGTTGACCCACGACATCAACCGTCGTGGAGGTCTGGCGGAATGGGCGGCAGCACTGCTGCTGCCCTTGGAGCGGTGATATAGAACCACTCCTGCTGCCTGGCCGAGCTCCTCTTGGAAGGAGCCCTCGGGCCCGGGCATCGGCCCTCCTGCTTCTGGCCGCCTGCCGCTTTGCTTGGCGCCCCGATCATCTTGGCTCCACATTGAAGGTCTTGACCACAGGCGAAGTGGGGGGTGACGCGGAGGAAGGCTTCGCAGACGACAATAAGCGGAAATATGGAGGATGGACTCCGGATCCAAGTCGTGGAATTCCAACCCATAGTAAAACATGAGCCCTCTCACAAAAGGATTCGTCGGAAGCCTAAACCCCGGCGGAGGTGGGATACAAAAGGCGACATACTCGCGGGCTCGGGGGTGGGGATGGCCTGCCCTTGGCGGGCAACTTTGTCTGAAATCTCGTAGTCTGGTGCTTGGCTTCTCGCAGCTTTAGCATCGTCCTCCTCCGTAGCGGAGGAGGGCATCCACCGACCCGAAGGTCGGGCGGACATTGTTGAAGGTCCGGCGCTCGAATTTGGGGCTCTGGGTGTGGAACTTGGAGCAAGGAGAAGATTCGGTGGAAGATTGAAGAGAAAAACGAGCCTTGGTCCTATTATAAAGAGGAGAATACCAAGAGCTGTCTCCATGACCGTTCGGGACTAGCCGATAGAGGAGGCGTGGCGGCAAGCGCGCGTTGGAATTACCCACGTCCGTATTGATGAGAATCTCGGAATAAGGGGAACATGATCTCTGCTTCGACAAGACGTGCCAAGGTAACCGCTCGCTAAACGCGCTGAGGTGGTATAATAAAAAATGATTCAAGTAAAGGCTTGGTAGTGGCGTGACGTCATGCCGCGAAATACGGTAGTAGATTGAACTTGTGTACATTTCATTCTCTCTACGGTGGAATGTGGAGTTTATTTTGCAGACCGGGACACTATCCAGGTGTTCACAATCTTCTATGGATTATTCGGAAGAGGAACCCGCCTTGCAATGCCGAACATTATGCACGCCGGACTCATCGTCATTGAAGCCAGGTTTAGGGGCTACTGAGGGAGTCCTGGACTAGGGGGTGTCCGGACAGCCGGACTATCATTGACCGCCGGACTCCAAGACTGCGAAGATACAAGATTGAAGACTCCGTCCCGTGTCCGGATGGGACTTTCCTTGGCGTGGAAGGCAAGCTTGGCGATACGGATATGTAGATCTCATACCATGGTAACCGACTCTGTGTAACCCTAGCCCTCTCCGGTGTCTATAAATCGGAGGGCTTTAGTCCGTAGGACATAACATCCATTACAACAATCATACCATAGGCTAGCTTCTAGGGTTTAGCCTACTTGATCTCGTGGTAGATCCACTCTTGTAATACACATCATCAATATTAATCAAGCAGGATATAGGGTTTTACCTCCATCAAGAGGGCCCGAACCTGGGTAAAACATCGTGTCCCTCGTCTCCTGTTACCATCCACCTAGACGCACAGTTCGGGACCCCCAACCCGAGATCCGCCGGTTTTGACACCGAGAGTGTTCTTCATTATCTTTCTTGTAGGTCCAGTCGACCCACCTAATATCACACACTATGGGCTTCTTGTCCAATAAGATTGTCACATAGAAGTCCTGCTGTTCCTTTGTATGGAACCTATAATCAACAGTAGTTCTTCTCCTTGAGGCATATGGATCTGACATCCTCCATAGCCTCAACCCTGAGTCCTTTCTGATCCTCATGTCCTCAGCCACAGGATGGGCATCATTGTGGTCTGGTATCTTGGGCTTGAGCTTCCTCAGAACTTGTCCTTCTTCATCTTCCTCATCAGCAACATTAGGCACTGGGGCCTTGTTCTTCTCAGCAGTTGGAATACTCCTGGTATTCCTCTTTGGTGCAAGCTTGGGCTTGGGGGCAGCTTTGGGTTCATCCTTGGGCTTTGATGTTGCAGCCCCTGATCTAATAGCATCACCCATAAGTTTTGGTGCCTTGGGTGCTGGTGCAGCAACCTCTTCTTCCTCTTCAGAGTCTCTCCTCATTGAGGGATTTCCAAGAACCTGAGTACTAGTGGTTCTGACTCTCTTCTTCTTCTTATCCTGAGAAGCTTCATCCTCTGATTCAATTGCAAACTTCATAGTTTCTCCAGTAGGAACTTTCTTGGGTTTGGAAGTTGTGACTCTCTTTGCAGGTGCCTCTTTGGGTTCAGTCTGTTCAGGCACTTGAGTGGATCTTCTGACCTTAGGCATAGGTGTCCTCTTGGCAGGAATCTTCCTATTAAGTCCAGGCTTTGTATTCTTTGCTGAGCCATACTCCTTTTTGAGCACTACCTTTTTGGAGGTAGCCTCATCCTCAGCTGCCACATAGTCCTCATCCTCAGAGTCTGAGGTTCTCTTCCTCCTTTGCCTGGTGGCAGCCTTAGGCAGATTACTTGGAGTGCTTCTGCTGCCTTCATCTGAAGTGCTAGAGGGACTAGTGCCCTCACTCATCCGAGCCTGCTCTTGACCTGTTACAGCTGTCACTCAGTGCGACATCTGCAAACACCGATTGCTGACCACATGAAGAGTTATAGATGAGATAGAGTGGATGAGCATCACAAAATACAGAGATTTTTGCAAAAGAATGATTCAAAAATTCTGTTTTACTTTTCCACATAAAGCATTCCGGATCAACCGATTTTCAAACTCTGTGATACCGAAGCAGTTTTGGAACCTAAACTGATGAACTCGGTTGGACCGAGTCATAGTTCGGTGGCACCGAGACTGCTAGGGTTTCACAAAGTCCTAAAATCGGTCTCACCGATTAGCAATTCTCGGTCAGACCGAGAGTTACTAGTGCAATGGCATTAGCCAAATCGGTGGGACCGAGTTTTTCAACTCGGTGGGTCCGAGATGGTTTCGGCGGAAACCTGACCCTAAAATTTCGAATCTCATCTATTCTAAGGATTGCATTGACTGGATAGGAGTGTTTCAATCGTGGCAAGAATCAATAAGAACATAATGTGCTAGGAATCAGATGAGGATAGCACAGTGATCGAGTCCATACCCTAACTTGGCGATGAACTCGCTACGGCGGCAACGGCGGGGTTGAATTCTGTTGACGGCGGCGGAGACCAGCGACAGGAGGCGGCTGGCGATGAGGAGACCATCCTGGAGGAAGAGTGAGCTATTGCGCGGGCGAAGAGGTTCAGAGAAATTTCCAAATTTTTGCCCGTGACTATATATAGCCCGACCCTGTCAGTGTGACCGAGTGGAACAACTCGGTGGCACTGAGATGCATAATCTGTGTGCGATTCTGACAACTCGGTGTGACCGAAAAGTTCAAATCGGTTGCGCCGAAATTGAAAACCTAGATCGACTTAGTGATCTCGGTGGGATCGAAATGTAGGAATCGGTCAGACCGAGAATCACAAAGAAGTTCTGGAAGTTTAAGTCTATGACGAATCGGGGACTCCGAGTGCTCCTCACACAGAGTGGTTCGAATCTGACTTGATCAAATTTTGTGATGTAGAATGAATAGAGTTTGAGACGAGAAAAGCATAGATAGCTAGAGAAGGTTCTTAGGCATTGTTGTCCATCCACATGGCTAAAAGAAAAGAAGTCAATCAATCAAAACAAAAAGTGGATGTCCTCGAATGAGTAAAATATGCATCAACATGCTCACATAATAAGATGGCAAATGAAATATGTGGCAAAGCATGCACAACCAATTCTAGCATCTATCAAACAATTGGCGATGACTAGGTCATCTATATATGAGTATATTGACTTAGGAGTCAAATGAAAACATTTGATCATAGGTCATACTCATCGTTTAAGCTCAAGTGGGGTTACCACTTTTACATAATGCATTGATGTGGTCACACCATTAGAGTTCTTTGGATCAATTCTTAGAGTTAAGCTCCCCCTAGATGTGAGATCCCCTTTTAGAGGGATGAACTAACCTTGGGTTTTGTTGATGATGACTTCATGTAGGTGTTGAAGATGTGGATGCTCAATGTTGATGTAGACCATTTGGAGCAATCCTTTGGAGTGAGTTGCACTTTCAACTTACCTACATGGGTTAGTCCCACAAGGAACAAACAAGAATATCCATAGACATAGAGTGATGCACACACAAGATAATGTCCATGAAATCATTAGGTTACCTTGTCCCTTGTCTTACCAACATGAGGGTTTGTGACTCCTTGGACTAGTGCAAGATGTAGAAGTTGATTGCACTTGTTCTTGCCATAATGATATGAGTGAAAAATGTTGTCGGAGTCACCCTCAAGAACTCTTCTAGTTCTTCTTCTTCGGGATCCACATCATCTTGATGGGAATCCTTGGAGTTGTAGTTGTACTTGATGAAGTAGAACTTGATGTAGTCTTGGGAACCCACTTGAACGAGGCCTTAGGTGCTTCTTCAAATGCATCAATCTCTTCTTGAAGCTTGTCCTTGCCTTTGTTCTTGTGGTCTTGTGGTGCAAGATCATCTTCTGCTCGTGTTCCCTTGAAGGAAGTAGGATCATACTTCTCTTGTTGAGGAACAAACTTCGTCTTGGGGTATTGATCTTCTTCCCACTCAACTCCATTGGCATTGAACTTTCGTTCAAAACCAACACCTTGATTCTTCCGGTGCCTTCCTTGCTTGCGTACAATTTCCTCGAATTGCTTACTCCCGGCAAGGCTCTTGTAGACACATTTCTCTATAATTCCCTTCAATAAGCTATTTTCTTGCTCAAGTGTAACTTGGCTAAGAGAATCATTAGTGGAATCAAGAGAACTACTAGAGGCAACAATATTGGATTTGATATTATTATTGTTACTACTAGAGGAAGGATCTTTCTTGTACTTGTTACTAGACTTGACTTGAGGCATGTAAGTAGATAAGAGTAAACGCTTGGCAATGTAAGAAGAACTTTTCTTACGGAGATCATCATTGATTTCCTTTAGGAACTCATGCTCTTGCTCAAGATTGAGCTTTTCAAAGCGTAACTTCTCATGAGCCCTTAAAAGTTCTCGATGATCTTCGAAGATAGTTTCATGAGCTAACTTAAGAGTGCTTAGTTCTTTAGTTAGAAGCTCAATCTTCTCCTCATCATTGTCATTCCTTTTATCTTGATTAGCATGATTCATTGATGTTTCATCATAGTATCCATCACTAGAGTTGTCAATAAGTAAATCATCATCCACAAACAAGTCATCTTCATCACTATCGAAATCAACATACTCAGGATGTGTTACCTTTGGACCTTTGGCCATGAAGCATCTTCCAATTCCTTCATTTGGTGAAACAAATATGTCGTAGGAGTTGGTTGACACAAGTGCTAGACCGGCAACACCTTCATCTTGAGTATATTCGGAGTCGGAGTGATAGCTTCTCTCGGAGTGATTGTCGGAGTCGGAACCGGATACCCATTCACCAACATGAGCTCGATGTCTTCATTTGTGTAGCTCCTTGATGACTTCTCCTTCCTTTCTGAAGGAAATATGCCCTAGAGGCAATAATAAAGTTATTATTTATTTCTTCATATCATGATAAATGTTTATTATTCATGCTAGAATTGTATTAACCGGAAACATGATACATGTGTGAATACATAGACAAACATATAGTCACTAGTATGCCTCTACTTGACTAGCTCATTAATCAAAGATGGTTGTGTTTCCTAACCATAGACATGTGTTATCATTTGACTAATGGGATCACATCATTAGGAGAATGATGTGATTGACATGCCCCATTCCGTTAGCCTAGCACTTGATCATTTAGTATATTGCTATTGCTTTCTTCATGACTTATACATGTTCCTGTAACTATGAGATTATGCAACTCCCATTTACCAGAGGAACACTTTGGGTACTACCAAACTTCACAGCGTGGCGGGTGATTATAAAGGAGTACTACAGTGTCTCGAAGGTACATATTGAGTTGGCGTATTTGAGATTAGGTTTTGTCACTCCGATTGTCGGAGAGGTATCTCTGAGCCCTCTCGGTAATGCACATCACTATAATCCTTGCAAGCAATGTGACCAATGAGTTGGTTACGGGATGATGCATTACGTAACGAGTAAAGAGACTTGCGATGCGAGATTGAACTAGGTATTGGATACCGACGATCAAATCTCGGGCAAGTAACATACCGATGACAAAGGGAACAACGTATGTTGTTATGCGGTTTGACCGATAAAGATCTTCGTAGAATATGTAGGAACCAATATGGGCATCCAGGTTCCGCTATTGGTTATTGACCGAGAATGGTTCTAGGTCATGTCTACATAGTTCTCGAACCTGTAGGGTCCGTGTCGTGGATTTGTCACGGCAGATGTCCTAGCGTAAGGACTTAGTCGTGGAGCCATCGCTACGGGTTTACTTGCAGGGGTTAAAGCGGACACAAAGACACAAGGGTTTTATACTAGTTCGGCCCCTTCGATGAAGGTAAAAGCCTACGTCTAGTTGTGATGGAATTAATGTAGTCTCGATGGCTAGGGAGCAAACAAGCTTCGCCTAGGCTCGAGTTGTGGTTGTCTGTCCTTGAACCGCCGTCGGGTCGTCCCCTTATATACACGAGTGACGCCCGTCGGTTCGTAGAGACCCAACGGTTCATACTCGTATCCCGTTGGTATCTCTCTATTCCTAACTTACAACACAATTCATACATCAGGCCGGTTTACGGCTACAAGCTCTAAACCGACTATAGGCCTTGGGCCTTTCTCTGATTACACCACTAACGGAGTTAATCCGGCCCAAGCTGACCGGTTTACACCCAGTGGTAATATCCCCAACATTAGGCCCCAGATTGATTTGAACTGGTTCATGTCAATCCTTCACGAAGCCTGTATCTTGGACATCTTCCTTTGTTTGATAAATCGCCATGTTGTCATCGCTCCTGATCACTGTAAACCAGCATGACGTCGTTGCTTCTGGTCACTGTAAACCGGTATGACGTCATCTTGAAATTTGATCCTTTATAACGCCTTCTTTAATAGCAGTCCCTGGATTCACGCGCTTGACCTAGCTTTACTGCCTTATAAATAGGACCGAAAGGTCATTCTTTTCCTCCCTTCGCTTCCTCTTCTTCGTCTTCCTCGCGCCGCTGCCCTTGGAGCTCCGCCATCGTCATCAACTTCTGCTTCATCCTAGGCCGCTGCATCAACCTGGACATACCAGAGTACTGCGGCTTGCTTCCGCGTCTTCTCCATTCCCGGTGAGCTTCTTTTTCTTCTCGACTTAGATCTGTTTTCTAGGGTTCCAGCTTCGTACTGTGTTCTTCGCGCGTCTTCATCTACCCTTTTCGCTTTTGAACCACGCCGTGGATCTGTGCTGCGTTAATGGCGGCGCGTCCGCGCTTTTCTCATCTTAGTCCCATGGATCTTACGCATATAAATCTGCCTTACGGTCCACTTCTGCTTCTCCTTTACTTCTGTAAAATATTTCCTATTTTCCTGAAAACCCGCGTTTGATCCGTAGTAATCCTGAGATTTTGTGAAACTTGTTTCTGTAAACTGGAAATAGCATCAATTATCTCCAAGGCCTAGATTAGGCGGTTTAACTCATCATAAGGAAAAGATGCTGAACCGGCATAGGCACACCATTAGTCCCCTTGTTGAACCGCCAGAACTCATCACATCGCAATAAACCGATTAAACACTGCCTCCGGTTTATCATAACCTAGACCAATCACTTTGTGACAAACACACTCTTAAACCGGATCTTTTTCTTTGTAGATCTTATCATGGCCAAACAGGTGTATGAATGCAACTGGGTTCCTTCCCGCGTCTCCGAGACACAGTTGAATGAACTGGTATCGATTGGCGCTTTAGATGACAAAAATACAGTCCATTGGAGGGTTCCTGGAGAGGAATGTCCTCCCACACCTCAGGAAGGGGAAGTTGTAGTTTTCGCAGATCACCTGGCCCGGGGTTTCAAACCGCCCGGGTCAAAATTTTACCGGGACGTGATGGCCAATTTTCAGCTCCGTCCCCAAGACATTGGCCCCAACTCCGTCACCAACCTGTGCCACTTTCAAGTGCTATCCGAAGCATATCTGCAAGAGGAACCTTCTGTTGAACTGTTCAGAGATCTCTTCCATCTAAACCGTCGAACTGAATTCACCGACGGCCCCAATACAGAATTAGGCGGTATGGCTATCTAGAAAAGGAAGGAGATCACCTATCCCCGTCAAACTCCATACTCACCCCAAAGAGTGGAATGCGACTTGGTTCTCTGCAAAGATACTTCTCTGAAGGTGAAAATCCTTTACGGCTTTAGCCCGAGCGGCTAAGCAATACTCATCCCTTTCCTCAAAGATTAACTGCCAAAGAGAGAAGCAAATATGCCCCTGGCTGTCCAAGCTCCGAGCCTTTATGGCCAGCGGTTTGACTGGAATTGATCTTACTGCACGCTGCTGGTTATCTTGGGGCATACTGCCTTTGAGCCGCGTTCGGTTTGATGTGTCGATATACCGCAGCGTCGATGACCCACTCCGACACACTAAACTTGAACTTTACGAGGATGAAGTTCTGGATTCATGAAAGAATCTTTGAATGAACCGGAGCATCTCTGTGCTCAAACCGGCTTGGCTCCTTACTGCACCACCAATTCACCACCTGCGGTAAGTCTCTGACTGTGTCATCATTAAAGTCTGTTATTACTTTCATATATCCGACTTTTAATTATTTCCAATCCAGGGTGATAACCCGTTTTGGAGCAAGAAACTTTCCCAAGACAAAGCGGACAAAGCTGGGCGGCCAAACCGGCCCAAGACAAAAGTTGTCAAGAAATCAGCCCACAAGAGAAAGACCACTGCTTCATCTGACCCGGCCATTGACGATGATGTGGGTAATCCGGAACTTGACTCTCTTGGCTTGCTTTTTACACGCCTTATTGATGATGATGCTTGTCAGGATGACGCTGAAGCCAGCAACGCAGGATTTGCTGAGGTAACCATTCTCTCTTCCGACTCAACAAATTTGCCTTTACCAAAATTTCGCCAGGCAAACCGGAAAGTTAACTTTTCTCACCCTCTTGCTTACTTGGATCCCAAATTTCCTATGAAGACACAGCAACATGAGGCTCGTCGCACAACCCGGCATAGTGGCCAGGTAGTTACCTCTACCGGTTTACCAAATAGCCCGGCTCGAAAGCGCCGCACCGAGGTTTCTGACCTTTTTATTGCTTTAAATTCCAAAGCGGGTTTGTTCCGTCAACCTCTTAATCCGTCCGACTCCGATTATCAGGTTACTTCCCATTCATCCTCTGGCGAATCTTCAGCCACTCAGCTACCACCGTTGAAGATAGCCGCCGGGTAAGTCAAAACGGCCATATGCTTTTCGATATCTTCTGTAATATATATGCCTTGTTCCTGACTCTTTGTCTCTTGAAACCAAACGAAACCCAGCAAGAAGGCCCACTTGGACAAAACAATTGAAGAGGCTGCCGCTTGGATCATGGCGGCGCGGATCTCAAAACGTTATACGAAGATATTCCCAATGACCCTCCGGTTCAAGAGGAGGTTATTCCTGAAGAGAGGCCTGTCAACACTTCAATCTCTGCTGATCCACCTGCCAGCACTATCCGGTTTGAAAAGCCTCGCAGCCCTACTGAAACAGCCGTGCCCACCCGATCCGCCGAGTCGAAAGACGACGACGTTGTGATTTCTGGTATGGGCCGCTCTGAACCGGGGAATCCTGCAACCTTAACCCGGCATACTGTGAAAGAGGATTCTTCTACTTTGAATAAAGGAAAGTGGGCTGTCGAGCTGGAAACATATGCCGCTTTAAGCACCCAAGATCTTCATTCTGGATATCTGAATCGGCTTTACAGCAGCCGTGACTATGAAGCTGGCCTGGTCAAATTAATGAGGGACAAGTTTGAGGTAACTCACTCCTTTCCTTATTACCAGTATTTTAGTCCCTGTAGCTCCCAAGGGCCGGTTTGTAATCTTGATCAAACCGGGACTTGATTATATTCTTGATCCATTTTGACATCTACCCGCATAACCACAAGGGCTGGTTTAACTCATACTTAAACCGGTATTTCAATATAACTGCCTGCCGAAACATTGGTAGAATCAAATAGCCATTAGCCCCCAAGTGCCAAGTTGAATACTTGTATTAAGCTTGGGACTTTGCCATGTAATGTGATGAAAAATTGAAGGTACATTAGCCCCCAAGTGTCAAGCATATAAGCTGCGTTGTGTGGTTGAGACTTTGACTTGAATTGCTTAGCTGAACATCTTGTCAATGCACAAAGTGAGGTAAAAATCAAAGACGATCGGATTGCCGATTCTGAGCTGCTTTGCAAACCCAATGAAGTCGAAGCGAGAAGGCCAAGACAGAGTTAACCAGTGCCTTGACCGCTGCCGAGCAGTGAAGGAAAATATGAAGAAAGAACAGTGAAATGCAGGCCCTTGAAAAGGCCAATTTGCTCAAGCAGGCGAAAATCTGAAGCTGCCCTTAAACCGGTAGTAGATGATCGACGGTAGTGAAGCGTAAGTACATTCTATGACCGCAGCCATCTTGATAAGCTCCTATGAATAATTGTGATATGTTGTACTGCTGCATCATTAGTCGGTTTGAAACTATCCCTTGACCGTATGTAGGCACACTCGTTGGGTACTTGGGAAATGACGTCGCGGAAGAAACGAAGGCTGTCTACACTTTAGTTGAGCGTTATATCGGAGCCCAAAGCGTTATCACCACAATGTCACATAACAATCCAGCGCCTTCCACGATTCAAGATACTCGAACCGGCTATCAATGCTTCCTTCCGGATTGAAGAGGTGAAGAAATCTGCTGCACGAACGGAGCCATCAATGCCTTGATCGAGCTAAGGCATGGGTGCGGACTTTGATCCCGTGGAAGCAGCTCAAGGCTATCCCAATGAAAGAAGATGGCTCGATTTGATGAAGAGGACTTGCGGGCTATAAACCGTCTTGATGCACGCCCATCGCTTGTCAATTGGCGAAGAAGCCGACTTGGAGCATTACCAAGCACAATATAATGATCGTAACAAGCGAGTGTACGCCCAACCTTTGAACCGGAAAACCTGATCCCTCCAATCCGTAAGCATACTTACGCACCCGACATTGAACCGTCGTCTTTGATTCACGAAGAGGCTGTTTTCCAAGCGCTAATGGGAATCGACTGGACTACTGTGGATTTCCAGCCAATGGGTAGGGATGAAGATGCTGAAGCGGCGGAAGATGAAGAAGAGTCTTGAACCGTAGCGGGTTTAAAAATCTGTCGGGGCGGTTTGCCCAAAGAACAATGATCTCATTTGGGCCTTCGTGTTGCCTTGTAATAGCCTTTAGTTAAAACTTTACTGCTGGATATGCCTTCGTGCATAGGTGAAACTTTTGTTTGATTCATACTCCTGCAACGGAAAAATTGAACCTCGGTGGCGGTCACACCGCCACCGGTTTATATTATTCCATATATATATATATCGAAAATCAACAAGTATGTGATACAAATACCGCCAGATCGGGCATGAAGTCATGTGTAGCCAAACTTTGAAGCGGTGGTCTTTAAAACCATGACCGTCAGGGAGATAATAATTCCCATATAACCGTGCTGAAGCAGCACAAGCCCCCGTGTTATTCCAAGAGGATGAACCGGAAGAAAGGTAAACCGGGCAGATAAAAACTCCGGTGCAATACCAAACCGTGTCCTATTAGCTTGTAACTGATAGTTAAACCGGATAAAAATATTCGTCGGTTTTAGAAAACGCAACAAAAATCGAATACCAACTATTTGAAAATATGGCAACAAAGGCAATAACTCTTTGCAAAAGTAAAGCTTCATGGAGCTGGTCAGATGGCATTACCATGGTCAGACGCAACCAAGCCCCCCGAAGGCGTAGCGATGGTGCTAGTCGGCTAGGTCCCCAAAAGACTCTTGGCGAGTACGCCGGCCAAGTGGCATGACATTGGTTCGGGTTCGACCAAGCCCCCAAATGACTCTGGCCCTATTGGCCGACCAAGAGGCGTGACGGTTCGAGCGTGACCGTGTCCCCAAATGATCTGGTGGCTTTCGCCTATCAAGAGGTGTTGCATTGGTTCGGACACGACCAAGCCCCAAGTGATAAATATAATCACAAGGGTAAACCGAGGCGCTTTAAAAGCAAGCACTCCATGTAACCACACATGAGAAGAAAGACAGAGACCCGCTTTAGCCGAGGCTCGATTTTTATTATATCGAAGATAATATATACATTGTCATGCTATGTACATAAACTGAGCCGATGACTCAAGTGTAGTAAGGTCGAAGATGAGCTATATTCCACGGCCTATTGGTCTCCTCCTCTGATGTACGTGAGTCTTTACGCTCTCGAATATCAATCAGATAGAAGGAACCGTTGTGTAGATTCTTGCTGACCACAAAAGGTCCTTCCCAAGGTGGGGATAACTTGTGCATATCATGCGGTCTTGGATGAGGCGAAGCACCAAATCTCCTTCTGAAAGGCTCTGGTCTTAACCGGCGGCTGTGATAACGACGAAGATCTTCTTTGGTAAATCGCTGAGCGAGCGGCTGCCATATCACGCTCCTCATCCAATAGGTCCAAAGCGTCTGTCGCGCCATCTCGTTGTCGCTTCAACATAAGCCGCTACACGGGCGAATCGTGCTCGATATCACCGGGAGAAGCGCCTCGCTCCGTAAACCATGAAGAAAGGTGTATATCCAGTAGACCGGTTTGGCGTAGTATTGATACTCCATAGCACAGATGGGAGCTCTTCAACCCAGCACCCTGGTGTTCTCTGTAACGGAACCAGAAGTCGGGGTTTGATGCCTCGTAATATTTCTTGCCTGCCCGTTGGACTGGGGATGCGCCACTGACGACATGTCAAGCCGGATATGCTCACGTTCACAGAACTCTTTCATAGCCCCCTTGGACAGATTAGTGCCATTGTCAGTAATGATACTGTGTGGAAAGCCAAACCGGAAAATCACCTTTTGATGAATCGCACATTGTTGCGCGTCACACTTGCGGCGTGTTCGCTTTAACCCACTTGGTGAACTTGTCCACTGCCACCAACAGGTGGGTCTTCTTATCTTTGGATCGTTTAAAGGGTCCAACCATATCCAGCCCCCAGGTCGCAAACGGCCACGTTATTGGGATCATCCTCAATTCTTGAGCCGGTACATGAGCACGCCTTGAAAATTTCTGACATCCATCACACCGTTTAACCAAGTCCTCCGCATCAGCATGGGCAGTCAACCAGTAAAATCCGTGGCGGAATGCCTTCGCCACGGGGACTTTGAACGGCGTGATGTCCACAATCCTTCATGGATTTCCTTAAAATTTCACAGCCTTCCTCGGGAAACACAGCGTGAAACGCATACGATACACTACAATGATGTAATTCACCATTAAGGATCGTCATAGATTTGGAGCGCCGGATTATCTGTCTGGCCAGAACCTCATCTTGTGGCAACTCTCTCGGGTCATATACGCAAGGAAAGGGATCGTCCAATCCGGAATGACGTGTAACGCTGCCACCAACTGAGCCTCCGGATCAGGAATAGCCAAATCCGCTTCACCAGGGAGCTGGACTGACGGGTTATGCAAGACGTCCAAAAAGACATTAGGCGGGACCGGTTTACGCTGTGAACCCAAACGGCTTAAAGCGTCTGCCGCTTCGTTCCTCCGGCAATCCACATGATCCACTTGATAACCCTTGAAGCACCCTGCGATATTATCCACTTCCCGACGATATGCAGCCATGAGCGGGTCCTTGGAATCCCAAGTGCTAGATACTTGCTGAGCCACCAGGTCCGAGTCACCAAAGCACTTAACCCGGCTTAAGTTCATCTCCTTAGCCATCCGGAGACCATGGAGCAAGGCTTCGTACTCAGCTGCATTATTAGTACAAGGGAACATTAAACGGAGAACGTAACAAAACTTATCACCTCGTGGGGAAGTTAAAACGACTCCAGCCCCCGAGCCTTCTAACTGCCTGGACCCGTCGAAATGAATAGTCCAGTACGTGTGATCCGGCTTCTCCTCTGGCGCTTGTAACTCCGTCCAGTCGTTAATGAAATCAACAAGTGCTTGTGACTTCACGGTTGTGCGTGGTATATACTTTAGTCCATGCGGCCCAAGCTCAATGGCCCATTTTGCAATCCGGCCCGTCGCCTCCCGGTTTTGTATGATATCACCCAAAGGAGCTGAACTAACCACTGTGATAGGGTGCCCTTGGAAATATTGCTTCAGCTTCCGACTGGCCATAAAAACACCATAGACGAGCTTCTGCCAATGCGGATACCTTTGTTTGGACTCAATGAGCACCTCACTGATATAATAAACCGGCCGTTGAACCGGATACTCCTTGCCTGCCTCCTTGCGCTCTACCACAATGGCCACGCTTACTGCTCGGGCATTGGCTGCCACATATAACAACAGCGGTTCCTTGTCAACCGGAGCCGCAAGAACAGGCGGGTTGGCCAATTGCCGCTTTAGATCCTCAAATGCTTCGTCGTATTTGGACTCGATTTAAATTATCCGTCTTCCTCGGCATCGGTATAAGGGAATGGCCTTCTCCCGAGGCGGTGATAAACCGCTCAACGCAGCAATCACGCCCGCCGACGCCGAACATCATTGATACACTTCGGTTTAGCCAAGGAAGTGATAGCTTTAATTTTCTCGGATTAGCCTCAATTCCTCTGTTAGACACGAAACCCCAATAACTTGCGGTAGGAACACGAAAACACACTTGGCGGATTAAGCATCATCTTATAAATCATAAGTTGTCGAAGGTTTCCTTCAAATCCTCCACCGGTGTCTCCTTTTGTCTTGATTTTACCACAATATCATCTACATAAGCATGCACATTGCGGCCGATCTGCGTATGCAAGCAATTCTGTACACACCGATAAGTAGCACAGGCACTCTTGAGCCCAAAAGGCATAGATACATAGCGAAGGCTCCAAAGGGAGTTATAAATGCTGTCTTCTCCTGGTCATTAATCGCCATTTTGATCGATGATATCCAGTATCGTCCAAAAACTTAAACGCTCACATCTGCCGTGGCATCAATAATCTGATCAATGCGGGGAGGCAAAAGGATCTGTTGGACAAGCCTTGTTAAGATCTGTGTAATCCACACACATCGCCAGTGCCATTTTCTTAAGGACTAGCACCGATTAGCCAGCCACTCTGGATGAAACACCTCAATGATAAAGCCAGCCGCGAAGCACGGCTACTTCTTCTCAATGGCCTTGCGCCTCTCTTCATTAAACCGCGAAGGAACTGTTTCACGGTTTATACTTAGGATCCACATTAAGTGTGTGCTCAGCGAGTTCCTCGGTACACGGCATGTCGGATGGCTTCCATGCAAAGATATCCGGTTCTCACGGATGAACTCGATGGCGCACTTTCCTATTTGGGATCGAGGTTAGCACCGATAAGAATCGCTTGGGCGAATCGCCTGCACGAAGTCGACAAGCTTGGTCTCAGCTGCCGATTTAAACTTCAGATCCGATTCATGCTCTGTAGTGGGCTTCTTCAAAGGGGTCATATCCGCCGGGTCAACGTTGTCCTTATAGAATTTCAACTCCTCCGTGGCACAGACCGCCTCTGCATAAGCTGCATCACCTTCCTCACATTCCAAAGCAACTCGGCGGTTTCCATGCACCGTTATCGTTCCTTTGTAACCCGGCATTTTGAGCTGCAAGTAAATATAACAAGGTCGTGCCATGAATTTAGCATAAGCTGGCCGGCCAAACAAGGCATGATATGGGCTCCGGATTTTCACCACTTCAAAAGTTAGCTTTTCAGACCGGGAATCATGCTCATCTCCAAAAGCCACATCCAGGGCTATCTTACCAACAGGATAAGCCGATTTGCCTGGTACTACACCATGGAACACCGTATTGGACGGTCTGAGATCCTTGTCTGTGAGACCCATGCGACGGAAAGTTTCATAGTATAATATATTGATACTGCTTCCTCCATCCATAAGCACCTTAGTAAACTTATACCCTCCCACCTGAGGGTCTACCACCAATGCCAGCTGACCCGGATTATCAACCCGGGGGGGATGGTCCTCTCTACTCACACGATAGGCTGCTCGGACCAGCGTAAATACCGCGGTAAGGCGGTTCAACATATTTCTTGCCCGTTTGTGAAGCTTCGATCCGCTTGTCCAAACTGGTTGTGAAAACATGATCTCGCCCACTATTCAACTGCTTTGGTTGGCTCGATAGCTTTATTTGCTCTTTGCTTCTTCTTGCCACCCGACTACTCGATTATTGTGATTGCCTGGTTAGGCCACTGAACGAAGCTCTGTCTGACCCGCCCATGAAAACCGGATCTGAACCACCACGACCCTGGTCATACCGGAAAGCATTGGAATTTTGAACTCTGCATAATATAACAGTCTTTCGAGAGATGGTTCGATGGGGACTCCTTCGTCCGTGCTTAGGACAAGGTTGATTCAACAAGTAATTCAGGCGGCTTGTATTAGGATTCGGACCCGATTCGCCTTGCCTCTGCGCCGCGTGGGCCTCATCACTGCATTAGTGTTGGCTACGAAATCCGGGTTGCCATCACCTTTGCGCTTGCCTCCGTTCCATGACCCGCCGGTTTGTCTGCTGCCCTTGGGTTGCCATTCTTCTTTCCCTTCCTCAACCGTCATCATCGACCAGATCCTTGGTACTGTCTGAATCAGCATACTTTACCAAAGCGGCCATGAGGGTTCCCATATCATTGCAGAACCGCTTCATGCGTCCCAATTTTAGCTTCAAAGGCTCAAACCGGCAGTTGCCTTCTAACGTTAAGATCGCCGAGTCAGCGTTGATCCGGTCAGAAGAGTGCAGAATCTAAGACACGCGGTGTACCCAACGGGTTGTTGACTCCCCTTCTTCCTGGACGCAAGCCGCCAGGTCTACTATGGACTTGGGCTGTTTACACGTATCCTTGAAGTTCTGGATAAACCGGGCCCGCAACTGGGCCCATGAACTGATGGAATTGGGCGGTAAGCTCTTCAACCAAGTACGGGCTGTGCCTTCCAGCATCATGGTGAAGTACTTTGCACATGCGGTCTCATCCACATCTAGCATCTCCATGGCCATCTCATAACTTTCAACCCACGCTTCAGGGGACAGATCTGCGGTGTAATTTGGCACCTTGCATGGGCCCTTAAAATCCTTAGGCAGGCGCACATTGCGTAGAGCGGGGATTAAATAGGGTACCCCCAAAGCGGATGCGACACCTGGCCCGGCGAAGGTGGTAGGGCGAACCAGTGTGTGTTGATCCGCATCATCCTGTGCTGCTAACTCGGCCTCCCTGCGTGCCCGGGCCCGATCCACCACTTCCTGAGCATCACGAATGCCGCCTATCTGGTGATTGCCTCGGG
Organism: Aegilops speltoides; assembly: GCA_021437245.1. Classification (NCBI taxonomy): domain Eukaryota; kingdom Viridiplantae; phylum Streptophyta; class Magnoliopsida; order Poales; family Poaceae; genus Aegilops; species Aegilops speltoides. Next base: position 323,639,612 of record CM038145.1, read on the forward strand.
CCGCTTCACGGTCCCGCGCGTTGCTTGATAGGGCCGGTTCATCCATACGCCTGCTGTAGCTCCGGCTTGGACGGGGCGTAGAGTGAATCCGATCACGGCTGTATGAATCGCTTCTCTTTGGATCGGTCTTGATGCAGAAGCTCCTTAACCCGGCGCGTCTCGACCGCTTGTGGGAATCTCCTTTGGTAGATCGCCTCCAATCGTCGGCGGCCGCAACAAGGTTGTCCATAGGGTTAGAATAATGGCACAGGGTGTTCGCACCGGCGGATGGACCACCATGTTACTGCTGCGGAGGCTCCATCGGTAGCGGTTGGACCGTCGCTCCGCTCTGGTGCCTCAATCCGGTTTACCTCCTGTCTTTGGGCGGGTTCTTGGGTCCGCTCCGGTCTGAAAGAGATTTCTAGGATCAAATCTGACGGCAGCGCGATCTATACTTCCGCTTCAACACCTCTGCGGCGCACTCGGTCAAGCATGAGTTTGTAAGCTTGTGCATCTAAAGCGGCCCGCTCTGCGCCATCGCTCCTTCTCTGCCGCTAGATCCGCTTTGGCTTGCGTGATCTGCTCTTTCACCTTTGCAATCTCGCATTATGAGCCTCCTGATCTGCTGGGTTGTCCTCCGCCATAAGCGCCGCTAGTGCATCAAACAGATCTGACAGAACTTGAACCGGCGGGCGCACCGGGCCTCCTGCCCCTGCTGCCGCTGCTGAACCGGAAAGCATTGCTGCCGCGGTTGAAGAGTGGTTCGCTGCTGCGTCGCCATGAATACTCCAACTCGGTTTAAGCGGCTTGGGGGTCCGAATCTCGTCACCGTCGGAACAGCCCCTGATCATATCATCCTGCAACTGGTACAATGACTCGGTCTCTCCTGTTGAAGATTCATCGCCGGAATAAACGACGATCTCACTACCGTGTTCTGAACCGGCGTCGTACTCCCCTCCATGTATGACTCCAACGAAGACATGCTTCACGGCCGGTTTAGCCTGGGCAGGTCGCACATGCTGAGCCGTCTCGACGAGGTCGGTGCAGATGTCCGGCTTAGGCCCAGGCTCCCCGATCTTGCCAATGAACACGTGTATGCCGCCGAAGGGGACCCGGTATCCATACTCGATTGAATCGGCCTCGGGACCCCATCCAGCGTCGTCGATGTAGATCCGGCCGCGACGACTCTTGGTCATCCGGCCCACGACGTAGCCTTCGAGTCCTTTGAGCTTGCCCTCCAAGATCGTCAAACCATCGTGCGATTGCCCCACGGTGGGCGCCAACTGTCGTGGATTTGTCACGGCAGATGTCCTAGCGTAAGGACTTAGTCGTGGAGCCATCGCTCTGAGTTTACTTGCGGGGTTAAAGGCACACAAAGACACAAGGGTTTTATACTAGTTCGGCCCCTTCGATGAAGGTAAAAGCCTACGTCTAGTTGTGATGGAATTGATGTAGTCTTGTTGTCTAGGGAGCAAACAAGCTTCGCCTAGGCTCGAGTTGTGGTTGTCTGTCCTTGTCACCGCCGGTCGTCCCTTATATACAGTGGCGCGCCTGTCGGTTCGTAGAGTCCCAACCGGTTCATACTCGTATCCCGGTTGGTATCTCTCTATTCCTAACTTACAACACAAGTCATACATCAGGCCGGTTTACGGCTACAAGCTCTAAACCGACTATAGGCCCTGGGCCTTTCTCTGATTACACCACTAACGGAGTTAATCCGGCCCAACCTGACCGGTTTACACCCAGTGGTAATATCCCCAACAGTCCGCACGCTTAACGTTATGATGACAGTTTTATTATGATTTTATAAGTTTTGATGTACCGAAGTTTGTTCGGAGTCTCGGATGTGATCACGGACATGACGAGGAGTCTCGAAATGGTCGAGACATAAAGATTGATATATTGGAAGCCTATGTTTGGACATCGGAAGTGTTCCGTGAAATCGGCATTTCTATCGAGTACTGGGGTTACTGAACCCTCCTGGGGTTATTGGGCCTACATGGGCCATAAGGGAGAAGAGGAGAGGAGGCAAGAGGTGGGTCGCGCCTCCCTCCCTAGTCCGAATAGGACAAGGAGAGGGCGCGCCCCCTCCTTCCCTCTTCCTCCTCCTTCCCCCTTCTCCTACTCCAACTAGGAAAGAAGGAGTCCTACTCGGTGGGAGTAGGACTCCCCCTGGCGCGCCCTCCTTGGCCGCCACCTCCTCCCCGGCTCCTTTATATACGGGGGGGGGGCACCCTAGGACACACAAGTTGATCTACGGATCGTTCCTTAGCCATGTGCGGTGCCCCCCTCCACCATATTCCACCTCGGTCATATCGTCGCGGAGTTTAGGCGAAGCCCTGCACCGGTAGAACATCATCATCGTCACCACGCCGTCGTCTTGTGGAACTCATCGAAGCTTTCTGGATCGGGCCGGGGATCGCCATCGAGCTGAGCGTGTCTTGAACTCGGAGGTGCCGTGACGTTCGGTGCTTGGATCGGTTGGATCATGAAGGCGTCGACTACATCAACGCGTTGTGCTAACGCTTCGCTTCGGTCTCACGAGTGCGTGGACAACACTCTCCTCTCGTTGCAATGCCATCACCATGATCTTGCGTGTGCGTAGTAATTTTTTTTGAAATTACTCGTTCCCCAACAATGGCAAGCGAGCCTAGGTTTTATCGTTGATGTTATATGCACGAGTAGAACACAAGTGAGTTGTGGGCGATACAAGTCATCTTGCTTACCAAAGATGTCATACTTGATTCGGCGGTATTGTGAGATGAAGCGGCCCGGACCAACAATACGCGTACGCTTACGCGAGACTGGTTTCACCGTTCGAGCACTCGTGCTTAAAGGTGGTGGCGCATGTCTGTCTCTCTCACTTTAGCTGAATCGAGTGTGGCTCGCCGGTCCTTGCGAAGGTTAAAACAGCACCAACTTGACGAACTATCATTGTGGTTTTGATGCGTAGGTAAGAATGGTTCTTGCTAAGCCCGTAGCAGCCACGTAAAATTTGCAACAACAAAGTAGAGGACGTCTAACTTGTTTTTGCAGGGCATGTTGTGATGTGATATGGTCAAGGCGTGATGCTATATTTTATTGTATGAGATGATCATGTTTTGTAACCGAAGTTATCGGCAATCGGCAAGAGCCATATGGTTGTCGCTTTATTGTATGAAATGCAAGCATACATGTAATTGCTTTACTTTATCACTAACCGGTAGCGATAGTCGTAGAAGCAATAGATGGCGTAATGACAACGATGCTACGATGGAGATCAAGGTGTCGCGTCGGTGACGATGGTGATCACGACGGTGCTTTGAAGATGGAGATCACAAGCACAAGATGATGATGGCCATATCATATCACTTATATTGATTGCATGTGATGTTTATCCTTTATGCATCTTATCTTGCTTTGATTGACGGTAGCATTTTAAGATGATCTCTCACTTATTATCAAGAAGTGTTCTCCCAGAGTATGCACCGTTGCGAAAGTTCTTCGTCTTTGAGACACCACGTGATGATCGGGTGTGATAGGCTCTACGTTCAAATACAACGGGTGCAAAACAGTTGCACACGTGGAATACTCGGGTTAAACTTGACGAGCCTAGCATATCTGAGATATGGCCTCGAACACGGAGACCGAAAGGTCGGCGTGAATCATATAGTAGATATGATCAACATAGTGATGTTCACCATTGACACTACTCCATCTCACGTGATGATCGGACATGGTTTAGTTGATTTGGATCACGTGATCACTTAGATGACTAGAGATGTCGTCTAAGTGGGAGTTCTTAAGTAATATGATTAATTGAACTTAAATTTATCATGAACTTAGTACTGGTAGTATTTTGCTTGTCTATGTTTGTTGTAGATAGATGGCTCGTCTTTGTTGTTCCGTTGAATTTTAATGCGTTCCTTGGGAAAGCAAAGTTGAAAGATGATGGTAGCAATTACACGGTCGGGTCCGTAACGAGGATTATCCTCATTGCTGCACGTAAGAATTACATCCTGGAAGCACCGCTGGGTGCGAACTGCTTCTTGCCGATGCAACCGACAACGTTAAGAACGTCTAGCGAGCAAAGTCGATGACTACTCGATAGTTCAATGTGCCATGCTTTACGGCTTAGAACCGGGTCTTCAACGGCGTTTTGAGCGTCATGGAGCATATGAGATGTTCTAGGAGTTGAAGTTAATATTTCAAGCAAATGCCGGATTGAGAGATATGAAGTCTCCAATAAGTTCTACAACTGCAAGATGGAGGAGAATATTTCGTCGGTGAGCATATACTCAAAATGTTTGGGTATAATAATCACTTGATTCAAGCTGGGAGTTAATCTTCCGGATGATAGCGTCATTGATGAAATTCTCCAATCACTTGCCACCAAGCTACAAGATCTTCGTGATGAACTATAATATGCAAGGGATGAACAAGACAATTCGAGCTCTTCGCAATGCTAAAAGCTGCGAAGGTAGAAATCAGAAGGAGCGTCAAGTGTTGATGGTCAACAAGACCACTAGTTTCAAGAAAAGGGCAAAGGAAAGAAGAAGGAACTTCAAAAGAATGGCAAGCAAGTTGCTGCTCAAGAGAAGAAACCCAAGTCCGGACCTAAGCCTGGCCGAGTGCTTCTCTGCAAGCGATCGACATTTGAAGCGGAACTACCCCAAGTATTTGGTGGATCGGAAGGATGGCAAGGTGAACAAAGGTATATGTGATATACATGTTATTGATGTGTACCTTACTAATGCTCGCAGAGCACCTGGGTATTTGATACTAGTTCTTTGCTAATATTTGCAACTCAAAACAGGACTACGGATTAAGCGAAGATTGGCTAAGGGCGAGGTGACGATCTGCGTGGGAAATGGTTCCAAAGTCGATGTGATCGCGGTCGGCACGCTACCTCTACATCTACCATCGGGATTAGTTTTAGACCTAAATAATTGTTATTTGGTGCCGCGTTAAGCATGAACATTATATCTGGATCTTGTTTGATGCGAGGCGGTTATTCATTTAAATCGAGAATAATGGTTGTTCTATTTATATGAGTAATATCTTTTATGGTCATGCACCCTTGAAGAATGGTCTATTTTTATTAAATCTCGATAGTAGTGATACACATATTCATAGTGTTGAAACCAAAAGATGCAGAGTTGATAATGATAGTGCAACTTATTTGTGGCACTGCCGTTTAGGTCATATCGGTGTAAAACGCATGAAGAAACTCCATACTGATGGGCTTTTGGAATCACTTGATTATGAATCACTTGGTACTTGCGAACCGTGCCTTATGGGCAAGATGACTAAAACGCCGTTCTCTGGAACTATGGAGCGAGCAACTGATTTGTTGGAAATCATACATACTGATGTTTGTGGTCCAATGAATGTTGAGGCTCGCGGCGGGTATCGTTATTTTCTCACCTTCACAGATGACTTGAGCAGATATGGGTATATCTAATTGATTAAACACAAGTCTGAAACATTTGAAAAGTTCAAAGAATTTCAGAGTGAAGTGGAAAATCATCGTAACAAGAAAATAAAGTTTCTACGATCTGATCGTGGAGGAGAATATTTGAGTTACGAGTTTGGTCTACACTTGAAACAATGTGGAATAGTTTCACAACTCATGCCACCCGGAACACCACAACGAAATGGTGTGTCCGAACGTCGTAATCGTACTTTACTAGATATGGTGCGATCTATGATGTCTCTTACTGATTTACCGCTATCGTTTTGGGGTTATGCTTTAGAGACGGCCGCATTCACGTTAAATAGGGCACCATCAAAATCCGTTGAGACGACGCCTTATGAACTGTGGTTTGGCAAGAAACCAAAGTTGTCGTTTCTTAAAGTTTAGGGCTGCGATGCTTATGTGAAGAAACTTCAACCAGATAAGCTCGAACCCAAATCGGAGAAATGTGTCTTCATAGGATACCCAAAAGAGACCATTGGGTACACCTTCTATCACAGATCTGAGGGCAAGATTTTCTTTGCTAAAATCGGATCCTTTCTAGAGAAGGAGTTTCTCTCGAAAGAAGTGAGTGGGAGGAAAGTAGAACTTGATGAGATAATCAGATTCGCTCCTTGTTGGAAAGTAGTTCATCACAAGAACCGGTTCTGTGACAACTACACCAAATAGTGAGGAAGCTAATGATATTGATCATGAAACTTCGAGATCAAGTTTCTCTTGAACCTCGTGGGTCTACTAGAGTAAGATCCGCACCAGAGTGGTACGGTAATCCTATTCTAGAAGTCATGTTACTTGACCATGATGAACCTACGAACTATGAGGAAGCGATGATGAGCCCAGATTCCGCAAAATGGCTAGAGTCCATGAAATGTGAGATGGGATCCATGTATGAGAACAAAGTATGGACTTTGGTTGACTTGCCCGATGATCGGCAAGCCATTGAGAATAAATGGATCTTTAAGAAGAAGACTGACGCTGATGGTAATGTAACTGTCTATAAAGGTCGACTTGTTGCGAAAGGTTTTCGACAAGTTCAAGGGGTTGACTACGATGAGACTTTCTCACCCGTAGCGATGCTTAAGTCTGTCCGAATCATGTTAGCTATTGCTGCATTTCATGATTATGAAATCTAGCAAATGGATGTCAAAACTGCATTTCTGAATGGATTTCTGGAAGAAGAGTTGTATATGATGCAACCAGAAGGTTTTGTTGATCCAAAAGGTGCTAACAAAGTGTGCAAGCTCCAATGATCCATTTATGGACTGGTGCAAGCATCTCGGAGTTGGAATAAACGTTTTGATAGTGTGATCAAAGCATATGGTTTTATCTGAGACTTTTGGAGAAGCTTTGTATTTACAAGAAAGTGAGTGGGAGCTCTTTAGCATTTCTGATATTATATGTAGATGACATATTATTAATTGGAAATGATATAGAATTTCTGGATAGCATAAAGGGATACTTGAATAAAAGTTTTTAATGAAAGACCTCGGTGAAGCTGCTTACAAATTGGGCATCAAGATCTATAGAGATAGATCAAGACGCTTAATAGGACTTTCACAAAGCACATACCTTGATAAAATTTTGAAAAAGTTCAAAATGGATCAGGCAAAGAAAGGGTTCTTGCCCGTGCTACAAGGTGTGAACTTGAGTCAAACTCAATGCCCGACAACAGCAAAAGATAGAGAGAAAATGAAAGATGTTCCCTATGCTTCAGCCATAGGCTCTATCATGTATGCAATGCTGTGTACCAGACTGACGTATGCTTAGCAATAAGCTTGGCAGAAGGTACCAAAGTAATCCAGAGTGGATCATCGGACAGCGGTCAAGAACATCCCGAAATACCGAAAAGCACTAAGGATATGTTTCTCGTATATGGAGGTGACAAAAAGCTAGTCGTAAATGGTTACGTCGATGCAAGCTTTGACACTGATCCGGACGATTCTAAATCGCAAACCGGATACGTGTTTTTATTAAACGGTGGAGCTGTAAGTTGGTGCAGTTCTAAACAAAGCGTCGTGGCGGGATCTACATGTGAAGCGGAGTACATAGCTGCTTCGGAAGCAGCGAATGAAGGAGTCTGGATGAAGGAGTTCATTTCTGATCTACTCCCTCCTTCCATCTATATAGGGCCTAATGGGTTTTTTGAGGCTAACTTTGACCAAATATTAGAGCAATAATATATGAAATGCAACTTACACAAAGCACACCGTTAAATTTGTGTGTGAAAGGAGCTTTCAACGATATAATTTTCACATTGTGCATGTCATGTACTATTAATCTTGTCAATAGTCAAAGGCGGCCTTAAAAAACGCATTAGGCCCTATATAGATGGAAGGAGGGAGTAGGTGTCATACCTAGTGCATCGGGACCAATGAAGATCTTCTGTGACAATACTGGTGCAATTGCCTTGGCAAAGGAATCCAGATTTCACAAGAGGACCAAGCACATCAAGAGACGCTTCAATTCCATCCGGGACCAAGTCCAAGTGGGAGACATAGAAATTTGCAAGATACATACTGATCTGAATGTTGCAGACCAATTGACTAAGCCTCTCTCACGAGCAAAACATGATCAGCACCAAGACTCCATGGGTGTTAGAATCATTACTATGTAATCTAGATTATTGACTCTAGTTCAAGTGGGAGACTGAAGGAAATATGCCCTAGAAGCAATAATAAAGTTATTATTTATTTCCTCATATCATGATAAATGTTTATTATTCATGCTAGAATTGTATTAACCGGAAACATGATACATGTGTGAATACATAGACAAACATATAGTCACTAGTATGCCTCTACTTGACTAGCTCATTAATCAAAGATGGTTGTGTTTCCTAACCATAGACATGTGTTGTCATTTGATTAATGGGATCACATCATTAGGAGCATGATGTGATTGACATGACCCATTCCCTTAGCCTAGCACTTGATCGTTTACTATATTGCTATTGCTTTATTCATGACTTATACATGTTCCTGTAACTATGAGATGATGCAACTCCCGTTTACCGGAGGAACACTTTGGGGTACTACCAAACGTCACAACGTAACTGGGTGATTATAAAGGAGTATTACAGGTGTCTCCGAAGGTACATGTTGAGTTGGCGTATTTCGAGATTAGGTTTTGTCACTCCGATTGTCGGAGAGATATCTCTGGGCCCTCTCGGTAATGCACATCACTATAAGCCTTGCAAGCAATGTGACCAATGAGTTGGTTACGGGATGATGCATTACGTAACGAGTAAAGAGACTTGCCGGTAACGAGATTGAACTAGGTATTGGATACCGACGATCGAATCTCGGGCAAGTAACATACCGATGACAAAGGGAATAGCGTATGTTCTTACGCGGTTTGACCGATAAAGATCTTCGTAGAATATGTAGGAACCAATATGGGCATCCAGGTTCCGCTAGTGGTTATTGACCGAGAATGGTTCTAGGTCATGTCTACATAGTTCTCGAACCCGTAGGGTCCGCACGCTTAACGTTACGATGACAATGTTATTATGAGTTTATAAGTTTTGATGTACCCAAGTTTGTTCGGAGTCCCAGATGTGGTCACGGACATGACGAGGAGTCTCGAAATGGTCGAGACATAAAGATTGATATATTGGAAGCCTATGTTTGGACATCGGAAGTGTTCCGGGTGAAATCGGCATTTTACCGGAGTACCGGTGGGTTACCGGAACCCTCCCGGGGGTTATTGGGCCTACATGGGCCATAAGGGAGAAGAGGAGATGAGGCAAGAGGTGGGCCACGCCCCCTCCCCTCCCTAGTCCGAATAGGACAAGGAGAGGGGGGCGGCGCCCCCCTTTCCTTCCCCTCTTCCTCCTCCTTCCCCCCTTCTCCTACTCCAACTAGGAAAGAAGGGAGTCCTACTCCCGGTGGGAGTAGGACTCCCCCTTGGCGCGCCCTCCTTGGCCGGCCGCCTCCTCTCCCCTGGCTCCTTTATATACGGGGGCGGGGGGCACCCTAGGACACACAATTTGATCTACGGATCGTTCCTTAGCCGTGTGCGGTGCCCCCTCCACCATATTCCACCTCGGTCATATCGTTGCGGAGTTTAGGCAAAGCCCTGCGCCGGTAGAACATCATCATCGTCACCATGCTGTCGTGCTGATGGAACTCATCCCCAAAGCTTTGCTGGATCGGAGCCCGGGGATCGTCATCGAGCTGAACGTGTGCTGAACTCGGAGGTGCCGTACGTTCGGTGCTTGGATCGGTCGGATCGTGAAGACATACGACTACATCAACCGCGTTGTGCTAACGCTTCTGCTTACGTTCTACAAGGGTACGTGCACAACACTCTCCCCTCTCGTTGCTATGCCATCACCATGATCTTGCGTGTGCGTAGGAATTGTTTTTTGAAATTACTACGTTCCCCAACACTTTCCGAATCTTTGCTTCTCCGTGAGGGTCTTCGTTCATAACGATCATCTCTACTCCTCCTCTCTCTCGATGGTGATTCTTCTCTTTTGCTTCTTCTTTTTGGAGAATCTTCTCTTCTTTTGTAGGGTTCCGTACACTCATTGGAATAGTGTCCGGGTCTCCCACAATTGTAGCAATTTCGCTCTCGGCTAGAAGATCTCTTGTCATTGTAAGACCTTGACTTGGAGCTCCTTTCTTTGCTTCTACTCTTGTAGAATTTGTTGAAGTTCTTCACCATTAAGCTCAATTCTTCATTGAAGGTTTGTTTCTCACTTGATGATGTGGGGGCTTCACTTGAGGCTTTGTAAGCACCACTTGACTTGTTGTGAAGTTCCTCCTTATCCTTGACTGACATCTCATGAGAAACAATTCTTCCAATGACTTACGTTGACTTGAGATCTTTGTAGTTTGGCATCATTTGAATCAATGTGCACACGGTATCATACTTTCCATCCAATGCTCTTAGGATCTTCTTGATGATGAATTTGTCGGTCATCTCTTCACTCCCTAAGCCGGCAATCCCATTTGTGATAAGAGCAAGCCTAGAGTACATTTCAGCGACACCTTCACCATCCTTCATTTTGAACTTGTCAAGCTGACTTTGGAGCACATCCAACTTGGATTCCTTGACGGAGTCGGTACCTTCATGCATATCAATCAAAGTATCCCAAATTTCCTTTGCATTCTCAAGACGGCTGATTTTGTTGAATTCTTCGGGGCATAATCCGTTGAAGATGATATCACAAGCTTGAGCGTTGTATTGCAGCATCTTCAATTCTTCCGCATTAGCTTCACGGTTCGGCTCTCTCCCATCAAAGAATTCACCTTGCAAGCCAATACAAATAATTTCCCAAACGGCGGGGTTATGTCCGAGAATATGCATTTTCATCTTATGCTTCCAACTAGCAAAATTAGTACCATCAAAGTAAGGACCTCTATGGTGATAATTTCCCTCACTAGACGCCATACTCTCCTAGGTTGTGAAACCAAGGCTATGACCACCAAAAGCTATGGAAATCAAAGCAAATGGAGATCAAAGCTCTAATACCACTTGTAGGACCTTGAAGTATGTCTAGAGGGGGGTGATTAGACAACTTGACCAATTAAAAACTTAACTTTTCCCAATTTTAGAGTTTGGCAGATTTTAGCTATCTTTGGCAAGTCAAGCAATCATCACACTATTCAAGCAAGCATGCAAAGAGTATATAGGCAGCGGAAATTAAAGCATGCAACTTGCAAGAAAGTAAAGGGAAGGGTTTGGAGGATTCAAACGCAATTGGAGACACGGATGTTTTTGGCGTGGTTCCGATTGGTGGTGCTATCGTACATCCATGTTGATGGAGACTTCAACCCACGAAGGGTAACGGTTGCGCGAGTCCACGGAGGGCTCCACCCACGAAGGGTCCACGAAGAAGCAACCTTGTCTATCCCACCATGGCCGTCGCCCATGAAGGACTTGCCACTAGCGGTAGATCTTCACGAAGTAGGCGATCTCCTTGCCCTTACAAACTCCTTGGTTCAACTCCACAATCTTGTCGGAGGCTCCCAAGTGACACCTAGCCAATCTAGGAGACACCACTCTCCAAGAAGTAACAAATGGTGTGTTGATGATGAACTCCTTGCTCTTGTGCTTCAAATGATAGTCTCCCCAACACTCAACTCTCTCTCATAGGATTTGGATCTGGTGGAAATAAGGTTTGAGTGGAAAGCAACTTGGGAAGGCTAGAGATCAAGATTCATATGGTAGGAATGGAATATCTTGGCCTCAACACATGAGTAGGTGGTTCTCTCTCAGAAATGGTAAGTTGGAAGTGTAGGTTTAGTTTGATGGCTCTCTCCATGAATGAAGAGGAGGTGGAGGGGTATATATAGCCTCCACACAAAATCTAACCATTACACACAATTTACCAAACTCGGTGGGACCGATTCAACAGACTCGGTCGGACCGATTTAGCAAACCTAGTGACCGTTAGGATTTTTCGGTGGGACTGACATGCAACTCAGTGAGACCAATTTGGTTAGGGTTAGGGTATAACGTAATCTCGGTAAGACCGATTACACAACCTCGGTGAGACCGATTTTGGTAATAATCTTTCCAGAGAGTTGGTCAGGTAAACTCGGTGGGACCGATTTGCTCTTTTCGGTGAGATCGAAATGTTACAAAAGGGAAACAGATAGTTTACATTGCAATCTCGATGGGACCAATCGCTCACTTCGGTTAGACCGAAACGTTACGAAGGGAAACAGAGAGATTACAATCCCATCTCGGTGAGACCGAGATCCCTATCGGTAAGACCGATTGTCCTAGGGTTTGTGGCAGTGGCTATGACATTCAAACTCGGTGGCGCTGGATAGAAAGAATCGGTGTGGCCGATTTTGGCTTTAGGTTTAGGTCATTTGTGGATGTGAGAAAGTAGCTGAGGGTTTTGGAGCATATCTCTAAGCACATGAAGCAACAGGCTCATTAAGCAACACCTCATCCCTCCTTGATAGTATTGGCTTTTCCTATAGACTCAATGTGATCTTGGATCACTAAAATATAAAATGAAGAGTCTTGAGCTTTTGAGCTTGAGACAATCCTTTGTCCTTAGTATTTTGAGGGATCCACTTTCATCATCCATGTCATGCCATTCATTGAGCTTTCCAGAAATAATAGTGTTGGAATAGCATTAGCTCAATGAGCTATATGTTGTTATGAATTACCAAAACCACCTAGGGATAGTTGCACTTTCAAGGGAAAAACTAGCTTTATGCAAAATCATAAAGTTACAGCCTCCACCAGCCAAATATTGCATGTAGATATAGTTCTTGCATTTCATTGCTTTATAGTGTAACTCTGCTAGCATATTCAATGTGCTGACCTACATGGCTGCAACGTCTCATGTTGCAGACTACTCAGAAGATGAATAAGGTGCGATAGGTCGTTGTTTTGCACTCAGCTATGCCGTTGGAGTTGATGGACTCATTTACCTTTGAAGCTTCCGTAGTTATTTAGTTTAGATGGCCTTTAGCCATGATATTTTGTGTAATCGTACTCTTTATGAGGACTCAATGCAATAAGTGTGTGATTGAACTCTATTATAATTCCTCAAGTACTGTGTGTGTCAGCATTACCGATCCAGGGATGATACTGATGCACAGAGACTTCGGTCCATTCGGATCGTGGTCGCTATAGATCATAAGAAAATTCAACAATATAGATATCACAAAACATATTCTCAACACATTCCACATGCATGCGAAGTTGACACTCTTCCAAAATAGTGGGATTAACATTAACTAAAGTCATGACCTCTCCAAACCCACTTTTATCAAAAATTTCAAAAGATTTAACATACTCCAAATATGTGGGATCTAAAGTTGACACTCTTCCAGACCCACTTTCAATAATATTGCAAACACTATTATCAATCTCATATTCATCATGGGGCTTAAATAAATTTCCAAGATCATAAGAAGAATCACTCCAATCATGATCATTGTAACAAATAGTGGACATAGCAAAACTAGAATCCCCAAGCTTAGGGTTTTGCATATTATTAGCACAATTGACATCAATAGAATTCATAGTAAAATCATTGCAATCATGCTTTTTATTCAAGGAGCTATCGTGAATCTCTTCATAAATTTCTTCATCACAATTTTTAGATTCACGACTTTCAAGAAAAACTTCAGAAAGATAATCTAGTGCACAAAACTCACTAGCAATTGGTTCATCATAATTGGATTTCTTAAAAAGATTAGCAAGTGGATGCAGATCCATAAAATTTTAGCAAGCAAAAGGAAGGCGCATGGTAACACAAGCAAACAAAAGATCGAACGGAAAGAAGGCGAAGAAAAGGCAAAGGTTTTTGAAAATTGTTTCAGAAGTGGGGGAGAAGAAAATGAGAGGCGAATGGCAAATAATGTAATGCGAGGGAGGAGAGTTTATGATGGGTACTTGGTATGTCTTGACTTGGCGTAGATCTCCCCGGCAACAGCGCCAGAAATCCTTATTGCTAGATCTTGAGCATCCGTTGGTTTTCCCTTGAAGAGGAAAGGGTGATGCAGCAAAGTAGTGTAAGTATTTCCCTCGGTTTTGAGAACCAAGGTATCAATCCAGTAGGAGACGACACACAAGTCACCTAGTAGCTGCACAAACAATCAAGAACCTTGCAACTAACGCAATAAATGAGTTGTCAATCCCTTAACGGCCAATCGCAGTGAGATCTGATAGAGATAATAAAGTAAATATTTTTGGTATTTTTGTTGTATAGATTGGAAAGTAAAGATTGCAAAAAAGGAACAGTGACAGAAATTGGCAAGTTGACAAGAAACTAATAGATTCAATATAATGGAAAAGAGACCGGGGGCCATAGGTTTCACTAGTGGCTTCTCTCAAGATAGCATTATTACGGTGGACGAACAAATTACTGCCGAGCAATTGATAGAAAAGCGCATAATTATGATGACATCTAAGGCAATGATCATGAACATAGGCATCACATCCGTGTCAAGTAGACCAAAACGATTCTGCATCTACTACTATTACTCCACACATCGACCGCTATCCAGCATGCATCTAGAGTATTAAGTTCATAAGAACGGAGTAACGCATTAAGCAAGATGGCATGATGTAGAGGGATAAAATCAAGCAATATGATATAAACCCCATATTTTTATCCTCAATGGCAACAATACAATACATGCCTTACTGCCCCTACTATCACTGGGAAAGGACACCGCAAGATTGAACCCAAAGCTAAGCACTTCTCCCATTGCAAGAAAGATCAATCTAGTAGGCCAAACTAAACCGATAATTCGAAGAGACTTGCAAAGATATCAAATCATGCATATAAGAATTCAGAGAAGAGCCAAATAATATTCATAGATAATCAAGTTCATAAATCCACAATTCATCGGATCTCGGCAAACACACCGCAAAAGAATATTACATCGAATAGATCTCCAAGAACATCGAGGAGAACTTTGTATTGAGAATCAAAGAGAGAGAAGAAGCCATCTAGCTAATAACTATGGACCCAAAGGTCTGTGGTAAAGTACACATGCTTCATCGGAGAGGCAATGGTGTTGATGTAGAAGCCCTCCATGATCGATTCCCCCTCCGGCAGATTGCCGGAAAAGGCCCCAAGATTGGATCTCACAGGTACAGAAGGTTGCGGCGGTGGAAAAGTAGTTTCGTGGCTCCCCCTGATGTTTCTAGGGTATAAGAGTATATATAGGCGAAAGAAGTACGTCGGTGGAGCTACGAGGGTGGGGTGCGCGCCTACCCCCCTGGGCACGCCCTCCTGCCTCGTGGCCTCCTCGTAGAGTCCCAGACTTCAACTCCAAGTCTTCTGGATTGCTTTCGGTCCAAGAAAGATCCTCGCAAAGGTTTCATTCCGTTTGGACTCCGTTTGATATTCCTTATCTGTAAAACACTAAAATAGGCAAGAAAAGCAGAAACTGGCACTGGGCCTCCGGTTAATAGGTTAGTCCCAAAAATAATATAAAAGATCATACTAAAGCTCATTAAACATCCAAAATAGATCATATAATAGCATGGAACAATGAAAAATTATAGATACGTTGGAGACGTATCAAATCATAATCTTCACTTTCAATAATATCATCAGTTTCAGTAATTTCATTCTCTCTAACCCTAGCAAGTTGGTCATCAAGAAATTCACCTAGTGGCACAGTATTATCAAGCAAAGAAGTAGTATCATCATAAGCATCTTGCATAGCAGAAGTGGCATCATCAATAACATGCTACATATCAGAATCAATAGCAGGTGTAGGTTTCGCAAGCTTACTCAAAACAGAAGGTGAATCAAGTGCAGAGCTGGATGGCAATTCCTTACCTCCCCTCATCGTAGAGGGAAAAATCTTGGTTCTAGTATCATTCAAATTCCTCATAGTGATCAATAGATATAAATCCCAAGTGACTTAGAGAATAGAGCTATGCTCCCTGGCAACGGCGCCAGAAAAATATCTTGATAACCCACAAGTATAGGGGATCGCAACAGTTTTCGAGGGTAGAGTATTCAACCCAAATTTATTGATTTGACATAGAGCCAAAGAATATTCTCAGGTATTAGCAGCTGAGTTGTCAATGCAACCACACCTGAAAGACTTAATATCTACAGCAAAGTATTTAGTAGCAAAGTAGTATGGAAGTAACGGTAATGGTGACAAAAGTGACATTAGTAGTTTTGTAGCAATCATAACAGTGGCAACGGAAAAGTTACTAAGCAAAGATCAATATGTGAAAAGCTCGTAGGCAATGGATCAATGATGGATAATTATGTTGGATGGCAATCATCATGCAACAATTATAACCTAGGGTGACATAGAACTAGCTCCAATTCATCAATATAATGTAGCATGTATTCCGAATATAGTCATCGGTGTTTACGAAAAAGAACTTGCATGACATCTTTTGTCCTACCCTCTCGTGGCAGTGAGGTCCTATTGGAAACTATGGGATATTAAGGCCTCCTTTTAATAGAGAACTGGACCAAAGTATTAGCATTTAGTGAATACATGAACTCCTCAAACTACGGTCATCACCGGGAAGTGTCCCAACTATTGTCACTCCAGGGTTGTTGGATCATAACACGTAGTAGGTGACTATAACTTGCAAGATTGAATCAAGAACTCACATATATTCATAGAAACATAATAGGTTCAGATCTGAAATCATGGCACTCGGGCCCTAGTGACAAGCATTAAGCATAGCAAAGTCACAGAAACATCAATCTTAGAACATAATGGATACTAGGGATCAAACCCTAACAACACTAACTCGATTACATGGTAAATCTCATCCAACCCATCACCGTCCAGCAAGCCTACGATGGAATTACTCACAAACGGCGGTGAGCATCATGAAATTGATGACGGGGGATGGTTGATAATGACCATGGCGACGAGTTTCCCTCTCCGGAGCCTCGAACAGACTCCAGATCTACCCTCCCGAGGAAGAATAGGAGGTGGCGGCGGCTCCATATCGTAAAACACAATGAATCCTTCTCTCTAATTTTTTCTCGCCGAACGTGAATATATGGGGTCAGAGTTGAGGTCGGTGGAGATTCATGGGACCCACAAGCCAGGGGGGCGTGCCCCCCACCCTTGTGGACAGGTGCTGGGTCCCCTCTGGTTGATTCTTTTGCCAATATTTTATATTTATTCCAAAAGTGTTCTCCGTGAAGTTTCAGGACATTCCAAAAACTTTTATTTTTGCACAAAAATAACACCATGGCATTCTGCTGAAAACACCGTCAGTCCGGGTTAGTTCCATTCAAATCATGCAAATTAGAGTCCAAAACAAGGGCAAAAGAGTTTGGAAAAGTAGATACGATGGAGACGTATTAGGGAGGCACGTAGATATAAAAATGAACCAATCATAAAGCGGCAAACCTTTTGGTCAATTGGTTTGCCATCCTTAATCAAGTCAAGATGTCCACTAGTAGGCATATGTGTTTTCATACCTTTGCTTTCATGCATGTTGAACTTCTTAAAAAGATACTTGGTATACTTTGTTTGAGAGACAAAGGTACCTTCCTTAGTTTGCTTGATTTGCAAACCAAGGGAAAATTTGAGTTCAGTCATCATAGACATCTCAAACTTCTTCGACATTAGCCTTCCAAACTTTTCACTAAAATGGGGGTTAGTAGAACCAAATATGATATCAACCACATAAGTTTGGCACACAAATAATTCACCATTAACCCTTTTAGTAAAAAGTGTAGAATCAATCTTCCCAATTTAAAAGCCTTTTTCAATAAGAAACTTGGTCAAGCATTTATACCATGCTCTAGGAGCTTGTTTAAGACCATAAAGGCCTTTATGAAGTTTGTAGACATTATTAGGTTTCTTGGCATTGACAAAGCCAGGAGGTTGTTTAACATAAACTTCCTCCTCAATTTCTCCATTAAGAAAAGAACTTTTAATGTCCATTTGGTATAAGGTGATATCATGATGATTGGCATAAGAAAGTAAGATGCATATGGACTCAAGTCTAGCAACGGGGGCATATGTCTCACCATAGTCCATACCTTCAACCTGAGCGTAGCCTTGAGCGACGAGACGGGTCTTGTTGCATACAACTTGTCCATCTTCATCTTGCTTATTCCGAAACACCCATTTGGTTCCAATGACATTGTGATTGTCGTCGGGCTTTTCAACCAATGTCCACACTCGATTCCTCTCAAAGTTGTGTAGCACTTCATGCATAGCACTTACCCAATCCGGATCCTCAAGAGATTCTTCTACCTTCATAGGTTCAACACTAGAAATGAATGGGTAGTGTTCACAAAATTTAGCCAAACAAGTTTTAGAGCCGAGTAATTCTCCCAGTTTGAATGTCATCAAAGATTCCAGGATGGTCTCTTGTGACTCTTGCTCTAACTCGTGAGAGATTTTGTTTCGGTTGAGGTGGAACATCGTCTTAGTTGTCTTCTTCTTCTCCTCCTTCATTGTTGTTGGCGTTGTCGTTCTCTTGTAGGGGTGGAGAGGGAAGTCGAGGTGGTTCATCTTGTTGCACTTCCTCATATCCTCCGTCTTGATGTGTTCCACTTGTGAATGCCTCCAAGTCAACTTGTGGTTCACCTTGATGTGAAGTTGAGGCTTCCACTTGAACGGATGAAGTACTCTCCTTCACCTCCGTTGGGCGAATCTTGCCAATGGACAAATCTTGGATTGCTTCCTAAGGATCTTTGTCTCCTACATCAATTGGCAATTGCTCTACTTGCAAGCTGTTAGATTCGTCAAACTTCACGTCTACCATCTCTTCAACCTTTCAGGTGAAATTTTTGTAGACACGGTAAGTGTGAGAGTTTGATCCATAACCAAGTAGGAAACCTTTGTGAGATTTAGGAGCAAATTTTGAGCGATGATGCTTATCAAGAATGTGACACTTTGAGCCAAATACTTGAAAGTATCCAAATTGGGGTTTGTTACCGGTGAGAAGCTCATATGTCGTCTTGCCGAGTAGCTTGTGAAGATATAGTCGATTCATAGAATGACAAGTTGTCTCAATTTCTTTCGCCCAAAAGTGTCTGGGCGTCTTGTATTCATCAAGCATCATTCTTGCCATCTCGATAAGTGTCCGGTTCTTCCTCTCAAGAACTCCATTTTGTTGAGGCATGTACGTAGCTGAGAACTCATGTGAATTCCCATCTTCCTCAAGAAAGCTATCCACATTGGTGTTCTTGAACTCCGTTGCATTGTCGCTTTGAACCTTCTTGATCTTCACTTCAAATTGGTTTTGGGCCTTCTTAGCAAAGTTCTTGAAGATCTTTTGGACCTGCGATTTGTCATCAAGAAAGAACACCCATGTAAATCTTGAAAAGTCATCAACAATGACCAAACCAAATGATTTACCACCAAGACTCTTGTAGGCGTTGGGGCCAAAAAGATCCATATGAAGTAGCTCGAGCGGTCTTCTTGTGGTCATGATGTTCTTCGCGGGATGACTTCCTCCAACCTGTTTTCCTTCTTGACAAGCACTGCAAAGTCTATCCTTGTCAAATATGACATCTTTAACATCAAGGATATGATATCCTTTAATAAGCTTATCAAGATTTCACATGCCCACATGACCTAACCTTCTATGCCATAACCAACATTTAGAAGATTTAGCAATTAAGCAAGTACGAGGTTGAGCTCTCTTAGTGAAATCAACAATGTATAGATCACTTCTATGAATACTATGAATACTATTAATACCGGTAAAGACCATATTATGATTATCTCTACGAAACACTTGGCAATCTACTTTAGTAAATAGAACATTGAACCCGAAGTCAGCTAGTCTAGATACGGAAAGGAGATTGTAACCAAGGGATTCAATGAGCATAACGTTTTGGATAGAGCTGTCATTGGAAATGGTCGCCTTACCAAGGCCAAGTACCTTACCATTGTAGTTATCTCCAAAAGTGACATACTTGTGTGGGACGTCATTCTTAGCAAGCTCACAAAACATGTCATTATCTCCGGTCATATGATCAGTAAATCCACTACTGAGAATCCATTCCTTCCCTCCGGCCATGTAACCACGAAGGTTAGCCATAAGACCAAAGTGTCTCATCGACTCCTAAAGGTCGAACTCACTGTCTTCATCTTCATCATAATATCCATGTTCAACATCATCATGTAAATGATCATCACCTAGAGCAAGTGATTCATTAGATTTATGACCATGACAATGTGCATGTTTATAAATTCTAATAGTTTGTGAAATGATGCTACTAATGACTCCAACATTTCCTTTGACACGCATAAGGTCACAGAGCTCAAATAGACATTCATCAAACTTAAGATCACTAGGGTTCATATTTTGAAAAGCAATAGACTTTTGAAGAATCTCATCGAGATTTTTCAAGGAATGATTTGGAAAGCGCTCCTCAATATATTTCCATATAGTATAAGCACATTCAAAGGTAGGAAAGCATACAATCAAATTTCTAGGCAATCCTCTAATGATAAGATCAATAGTTCTAAGCTTGCGAGTCATGTCAAGATACTCATCAGGGGTAGGATGCAAAGGATCAATAGGAGGCACATAAGGGATAGTAATATACTTGTTCAAATCATATTCATTGAAAATCTCAAGCATCTCATTCTTCCAAGAATTACAGAACTCTCCATCAAACATAGGCACTCTATGTCTAATGCTCCCGATCGTAGACTCATCCATCTTCCTCCAATGGTGATTAAACCAAATCAATGGAGACCAATACTCTGATACAAATTGAAAGGATCGAGAAGAGGGGTCTAGAGGTATCAGATCCTCGACTGACCTTAGGAGCCCCCTTGATTGATTGTGTAGTTTGGCCGTTGTTGAGTCTAGAAGAAAACTGATTTTGGAGTCTAGTTATAGCGGAGAGTAGGAATTCTTTTTACTCCTCAGTCCCTTCGTCGCTCTGGTGAGGAATCTTGACGTAGGTGTTTTGAATTACTCCTCTTCCCATTCAAATTTTTCTTTAGGTTCTCGCAGTTGGTTTTCCGATCGTTGGTTCTCAGCTCTTTTGATCCGGTGCATTTCTCGTCAAGTTGACTCGATCCTCTTCATCTTTGCAAGTTCAATCCTCAGCTCTTTTCGATCGATGTTGTTTCCCTGTCCGAAGTTGTCCTTGTTTTTCCCACCCGCCCTCCCTTCTTCTTCTCGGATTCGGAGTCCGTAATCGAGTATCCATCCTACTCATGCGAAGCCTTTGCTTTCTTTCCTCAATGATTTCAACCGGTGTTTTCTCTTCAAGATATTCGTCGGTCTCCCCGTCCAAGTTACCTTTGTTTTCCCGCCCTCCCACCCTCTTCTTCCCGGAGCCTGAGTCTGTTTCAAGCATCTATTTCATTCGTACGGAGGTTCTTCAGTCTTCCCTCAATCATCTCAACCGGTGAATTCTCGTCTCGTTCGTCATTCTTCATCTCTTTTTCTTTTCCGGTGATTTCAATTCAAGTTTTTTTTCCGTTGTTGATCATATTCTTTTCCTCGGATCAAGTGTTTTCCCTGCTCGTTCGCCTCTCGCCAGTTTATCCTTCCAGAGTGCTCAAGACATCTCAGAAGATTCGTTAGTGTTCCAATTAATTCGAGGTTGTCACCTCATTCAAATATTTCATTTGTCCGGTGCATCACCTATCTCTACAACAATCTTTTCCAATGGTGTTTTTTTCTAGTGGGCCCTAACCCACAGGTCTTTTCCCAGGATCTTACCTGACTCTTCTAATTCCCTCGGAGTTATTCTCAATTCTTTTCAAGTGTGACGTAAGAATGAATTTCATCAGTCACATGCCTTCTCCAAGATCAATTTCAATTCTTTTCATTGTTGGCTCAACCCCTTCGCTTTTCATTCTTCCGGCGTATCTCAGGAATTTTGGTGGTGTTTCTCGTCGTCTTTTGAAGACCGCAGAAGAGTTTTTTCCTCTAAATCTTGTCCGTTCCCCCGGAGATTCATGGTGCTAACTCGATGTTATCCTATCTAATTGTTTCCGGCCGTGCAATTCTTTCATCCATCCAGAGTATGTCAGGATTTGTTTTTCCATTTCTTTTCACCAGAGGCCATCATTACAGAAGAATTCTTTGACTTCACATTTCAGCTACCATTATCCAATTATCCCGGTGCTTCATTCAAGTATTCTTCAATCAGTTTGCGATCTCTTCGTTCTTTTGCATCTAAATCCCTATCAAGCATATTCGTTCTTCTAATTCTTCCCGGTGATTCATTCCCTTTCATAAGTCATTTTCGAATCCTACCGGGGGTTCATGAAGACCTTCTCAAGTTTGCGATATGTCACTTCTCAATCCTTTTCAAGAAGAATAAGTAGTATGCAAAATCCATTGCTTGTCATCAATTTAATTTGATGAAGGATAAGCATACAATAAATCTTATTCTTATTTCATCCAAGTGAGTAATCCCTTCTTTCAGAGTTTGTTCTTGTTGAATAAATTATAGTTTCAAGTGTTTCATCTTTTCTTTTCTGGAGTTCAAATTTCCTCTGCCATCTCGTCTGAACCTCCATCTAAATCACCGCAAAGCTTTAATCTTATTCTTTCTTCCTTCAATTTTATCTCGTCATTCTTTTGTTACCGGAGTTCTTCACGGTGGCTTGCCATGATTTAGTTCATTCTTCAAGAGTTCATCAAGATTTTGTTGGTGGAATTCAAGTATCCTTCTTCTTACTTCTCGAGGTGCAATTAATTCTACGTATTCTTTTCAAGTGGAGTTTTGCATTTCTTCGTTCCTTCTCAGCTATCCAATCATTTCCGTTTGTGGTCTGTTATCACCTTATAATTTCTGAGATGTTATTCGTAAGTCCACGACAAGCTTATTCTTTTCGTTGTTGATTTTCTCAACAACTCCGTTCAATCCTTTCTTCCAAGGTTGCTTTCTATTTCATTCATGGCACAAGTTGTCATTTCCTTCTCCATTCTTTTCATTCAACTCTTTCAATTCTTTCCGGAGGTTTTGTGTCATGTCTTCATCAAGTATCATTCCATCCTCTAAAGTTCGTTCCAATCCTCCCATTTTCAGCCGGAGTGCTACCTAAATTCTTTCAGTCTTATTCGTTTCTTTTCTCATTCTAACCACTCCGGTTAGAACGAGTGGTCTCATAGTCCATCTGATCCCGTGAGCTTTCGATTCTCGTCATTCTCGTCATTCCTCTCTTCTTCTCGAGTGCTCTCGATTCTTTGATTCTTCTCTTGAGTTCTTGCTTCACCTCATCCCTTTTCCCTTCCGTCTCGGTCCTAAGATCTCGGGACGAGATCTCTTGTTAGTGGAGGAGTGTTGTAACGCCCCGGGTTCGATGCGCCAGGTGTCCTTCAGTTATTCGCCGTAGTTGCCTTGTCATGTGTTTGCGTGTTGCATTTTGCCATGTCATCATCTGCATTTCATATCATGTCATCATGTGCATCGCATTGGCATATGTGTTCGTCTCATGCATCCGAGCATTTTCCCCGTTGTCCGTTTTGCAATCCGGCACTCCTATGTCCTCCGGCGTTCCCCTTTTGTCTCCTTTCGTGTGCGGGTGTTAAACTTTCTCGGAATGGTCTGAGGTTTTCCAAGCGGCCCTGGTATACCACCGGTAGACCGCCTGTCAAGTTTCGTGCCATTTGGAGGTCGTTTGATACTCCAACGGTTAACCTGGTAACCGTAAAGGCCTCTTTTGTGTGCAGCCCAACACCCCTTCCAAAGTGGCCCAAAACCCACCTAACTCCCCTCCTTGCTCTCGGTCGTTCGATCACGATCGCGTGGCCAAAAACTGCTACTCATTTGGACTCTCCTAGCTCCCTCTATCTATAAATAGGTGCCTCCCCCTCCATTTTCGCTGATGATTTTCCCCGAAGCCCTAGCAGTTTCCTCCCCGCGCCGCCGGACACGTCCGTGTCGCCGCCGGACATGTCCGCTCGCCCCCTCCGCGAATGGCAGACCGCCACGTCGCCCGCCGCCGCCGCCGCGCCGCCAGCCAGCCAGGAGGCCAGATCCGGCCCCGCCGAATCCAAGCCGGGCGCGCCCGCCGCCGCGCCTCTGCCCGGCTGTCGCCCGGCTGGCGCCGCCGCCGCCCGCGCCGTCGCCGGAGCTCCGCTCCCGCCGCCTCGCCGGACCATCGCGGCGCCCGCCTTGCCCCCAGCGCCGCCGTCCTCTCGCTGTCCGCGCCGAGCCGCGCCCGCCGCCGTGCCGCCTCTCCGCCGGCGCCCGCCCGGCCGTCCTCATTGCCGCGCCTGCCGCGTGCCGCGCCTCTCTGCCGGATCCGGGTCGGGCCGACGGATCATGACCACCGGCCCCTCCGGCCTCCTCCGGCCGCCTCCCCGTTCGCTCCGGCCGCCACGGGCTCGCCGGAGATTCATTGGCGCCCGTGTTGACTTTTCCCCCGAAGGTGATAATTCTGCTAAGTCCCCAGTTTTTGTAATTATCATGCCATGTTTGACCTGTTGTAACTCTGCGTCTGTAGATCCGTTTTGTGCGTGTAATATGTCAAATTGTTCGTCTCAACGAGTACTTCATTTCGTTCCATTGCATCATTTTCATTTGAGCTCATATTGGTGCCGAAATCTTTGTTGGAAGAGTGCATGTTGATGTTAATCTGCTTGGCTGTTATAACTTGCTCATTTATCATTTTGCCATGATTGATGTGTGCATCCTATGAGGTTGATGTCTACATGTGTTTTATCTATGCCATGCCATCTTTCGATGGTGCCAACCATGTATTTTTGTGAGTTGTGTCTTTGAGTGTATCAAGCTTGCTAAGTAGGGTAATTCTTTGTTCTTTGTTTTCTGACAGATTCTGTTATATTTTGTTGCTATGTTAACTTTGCTCCTACAAGTCATTGTGGGCATAATCTGGAGATGTTATATAAACATGTTTTGATCTACATGTTATGCTATATCCATTCATGCCCTTGGTTGTATTTATAGCTTGCTGTAGATTGTTCATATCTTGCTCCAAAGTTGGTTGAAAATGTTGCTATCAGCCTGTTAACATTAAGTTCACTAGTTCCCATGTGCTTTCCTAGTGATCCATGCATCCTATGACCTTGCTCTTGCCATGCTTAGCTTCATAAACATGTCTTCTTACTGTTGGTTGCCTTGCCATGCCATGTATTGCTCTGTAGTGAGTGGTTCAAGCTCACCAACATGCCTACTTATTGTTGTTTACGCCATGTTTGAATCGTAATATAACTTGCCATGTTTACATGGGTGCCATCATATTTTACGTGCCTTTTGACTCATGGTCGATAAGGGACTTTTGATATATGCTTTTAGTAGATTCATGACATGCCTTTGTTTGCCATGATATGTTCCTGTAGCATGTCGTTTGATAGCTCTAAACATTGCAACCTGATGTTATTTCTGCTAAAGTCTGAAACTGTTATTATTTGCAATCTTTCCATGTCTTTTTGAGCATGTTCTAGTAGTTTATGGAGATAGCTCAGTGTTCATGTTTTGTTGTGCTTTACCTGTACTTCATGCCCATGCCTTTTGTTATTATGTTGGGGTGCTGTAGCATATTGTTTTGATGCTTGCAATATGCCTAGTTGCTGTTATGGACAGTTTGTTGTTATGACTTGTATAGTGTGTGTGTGTTGAACCGTTGCTCCGTTTTGAGTGTGCTCCATATGAAACTTGCGTGATTTTGCATGTAGTTTCATATGAACCTCAAAACAAGGATGCGATAATATGAAACTACATGCAAAATCACGCAAGTTTCATATGGAGCACACTCAAAACGGAGCAACGGTTCAACACACACACACTATACAAGTCATAACAACAAACTGTCCATAACAGCAACTAGGCATATTGCAAGCATCAAAACAATATGCTACAGCACCCCAACATAATAACAAAAGGCATGGGCATGAAGTACAGGTAAAGCACAACAAAACATGAACACTGAGCTATCTCCAGAAACTACTAGAACATGCTCAAAAAGACATGGAAAGATTGCAAATAATAACAGTTCCAGACTTTAGCAGAAATAACATCAGGTTGCAATGTTTAGAGCTATCAAACGACATGCTACAGGAACATATCATGGCAAACAAAGGCATGGCATGAATCTACTAAAAGCATAGATCAAAAGTCCCTTACTGACCATGAGTCAAAAAGGCACAGAAAATATGATGGCACCCATGTAAACATGGCAAGTTATATTACAGATTCAAACATGGCAGAAACAACAATAAGTAGGCATGTTGGTGAGCTTGAACCACTCACTACAGAGCAATACATGGCATGGCAAGGCAACCAACAGTAAGAAGACATGTTTATGAAGCTAAGCATGGCAAGAGCAAGGTCATAGGATGCATGGATCACTAGGAAAGCACATGGGAACTAGTGAACTTAATGTTAACAGGCTGATAGCAACATTTTCAACCAACTTTGGAGCAAGATATGAACAATCTACAGCAAGCTATAAATACAACCAAGGGCATGAATGGATAGAGCATAACATGTAGATCAAAACATGTTTATATAACATCTCCAGATTATGCCCACAATGACTTGTAGGAGCAGGTTAACATAGCAACAAAATATAACAGAATCTGTCAGGAAAACAGCAACAGCAACTACCCTACTTAGCAAGCTTGATACACTCAGCACACAACTCACAAAAATACATGGTTGGCACCACTGGAAAGATGGCATGGTATAGATCAAAACACAAGTAGACATCAACCTCATAGGATGCACACATCAATCATGGCAAAAATGATAAATGAGCAAGTTATAACAGTTTCAGCAGATTAACATCAACATGCACTCTTCCAACAGCATTTCGGGCATCAAGATGAGCTCAAATGAAACTGATGCAATGGAACGAAATGAAGTACCCGTTGAGACGAACAATTTGACATATTAAACGCACAAAACGGAGCTACGGACGCAGAGTTACAACAGGTCAAACTTGGCATGATAATTACTAAAACTGGGGACTTAGCAGAATTATCACCTTCAGGGGAAAAGTCAACATGGGCGCCAATGAATCTCCGGCGAGCCCGTGGCGGCGGGAGCGAACGGGGAGGCGGCCGGAGGAGGCCGGAGGGGTCGGGCGGCCATGATCCGGTCGGCCCGACCCGGATCCGGCAGAGGAGGCGCGGCACGCGGCAGGCGCGCGCGGCGAGGACGACGGGCGGCGCCGGCGCGAGGCGGCGGCGAGGCTCGGCGGCGCGCGCTGGCGCGGCGGAGGCGGCACGCGGCGGGGTACGGGCTGGCGCGGACGGCGAGAGGGGACGGCGGCGGGGGCGCTGCAGGGCGCCATGGTGGTCCGGCGAGTGGCGAGGCGGAGCTCCGGCGACGGCGAGGGAGGCGGCGGCGCTGGCGGCGACGGCCGGGCAGAGGCGCGGCGGCGGCGCGTCTGCCTGGCTCGGCAGCGGGGCCGGATCTGGCCTCCGGGCCACGCCGCGCTGGGGGCGGCGGCGGGGCGACATGGCGGTCTGCCATTCGCGGAAGGGGCGAGCGGACATGTCCGGCGGCGACACGGACGTCCGGCGGCGCGGGGAGGAAACTGCTAGGGTTTCGGGGAAAATCATCCGCGAAAATGGAGGGGGAGGCACCTATTTATAGATAGAGGGAGCTAGGAGAGTCCAAATGAGGAGCGGTTTTCGGCCACGCGATCGTGATAGAACGACCGAGAGCAAGGAGGGGAGTTAGGTGGGTTTTGGGCCACTTTGGAAGGGGTGTTGGGCTGCACACAAAAGAGGCCTTTACGGTTACCCGGTTAACCGTTGGAGTATCAAACGACCTCCAAATGGCACGAAACTTGACAGGTGGTCTACCGGTGGTATACCAAGGCCGCTTGGTAAACCTTGGACCATTCCGAGAAAGTTTAACACCCGCACACGAAAGGAGACAAAAGGGGAACGCTGGAGGACATAGGAGTACCGGATTGCAAAACGGACAACGGGGAAAATGCTCGGATGCATGAGACGAACACGTATGCCAATGCGATGCACATGATGACATGATATGAAATGCAGATGATGACATGGCAAAATGCAACATGCAAACACATGACAAGGCAACTACGGCGAATAACTGTAGGACACCTGGCGCATCGAACCCGGGGCGTTACAGGTCTAGAGGGGGTGATTAGACGCTTAACAAGTAAAAATAGTAGTTTTTAAGTTCTTCAAGTTAAGGTGGAGTTTTAGCACAAGTTTAAGCATTCACAATACATTTCAAGCAAGCATGGCAAGAATATATGTCACAGAAAGGGTAAAGCATGCTAATTCAAGAAAGTAAAGGGATGGGATCGGAGTGGGCAAACGCAATGAAGACACGAAGATTTTGATGTGGTTCCGATAGGTGGTGCTATCGTACATCCACGTTGATGGAGACTTTAACCCACGAAGGTTACTGGTTGCGCGAGTCCACGGAGGGTCTGAAGAAGCAACCTTGTCTATCCCACCATTGCCATCACCCACAAAGGACTTGCCTCACTCGGGTAGATCTTCATGAAGTAGGAGATCTCCTTGCCCTTACAAACTTCTTGGTTCAACTCCACAAGTTGACAGATGCTCCCAAGCGACATCTAACCAAGTTGACAGAAAATTTATGGTGGAAGTGTAGGCACGTTCTGATGGCTTTCACTCATATGGAGAAGTGGGTGGAGGGGTATATATAGCCTCCACACAAAATCCAACCGTTACACACATTTAACCCAACTCGGTGAGACCGAATAGATAAACTCGGTGGGACCGATTAGTTCAAAATGTGAACGTTAGGAATCTCGGTGGGACCGATTGGAACAACTCGGTGGGACTGATGTGCAAGGGCTTTAGGGCAAACATCATCTCGGTGGCACTGATTGCATCAACTCAGTGAGATCGAAGTGAAGCAATAAGGCAACAAAGAGAATGTCAAGCCAACTCGGTGAGACCGATTGCATAACTCTGTGAGACCGAAATAAATGCAACAAGTCAGAGAGCGCTAGCAAGGCCATCTCGGTGAGACCGAGACCCGTATCGGCGAGACCGAACTGTTAGGGATTATGCAGTGGCTATGTCTTATGAACTCGGTGGCGACGGATAGAAATAATCGGTGGGGCTGAGTTGGAGTTTAGGGTTTTACATATTTGGATGGAGAAAGTGGTTGAGGGTATTTAGAGAAATATCCTAAGCATTTGAGCAAGCAAGCCATTAAGCAACACCTCATCCCCTTTTAATAGTATTGGCTTTCCTATGGACTCATTGTGATCTTGGATCACTTAAAACAAAATGAAGAGTCTTGAGCTTTTGCCAATTCGTGTCCTTAGCACCTTGAAGGGGTTCCACATCCTCTTCTCCTTTCCACGCCAATGTTGAACTTGTCTGAAATACACTAGATAAAAGCATTAGTCCAACAAGAGATATGTTGACATTAATTATTAAAATCACCCAGAGAGCACTTGTGTTTTCACTATGGGTATACATATGATACATGAAGAGTTCGAAAAACTCATGTATCTAACTTCAGATGCTCCCCCAAGCTCAAGCACATCGAAGAGAAAGCGGTTTTAGCCGGTGAGTAGCTCAACTCTTTTGTGTAAACACTTGCTTAATTAGTAACACTGTCTATCTTCACCCAACGACTGTATACTCTGGTACATGCATGTACAATTTGGAATTGTTATATATGTTGTAACCTCTATAAATTTTATCTATTGGGAAAATTAGGATTCTCAAATGATGACAATACTGCAAATGTTGGGCCCCAGAAACAATAATCTGATGCTACCATCAATGCCCTGGCAGTGGAGCAGGAACAACCAGAAGACGTGCAACATGCCATGGTTAACAAGCACAACGAAGTAGATGATATGAAGAAGGCACTAGCATGGCAACAACTATAATTTCAAGCTGTTGCCAAGGCCATGGAAGAGCGTGAGCTAGAACTTGTAGCTGCGAAGCATCTCGTGCTAGCATTGCCAAGAATCTGTGAAGATTACCTTTGCAGGGAACGAAAAAGTTCTACAAGGTGTCAAGAAGGCCCTGTCAAAGCAACAGGCTGAAATTGGAAGTCCGAAATTGGGCATGTTATATCTGCATAACCGTCTTTTATCAATGAACACTGTCCCTGTAGAGTAAACAAGAAGAACATGACCTCCTCAAGAAAGCGAAGGAAGTGAAAACCTTGGATCTCGAAAAGAGGCTTGATGATATTGATGGATTTCTAAAGTTCATCGCCCGGACTGCGTCGACACCATCCTATGAGGTGTGAGTAGTGCAACTAAGTCATATGTGTCTAATTTTCATTCCGCAGTTGTGGCTCATGGTTGGCTATTGTAATGTCTTATATAGTCTGTTTGACAATTGTGAAGATTGCGGTTTATAAGCTGTGATTGCTGAATTTTTGGATTGAAATTCCAACTTTGCATGAATTCATATTAAATTTATTTTTTGCAATACTCCCTACATTCCTTTATATAAGGTGTATTAGTTTTTCCCTAAAAATTCACAATGTAAGGTGTATTTCTCTTTTCCTCATAGTTTTCATGTGTTCCCTTCCTCCATCTATTACATGCCTTAGATAAAAAAGTACTACGTATTCCAATAAGGAAGGTAGTAAAAAGAATATATCTCCCTGGTTCCATGCACTCACATTTCTCTCTCTCTCCCATCCCACCGATTGATTTTATTCTGGTGCAACGAGATTTGGTTGCATTTAATTAGGCCGCTAGTTATTTAATTGTCGCTAATTAACCAGCTAACTGCCTAATTAGCTAAGGGTGTTTTTGTCCAAAATTCTCCTCAAATATGTGCCTTGGTCACCGTGCCCAAAAAAATGCACCTTACATAAAGGAACGAAGGGAGTATAATACAAATTGACCGCGCCTAAATACTATGACGGACATTAATGGCATCACAAGCGTATGGTCCCACTGTAAGAAGCCACCCATGTATGGACCCACCTGCCAGCATCCACGTTAACACAACAATGGGCCCACATGTCAGAACCATTGACCGGTCAGACAACACATCGTCATGGAAGAAATAATGCCTGATCACACATGTAAGCAGCCACGTCGGCATCTTCTGGGCCCATATGACAGCAGCGCTGACCGGTCAAAACTGATGCCGAGTTACTACTGACGGGACCGTCGGCGATAAAACCCACAACGGACCCACATGGAAGAAGCCACGTCAACAACACTGGCCCCACCTGTCAGAATCTTTTACCGTTGAAACCCGCGGACCGATCATCGGTGACGGGATTATCGTCGCCAAAAAGATCTTAGGCGACAGTTTGCGCTATCGTAGGTGACATTGTGGGCCTTCACCAAAAACGGCCATCGGTGACATTATTTGGTTCGCTGCCTGAAATGCGATCTTACGTGACGAAAAAAGTGGTACCGTCAAACTTTATTTTTCATGACGTCACTTCGGTGACGGTGGGGGTGACGGCCGAAAAACGTCACGGGTGTATTTTCCCTAACGAAAAAGGGTCATATGTTACACAAGTGAAACGTCACAAAATAGAGCAAATTTTGTAGTGTTGACATAGCAGTGCTGCTCTTTTGGTTGGCTGGCATGTATTTCGTCATCCCTTGTCACTGGGTTCTGTAGCTCTTCAGCCGTTGCCGCCCTTGGACTACTGACAGAGTAGAGGAAGGCAATGAAAGTTTTGATTTAGTTGAGTTTTTGATAAGATTTGATTTGATTCGATTGAGTGAATACACGACATGGTTTTGATAAGATTTGATTGAGTTAATGCATGACATGATTTTCACTAGGACAAGGAAGGTAAAGTGTCGATTTAGTTTAGATTATTTGAAATCAAAGGGGGCCTGAAGAGGAAAAGATCAACATAGTAGAGAAGATGTAAGAAAAAAAATCTTGAGACAAGGAAGCGATACATGCTTCAGAAAATAAATCAAATCCGGGTTTTGAGCATACACCCCGGCCAATTCCCGGAGGTTATCCGAGCCCTGGATCAGATTACCAGGCCGGGAGAGGAGACAGTCCCATGATGCATGGAGCATGAAGGCCAAGAATGAATTAGCAATAACGCAACCCAGGCGATCCATCGGCGGGGGTTTCCTTTGGTTTTAAGCTACCCACGCTTAGGCCGACCTCGTGCCTTTATGCATGTGTTCAACAGTAGTTGTGGGAGAATAATTGCGTTAGCTCCGTGTCTTCTCCCCGGCCGGGCGTGGGTCCTCACATTCCTTTTGGCATTACCAAACGCAACACACACACACACACACAGTGCCTCCACGTCTGTCGGGTCGATCCATCCATCACAGGAGAGGAGGGCTCCCCGGCACGGCCCCCTTCAATCAAAACTCCGTTCATCTCAATTCTTAATTAATCGCCTTGCTCCAGTAGCAAGAGCCTGCTCCATCGATCTAGCGTGCAGCTAGCTGGAGCAGATGTATGTGTTGCACCTTGTGCTGGGCCGTTTGATATGATCCCCGGAAGGGACCAGCACACGTATCCAATAGTTCCCCCTTTGTTTCTGAAAATCTAAGTAAATAGTACATCTTCTGATAATATAACAGTCCATTAATTTAAGGAGAGTATCTGATAACCCACTGCCAGACCACAGGAGGAACGCTAGAAATAATCTAGAAGAAGTAACAAAAGAAATTAGCAAAAAAAAAGGTAACGAAAGAAGTTTTTTTTAGAACAAAATAAAATTATTAGTAATGTAATAACAAAAGAAGGTTCCTCACAAAAGAGAGTTAGCTAGGTTTTCGGATCGATCGGCGCCACTCTCAGTCTGTTCCCGTACCTTTTTTGTTCTTTTGGGGTGGTAGTACGTGCCAGGCCGATCGGACATGTCCTGGATGGGTGGTGAGCCACTTGCCGTACTGTCTCCTCGTTAGATCGCTCTCAAAGCACAAGCGGGGTGTCTCGCGTCGCAGCTGGATGAGACCATGACCCCATCCATCCGTCCTCGCGTTGTATTTGTCCTCTTCCCAACTCCAAGGCTTCCGTCGCCCCTGTCCGTATACAGTCCCAAAGCATGCATGACAGCAGGAGCATCCCACACGAAAGCATACTCAGAGGCACCAACAATTCAACATATGTCTGCATTTCCATATGCCTGCCCTGCTGTTTATATTTTGCTCATGGTTTGTGTGCTTCAGTTTTGTTCTCTTGTTAGTAGGTCGAAAGTAGCCGGCCCGGCCAGCAGAGAGCTCCAATGGGGTCATCTCCATTCACATTCAGGTTGTGGATTCAACTCCGGCTCTACACCGATGAACAGTGATGCATAAGAGAGTTCTTCCTTGAACTTCTTTGGCAGCTTGGATCGCAGATGGCAGATCGATAATATGTACGTATGGTCAATCCAAGAGGTGTGTGGCACGAGGCGGCGGTCAAATCTGATGATGCGCCAAATTCAGCCAAAACTTTACAGCAGTAGCAACTGTGCTCTCCCTATACCAACCTCTAACGTTTTCCATGGCCAGGACCAACTTTTGCATGCATGGTTGGTCTACTTGACTACCCATCTTTGCCTTTTAATTTTGGCCTCGTTCATTTCTGTTTCGTCATGATGCAGCCTTAAAGTGTATTAGTAGACCAGCAGTGGTAGTACCAATCATTACAGTGCGCTGCAGTGATTCCACTGTAAGCATGTCTTAAGTGGCTTATATTCATCCATAAGATTTTCTTAGAAAAGGAGGATGTACCCGGGCCTCTGCATCTAGACGATGCATGCAGCCATATTATTAATTATTCACAAAAACCATACAAGATGGTACATCAATAAGCCTGAAGCAACCATCTTGGCAACACCGTTGCTACTATTCATTCATAAGATGAACACATTAGTTTAGCATGGGAGAGATTTATTGCGTCACTGACATACGCAATGTCATACCAAGTACAGATTATGATCACGCTGGATTACTCCAACAAGCCACTCTAAAGTCCTGGGTAATCCGAATTTTGTCAGGGCAATGTACAATGGTGGCATATGGATACAGACGCAACATAAGAAAAAGTAGCTTGAGACATTTGTATAGATTTTTTCTCTCCAATGCAAGTACTTTAGGTCGCCCGGCGCTTGGCACCAGCCGGGCCACCGTCCCCCGACCGCGACCCTGCTGCCCCGGCTCGGCCATGTGGTGCCCCTGCAAGCGGCGGCAGTCACCCACTGACCAGTGTGCACTCCGGCACTTGGCTCAGCCTGATTTTAGGTACCATTTTTCAATTCCACACTTTTTGATTTAGGGTTAGCTTCATTGCTTGTAGTCCAATACAATACATGAACATGAACCGGTTAATTGAGCACATCGCTTATGTTCAGTTGTGCCACCGATTGATAAAGGGTAAATTCTTATTGGAGAATTATTGAAGAATGTAGGCTTCTTTTATGCAAAACTGAGACTTGCATGAGAGTTTTAGTGTGTTTGCTAGACCATGTTCACATGTCATATTTGTTGTCATTTTTTTTGAGGTGGACCACCGTGTTGTCAAATGCTAGCTCTGCCACTACACCGGATCACACTTTTTCTCTCCAAGCACCCACCTCCTATAGAGGATCCCGCTTCCTCATCCAAACCTACTTTTTCCGGCATCCGATCCTACATGGCATACGAGGTAGCACCCTGGGGCTATGCATTGGCCATGCCCTTAAGCAACTAATTTGCATGTTGGAAGTTCCCTCACGGTCAAATCTAGCTATCGGCTTGGCTTTATCTACAAAGAGGGACGAAAATCTATTTTTCAAAATCTCGGCTTTGGCCCCAAATAGGGAAGCAGAGGAGGAGTGTGAAGTTCGTGAGGCCTCTTCCAATGCGAATGTGCTTAGATGAGGTGCTAAGTGCATTAAATAACTTAGCAACTCAACTCCCCAATGTATAGGTGGTTAACATGTTGTTGCTGAGCTCACTTTATTTAATGGTTTAGCATCTAAACTCTTCCATGCATTGGTCAACTTCTTTCATTTAAGTGGTTTTGCCTAGGTTAATGTGCTTGGCATTGGTTCTTCCTGGACTCATCAAAGTGCTCTCCCCCCCCCCCGAGGACGGGGGGCGTTGGAGGACTTTATTTCTAATGATTTAAAAGTGATATTTCTGAGTTTCAAAAAAATCAAAAAAAATTGTGAAAACTTATAAGTATTCGTGGATAGATCTGTAAAAATTTATTGGAAGATACTTGATTTGCAAGCTGCACACAAAAAAATATCCCAGCCCAACAACAAGAGAAAACGGCCAGTTTTCATGTATGTATGTTTTTTTCTATGCCACGGATGAAAGTATATTGTTATGAAAATTTACTTCAATGTGTTATATATGTACAAAAAAATGATTATTTTTTTTGCAATGTGGAAATATGTTTTATTAAGTGCTCTGTTGTCTCCGTCCTCTGTTTGCACCTTCCGGGCGGAGGAGCTCTTTTGTGAACCTAGATATCGAGATGGTCAAGGAGGACGCTGCTGAGCCCACATACAAGGGCGAGGACGTCATGGTTATTTCCGACGACTGAGACCCGAAATATTAGTGGAAGCTCTCTAAATGATACAAATTTGGGGAAGCCAATGGCGGGGACGATAAGATCACACGGTCGTCCGGATGGCACATTTTACCGCCTGTTCGAGTTGTAGAAGAAGTACAAGAAATAGTTTATGTGGTGCTTATGTGGTGTTTAGCTGTAATTATGGATGGTTATGATGACATTTATGTATAACTAAGTGATTTTTATGTTAGTTGTTGATATTTATGTGATGAAGTCATCAGATTATTTTAGTACCATGTTTTTTACAGGAGACAACAAGTGAACTACCCACTGCAAATTAAATATTAGAAACAAAATAACAATATTATTACATAGAGTTACAACATGCACAGAGCCTGTACTATCATGTTTTTTTACCCAAGACATTAGGTGAATTAGCTAATGCAAATTAAATTATCAAATAAAAGAATAATGGTACAGAAAGTTTAGTTGAACAAGTTTATGTTATGTTTTATTTTTCAAAAACTTATGTTTTCAATGCAAGAAAAGGACAATTTAGCACAAAACCATAATCTTTGAGTTATGTTTTAGAGATGACTTAGATGCAATCCTATCAATACTCAATTTGTGGAATTAAGTTATGGAGGTTGATTTTTGGGAACTAATTTTTGGATGGGATAGAGTTTCTCTTATACCCTTGAGCCAGTTCTGGAACAAACTGCTTATAGTACGAGGTGTTTGATTATTAAACACCGAATATATTGAGAAAAATGCTTATGAAAAAACAGAGATGAACGTTTCGTCTCGTGACTCTTTTCTTGTCATGCGTGCGTCTGCTTGGACACTTGTCCTCTCTAGCTTTGCCAGCAGCCCCGTGGATCTGCCTACCACTCAGGCTGCCAGTGGTAGCAAGAGGGATTCCAATGCCTCAGCTTCAGCTAGTACTTTAGGTTAATTAGTGTATTTTCCTCGCAGGGGCAATGGGTGGATGGTTGCGCTTCATTTTCGAGATGGTCTTCTGGGCCTCGATCCTCCCCAAGTCCGTGCGTCGGAACAGGGTTGATGGAGCTTCAACAGGTTCATTTTGTTTCCTTGGAGTGGCGAGGTTAGGGTTTCCCGCCGTCTATGCGCGACAACGAGCTTTGGTGTCAGGCGATTCCGGCCGATTCAAGGTTCAATGACGACGACTGCGACTTTGGGGTGTTGGTCCTTAGGGGCATGTGCATAAAGGCTTTGTGGCTGTCAACGACAAGATCAAGCTTGCTCCCGTAGCTGAGCGGTGACTTCGGCGTATCGCGGCTTATTGCGACGGCGGTAGTGTTTTTTCGTTGGTCCAATGTCCTCGATGTAGTTTTTTATTGTATTTGGTGTGCTTTCTACTTACGATGATTTTTTTTAATAGATCCAGGTTCTTTACAAAAAGTATATTGGCGAAATGAACGATGTTATCGTCGTCACAGAGCAGCAACGATGTTCGCCAATCAGTGGGTACGTGGCAACAGTATTTTGAAAGAAATAAATGAGTAATAGTATTTGGCGAAGATAAGTAAGTTATTCTTGTACAGGATTGTACGTTCCAGCCAATCAAGAATCAAGATGTAATGAGATACACATGTTGCATCCTGGAGCAAGCAACTGTGTGCCCGGCCTGGTGTTCAACAACCTCATAATTACTGGTCCTCTTAATAGCCATTGTCTCTAGTGTTGTTCTGACAGAAGTTAATGTGGTTTTTATCTTTGGATCAGATCGTTGGTTCATTCAAGCAGAGAACAACCGTTTAATCTCTAAATCTATGCAAGCAGTACTCCCTACTAGCAGTAATTTGCTAAATTCTTGTACAAAAGAGTACCTATTTTTTTGAACGTACATAGAGCACCCCTGGCCTATAGACATTTGAACAGCAAGGCTAGCTAGGTTCACATCCACAAGTACACCTATACTACCAAAAAAGGCTACGTAGTCATCCATCAGCCATCTACGAGATCCGTTAATCATTTAACATTATCATGCAGTTGTTGCTGAAATTTGGACTCTTCAAGGTTGAGATGTGCAGATAATAACAAGAGAATTTAACAGTTTAGTTTTTGCAAGAGAAGGCGATTAAACAGCTGATCTATTTTATTTTCAAATCATTTGACACACAACAAATCCACGGAAATTGCTAGTAGACATATTTTTAATACTCCCTCATATTCATAATTTGTCACTAATTTAGTACTACAGCCGTACAAAATCAATGATAATTAATAAATCAAAGGGAGTACTAAAACTGTAGTATCATGCATGTCAACTAGGCAATTTTAATGAGTTGACAAAGAATTAAATATAAAAAAGGTTAAAGTATCATATCGGGATACAATTACCATAATAAATGTTATACTACTATCTCTACTCCTAATGGAGCAGTTGGTGAATAGTCCGCCGGTTATTTTTCGCTGGTTTTATTTCGCCTCACCACTTTCGTTGGTTTTATTTTGCTGGTTTTATTTTATCTCCCTCCCACCTGCCTTTTCGCTTCACCACCCACATAAACCCATCAGATTAGTTACCATATAAAAAATAAATCGCAATCAATCAAGTATTGATGATCAGATTAGTTACCATATAAAAAATAAATCGCAATCAATCAAGTATTGATGGGATATTTCCTTATATTGATGTGATTTTCCCTTTCTTATCATCAATCATCTCTCTGCCTAAAAATCGTAGCTTTCCTTTTCACCTTAACCGACC
Organism: Aegilops speltoides; assembly: GCA_021437245.1. NCBI lineage: Eukaryota > Viridiplantae > Streptophyta > Magnoliopsida > Poales > Poaceae > Aegilops > Aegilops speltoides. The sequence goes on from CM038145.1 coordinate 323,677,585, forward strand.
GCGTCCGTCTCCCTACATCCGCCCTCGTTGCTCTGCCTCCCTTGCGAAAAAAACCTCTCGTTTGACCTCCCCAAACCCATACGATGGAAAAACTCAGCTGCTTTGCTTCCCTCCTCTCGACCGCTCCATACGTCTAGATCGCGGCCCCATCCCCATCCTCCTCTCACGTCCACGGCGGCGATGGACTGCCGCCACCACCCTCCTCTGTCTCGCCGCTTGTTGTCCTCCCGCTCGCTTGCCGCCGTCGTCGCCACCAATCCGTGAAGGCGCCATTCTTTACTATGTCGCCTCCTTTCCCCATCCAAGCGACCATGGCAGCGGCTCCGTCTCATGTGTCCCGCGGTGAGGTTTGGGGGCGCGAACACAATCGATGAGGGATCTCACCGCGGACCCGTTATTTGGGATGGGTGTTGCCCCGTTGCGAATGGGATCGAAGGAGGACTACTTCGTCGTCAAGGTCGGTGAGGCAGCGGCGATTAGGAGCCCAATTGTGAACATGGGAGTTCGTCCCCATGGGCGGCGGCCGTGGAGATTGGATGTGAAGCAACCCCACTTGCCGATGGTGGAGGCTTGCCGTCCATGTGATCCTTTCTTCTCCCGGTATCCCCATTCCTTGCCTCCCATTACAAAAGCGAGCATGAATGAGAGCAGGGGCTGATTTTCATCAATTCATTTCTCATATTTTTAGTTGCTTTTTTGAGATTATACAAGATGCTCCCGATCTGTTTTGTCAAATTACTTGGATTGTCTTATGGAATTGACAGCCATCGTATTTTTCACCTCATGTTATTTCTTAATCCTTGTTCCACTAGGCATCCACTACATGTTTGGTAATGGCGTGATGTTGAGGCGGCTAGGAGCTCGTGAGCGGATCAAGGGCTATCGAGATGGATCTGGGAGTCAAGCGATAGTTCTTCTGTTAAATTTTGGTTATTATCTTTTCTATTATTACGATTGTGGGATGGTTGATTTTGACTCGGTGTAACATTTGCATTTGTTTCCCGACTTGTTGGCATAGATCGTGGGCTGCGGCAACTAATCAAGAGCGAGGCGGTGCACATCGAGCTACGCTGAATGTAGCGCGCCAACCACAATTGGGTATGTTCACACGAGGGATGGGAGAGGAGAGGAACATTAACATTTTTCATGATTTGGATGAAAATTTCAGTTCGTAGTTTCTCCGTGCACGGGAACACACTAAGCGGTACTCATGGGCTTAGGATGAAAGTAGCGCCAGATAGAATCGATGGGTTGGATGGGAAGGCGGTTGTTGCCCTTGTCCCTTGGTGCTAGCCTACATGGCGGCCTCACTAACTTGCTCATTACGAATACTTGTTAGTGGGGTCACGAGTTCTTTGCAGATTTGTTTTATCACTTTTACAATATTTATTGATGTATCCCTAACTCATCGAGTCATTTTTAGCTTTGATTTCCCATATACGCCAGCCTAAATATCCCATGGTCAGAATGTTTGCATGGTTAGTGGACATCGTCCCTTTCTTTCTAATGTTTAGTATTTTATATTGCCGATAGAAATAATTTTATCCGCTTGATTTAGGAAGTGCACATAGGTAGGTCAACATATTTTGTAGCTCTTTCAGATGTAAAAGCATATGTTGCATAAGAAATTATTATCTTCCAAGCATACTCACATTTCACTAACAAATAGGGGGAGGTTCAGACTTCAGAGCAATGATAAAAATGTTTGTTCCTCACACTTTTGTTGGAATTTTAGTTCCAAGTTAACAAGATTTCTTATCCGCTTCATAAGTCATGCATTTGCTTAATTAGGTGATAAGTAGAGCAAAAAAAAAATTGATCATGTTATTGTGGGGTTTGTTTAAACTCCAGCATAAGGAATTCTGGTTTAAGAAAAAAGACTTTTGGCTTCTTTAATTACAAATTGATTGCAACATCGTGTTAGTATGTGATTTCTCACATCTGGTTATAATATTTGTGAAGACGTGCATTGCGTGCACTTGAAGCGGGCCCGTGGCCCTTGCCACGACGGCTCCGACAATGACCGGGCCACCTCCTCCGCGTATTCTTGGAGCTGTGGTGGCGATTTACATGAAATTAATCCCCTCAGTTCTGGTGGCAAATATAATACACATAATCCATACTGTTATGCACTAGCGTGTGTGTGTGAAATAGATGAATTATGATCTCGTACCCAATAAGATGGATATATGTGTGTGTTAGAGAGAGGGAGAGGGGGAGAGAGAGTGAGGAAGAGGGAGGGAGAGTGTGTGTGTGTGAGGATTTGATGGTAAAAATTAAAGGTCGCCAATGTCGTAATATTGAACTCTTAAAGTTAATGTGGCCCCATTGCAACACACGGGCGTTCTTGTAGTTTGTCATGCATAACAACAAATAAGGTCATATATAATACTAAACTATGATATTATATGCATAATACCAACTTATGATATTACCCATTATGGACAGCCAAAGAAACAAAAGCTACGCATTTATTTCAGTTCAAGGGAAAGATAAAAAAAAACAGATACAATTCTCACCACAGTAGCTCCACCAAGGAAGGGCCATTTCGGATAAAACAGAAAAGCTCGCAGCAAACAAGTCAAGAAGTCCAATTACTTAGATCACGTACGAACAAAACAGACTTGGTCTGCCTCGAGCACCAAGAAGATCTTCCATTTGGAGCTTGGCGGCAACGTACTTAACTGGCACGGCATAAAATATCTCAACTAATTAATCTAAGCAATCTAGCTAATCAATTGCATAAGCTTCCAAATCAATCATTCCTATCTACCACCAGGCTCGGATCCTTCTCGGGAGAATGACAAAAGATGGCACATTCAGGATCTCAGGGTGCTAATCAGGGCACTGAGATTTGGGAACAGTGTAAATTAATCATGCTAGAACACAAACATTTTTATTTGTTTAATTACACGCCATGGGTCAAGGTACAAACAGTAACAGCCTGGTAGAATATTTATGGCCGGTACGGTTCCTGTGCCTGCACACGAGGCAGGAGTAGTAGTAGTAATCATGTGCGGTGCAGTTTACCAAATTTTATTCCTTTTCCCAAACTGAAAGGGTAGATTATATTGATATGAACGGCGTGATAGCTCAATAACTTAACTAGGAGCTTACTAGATTTCTTAATTTTCGTTAATTTAGATAAATCATATGAAATTATGTCAATTTGTTCAACAGTGCGGCTCACTAGCGCCACATTGAATTTTTTTAAGCGGGCAAAACTTTCAATCTATTCATTAAACATCATGGCAGTACACACGAGAAGTAAATAAAAAAATTACTTTCACATTCGTAGGCCACCTAGCAACAAATACAAATATTGGAGCGAGCCGAAGGTGCGCCACCGTCATCGCCCCTCGCTCGCCGGATCCGTGCAAACCATGTTGTAGTAGACTGTTGAGAATTCATCGTGCTAAGACCGCAAAGGACCAGCGCACCAGATCAGCAACCACCGCCGATGAAGAGAAGCGTAGATCGGAAGGATCGAACATGTTGACACATGAACACGGACAGACGAAGACTGGGTACGCACAGATCCACCGAAGACAAAACCGACCGAATCCCACAAGATCCCCGAAGCCACACCTTCACATGCCCTCCGGCGACGCGATATGCACCGCCGGGACGGGGAAGACGGGAAGAACCTTATTCCATCTTCAAGGAGTTACCGTCGCCTCGCCTTCCTGAGCAGGACACAAACCCTAAAAAGATTGAAAAAACCCCAAGAACAAAGCATGAACCGTCCCGTCGTCAAGGGCTGGGATTTGCTGCGTCTCCATGGCTCTAAGGCCACAGGAGATGAGGCGGAATGGCGGTGGCGCCGGCCATAAATGCCTAGCAGCCTTTCATTTTTTTCTCGAGAAGAAAGAAAACATTGTGCCACATTGATACGGCATCATATTGCACAGACCCTGACAAAAGTGCTCGTGTATGTGAGTATATATAATTATACAGTGTCAAAAAAATAGGCATGAATTACTTATCCAGTGAGTTTCACAAATGGATCATTTCTGTTCCCCGCAAAAAGAAAGAATCCTTTTTGTTAGTTTGGGGAAGACAATAATTATAGGGTAATCCACCATAAAATTCTAACTAAGTGGCAGTGTTGCAAGATTTTTGAAATGACGCAAACTCTATCACAAGGTCACAACTAGGGATACGCAATTGAAATCTATTATTATTTTATTGTTCTTAGATCATAACACACAAGTTCACATAATTGACCATACATACAGAGTTGTTTCAATTGTATAAGGAGCTACATTTTTAAGTATGATTATTATCGCCGCATATCAAACAAATAGATTTGCATCTCAATTCCACCGGATGGAAAAAATCTTTACAAAACAATGAACACAAACGTTCATATGTAAGTACATTTTATTGAAGGGTGTTTTTAGCGGGCTAGATTAAAACAGGCAAATGATCTGAATAAATAGGTTCTAGCCTCAAATTGTGTTCACATAAGGTGCAAATATTTTTCATATAAAATGTTACTCCCTCCATTCCAAAATAGATGACTCAATTTTATACTAACTTTAGTATAAAGTTGGGTCATCTATTTTGGTACGGAGGGAGTACAAGTGTACATAGCACTACAGCGTTTAAATTATCTTATTTGCAATGGGTATTTTTCACAGAAGAGCATGTGCTCCAGTTTGTCCCTGAAGTGCTGCCAACCTGTTCCAAATACAGGAACAACAAAAGTGCACAAGACCCAAATAGCTACTCAAGAAATTCGGCAGCTCGATTACCAGTTCCGTTTGCTATAAATAAACTAACCCTTATAGTATTATTAGTATTAGTATTACCTGATGGAATAGAATCACTTGATGCATGCAAGCATTCCCCATGTGTGACGGTTATGTTGGAGAAGATCTTATTGTTTTAACAAGACCCCGCTGCATGCCCAGAGTATGGCAACCCAAATAGTAGTATAGATAGTGGAAGAGAGAGAAAAATACGTTCATTTACAATGAATTTCATTCCATATTTTATAAGGCTCACTGTACAGTATTCTTCTCTCTCTCTCTCTAGCATTTGTTGTTTTGTGCGTGGCTAGCTAGACAACGATTGCAAGCTACCCCAAACGTATATCCATCCATCTGTGCAAACTCCCTTAAAAAGTCCTTAATTTATTGAGACGCCAGCCAGCCAGCCATGCATCTTCCTCCTCCCTCGCTCCCCTCTCCTCCCCGTCTTCCTCCTGTCCTTAGCTGCGACCCTGCAAGGACAATTAAGGCACAAACCCCAGAAGTACTTACCAACTCCAGCTCTCTCCCCCCTCCCCTCTCACTCCCTCTCTCTTCTCCCCCATATAATCCCAAAGAAAGCTGCTGAAACCTAAAGCCGGTGGAAAGCTGCCTGCCTCCTCCCTCTCGTCTCATCTCTCTCCTCCTTTGGTGTTGTCTCTGTAGCAGCTCACAAAAGCCAACTCCAAGACCCTTTCTTCCCTCCTCCTCCACCTCCCCCCTCCCTCCTTTCCACCTTTAATTCCTTCCAAACGCTCGCTGTTGTTGTGGATCATTAGCCCCCCTTCCTCCCATTACCACCCCCCCACATCTGGCTGATCTCTTCTCCCTCCCTATATAGGCAGCCCAACGCATTCCGTTTCCATCGTGTAGATAGACTCTCTTGATCAGGCGAGCTAGAGAGGGAAAGGAAAGGAGGAGTCTTCTTCCAAGCGAGTTGCTGGCAAGGAAGCCATGTTGGGCTCTTGCGGGCCGATGGCTGGGCCGCCTACCGACGAGGAGACGGCGGAGCCGCCGTTCGGGTCGTCGTTGCAGATCGCCACCGGCTCCCCCGCCACCAAGAGGAAACGCCGGCCAGCCGGGACACCAGGTACGCAGCGTACACCATTGCATCTAGCTAATTGCATGGTAGTCCGGCAATGGTGGAGTGGGAATACTAGTGGCGCTAACAGTTAGGGATGTTTGCATGCGGCGGCAGACCCGGACGCGGAGGTGGTGTCGCTGTCGCCGCGGACGCTGCTGGAGTCGGACCGGTACGTGTGCGAGATCTGCAACCAGGGGTTCCAGCGCGACCAGAACCTGCAGATGCACCGGCGGCGGCACAAGGTGCCGTGGAAGCTGCTGAAGCGGGAGGCCGGCGAGGCGGCGCGGAAGCGCGTGTTCGTGTGCCCGGAGCCGAGCTGCCTGCACCACGACCCCTCCCACGCCCTGGGCGACCTGGTCGGCATCAAGAAGCACTTCCGGCGCAAGCACAGCGGCCACCGCCAGTGGGCCTGCAGCCGCTGCTCCAAGGCCTACGCCGTCCACTCCGACTACAAGGCCCACCTCAAGACCTGCGGCACCCGCGGCCACTCTTGCGACTGCGGCCGCGTCTTCTCCCGGTAAGCAATCAACCTCTCTCTCTCTCTCTCTCTCTCTTCTTCCCTACCACCCCTCCAACCCATCCAACGCCATTTTCTTTCTTTACAACAAACAAGCAAGCAAGCTCGAGCAGTTCCCGGCCGGCTCGATCCGATTCAATGCGGGACAGAAAGGCGGATGTATTTCCTTCCCCCCTTTCTTTCTTTCTCTCTCTCCGGGAAAGGATTTCTTTGTTCTCTGCAGCACGGCACACGGCTGGGGCTCACTTCTTCTTCCTTTTCTCTTTCTTTATCGGAGGGTGCGGATCAGGGCACAATTTCCGAGGGGGAGCGCAGAGCAGCCCCTTTCCCTGTGTCTGCGTGCGCACACCTCCGTTGGTTTCTTGCTTGCTTGCTTGCTTGCGCATTTGTTTCTGCGTCCGTCGTCGGACGCGAGCGAGCGCTGCAACAGCGGCAGGCCGCAGCGCCTCCCATTTAATCTGCGCACGCTAGCCTAGCCTACCTAGCCCGCCCGGGGCCAAAATCTCATACTCGCACTGCTGCTGCTGCTACCTGACAATTGCTGCCTACGATCGATCCATGCCGCCCTGGATCGCAATATAATAATATTGCTCACAAGTCATGGCACTGGTGGGCGTCTGCGTTCTCTTCCATGTACGTAGATCCAAGCCTTTGGACCCGCGGCCGGGCAGCAACATAAATTCCTTTCAGCACATGCAATAAAGTCTCTTTTCTCGCTCGCTCGCTCGCTGTTGGTATCTTCAGTCTTACTAGTTCATGCTCCTCTTGACCAGACGTACGTGTAGCAGTGTTGTTGTGATCGATTCGATCGTCGATGTGATTATTCGTCGCCGGCCCTCTCTCTAACTAACTAATGGGTGGGCGCGTCGAAATGTGGTGCAGGGTGGAGAGCTTCATAGAGCACCAGGACACGTGCACCGCCGGTTGCCCGCAGGCGGGGGCGGGCGTGGCAGCGCCGGTGTGTGGTGGAGTGGCGGCCGCCCCGTCGTCGCAGCAGCAGGCGCCGCCGCCGGCGATATCGCTGTCTCGGTCCCGGACAGCGTCCAGCACCAGCCCGTCCAGCGACGTCGTCATCAGCGCCGTGACCTGGCCCGGCGCCGCGGCAATGCGCAGTCCGAACGCCGCCGCGTTCCACCAGTTCGAACAGCAGCTGCCGTCGCCGCGGACGCCGCCGCCCGATGGCCGTGGCGGTGGTGGACACAACCTTGAGCTGCAGCTCATGCCGCCGTCCAGCGGCAGCACGGGCGGTGCGACTGCTCCTCTGGGCGTGGCGCCGTCCTGGTATGCAGCGCCACAGTCACCGCCGGCGCCCATCTCGCAGGGAGACGACGCCGCCATGCAGCTGCAGCTTTCAATAGGATTCTGCAGCGGCGACAACCGTGGAAGGGCAGACGTGGCCGGGCCCAGCGGTGGCAGCGCGGCCAGGACCATGCAGGAGGCACGGGAGGAGCTGCGGCAAGCGATGGCGGAGAAGGCCGCCGCGGACGAGGCACGCGCGCAGGCGAAGCGGCAGGGGGAGCTGGCCGAGCAGGAGCTGGCGAGCGCCAAGCGCATGCGGCACCAGGCGCAGGTGGAGCTGAGCCGCGCCCACGCGCTCCGCGAGCACGCCGTGCGGCAGGTCAACGCGACGCTGCTCCAGATCACCTGCTTCAGCTGCCGCCAGAAGTTCCGGGCAGTGAGGCCGTCCGCCGCCATGTCGTCGGAGGTGGCCTGCAGCTACGTGACCGAGGGCGGCGACGTGGAGGTCGACAACGTCGGCGAGCCCCTCATCCTCGACGGCATGCGGCGGCGCCAACAACACGCCACAATGGACACTGTGTAGCCAAGCTATAAGCCATCTTGGTCTACCTTTGAGTTGCTTTTTGTTTTCACCGGCGAGACGGCCGGCGGGGTTGGCCCACGGTGAGGCGTGGTGTAGTTAGATGCTGCCGGAGTGTTTTGGGTCTTCTGATCGATCGAGCTGCAGAAAAAAGCTAAGCATGGCTGGCTAGCTAGCTAATTGTGACGTGCATGGAATCTTTCGCTTGTTTGCTTCCCGTTGGATTTTGCTGAAATATCATTAGTGCAGCTGGGGAGAGTTCATGATGCCACTCGTAAAGGTCAGGAGATGAAGATGCCACCTTTATTGTGACAAGCTGTTGCATGCAACTGGAAATATTTAACCAACTCAGATACAGAAATGCTAGTGGTACACTATTTTTCTCGGACAAACTTGTTCAGTCAAGTAACACTGATCGTTGTTTTTTCTTTAACTTGGACCATTTTACCGAATTGCAAACGTGGACACGCTTACACATCCGAACAGACGCCTGTAATCGCTCACATATCGACACATACGCCTACATCTGACGAAGATAAATCCATAAATATCATGACTTTTCATTATACTCCGAAACGTGTGCATGTGGGTGTAAATGTGAGCAATAAATCGAAATGGACCGCAATTCACCTCCTCATCAAGAGAAAGTCACGGTCACCAAACCATTGTGCTTGTGCTTCAGATCACATTTCATTCTATTCGTCGTGCCCTAGTAACATAACAAGCATTAAGCACAGCAAAGTTGTATCAATAATATATTAAGAACAATAGTCGCACCATTAATCAAACCCCTAACATGATAGCACTATTACAAGATTGGCATCACAAAATTCCAATCCATCTCATGTGTGTGCAACTGATTACTCACACATGAATGGGGGGGGTATGGCGATTGTAAAGGAGCAGGGTTTGGTAATGAAGATGACAATGGCGCCCCAGCTGAGTCCTCACTAGTAGAAAACATGGCTTTGGTCCAAGTAGGGAAAGCCCATTAATCCCGGTTCACTCAAGAACCGGGACCCATGGAAGCATAGGTCCCAGTTCGTGAGGCCAGTGGGCCGGCCGGGCCTCGTGGGGCATTGGTCCCGGTTAGTCTGGCCCCTTTGGTCCCGGTTCCTGGCCCGAACCGGGACCAATGGGCCTCGCTCCTGGCCCACCTTCATTGGTCCCGGTTGGTGGCTTGAACCGGGAGCAAAGGTTGTCCTTTAGTCCCGGTTCCAGCCATGAACGGGGACCAATGAGATGCCTATATATACCCCTTACCCGCGAGCAGAGCAGTGGAGTGCTCTGCTTTTTTTTCCGGAGAGGTGTGAGAGAGGTGTGTTGTGCTCTAGCTCACCTTCTATGCACATGAGGTGTCGATGAAATGTCTGAGCGACACTTAAGCTTTCTCCTCTCGAAGCTCCTTATCCAAGCTCCATTTTCCTCAAGATTTGTCTAGGTTAGGCTGTCCGTCCTGTCCCATCCCCGTCCTCACCGCCGTCGATCGCCCGCGCCGATCTCGTTGTCGGTACCACCGTGGTGAGCCGCTTGTTCTTATCTTCTTTCTAAAGAAAAAAGTTCTTACTTGTATGATTTAGATAGATACTTGTGTAGTTTTCTTACTTAATATTGTTTGTTATTATATAGTGCGATGGTTCTGGTATCCTCCTCCGTCGGCCCTCGTCCTGTCTATGATTCGGATGTGGTACATATATTATCTTTTATAACTATTAGTTTCATTTAGTGTTTATGAAAATTATGCCCAGCAACGTGACATAGATTTTTTTATCTAGGAGGTATGTGAACCGGAAATTCCAACCGACCCTATTGTCGAGAGGTTAAATTTAGTAGAAGAAAAAAACAATTACTTGAAGGAAAAATTGAAAAAAATTGAGGGGAGAAGATGATATTGGAGTTGCATGTTGCGGATGTCGTTGATGATCACAAGATTAAAAATGGATGCAATGCGCTTGAAGATTAGAAAGATTAGAAAATATGCCATTCATATTGAGGCTTGGTATCATTATGTCGTTGGATCAATTGTTACCTTAGTTGCGATTGTGATTGCATTTGTTGTTCCATTGAAATATTTTAGATAGTTTCAATGTATGGTTTAATTAGATGCTCTGGAGAGCTATATGTTGTTCAATTAGAACTATGTATGTACTTTGGTTTTAATGTGATGATGAACTTCTATTAATTTGGTCACTTCTGTATTCATGATATTCTGTAATGGTTTTTGACACACTTAATTATATATAATGCATGCAGATGAACCGACAATGGATGTACGGTGACAGACGCACCTCCGAGTACATTAAGGGCGTGCATAATTTTCTCGAAGTGGCCGAGGCAAACAAGTAGAATGGTTTTATGTGTTTTCCATGCCCTATATGTGGGAATACAAAGTCTTACTCTGACCGGAACCTTCACATCCACATGCTTTATAAGGGTTTCATGCCATACTATAATATTTGGACCAAGCACGGAGAAATCGGGGTTATGATGGAAGACAACGAAGAAGAAGAGGATGATGAAAACTATGTGCCCCCTGAATACAGTGATGCTGCAGCGGGGGAAGCTAAAGATCAAGAGGAACCAGACGATGTGCCCGATGATGATCTTTGCCGGGTCATTGTTGATGCAAAGAGACATCGCAAAAGTGTAAAGGAGAAGCTGAAGCTCGATCGCATGTTAGAGGATCACAAAAAAAGGTTGTACCCCAATTGTGAAGATGGCAACACAAAGCTCGGTACCATAATGGAATTGCTACAGTGGAAGGCATAGAATGGTATACCTAACAAAGGATTTGAGAAGATACTGAAAATATTGAAGAAGAAGCTTCTAAAGGATAACTAATTGCCTGACAGTACGTACACAACAAAGAAGGTTGTATGCCCTTTAGGATTGGAGGTGCAGAAGATACATGCATGCCCTAATGACTGCATCCTCTACCACGGTGCGTACGAGGATTTGAACGCATACCCGGTATGCGGTGCATTGAGGTATAAGATCAGAGGAGATGACCCTGGTGATGTTGACGGCGAGCGCCCCAGGAAGAGGGTTCCTGCCAAGGTGATGTGGTATGCTCCTATAATACCACGGTTGAAACGTCTGTTCAGAAACAAAGAGCATGCCAAGTTGATATGATGGTACAGAGAGGACCGTAAGAAAGACGGGAAGTTGAGAGCACCCGCTGATGGGTCGAAGTGGAGAAAATTTGAGAGAAAGTACTGGGAGGACTTTGTAGGTGATGCAAGGAACGTATGGTTTGGTTTAAGCGCAGATGACATTAATCCTTTTGGGGAGCAGAGCAACAATCGCAGCACCTGGCCTATGACTCTATGATCTATAACCTTCCTCCTTGGATGTGCATGAAGTGGAAGTTCATTATGATGCCAGTTCTCATCCAAGGCCCTAAGCAACCCGGCAACGACATTGATGTGTACCTAATGCCATTAGTTGAAGAACTTTCACAGCTGTGGAATGGAAACGGTGTACGTGTGTGGGATGAGCACAAACAACAGGAATTTGACCTACATGCGTTGTTTGTAACCATCAATGATTGGCCTGCTCTCAGTAACCTTTCAGGACAGACAAACAAGGGATACCACGCAAGTAGGGGTGGAAACGGATCGGATGCGGATCGGATAGTGCTCTTACCACTTCCATTTTCATATTTTCAAAACGAATACGAATCCGAATACAGATGTTATCGGATATGGATGCGGCTCGGATGTTATTCGAATACGGATACGTATCGGATATTTTCTTAATTCGGAACGGATACGAATAATATCAACATATTGCTTAAGTATATTAGTCGATAGCTGTGTGACCTAAAATAATCAACTTGTGACATACAATAAGTCAATGATAAATATGTTTATGAATAAATATTATTCTAATGCATAATAATTTATAAGTTAAATCATATAAAGAGTAAAATTTGACAACTTATTTGGCTTTTATGTTGGATAATTGGAATATTGGGTCCAAAATTTTGAAAATTACCTCTCATAATCTTATTCGGATACGGATATATCCACTTCCATATCCATATTTGTGTCAAAATCTCCTACCATATTTTTTTTTTGTTTAATAAATTCGGATACGGATAATTTCCATTTCCATTTTGGTTCGGATGCGGATGTTTCGGATACGAATAGGCATTTTCTCGAATACGAATATCGGATATTTCGGATTATCCGCTACCACTTTCCACCCCTACACGCAAGCACGCACTGTTTAGATGACACCGAAAGTATGTACCTGGGGCATCGTCGATTCTTCCGACCAACCATCAATGTCGAAAGAAAGGCAAGCATTTCAAAGGCGAGGCAGATCACCGGAAGAAGCCCGCCGTCCGTACCGGTGATCACATACTTGCTATGGTAAATGATTTACAAGTAATCTTCGGAAAGGGTCCCGGCGGACTATCTGTTCCGAATGACGCTGACGGACGTGCAACCATGTGGAAGAATAAATCTATATTTGTGGACCTACCCTACTGGAAAGACCTAGAGGTTCACTCTTCAATCGACGTGATGCATGTGACGAAGAATCTTTGCATGAACCTGCTAGGCTTCTTGGCCGTGTATGGGAAGACAAAAGATACACCGGAGGCACGGGAGGACCAGCAACGTGTGCACGAAAAAGATGACATGCCTCCAAAGCAGTATGAAGGTCTTGCTAGCACGCTCTTACCAAAGAAGAGAAGGAAATCTTCTTTGAATGCCTGCTCAGTATGAAGGTCCCGTCTGGCTTCTCGTCGAATATAAAGGGAATAATAAATATGCCAGAGAAAATGTTCCAGAACCTAAAGTCTCATGACTGCCACATGATTATGACGCAACTGCTTCCGGTTGCATTGAGGGGGCTTCTACCCGAAAATGTTCGATTAGCCATTGTGAAGCTATGTTCATTCCTCAATGCAATTTCTCAGAAGGTGATCGATCTAGAAATCTTATCAAGGTTAAGGAGTGATGTGGCGCAATGTCTTGTTAGTTTCAAGATGGTGTTGCCACCATCCTTCTTCAGTATCATGACACACGTCCTAGTTCATCTAGTCGACGAGATTATCATTTCGGGCCCTGTATTTTGACACAATATGTTCCCCTTTGAGAGGTTCATGGGAGTCCTAAAGAAATATGTCCATAACCGCGGTAGGCCAGAAGGAAGCATCTCCATGGGCAATCAAACAAAGGATGTCATTGGGTTTTGTGTTGACTTCATTCCTGACCTTAAGAAGATTGGTCTCCCTCAATTGCGGTATAAGGGAAGACTGAGTGGAAAAGGCATGCTAGGAGGGGACTCAATAATATGTAGGGACGGGCATTCTTGGTCTCAAGCACAGTACATAGTTCTACAGAATTCTACCTTGGTGAATGTCGGTGTCAAAACCAGTAGATCTCGGGTAGGGGGTTCCAAACTGTGCATCTAAGGATCGAAGGTAACAAGGAGGCAGGGGACACGATGTTTACCCAGGTTCGGGCCCTCTTAATGGAGGTAATACCCTACTTCCTGCTTGCTTGACTTTGATGAGTATAGGGGTTACAAGAGCTGATCTACCTCAAGATCGTAATGGCTAAACCCTAAATGTCTAGCCTGTATGATTGTGATCGCCCCTAAGGACTAAACCCTTTGGTTTATATAGGCATCGGAGGGGACTAGGGTTGTACAAAGTCGGTTTACAGAGGAAGGAAACTACACATCCGGACGCCAAGCTTGCCGTCCATGCAAAGGAGAGTCCCATCCGGACACGGGAGAAGACCTTCTATCTCGTATCTTCACGGCCCATCAATCCGGCCCATGTCACATAGGCCGGCTCCCCGAGGACCCCACAGTCCAGGACTCCCTCAGTAGCCCCTGAACCGAGTTTCAACGACGATGTATCCGGCGCACAGATTGTCTTCGGCATTGCAAGGCAGGTTCCTTCTTCGAATACTCCAATGCACTCCTCCACACAAAATAGTTGTATCCGGCTCTGTTAAATAATTACAGGCTTAAGCTGTAAGGAAAAAATATTTGAAACCAAGTAAGCCACGTCCATAGGCGATTTTTCCGGCGAGGCGTCATGTCCTGGCTTTGTTATTATGCCGAACCGTTTCACAACCTTCGCTTCGTGTTTCGAGGCACGGTCATAAGCACGTCTTGTCAAAACAGGGATCGTGTCCCCTTATCACGGGATTCTCATCAATACGGGTTTGGGTAATCCAACCGTGCCGTTCAGACGTCCCCTTGGGAACAGTCGAGATTTAAGGCTTATGAGGGGGCGCTTGATATTCACTGCCTCTATAAGAAGATAAGGATCCGTCTTTTTACCCCGCGCCTTCTTCCTCCTCAGCCCATTCGCCATTCGAGCTCCAGCGCCCAAGTCCCAATCTTTTCCATTACCACCAAACACCCCAGCCATGTCCGGATCTGGAGCGCAGGGCAAGTGGATGGCTTCCTCCATTATAGAGGAGAACATCAAGGAGCTCCGGGAAGCTGGGTACCTGGCCACGGATATAATCCACCGGCTCCCTGCCAAAAAGAAGATCATTCCCACTCCGAAGCCTAATGAGAGGGTAGTGTTCATCCCCCATTTCCTTCGCGGACTTGGGTTTCCCCTTCATCCTTTCATCCACGGTCTTATGCTTTATTATGGGTTAGACTTTCATGATCTAGCCCCAAATTCCTTCCTCAACCTTTCAGCATTTATCGTCGTGTGTGAGGCATTCCTCCGCGTCCCTCCTCACTTAGGCCTATGGCTCAAGGTCTTCAATGTGAAGCCGAAGGTGGTCGAAGGCCAACACGCGGAGTGGGGCAGTGCCATGGTGAGAAAACTCCCCAACGTCACCTGGCCAAAGGGGACCTTTGTGGAATCCTTCAAGGGATGGCAGCAGGGGTGGTTCTATATCACGGAACCCCGTGATACCACATGGGATGCCACTCTCGTGTTCAAGTCTGGGCCCCCGATGCGGGTTACATCCCGGCTCAATAAGGGCCTATATTGGGAGTCGCCTGACGAGGTGACGACGCTAGAGAGCCGCGCCAAGGGCATGATAAACAAGAACACCAGCCTTGCCAACGTGATCCAGGTGATGCTTTTTCGCCGGATTCTCCCTTGTCAGCACCGGACTCAACATATGTGGGAATTCGACCCGGCCGGTCCTCGGACCCTGCAGCGGTTCTTCAGAATGACGCACGGAGACATATGGAAGCTTCTTACTCCCACAGGGCTGGACAAAGAAGGTGGAGCAGATCAAATGTCCGGCTCCGCTGCCCGAGGACTAGGCCACCCCTCGCTGACAAAGATTCTAATTCCGTCACCGTATCAGGCACCAGAGAAGAAGGCCAAGAAGAAGGGCAAGGAGGCCAGAGGTGGTCTCCGTCGTAAGGGTGCTTCGGATGTCGTGTTCGAAGACACCGAGACCTCCTCCTCTCATGACGAAGATGTGGAGGAGAAAGAGAGCAACTCTCCCCCTAAGGGGGGAAATAAGAAAAGGGCGGCTTCCTCAGATCTGGAGGCGGAGGCAACTAAGAAGGGAAAACCCTCCCATTCGGACGATTCCGAAGTGGATGCCGATGCCATCCCCGAGTGGCACCCGAGGCCGAAGCCCTTGGCTGGGTTGTAAGTATCCAAAGACACCGTACTCATATCCGAATTTACGCCTCATTATTTTAACATACTGAATTGCGCATTGCAGCCTAGCTCACGATCTCCCCCAACGATCATCGTCATCGAGGAATTTGCTAGGGCCGAACACGATGGAGACCAAGTTGCCTTCGTAGATCTCTCCACCCATTGCTACGGATAACACCGAAGTGTTGTCCCAAAGAACCTCTCCAGGTCACGGGACAGTGCAGGAGGCCATGAAGGTGGTGACGGAGGGTAATACCTCTGAGGGAGTCCTGGACTAGGGGGTGTCCGGACAGCCGGACTATCATCGTTCGCCGGACTCTAAGACTACGAAGATACAAGATTGAAGACTCCATCCTGTGTCCAGATGGGACTTTCCTTGGCGTGGAAGCCAAGCTTGGCAATACGGATATGTAGATCTCCTACCATTGTAACCGACTCTGTGTAACCCTAGCCTTCTCCGGTGTCTATATAAACCGAAGGGCTTTAGTCCGTAGGACACAACATACATTATGACAATCATACCATAGGCTATGTTTAGGGTTTAGCCTCCTTGATCTCGTGGTAGATCCACTCTTGTACTACCCATATCATCAATATTAATCAAGCGGGGCGTGGGTTTTACCTCCATCAAGAGGGCCCGAACACAGGTAAAACATCGTGTCCCTTGTCTCTTGTTACCATCCGCCTAGGCGCACAGTTCGGGACCCCCTACCGAGATCCGCGGTTTGACACCGACATTGGTGTTTTCATTGAGAGTTCCTCGTATCGTCACCGATAGGCTCGATGGTATCTTCAATCAACAACGCTGTCCGGGTGAGATTTTTCTCCCGGACAGATCTTCAGATTCGGTGGCCGCAATGCGGGCTAATTCACTTGGCCATCCGAGCGGATCGAAGCTTCGCCCCGCCATCGAGTCGATTCGGAAGCCTAAACTTCACGGCCGACATCCGCGGGGACTTGATCTTGACGGGCTCGAGCCACGACCAAACACGCCCGCCTTTATTACGATGGGCATGATCTAGCTCTACCGCGAGCAGTGCCTTGGTGGCCGCCAAGAATCCGCTTGGCCCTTAGTCCGGAGCCGATCGCCCGGATCGAGGTCGGTGGTTGGACACGCCTCGGTCAGTAACTTCTCGGCGATGGGCGAACACTAACCTTGTCCCTTGCGAAGCTCATGACTCAGTGCGGACTCCTTGCGGACTCCGGACCTCCACGCCCGCCAATCGAATCTGATTGGGCGCGGATATGGAATTCACCGCGCGGACATCTTCCAACACTCGCCCTTGGCGACATCCTAAATCGCTAAAACATCTCTCGCTATCCGGAGAGTCTGGCGGATTATGGGCAGGATGGTTGGGATATGGACGACGAAGAAATTGAGCCCACCCACCACCCACCGTAGCCACCGCCGACGATCTAACGGCATGCTAAACTATGACTCCGAAGACATCGGCGGCATGGGCGGCGATGCGGAGACGAACAAGAACCAGCGCCTACAGGGCACGTGAAGACCGCCTCGTCATCGACGTATACATGGTGGATACCCCAAAAAGGCGACAACGAGGACCAGCGGGCGCGGCGAAGATAATCCCGCGACAAACAACCAAAGCGGCGACGCAACAAATCGCGAAGATACACTCGAGAATGAGGTGGAGCAAAGTGCTCAAAACCGCATGAACAAATCGACAATGGCCATCAATCAAAGAGCTACCCGAAGCGCAAGCTACTGCCAGAATTTGATGAGGAGGCCATAGAGCCCCCACAGTCAAAAAACAAAGAGGCCGCCTGGTTGGATAGACGACCAGATGATAGGCCAAAATCTGAAAGCGGCGCCACATATAAACCAACTAATGACCCTGGAAGGATAGATGGCCCAGCCAGGTCCATTTATGGGCCAAAGAAGAGGGCCCCAGGAAGCAATACAACACTCCAAGTGTCCGAAGACAGCGGTACACCCAAATACAGAGGCGCCGCACACCCACTATGTTTCACCGGTGAGTCTTTGGATCATGAATTCAGCAGGATTTAAACCCATAAACATAGAGGCCTCTGACGAACAACATACCACAGTGCGGATAGAAGATTATATACTACACATACACATGGCTAGAGGAGACGATCTCCACGCCATAAAATACCTACCCTCAAGCTCAAAGGGCCAGCCGTCATCGGCTCAAAAGCCTCCCGAGAAAACACTTTGGAAGTTGGGAAGAGGTCGGGGCGCGTTTAGAGCAAATTTTCAAGGAACTTATGTCCGCCCTCCGGATCTGAGATGATCTCAGTCATATAACTCAACAGCCGGAGAGTCGGTCATAAATTTTGGAGCAGGTTCCTCACCAAAAGAACCAAATAGTCGATTTGTCTGGGCCTTGAAGCATTAGCAGCTTTTAAACACAGCGTCCGAGGCGAATGGCTTGCGGACACCTCGGCCAAGAAAGCCGAGGACAATGTCCGCGCTAACAAGCCTCATGACCGCTTTTGTGCGGGAGAGGATAGCTAGCTAGCAAGATGCAGCACCGGCGACCCAAGTACATCCGAGATCGAGAGATGAAAGCGGAAAATCACGGCGAGAAAAAGCGCAGCGCGGAATAAAGAAAAAGCCCAAAAGCACGACGACCGATGTCGGATTCAAAAGCTCGCGGTCACACAACAAAACACCGCCCCTTAAGGATAACAGCGATGAGCTATCCAACTTAAACAAGATTTTGGGTCGGATATGTCAAATCCACAGTACCCCCGGAAGGCCTGCAAACCACACCCACCGAGATTGTTGGGTTTTCAAACAGTCTAGCCGACTAAACGCCGAACACAAGGGGCTCGACGCATCAAGCAAAGATGATAAACCCCACCAGCAGAGCACCGGAAAACAAAAGAATTTCCCACAAGAGGTCAAAGCAGTAAATTCACTTCATGTGATAATCTGGAAAAACAGTCGGCACCCGTTAAAATGGGGCTCGCCGCGGTACAACCAATGAGAACATAGAGATTGGACATCAAAACCAATCACTTTCGACCACTGGATTATTCCAAAAGTGTTGAAATGCAGGATGGACTATACGATATTGGATCCTATAATCGACGGATTGCAATTTACACAAGTCACGATGGGCGGAGGCGATAACTTAAACCTGCTTGTATCCAAACACAATCCGCAAGTTGGGGATAGACCTTACTAAAATTCGACACAGCCGCACTTCCTTTAAAGGAGTGGCGCCAGCCCTTCGCCAAGTGCACGGGCTCCTTATTACTAGAAGTTGTGTTGGATCACCGAACAACTTTCGACGCTAAAAACTAATCTTTCATATCGTCCCATTTAAAAGTAGCTATCAAGCACTCTTGGGACGAAAGCTTTAATCGCTTCAATGCCATACCACATTCGCGTCTCTTACACTTAAGATGCCGGTCCACGTGGCATCATTTCAATCTTGGTCATTTAAAGACCCGGACACGGTCGAACGAGTCCGGCATAAATAAGCTAGGGGCTCCCTAGCCGCACATCCCTTCACAAGGGCTGCGCGCTGAAAGCAACAATGAGCTCATCTGAGACTCCGCTTCACTTATTTATATTTCTTCTTTCGTATATATTCTTTTCAAGACGAGTTCCTTTCAAACTAAGTTCCTCTCCTTTTCACGGATGAACAACGTGCACACCCGTCGAGGATAACGGCTGCGGAGAACCTGGCAGAGCGTGCGGTAGGGACCCGTCGCTAGGATTCTTTTGATTAAGACCTGCGTAAACCTTTTTATTGTCTCTTGTTGTTATAATCCCTTGGTTTCTCATTATAACCAAAGCGGAGCCTGACGTTTTGGCATCGGCCGCTTCAGAGGACCATGCCCGTACCTGGACACTAGGGGCTTAGGGCATTGTTCTTCCCATTATTATAAAGACCGAACACCTTAGGGAGTGTTCGGCGTCTCGAGTTAGGCCTTATATGCATCAGCTCGAATCATGTCTTTGGTCAAATGTTGGGTTTGCCCGGCTCACGTGTTTTGCTGCCTTCGTTCCGTATCATCGGCTAACGCGCACCGGAGAACTCTGCGATTGTGCCCCGGTTAATTTGGGTGAGCACCTCGATGAAAGCCGGCCCGACCGTCATGATCTGACGAGAGACTGGTCGACCACTCGATTGACTTCGGAATGTTTAGAATTCCCGCTTTGACGAAGGACCGTTTCGGTCGAGCACACACGCCCGAATTCGGGAAGCGGTGCCCCAAGGGGCTATATCGTAGCCCCACCTCGAACTCAATGGCTAAGTGAAAGTGATAAAGCATCATAGTTCGGATTGCCTCGTTTGCTATGCTACCACCTCCTTAACAGGACCGAGGCGTCGGATTAAGTGTGAAAGCTATATTTTTGCGAACACCCCGCACCTTGTGCGTGGGGGCTGTCAAGACGCAATCTTCGGGTTATACAAATGTATACATAAACGGCCGCATAGGAGATATTCTAATACCTGGAACGCACAAGTATAAAAAGCGATTACAACATAATTATCGTTTTACAAGATAAAACGTTCATTTGAACAAGACATTTTTCGAGCACTGCGACTCTATTACACGAGCGCCACGCATAACTTCCCCAAAATAGTGCTCGGCGGGTAACCGGCTCTCATCTGAACCCTGGGCTGCAATAGCGGTGGCATCCATCTCTGTCCAATGTGTCTTCACACGGGCAAGGGCCATCCGCGCACCTTCTATGCAGGCCGATCGCTTCATCTCCTTGATATGCGGCACCGCGCCAAGAAATTGCTGCAATAAGCCGAAATAACTCGTCGCCTTGGGCCTCTCTGGCCAGACATGAGCCACGATATCAGTCATGGCGAGTCCGGACAACCTGTTCAGCTCAGCCCATTCGGCCAACCGATCGGTCAACGGAAGTGAACGGTCCGGACTATGGAATTGAGACCAAAATAGCTCTTCCGTCTTGTGATCCTTCGGCTCCGGAAGTGCACTGCGGCATCGATCGCACTTGCCGCTAAGTCCATATATGGATCCTCCGGACCCCGAGAGCTGGCCAAGTTGAGCATACTTTGGATCCAGTAAACGGCGGCGCAGCGAAAAGGCCTGCCGACCACAATATCTCGACTGGCGCAGCTCCTCCTTCATAGCCCGCATTGCAGAACGGGCATCCTTGGCCTCGGAGGTGGCCTTCCCCAGGTCTTCCCGCTCCGATAGGCGCTCCTTTTCAAGAGCCTCATTGCGGTCGGCAACATCCTTCAATTTCTTGGCCAATTCGACCATCTTTTCCCTGCTTAGGCAGTGTGCAGCCTTCTCGGCTTTCAACTCCTCGGCCGCCCTCGAGGCAGCTGCATCACTCCTTCGGTCTTGCTCCTTAGCTTGAGCAAGCTTGGCCTGAAGGCTCTCCACAGCAGCAGCACCGTCTGTATCACACAATATATATTGTCAGAAGCAGGCTTTGACTCCCTTAAATAAGTGACTGCGGAGAATTCATTTACCTTGCGACTCGTCAAGTCGCCGGTTGACAAGCGCGATGTCCGCATCCGCCACATCGAGTTGCCGCATTAACTCGACAACTCCACTAGTCCGGCTAGCCCCCGGACTATCCGCCACCTGCATAGGAATGGCGACATTCATTACCTGCGATTTTGATCCTCGGCACGCTGTCGCTTTCGACAACCTACCGAGTCTCAGGGGCTACTATCTATACAGGGCGCACTTCTATGTGCTAAACTGTCAAAAGGGTGCGTCGTTCTTACGTACCTCAAATCCCGCCAGCAAACTCCTGACGGCACTATGAAATCCGCTTTTGGCGGACGAAATCCTTCCAATCACCATACTCATCAAAGCACGGTGATCTCCTGAGATGGATGCCCTCTCAAGCAGATCCTTCAGCTCCCCCGGCTGGACACTAGTTGGCGCCGCACTCTCCGGCCCCACCGGACTCTGGGATACCCTCCGTGACAATACTTCAGGCTCGTCTGCCTGGTCCGACGGCGCAGCAGACGGAGGCGTTTCGCTCTCCATCATCTCCGGACGAAGATCCCCCGAAGACGAACTCATCTGAGAAGGCCGCAGATCCGAACTGTAAGGTAAAAATTTTGGTTATCCATAGAAGCACAAATAGGGGTATTTTCTTATTTATGAACCCCCCTTTTCCTACTCACGGCTCGCTGGAGGGCTGATCCTTTAGAGACGATTATGCGTCCGGGTTCTCCCGGACGAGACCTCCTCAGTAAAGATTTCTTCCCCGCTTAGGGCTTTGGCCTCCGGGTCTTGGGGCGGTCCTCTTCCCCGAAGGAGGAGATTTTGATCCCCCTCTTGAGCGCCCCTTGGCGGGCGATAGCTCTTCTATTTTCGCCATCGCCCCTTCTCTGGCGCGATCTCCAACATTCGACCAGCACGGGCTCGGTGCGGTCTCTCGGGAGGGCGGACACCTTATCGGCTTCGATCGCGCTACCCACTCGATGAAGAATAGTGGGTTAGAAGGCGAATTTCGAAAAAGCAAACAAAGCGAGCGTCCGGACTCGAGCTACTTACATGTATCCGGCGATTGCGGCTTAGGCTGCGTCCTCGGTCAATTCCGGACACGCCGCCTGCAGTCCGAAGAACAACTTGTACATCTCCACGGGCGTCATATCCATGAAGTGTTGGAGAGTTAGCGGTCCCTCCGGATTGAACTCCCATAACCGGAGAGGACGGCGTTTGCAGGGCAGAAGACGCCTGATTAGCATGACCTGCGTCACCACCACCAGATTGATCTCCCCCGCTTGAAGGTCTCGAATCCGGCCCTGGAATAAAGGCACGTCTTCGGACGGCCCCCAATTGAGCCCTTGGTTGACCCACGACATCAATCGGCGTGGAGGTCCCGGGCGGAATGAAGGCGGCGGCTTTCACTTGCGGCCCTTCGGAGTGGTGATATAGAACCCTCCTCGCCTAAGCCAAGCTCCTCTTGGAAGGAGCCCTCGGGCCCGGGCGTCGGCCCTCCTGCTTATAGCCGCCCGCCGCCTCCGCTTGCGCCCCGATCATCTTGGCTCCACATTGAAGGTCTTGACCACAGGCGAAGTGGGGGGTGACGCGGAGGAAGGCTTCGCAGACAATAATGAATGCGGAAATATGGAGGATGGACTCCGGAGCCAAGTCGTGAAAATCTAGCCCGTAGTAGAACATGAGCCCTCTTACGAAGGGGTCCGTCGAGAAGCCTAAACCCCGACGGAGGTGGGATACGAAGACGACATACTCACCGGGCTCGGGAGTGGGTACGGCCTGCCCTTGGGTGGGCAACCTATGCGAAATCTCGAAGGACAGGTACTTGGCCTCACGCAGCTTTAGCACGTCCTCCTCCGTTCCACCGACCCTGAAGGTCGGAGACGGACATTGTTGAAAATCTGAAGCGCTCGAATCTGGGCTCTGGGTGTTGGAACTTGTAGCAAGGAGAAGATTCGATGGAAGATTGAAGAAAAGAAACGAGCCTTGGTCCTCTTATAAAGGGGGAAAATACCAAGAGCCGTCTCCGTGACCGTTCGGGATTCACCTTCGATAGAGGAGGCGTGGTGACAGGCACGGTTGGGTTACCCACGCTCGTATTGATGAGAATCCCGGAATAAGGGGAGCACGATCTCTGCTTCGAGAAGACGTGCCAAGGAAACCACTTCGCTAAACGTGCTGAGGTGGTATAATAAAAAAGGTTCAAGTAAAGGCTTGGTAGTGGTGTGACGTCATGCCGCAAAACACGTCAGCAGATTGAACTTATGTGCATTTTATTCTCTCTACGGTAGAATGTGGAATTTATTTTGCAGAGCCGGACACTATCCTGGTGTTCATGATCTTTTCTGGATTATTCAAAGGAGGAACCCGCCTTGCAATGCCGAACATTATGCGCGCCGGACTTATCGTCATTGAAGCCTGGTTCAGGGGCTACTTATCGTCATTGAAGCCTGGTTCAGGGACTTATCGTCATTGGCGCCGGACTTATGCGCGCCAGATCTCCTACCATTGTAACCGACTCTGTGTAACCCTAGCCTTCTCCAGTGTCTATATAAACTGGAGGGCTTTAGTCCGTAGGACACAACATACATTACGACAATCATACCATAGGCTAGCTTTAGGGTTTAGCCTCCTTGATCTCGTGGTAGATCCACTCTTGTACTACCCATATCATCAATATTAATCAAGCATGACGTAGGGTTTTACCTCCGTCAAGAGGGCCCGAACCTGGGTAAAACATCGTGTCCCTTGTCTCCTGTTACCATCCGCCTAGACGCACAGTTCGGGACCCCCTACCCGAGATCCGCCGGTTTTGACACCGACAACCTCTGTTACCGAAGAGAGGGGGAAATCCACCCCCATGGAGACCAGCGACGGGGGACATGCTCAATTCGGCCCCCACCCAAATATTATTCCGGAGACTCATACAGCTTTGGAATTGGTCTAGCAGCCTTCTTTGAGGGAAGGGGACACGCCGTCTTCGCCGGCGTCCTCTATCAATCTGGAGGCGCCAGACACTCTGGTGGAAGCGCTTCAGGGTGCTTCCATTGTGGAGGAACATCGTACCCTTATGGGTACGATGGTTGATAAGGTTCGGTCCGCTAAGAACGGATTGAACCAAGCCTATACCAGCCTTCTAACAGGTTTTGAGGTATGTGATGTAATATATTTTTGGCTATTTTCAAAAGGAATACCTGTATATAGATAGTAGCCCCTGAGGCTCTGTTCGGCGTTCGCGAAGAAAAGCCGAACAGAGGATCGAATAATACTTCATAGGAGCTAACATATATGTCTCCTTGGATGAACAGGCTGCAAAGCTAGTAGCAACCTCGCATGCTGCCAAGTCTCCGAACTAAAGTGAAAGTTGGAGGCCAAACAAGGTATGTGATACCAAAGTATATCTAAAATGTTATGAGTTCCAATTTATTGTCTAAATGAGCTTTATGATTACGCTCATAGGTGACACGTCTGAGGTCGAGGCCCTCAAGAGTGCTCTGGCCGAGGCCAAGAAGGAGGCGGATGAGGAGCGAACTGCCCACCAAAAACATGAAGCGAGGTTGGAGGAAGTCCAACAAGAGCTCACTGATGCTATAAGAAAATGTGAGTCTTTGGAGCGCAAGGTGTCGGATCGAGACTCCAAACTTGCTACGGCACTCCAAAGTGCAAAGGAGGCCCGGATTGAAGCCCAAGGCGTCTGCCGGGAGATGCGAGAGGCCAAGTAGATCGCGGCGGGTAAGGCCTTTAATCTGCAGAGAAAAATTGTGAGGAGGAAGTACACCTTACTGACACACATTTGGAGTTCTCCAAGAGCGTTTGCAGATCTTCCTCGAAGTATTACTAATGCTGCGGATTTCTTCCGAGCCAAAGAGGGGAGCTCAATAGAGAAGTTGTTCTGGTCACAGTACCTTGCGCCAGAGCATCCTATGCCCCTCAGTGATCAGCTGAAACAGCTGACCGAGCTACATAGGGTGGCCGAACTGGCCATGAAGGATGTTATAGTCCGTCTTTGGCCAGCCAAACCCATACCCAATAGCTATTTTGGGCTTGTGAAGTGGCTAGTCGATGCCTGCCCACGACTTGACGCTATAAAGCGGTCAGCCTATATTGAAGGTGCCCGGATGGCCTTTGCCCGTATCAAGGTGCAGTGGGCGAAGATGAATGCCACCAGTCTTGCAACCGAGGGACCCCCCGCAGGCAAGGATCACCGTATGCCGGAGCGATACTTCAACGACGTCCATGAAGGATCTCACATTATAAAGGGCCTGTGTTCGAAGGACATCATTTTTGAATGAATGCATCAGTGATGCCCAAACTTTGTATTATAAAACAAGGCGTTTGTATTATATTAGTCTTGTTTCATCTGAAATTATTTACCCTTTGTTGCGGCCATTTATTAAATCTAAGAGTTGGCCAGTCGTCAGCTTCAGCCCCTCGCGTAGATAGTACGGGGGTGTTCGGAACACCACAAAAACACACTTATCCCAATGACTTGGTCCTTGAAGGAGGTGCTAGTGCGGCGAACCAGGCAATCAGACTATGCGGCTTTATCACTCTCACTTAGCCATAGGAGTTTGACAATAAGATTGTAGGCGCAGCCCCTAGTACTATTCGGTTATCCGAACTTGGTTGCTGTAGACACCCGACCAGGCAAAAACCAGTCCTTCATGTGACACGAAAAAAATCGCAAGAGATTTATGCTGAGTCACCGAATAGCTGACCAACTCTCGCCGCAACATGACAGTTAGTTTTCGGCTTTCTCTACTAAGGTGTTTATCCGGCTAACCAGAAACACAATCGTAGTAGTTCTCCCTTTACTTCCTTAGCCGAACAATCGGAACGTAAGGTAGTAACCACAGGAGCCGGGCAACCCAACTATTGACCCAAGACATGATTCGGAGCCGATGCATATAATGCTAGATTCGGGACGCCGAGTTGCACTGTAAAAGTGTTTGGACTTATGTTATTTTTAAGAAATGTACATGGCTAAATGGAGCCCCTGGCGATTTAGGTCGTGCCTAGGTGTACATGACAATTAGATGAAAAAAGAAGAGGGGATACATATTGGGAAATAAGCCAGTACCGAATAGTTTGGGCGAAAAACTGTTTCCATTATAGTCTGATTGATATGTTAAAACGTATTTGTATAGATAATGCTATGAGCATCAAGGCTGTTTTACATGCCGAGCAAAAGAGAAAGCTGCGTGCCGGTGCTAAAAAAGGGAGTAGGTGATCTGTGAAGATCCTTTAGGTACTCTGCCGTACATCTGCGCTGCTTTTCTCCTTGGTGTGTGATCCTTTAAGAGGATTAATGTATAGGTTTTCCTCAGGGGCCGGGAAAAAGGGCCCTTGGCACCATAAAAAGGTGATGTGGGTTGTAGGGAACCTGAAAAAACAAAGTTCTTAAGAAAAGGGTAGATATGGGGGTCCAGGTACGGTCAAGCCGTATTGTGGACTTTATCCTTGATATGCCTCCATCGTCGCCCATGGTATCTTTAGTGCGTAGTTATGTGCACACGGTACATATGCTGCAGTTCGGTTGGAGCGAAGACAGAGGCCGAATTGCTAATCGAGGTCCTGACGAGCGGGACTATCATTCTGCGGGGTAGTCCGGACTCGTTTAACAAGGTCCGGGGGCTTGACTACCGATGTGGAATTTGGCTTGATAAGGCTGACCTGCACTTTCGCTACGAGGGCCGCGGTGTATTCCTCAGTATGGAGGGAGCGATCCATGTTTCCATGAAATGTTATAACACCGCGTGGTCCTGGCATATTGAGTTTTAGATAAGCATAGTGCGGGACCGCATTGAAGCGGACAAACGCAGTTCGTCCAAGTAGTGCATGATAGCCACTACGAAAAGGGACGATGTCGAAGATCAAGTCTTTGCTTTGGAAGTTGTCCGGCGAACCAAAGACGACTTCCAATGTGATTGATCCCGTGCAGCAGGCCTCTACACCAGGTATTACTCCTTTAAAGGTAGTTTTGGTGGGCTTGATTCTTGACGAGTCAATACCCATTTTTCGGACTGTGTCCTGATAGAGCAGGTTAAGACTGCTGCCGCCGTCCATGAGGACTCTCGTGAGGTGAAATCCATCGATAAATGGGTCGAGGACCAACGTGGCTGGACCTCCATGGCGGATACTAGTCGGATGGTCCCTGCAATCAAAAGTGATCGGGCATGCTGACCATGGGTTGAATTTTGGGGCGACTGGCTCTATCGCATAGACTTCCCTTAACGCGCGCTTGCGCTCCCTTTTGGGGATGTAGCATATATCACGTTCACTGTCTTGACCTCAGGGGGAAATTTCTTATGTCCCCATGTGTTCGGTCGGCGACGCTCCTCGTCATCATCCTCGCTGGGCGACCCTTTCCCGTGTGCTCAGTGTTTAACTTACCGGCCTGTTTAAAGGCGCAACAGCTTCTGTTGGTATGGTTGGCAGGCTTGTCAGGGGTGTCATGAATCTGGCAGGGTTGATCGAGTATTCAGTGCAGACTAGATGAACCATCTTTGTTTCTTTTGAATGGCCTCTTTTGCTGACCCGGCTTGGAGCCACTGAATCCGGCATTGACCACCGCATCTTCGGCATTGTCAGTGTTTCTTCGACGCTTGTTTTTGTTGCGTCGGGGCCTGCCGTTTCTGTTCCTTGCTTGAAGTGCGGGATCGCTGATCTTTATTCTTTCTCTGAGCAAGCCAGCTATCTTCGCCTGCGCAAAAGCCGGTCATGAGTGATTTGAGGGCTGCCATGGACTTCGGCTTTTCTTGGCCAAGGTGTCGGGCAAGCCATTCGTCGCAGATGTTGTGTTTAAAGGCTGCTAGAGCCTCGGTGTCCGGACAATCAACAATTTGGTTCTTTTTTATTAGGAACCGGGTCCAGAATTTTCTGGCTGACTCTCTGGGCTGATGGACTATGTGACTGAGGTCATCGGCGTCCGTAGGCCGGATATAAGTGACCTGGAAGTTGTCTCTAAAGGCATCCTCCAGGTCTTCCCAGCTTCCAATAGAGTTTTCTGGGAGGCTGTTTAACCAGTGCCGAGTTGGTCCCTTAAGTTTGAGGGGGAGGTATTTGATGGCATGTAGATCGTCACCGCAAGCCATGTGAATGTGGAGAAGAAATTCTTTGATCCATACTGTGGGATCTGTTGTGCCATCGTATGATTCTATGTTCACGGGTTTAAACCCTTCTGGGAACTGGTGCTCCATTACCTCATCAGTGAAGCATAGGGGGTGTGCGGTGCCTCTA
Source organism: Aegilops speltoides (assembly GCA_021437245.1). Classification (NCBI taxonomy): domain Eukaryota; kingdom Viridiplantae; phylum Streptophyta; class Magnoliopsida; order Poales; family Poaceae; genus Aegilops; species Aegilops speltoides. The sequence continues at coordinate 323,706,052 of CM038145.1, forward strand.
TATCGGGCCACATCACGACGCAGTTCGGATGGAGTTCGTATGCGGTTTTCAGCCAGGGTGAAGTTGTGCTTGTCGCTCCCGGCTTAATGGCCGTCTTCTCACGCTAGGGCATGCCTCCTTGATCAATAGATTGATCTAGTCTGACCGGCTCTATTAGCCAGGTCCTGTCGTAGGTCATAAGTGTATCCTGTAGCTGTTGTCTCTTTGCCTTTGTAGCGGGGTAGTGCAGGCTGGTGTTCAGCTTGAGTTGCTGTTCTATCCCGACCACGTGGTGGTAGGTCAAGTCCGTCAGCAGCGTTACGCGTGGGCGATATTGGCTCTGGTGCCTCTTCATTGAATTGGGGTAGCAGCTTGCACTTCGGGTAACTCTTGGTTGGGCGTTCGAGGCCGTATTTCTTGGCTGCCAAGACATTAGTCCATCTGTCATTGAGCAGATCCTGATCAGCTTGAAGTTGCTGCTTCTTCTTTTTCGGGCTTCTTGCAGTGGCTATTAGCTGGCGCTTAAAGCGCTCTTGTTCGAGGGGTTCCTCTGGCACGATGAACTCTTCGTCGCCGAGGCTCTCATCCTCTTCGGAGGTCGGTAAGTAATTACTATCCTCCAAGCCCTCGTTCCTGATAGGGTCGTCGGGGTTGACTTGCCCATCCTCCCAATCATCATGCTCGAATGTTGGTTTGATAGGGGATTCTTGATCTTCGGCGTTATCCGAAGTATTGTTGTCTTCGGCGCTGGTATTACTGTCCTTTTCATGACGCGATTTTGAGCGGCACCGCTGACGTCGACACTTTGGTGGTGCCACGGGGGCTTGTCCTCGACTGGGTTTTTACCACCATCACCATCATCCTCTTTGGGTGTGTCCACCATGTATACGTCGTCCGTGGAAGTAGCCGTCCAGCGTCCGGTAAACAGCGGGTTCTGGCTTTGTTCTTCTTTGACATCGTCGTCCATGCCATTGATGTCTTCGGAAGCGTAATCGAGCATGTCGGTTAAGTCCTCGACAGTGGCTATGAAGTGGGTGGTGGTTGGGACGTAAAATTCCCCGCTCTCAGCCCCTAGTTTGGGGCGGGCGTTGTTCGGCTGCGATCCTTCTATAATGGCGAGAGATTGCATTAAGTCCAGGGCCTCGTTTAAGAGTGAGGTTTGGATCAAAAAGAGAGAATCCCATGGAGCAGAGCAAGACAAGAGTTCCCTGGCCGAGCTCGTATAACACGGACCTTGAGAGTTCAGATCTAGTGTTCAGGGAGGAGTCCAGCTTCGTGTTGATGAAGGGAGCCTGGTATAACTCCAGGCCTGCCGGTGTAACGATCCCCTCCGTATCTTCGGTGTTGAGCTCTATGGTTGCAGAGAGTCCAAGGGCTCTGAATTCCCGTCTTCAGATTCGGTGAGGTGTTCCGAATCTAAGGCCGGAGCGGCGGTTGAGGCCGCGAACCCTTGGAAGATCAAATCTCCTCGGATATCAGCGACATAGTTTAGGTTTCCAAAACTGATCTGATGACCAGGGGCGTAGCTGCCGATCTGCTCGGATGGCTAATCGAATTAACCTTGATCTTGGCCGCCGAATCTGAAGATTTGGCGGGGAGAAAATCTCCCAGGCGATATTGTTGTGGATGATTGATGGAGCCATCGAGCCTTCTGGTGACGACACAGTGGAGCTCTCGATGAAAGCACCAACGTCGGTGTCAAAACCGGCAGATCTCGGGTAGGGGGTAATGAACTGTGCGTCTAAGGATCAAAGGTAACAAGGAGGCATGGGACACGATGTTTACCCAGGTACGGGCCCTCTTAAAGGAGGTAATACCCTACTTCCTACTTGATTGACTTTGATGAGTATAGGGGTTACAAGAGCTAATCTACCTCGAGATCGTAATGGCTAAACCCTAGATGTCTAGCATGTATGATTGTGATCGCCCCTAACTACTAAACCCTCCAGTTTATATAGGCACCGGAGGGGACTAGGGTTGTACAAAGTCGGTTTACAGAGGAAGGAAACTACACATCTGGATGCCAAGCTTTCCGTCCACGCAAAGGACAGTCCCATCCGGACACGGGAGAAGACCTTCTATCTCGTATCTTCACGGCCCATCAATCTAGCCCATGTCACATAGGCCGGCTCCCCGAGGACCCCACAGTCCAGGACTCCATAAGTGACCCCATATGTCGATGAACACAAGAACATTCTGCGCTCCAAACACCTGAATCAGTGTGACGACTGGATTACATGTGAACACATCAGGACTTTTGGCGGTTGGTTGCAAACACATCTCAGGGGTGACAGCACTGTTTCTGATGAGTTGTACTTGTTGGCCAGGGAACCATCTTCGACTATATTGACTTACAAAGGGTACGAGATAAATGGGAATACATTTTACACGATTGCCAAAGATCAAAAGAGCACCAACCAAAACAGTGGTGTCCGCTTTGATGCAGCAACCAAGAGGGGAAATGATACATATTATGGTTACATAGTGGACATATGGGAACATGACTACGGACATGGTTTTAAGGTCCCTTTGTTTCAGTGCAAATGGGTCAATCTGTCAGGAGGTGGGGTACAGGTAGACCCACTGTATTTAATGACAACAGTGGATCTGAACAATCTTGGGTACACAGATGAACCATTCGTCCTAGCCAATGATGTGGGGCGCAGGTTTTCTATGTGAAGGGCATGTCTACCAAACCGAGAAAAAGAAAAGATAAGGAAGCGAATACATCATACGATAAGCCAAAGTGCCACGTAATTCTTTCAGGAAAAAGAGACATCATGGGATTGGAGGGCAAGACAGACATGTCTGAAGATTATGAAAAGTTTCATGAAATTCCTCCCTTCAAAGTCAAGGCTGGCCCATGCATCCTGTTAAACGACGAAGATTATCCATGGTTATGGCGCAATAAGCAAAGGACACAAGCGAAGAAAAAGTGAAGACTTTCTCTCCGCAACTATTATGATGATGCCTTTGATCTAGAATATCACTGCAGTGACATGTGAAGAAATGAAATGCCTTTTGTAACAGATGAGTTTTCGTCAGAAACCCTGATACTTCGAAAGAGATTGTCCGTTTTGTACATGAAGTGCATCCATTTTTTTCCGTAACCCTCTAACTTTTTAGCACATGCTATGTGGGTGAAATGATGATACAATGCCAACTTTCAACCTTTTCAGAGTTCATTTGTAGTCCTTTTCAATTTAAGGGTAATTTAGCTAAAAAAAATCAGTAAATGCATGAAAAATACCAAATAAATTCAGAAAGGGTTGAAAATTGATGGTGTGGCTTTGAGTGGTGCATTTTGAACACAAAAAAGTCCGGAGTTCAAATAAGTTCAAAAAAATGAAATCCCTTTGTAACAGATTAGTTTTCGACCGAAACCCTGATACTTCGAAAGAGATTGTTCATTTTGTACATGAAGTGCATCCAGTTTTTTTCCTAACCCTATCAACTTTTTAGTGCTATGTGGGTCAAATGATGATACCATGCCAACTTTCAACCTTTTCAGAGTTCATTTGTAGTGCTTTTCAATTTCAGGGTCATTTAGCTCAAAAAATCAGTAAATGCATGAAAAATGCCAAATGAAGTCAAAAAGGGTTGAAAATTGATGATGTGGCTTTGAATGGTGCATTTTGAACACAAAAAATTCTGGAGTTCAAATAAGTTCAAAAAAATTGAAATCCCTTTGTTACAAATGAGTTTTCGTCCGAAACCCAGATACTTCCAAAGAGATTGTCCATTTTGTACACGAAGTGCACCCAGTTTTTGCCGTAACCCTCTCAACCTTTTAGCACATGCTTTGTGGGTGAATTGATGATGCCATGCCAACTTTCAACCTTTTCAAAGTTCATTTGTAGTGCTTTTCAATTTAAGGGTCATTTAGCTCAAAGAATGAACTAATAGCAAAAAGAATGAACCAATAGCAAAAAGAATGAACTAAAAATATTCACTTAAAATATTCTGTTATGATCAACTAAAACAAAACTATAATTTTCTTCAATAGCAAAAAGAATCAACTAAAAAGCTTTTATAAAACTCCAATAGCAAAAGGAATCGACTAAAAAGCTTTTATAAACCTCTAGTATTATTGAAACTAAAATTATATAAAGTTTATGCAACTAAAATTATCAAAGTATTTTCAGTTCAAAATATGAAAATCAAATACATTTTTCATAAAGAATGTTTTTGTTAGAAACTTTACACTACTAGGAAAAGGGCTATAGATAGGATTGATTCTAATGGCGCACCGTGGAGGCAGTGCGCCACTACTATATACTAATGGCGCACCCGTTCCTGATCGCCATTAGAGTGGAAGACACTAATGGCGCACCGTGGGCAGTGCGCCATTAGTATGAATTTTTTTCCATTTTCCCATACATACTAATGGCGCATGAGGTCTACAATGCGCCATTACTATATATAATCTTCTAATGGCGCACCGTGGGCAGGTGCGCCTCTAGTATAATTTTTTTCCATTTTCCCATACATACTAATGGCGCATGACGTCTACAATGCGCCATTACTATATATATCTTCTAATGGCGCACAGGCAGGCGATGCGCCATTACTATAAATTTTGTTTTATTCTTTTTTTGCAAAACTACTAATGGCGCAGCCTCTGCCGATCGCCATTAGTAACCAGAACTTACTAATGGCGCATCACCGGCAGTGCGCCATTAGTAACCCGGGACCAACAAGATATTTTGGACAGCCCACACCTACCCACTCACTTTCCCCACTTCATTCCATCCACCTCCTTCTCCAAGATTTGGCCATCTCCTCCTCCTCACCTCATTTCCACCATAGATTCAACAAAATTAAGTGGTGAAATTACCTTTTTGATAGGTAAGTAAGGAAAGCTATCTTCATGATATAGATCTACTTTTTTTCTCCCTAGCTCGCTCCAACAACGTGCACATGCACTTTTGTGGCCTAGCTAGATCTATGTATGTTTGTGGTGTTGCAAGTGTTTGTGGTGTTGCATATATGTTTGTGTTTGAAGGTACCGGTATTTGAAATATGCGATAGTTGCCAATATTTTGCCGGATTGTTTTGATTCATTTCCGTTTTGGCGAGAATTTTGGCACTATGCATTCTTTTTGGTCCTATTTTTAGGGAAGGTCATGCCAAATTTTTTCTTGGTTCTAACATATCGTTTTGCTCTACCCATGACGACCATGGTCCGCATGATGACCGAAGGCATCGTGAATAGGTTTTGAGCTCCTTGAAGGCCGAGATGCTTCAAAAGAACGAGGCGGAGATAAGATGTCCATGTCGAAGATGCAAGTGAAGAGCCTTATTGCGGACCAATTCGGGCAGGTGCGGGACCACCTGCTCTTGCGTGGTTTCATGGATGGCTATCGGTGGCAAGGTGATGAAGATGACTATCAAGTCGTCCATGGCGGGGCCGCAAGAAATGAGGAAGGGCAACAAGACAAGTACCACCGTGGCGAGGGCGGGCGAGAAGACGAAGAATCTCTAGGACATGATCACGACGGTGATCTTGTACCACGATCATCATGTAGAAGATGTCGATATGATGATGAGGAAGATCAAGGCGAAGGGCATGATCATGAAGATGAAGATGCCGAGCGGGGCGACAATGGAGGCTGGGTGCAGGACCCTCATATTCAAGAGTGCTTCTCAAGCGGACGGATAACGCAAGAGCTGCCGCCGAGAGAAAGCCAAGCTGGATCAACCCGGAGATAGACGCGTTACTCCATTGTATGAAGGATGCAGGCCGAGGATACCTGCACGAAAGTAACGCTCATGGCTCGGAGATGAAGGTAAAACACAAAATGACCGACGATGCTTCGGCGAGAACATGTCATTACGCACGAACGTCTTCCCAAGGGGAACAAGTGCCCGACCAGTTCGAGGAGGCGAAGAAAATCGTGTGTCCTCTGGATTTACCGCCGTGAAATACCATGTGTGCATGAACAATTGCATCATTTATCGGGGCGAGCACGCGGAGTCTACCATATGTCCGGTGTCTTGGCGTCACTCGATACAAGAAGAGGAAAAGCTCCTCGAAAATCGGTGTGGTACTTTCCGATCACTCCTCGTCTGCAGCGGTATTTCGCGGACCCTAAGGTAGCAAAGCTCCTGCGTTAGCACGCGGATAGGGCGGAGAAGAAGCGAAGATGACGCAAATGATCCGGAGATAGATAAAAAGACAAGATCTTGAGTCACCCTAAGGATGCGAGCGGTGTAGCGTTGAACTTCAAGACCCGAATTTGGGAAGGATCCAAGGAACATCGTCTTTGGCGCGAGCACCGATGGAGTCAATCCGTTTGGCAGCGAGAAGCACACATAGCACCTGGCCTGTGTTTGTGTGGATGTACAACCTTCCCCTGGTTGTGCATGAAGAGGAAGTACATTCACATGAGTATGCTAATTGAAGGGCGAAACAACCAGGAAACGACATCAATCATGTCTGGGGCTCTTTGAAGGAGGAGCTAGACATCTTTGGAAAACGCCACCAATCGTGGGGCCGCAGAGAAAGAATATTTCCCTATGAGAGCCGCCTTGCCACGACGGTGCACGACTATCTCGATTCACGGATATCTCATGGGGCGGGTAGTCCACGGATTTTACGGATCGTAAGGTGCATGGATGACACAACGATCGCCAGACTAGATAGAGATCCGGGTCTTGAAAACCGTGTTCATGGGACATCGAAGGTGGCTTCGCGACGATGACCCGTGTAGGAAACGCAAGGATCTGTTCGATGGTGAAACCGAACCCTGAAAACGCCCGTGTACGAGGAGCGGCGAGGAAATAGACAAGCTGTAGATATGGCTACTAGGCTAGGTTAAAACAAAATTCTAATGGCGCACCGAGGGGTGGTGCGCCATTAGAATAGTTGTACTTATGACGCACCGTTGTGTCGTGCGCCATTAGAAAGCTTCCCTCCCTCCACCTATTCCCCTCTGGCCTCTCTCCCTCCCTCGCCAGATCCCCCACTCGACCTAACCGACGCCGCCGCCGCCCCGACCCCCGCCGGACTCCACCCCCGCCGCCCAGCGCCCCCCCCCCCCCCTGCCCGCTTCCCCCGCCCCCACCCTGCGGACTCCACCCCGCCCATCGCCCCGCCCCCCCCCCGCCGCCCCGCCCCCGCCCCCACCCTGCCGGACTCCACCCCGCCGCCGCACCCAAGCGCCCCACCCCATCGTCGACCTCATCCATTGAGCTTCAAATCGGCGAGCCATCCCGTGCGCTCGCCATCGAACGCATCTCCGTCGCGTACATCACTGGCGTCCGGCGTCGTTTCATGGCTCCGTCCACCTCCGGCCTCCTCGTCGCCTCCGTTGGAACCGTTGTGAGCCCATCTTCCTAATCCCCACCTTTTCCTATTCGATTCGTTGCCGTAATCGCCGTCCGAGCTCCAGCGTCGTGTGTGCTTGCCGCTGCTGCTTTGCTCTCGCTGCTGCCTGTCTTGGTTGTTGCGCGGCTCCTCACATCGCTATTGCTCTTGCGCTGCTGCTTGTCGCTTGTTGCTGCGCCGCTTGCCGATGTCTTGATCGCTCTTGCATTCTGCTGCTGGCTGTACTCTTCTTCTTTGTGCCTCTGCCGCTGCAGCCCTCGCCCGCCGCGCCGCCTGCGTGCACCCAGCCAGCGCCCGACGCGCGTCCACCCCACGCCCACATGTGCCCGTGCCCTCCCCTGGCAGCGCCCGCGCTTGCCTGGGTAGTGGCCAACTGGCCGTGGCCATGGCCTGTGCCTCCCGTGCTGTGCGTGTGTGTGCAGTCGTTGCTTGTATACAACATTCTTAGAGCTTCCTATGTGAAGTATCACCACGGTCTTTGCTATATCCAAAGATTTAGTAGCCATCCAATAAGGACTAAGGAGTGTGATCTGTTTCCTATGTGATTTTGATTTTGGTTGTATTTTTCTGCTCTAGTGCATTATAAAAATATGTCTGACTCATTTAATTTGCTTTGTCGGATGGCAAGATGACATGAAGCACTAAGTAAATTATTTATGCATTAGGAAATAAGAAATTGGAAGTCTTGAAAGTGGCTTGAGACAATTTCATAGTTGATGCATCCTTCTAGTTCTATGTAACCACTGAACTATCTTTGGGCAGGATGTCTTGTATGTATAGTTGTTGGCGAATGGTGAACCTCCCAGATGAATAGTTGAAGCGAACACGTAATTTATATAAATCTATAGAACATGTTTCTTTCTCTTTTATTTGCTGCAGTGATTTTCAGATCTTAAAATTAGTTAGATCGGATGGATAGATCTAGTGAGTACTTGCATTTCGCTTAACTGTTATGGACAATTGTCAATTTTACGTAATGATGATGGAACATTATAAAGCATTAATTGTACTCCGGTGTATATGAAGGATGATGATCATCTTGCTAGTTTGTTGGGTTTTGTCTCCGACCATTGTGTCGTGATGAATTTGCAGGTACCCGAGAGGTTTTGAGTTTGCGGAATGTCGATTAACTTCCGTTCCGGCAAATTGGTACTCCATATGTCCTATTTTCAGCAAAGGTCATGCTGAAATTTTCCGTGAATTTTAGCATGACTTTGCTAAAAATAGGACATATGGGGTACTTGCGACTAATGCATGGGCCGGGCTATCTTAGTACTTAGTTAAGTAGGATCAACTGCCCTGCCATTCTTCTGCATTAAATCATAGGTGGCAATAGAGCCAAGTGATTAGGCCCAACATAGAATTATCCTTAGCATCGATAAACCCTAGATGATAAACCCAACATAGGTGGCAATAGAGCCAAGTGATTAGGCCCAACCTAGGGTGCCTCGGCATCGATAAACCCTAAATGATGAAAACTTAACTTGGCTGCCCCGGATGCCTCGGTGTCGATGATAACCTAAATGATGAAAGCTTAGGCTTTTAGGGTGCCTCGGTGTCGACAAACCCTAAATCATGAGACCATGATCTTGTTCCTTGACAATAACCATCTTTTTGACCAAACTTTTTTCCTATTTAGAGAGAAACATGGCCCACAACAATGAGGCCGGTGGTTGGGCGGCAAGCAATTCAGGAGCTGTCCCAAGAGTTGGAGGAACAACAACCTCACCGCTATGATGGCGCCGCGGAAGACACCGATCCTGATTACACAACCCCTAGTGGCGTCGGGATGACACCACCGATGGTGCCGCCGAGGATGCCACCACCGATGATGGCGGCACACACGAGATGGTGGCCGCGCACACACGATGGCAGCCAACCGAAGAAGCAAAGGAAGGACCGGCGCCGAATGCGCTCCGCACCGTGAAGGAGGAATTCACTCAAGTGGACTCGACGGAATCTAACGAGCCCAAACATATAGTCAAAGGGCACGCGGTTCAGCTCGGGTGCATTCTCCGGAACACCGTCTCGATCAACACCGAGAACCTTAGGCATAAGGACCGAGGAATTTGCGCAGCCTCCTCTTCACGGCTGCACGAGCGATACAAGTTCCCCGCGAATTTGAAAACACATGCCTCTCGGGGAATAGAGTGAACAATGCCGCCTCACGAAGATGAGCACGGCCTGTCTACTTGGAGAAGCGCGTGAAGAGAATGATTGATAAAGGTGATAGTTATGACAAGATCAAGGCAAAATATCATTTGATGAGCGAAGATGAGTACAAGGAGTTCAAGATCAAGTGCGAGCCCATAAGCTCGAATCAAGTCGATGGGGAAAGAAATGCAGGAGTTGAACTTAGGGGAACACAAACTCGGTCCCGGCAGTTATAGAGTGGCGGAGCCTATATGGGACAGGGAGGACGCGGAGCGTGCCGAGCAAGGCCTACCGCCCCGCTTCGAGAAATACAGCGGTGACAAGCAGACCAGGAACTATGTCAGGGCCCGGTACAAGGAGGACCCGATAACAAAGGAGCTTACCACGGATCCGAAGACAAGGGCGCTTGAGCTTGTTCTGGTAAGGAATACACCCCCGCATAATTAGCTCTGTATGGTTGCACTCTAATTAATCACCAATATTTCTAAATGGCTCATGTTCCTTTCGCAGGACAATGAAAGCAGTAGCGCGGGGTCGTCTAAGAGCTCCCCTTTCGACACCCCTTTAAATAGGGCGTTGAACGTAATGAAAAAGAAGGATAAGCTCGATAAGCCGACGTCACCGGTCGTGTGGCGGCAAAGGCTTGTCCACAAAATGGGGTCATACTATACCGCTGGTGTGCGGAAGGAGAAAAGGCCAGCTCGGAAAGCCGACGACGCGAGGTTGAAGCACTCAAGGCACAAGTGGCGCGGATTCCGGAGCTTGTCCAAGAGCAAGTGGAACAACAGCTGGGAACGGCTCGAAGCCATGGTGCCTACGTTGATTCATGGGTCGACGACGTGGATTGCGGGCGGCCAAAGGGGCCTCCCGGTTCCCGGCTTCACGGCCAACCTTCGCCTGTGGGCGGCGGCACCATTGGTGTCTCCGCGGCGGCGCCATTGGTGTCTCCGCGGCGGCACCATTGGTGTCTCCGGCGGCGGTGCCATTGGTGTCTCTGGCGGGGCGGTATTCGTGTCTCCGGCACCGCACGGTATTGGAGCTTAATGCACCGGGTGTCGCCGACCGCACCTCGCCAAGCAAGCACCCTCCGTCGGTTTCCGCCCGCCGTTGGCGGTGCCTCGACATTAGCCGAGCTCGACGGCATCACGGTAACTAAGCCTCTCGCCGATGACTTCATCTCCTTGCCTTTGATCGGGCATCCGGCGACGCCTACACATGTTTTCGCAGGGCACCGCCGATGTTCCTTGCACTCTTCTGCACTTCGTGGGCGCCGAGTTGGTCGATGTCGCCAAGGGCAAAATCGTTCAACCGGGCAACCCCATGTTCCACGGTAATCCGATGCCAACCACAATGTATAGGGTTGAAGTGGTCCGGGTGCTGCCAGGCTGCGACGGGCTGTTACCTCCGATTCGACCCGCTGGGGCCGACGAAGAAGATGAGATGACCCTCGGCACCTGCGTAAACTGGCCCCTGCTATGGCTGAAGAGCCAGATTCGTTTGGGGGCGGGGGACACCACCCCACAGACAAGACCGCCAGTCGTGCCGGCGCCAAGCCATGGCAAGAACGCAGCAACGCTACCGGACCTGCCGGACATCCCTATGGCACAGGATCCGGACAGCCCTATGGCACAGATCCGGACGGCGATTTACAACGACGACGGTACATTTACCAAAGTTGACAAGTACTTTGCGAACATGGGTACGCGACGATTTCTGCGGGCCTCTTTCTCAAGAACCCAGCCAAGACCACTGCGATCTAGCTGGTACGGCGGAGAAATCCAATTGCAACAAGCGTCGTCGGCGTTCAGTTCTCGAGACACGCCTCAGCTCCGTCTTCACCGAGCCTCAAATAGCCGAGGCGCGAAATATTATCAGCCCCAACACGCTGAAGAAGGCGGTCTGTGAGCGTAACTCGGTCCCATTACAGGAGATCAAGAAGAAGGGCGGAAACGAAAGACTAACAAGGGCGCCGGTGCGAGCCAGCCGGCACCGAAGTTCGATCCGTGCTCGGGGCGGGCCACCTTCACCTAAGGATATCTCGAGGAGGTGCATGTGGCAGGTAGGGCGATGCTACCGCCAAATATGCTGAATGCTGCAACCGTGCTATGCGGAGTCTGCATGATGTGTTCGATTTTGGAGAAGCGGCGTCTCGAGAGAAGGATGTGGCATACCGGTTTTCGTGGCCAAGGTGCCGAGAGCAAGGGCTTTGTGGATGGCGACATCGGGGTATGATCGTCCTGCGGTTTGATGACATCTTTGCTATGTTTAACCTTCATCCGCTGCACTACACCTTCGTTCGGCTGTTTTCGCTGAGCATGCGGATGCGGATCATTAGAGACAATACCGGACATCGTGATAGTCGACCCCTTCTACATGCGTGCCAAGCACTTGAGCGATCTTGGGGACCGCCAAGTTGCGAAGTTCACACCTCGAAGGCGTCATTACGCAAACGCAGATAAGGATAACTTCCTTGTGCCTTACTTTCCGAGTAAGTCATCCCTTAACCGCCCGTAACATATGATTTCTTAGATTTGATCGTTCTTTTTTCTAACATTCCGTGTTACGTGCGGTGACACACATTGCACACTCATCCTCTTAAGCCGAAATATTCCATGGCCACGTATTTCGACCCAAACCGTAACTCCATGATAGACTACACAAATGTGAAGAAAGTTCTTGATGATGTTCTCCCAGCTCGCCAAATCTGGAGGCACCTTCACCAGGGACGGTTAAATAAGTATGGCAAGCACATCTTCTCACACAATACGAAGTTCTCTGCGTCAAGCAGCCGCTTTGTGATCGAAGGATGCCTAGTACGCCCTCCATCACATGCGGGCGTCGTAAGGACCATCATCACCTTCGCTACCGATAATCTCAAAGATTGGGCGCGAGCTTGTCGGCAGTCCAGACGCGACCTCGGACAAGAATTCTTTCGCATCCAATGGAGTTTGCGGACATCATCCATCAAGATGTCCTTCATACGTCGGGCAGTTCTTCCTCGAAATCAACCGTCCAACAAAGAGATAGATGGAATGCTACAAATGCAGGGTGACAACGATCGCGATTTCATGACCATCGCGACAGACGGCGGCTTCATCCACGCCTCCGTCCGATGAGTCGAGTCGAAAGTAGTGATGTGTAGTTCGAAACATTGATTGGCTCATGTTGTAATTAAACTTTTAATGAATTCGTATGTCTCTTTGGTTTGGACGTTTGTTCAACTTAGATGTAATCGATGCTATTTATTAGTAGGACCATGAATCATGCTATTAATGTCTTGCTTTTCTCTTCCGATCCTTTTGTTGCATACTTACACATTGCTTATGTATTGTCATTGTTTGGCTTGTGCATAGAGATGCCGTCGTATGTCGTGGTACAAGGGTAAGGTTCCCTGAGTCTACGATGATGGGAGGAGTGTCGGAGACAGGTTCACCGTTCAGCAATAATAGTTACAAAGGGTACACCACTAGGGCGGAGGCGAATCTAGATACGCCCGCTATCTAGCAAGAGAGAGGAGGGTTGGAGGAACCGGATGAAGACCAGTTTGATCGCGATGATGCTCATCGTGATGACCACAGCTCTCTTCTATGTGATGGTAGTTTAGATGATCGATATCGACTTGTAATGTGAAGGCAAACTCGATACTCGCGGTCTTGAGACTTGTAATGTTTTATCTTTGTCCGGTCTTTTGAATCCGGAGACTAATATGATGAATTGTATTCGGAGACTAATCTTCTATTGTATTTGATGAATCTGATGTTGCTGCTGTCTATATTCTATGCAATAATGTATTTTGTAACCTGTGCAAAAATCAGAAAAGCCAAAAAAAAACCTAATATTCATACTAATGGCGCACCACAAAAGACACTAATGGCACACTGTGATCATCACACTAACGGCGCATTAGCAGCTGATGCACCATTAGAATGCCATAGCACATTTGTACATATGGCCCCTAGGAGGCATTCTAATGGCGCACGGTAGGCTATACCAATGGCGCAGTAGGCGGCGCGCCATTAGAACACCAGATACTAATGGCGCACCGGTAGTGCGCCATTAGAATTTAATTCTAATGGCGTGATGCCAGTGGCGCACTGGTAGTGCGCCATTAGAAGGCAAAACCAGTGCGCCACTAGCATGCCTTTTCCTAGTAGTGTTAATAGCAAAAAGAATTATCATAAAGAATTTTTTGTTAGAAACTAAAATAAAAAATTCCGTTTTTGAATATAATGATAAAACACAGTAATATTAAATAACAGGAAAAAGAATCACTAAAAAATATATTTTTATAGTAAAGTTATTCAAAAATAGTGATTCACACAAATTTCAAAAAATTCAAATTTAAACTATTCAAATTGGAAAACTAATGGCACTAACAGAAAGTTTATAATTTTTATTACCTAAAAGCAAAAAGAATCACTGAAAAACTAGTAAGTATTTTGTTGTAAGTAGTAACTAAATAAAATAAATAAAACAAAAAGGAAAACAAAAAAACTGGATTTTTTTTAAAATGCCACCTACTGGGCCACCACGGCCTGAATACGACTAGAAACCCAACCATGGGCCAGGATTCAGGCCCGCAGCAGGCCCAGTAGACCCACAGGCAAGTAGTGACAAATTAGGCCCGAAAGCCTGCAGTTGAGAGGAGCTCGAGAGGGTGCGATGTAGGGTAGAACCCTAGGAGGGACCTTTTCACACTTGGAGGGGGAAAAAGGAGGAAACCACAAGAACAACAAGAACACAAAGATGAACACAAGAGGCAATCACTCCAACAATTCCCGATTACACATCCACTAGGGTAACAACACAAGATCCACAAGTCACAAACAAAATCAAAGGAAAGATACAATGGCAAAGTTCATCCCAAAATCCAAAGGAGATGGGGTCTTGAAGATAGTCTTCTCCTTATGGAGGTCTTGAAATCCTCAAGGATTCTTCCCTAGGGGGTCTTGATCCTCCAAGGAAGCAGGTGAGGGAGCAAAGCTCACAAATGTCTCATCTAATACTTTGCTAACCCTAAACATGGTCCTAGGTACGGAATATATAGCCTTGGGGTCGAAGGAGAAGAAGTGGAGCCGAAGATGCAATCTCAGCCGGCCATCCTGGGAGGCCCGTGCGCACGGGGTAAGTTGGGCCCGTGCAAGACGGGGTCCTGTGGCACGGTACTGAGCCCAGCACGGGTGCTCCAAAGGTCGATTCTGTGTAGTCCGTGGGTACGGGGTCTTGGGGGCCCGTGCGCACGGGGTCGCTTGGAGCCTCCTGTGCAGCTGCTATTCTCCTTGTTCTTGGTCCTCACGGCCTTGGGGTGGTTCTCTCTCCTTGGTGATGCTCCTGAGCTTCTTGGTGATGTTCCTCTTCATACCTAAGGAGGCATAGCATATTTTGGTGAGGTAGTAAACATGTTCCCTTCGTGTCCATATGCAAGTCTAGTAGGAAGGAGTTCACCTCGGTTTCCAAAGCACGTGCTCTTGCTCTTGTCATGGGTCCTCGTGGGGTTGGATGTGTCGGTGTAGAGTCCATGGGGATGATGGAAGGATGCTCCGCATCAGGGTGGGTGCAATAGCGCTTATAAACCACTCTCGAGCTCTCTCAACTAGCAAGGTGGGACTAAACTTTTGAGCCGCGGGCAGCACAAGGCCTCTGGTCCCGGTTGATAGCACCAACCGAGACGAAAGGTATGCATTGGTACTGATTCGTGGCACCAACCGACCAATTCCCTCCTTTAGTCCCATTGGTGCCACATCAACCGGGACCAAAGGCCTACCGAAAACTGACCTTTGGTCCCGGTTGGTGGCACCAACCGGGACTAAAGGTGGGAATTGGTCCCGGTTAGTGCCACCAACCGAGACTAAAGGTTGGGCTATATAAGCCAACACTTAGGATTTTTGCTGAGTTCATCTGCGCAGTTGCCCCGACCACGTCGAGCACATCGACGCCGCCAGGCTGCCCCAACGCCGTCCGCCGCCCCCGCCGTCACCAACGTCGCAGTCGCATGTGCCCCTACCCAGGCCCACCCCTGTCGTCCCCGTTGCTGTCGGCATCGCCCCTACCCCGGGCCCGCTCCCCTGCCCCGCCCCCGTACGTCGTCGCCGTTGCCCCTGCCCCTCGAGCCCGTGCCCCTGCCCCATCGTCGCCGTCACCATCCTCGCCTCTGACCCCGTGCCCCTGCCTCGACGCCGCCGCCCCTCATCCCAGTTCGGTCCGGCCGACGCCCCCTCCTCCCTGTCCTCCTTCGTTTTCATGTTTCTGTTCATAGATAATCATATGAAATATTTTTGTTCATAGATGATCATCATATGATGTTTTTTGTTCATAGATGATCATATGATGTTCTTTTGTTCATATATATGATTATTTTTTTGCATTGTTAGAAAAATGTATATATGTATGTATGTTCTTTGTGTATATGTTCATATATGCAAAAATTACATTTTTAGAAAAGTTTTATCTATGTATGTTCTCTGATTTAGTGCATTTTAGGTTAGTTGTACTGTTAGTGCATTTGAGGTTAGTACATTTTGGGTTAGTGGAGAGGAAAAAGGAAAATAAGGAAAAAGAATAAAAAAGGAAGAATGAAGAAGGAAGAAGAAGAAAAGGAAGGAGAGGAAAAAGGAAAATAAGAAGAGGAATAAGGAGAAGAAGAAGGAGAAGAAGAGGAGAAAAAAAATAAGAAGAGGAAGAAGAAGAAAAAAAAGAGGAGAAGAAGAATTAGAGGAGAAGAAGAAAAAAATAGAATAATATTTTTCTATTCCTTCTTCTTCTCCTCTTTTTTTCTTCTATTTTTTCTTCTTCTTCTTCTCCTCTTTTTCTTCTTCTTCTCCTCTTCTTATTTTTTATCGGGAACGAGGGTGTCGAGGATTGCCGAGCGGTCGAGGGTCGGGAACTAGGGTCGAGGGTCGCCGTGGGGTCGAAGGTCGGAACTACGGTAGAGGGTCGAGGGTTGCCTAGAGGGTCAGGGTCGCCGAGGGGTCGAGGGTCTCCGTTTAACAAGAATGCCCCCATTATGGATGTGCACAAGTTGATCCATTTTTTATGATCTCATCTACCTAACATTCTATATGTCATGTTGTCTTGTGTCAAAGTATTGAATAAATCCGTGGCTTCATCATTAGCCGAAAGTAACCGGGGCATGATGGTACAAAGCTCTCCAAAGTTATTTTGGAACGGAGTCCCTGATAGGATAACCCGCTTTTTGCTACGAAGTTTAGCAAAGGCCTTCCAAATAGCGATATTCAGAAGGCTCTTGCTGAACTTCATAACAAAAAGCAAATTATCCTATCTCGGACTCCGTTCCAAAATAATTTTGGAGAGCTTCGTACCATCATCCCATGTTACTTCTGACTAATGATGAAGCCATGGTTTTCTTGAATCCTTTTACACTAGACAACATGACATATAGAAGGGTAGATGAGATCATGAAAAATATGGACTATTTTCTGCACATCGAGAATGGTGCCACTTTGTTAAATCCCTTGTTTGACATTCATGAGAGAGGCGGTCTGGACGTCGGACATTCATGAGAGAACTCCGGTAACTCTTCAACATGAGGGGGGACGTCAATCCACCCCCTCTCGCCTGACCAAACCCTAGAAGCATTGAGGCCACCCCAAACCCTAGAATCGTCGAGGATACCCAAATTTACCGAGTTAAAAGAGCGTTGTCGTCGAGGCCACCCCCAACCCTAGAAGCCTTGTCAAGGTCACCCTAAACCGTAGAAGCGTCGAGGCCACTAATTAATATTCCTTGTTATGATTAGCTAGTTAGGTCTATGTTTGCCACTAATATATCCATCTCTCATATTTGTATATTAATTGCCATGTTCTAATATTTGCAGAAACTATAGATCAACAAAGAGACTTGGAACAAGAGAGTTGTTGGGGGACATAATCCACGACGGACGTGATGTCTTGTCGTTTCTCAACGACGCCAATGGTCTGGAAGGAGAGGAAGCAAGCTACGGTGATCGAACAATGGAGGAGGAAAGTCATGATCATGATGGCTCCGGCGACCGAATGCCGGTGGAAGAAGGAGATCGTGGTGACGGCTCCGGTGACCGAATGGAGTCGGGATTAGCTGTTGCAAAGTCCGGAGAGGTATATATATATATTAATTAATCCTGTGTTGACTTGCTAATTGATGCATTAATTGTATTGGTATGTACATATATTAACTCTTCTTTCTTCTTTTATATCCCTCCGGGTCGAGCCAAACTTCGGTAACGAGACGAGGCCCGAAGAAAAGGTTCACGATCATAGCAATCGCGGACGATGGGCAACCGATTGAACCCACGCGAACGAAGGATGCATTTTCTGCTCAATGTGGAGCTATTGTTAGGGACAACATCCCGATCAACCCCCAGCTATGGAATAAGCCTAAGAAAGAAGACCCTCAAGTTTCTTATGTCACTGATAAAGAGAAAGATGAGATTTGGACCTCGCTGAAGGCAAATTTCACCCTACCGCCAGAGGAGGATATGAATAAGCTAGTTATAAAGCCACTCATCAAGTCGTATGCTCTTAAGAAGATGGCAGAGCTATTTAGGAGGTGGAAGAAAGTGTTGAAATCAAAGTTTGTCGACAAAGGGAAGAATCCAGAATTCATCGGCCGATTTTAGAAGATAAGAGATCACTGGCCCGCATTTGTGGCCTAGAAGACATCGGACAAGAGTAAGAGAATGTCAGAGATAAACAAGATAAATGCTGGAAAGAAGTAGTGGCACCATCGCACGGGGTCAGGAGGCTACCTCAAAGCCCGACCGTTGTGGGACAAAGCTGAGCTGGACCTGATTGCTAAAGGGGTCGAACCAGAGACATTGGCCTAACCGTTCGAGGACTTGTTTCTTCGGGGTCGGGGGAACTTTGGACCTTAGGGAAGTGCCGTTGGACGGATGAGCAAATTGCAACACCCATCACGAGGCATCAGGCAGCAATCAAGGCAACGCAGGAAGGGACGTTCATTCCCAACAGAGAGAATGACGAGCTGACTGTGGCCCTCGGGAATCATGAGCACCCTGGATGAACACGAGGCACGCCAGGCTCCGTTGCATGGATTATTGGGTTTCCTGGCGCAGCCGGTTACAAAACCCGGGAGAGGAAGAGGAAACAGGAGCTGAGCGATATACAGAAGCTCAATGCAAGAGTACCGAAGCTAGAGGAACAAGTTGAGAGCCAGCGAGCTGCAGACCAGCCATCTCAGCAGCACGAAGCTACCCCAGAAGCTACCCGACCATCTCAGCTGAGAAGCAGCATGGCTTCCACGGAGCTCATTCAGTAGACTGACTTCATAACTCCTAGCTACCCCATGGATGCTATCGCAGAGGCTCAACATTGCTAGCTTATGATGAAATGGCAAAACATCACCTTGAAGGCGGCTGTCAGCACTGTTCTACCTCCTCAACCCGACGGAACTTTTCACTGCCGTCCGATTCCATAGGGCTATGCTATTGTGATGGCAGATGAAGTAATGGAGGGATTTGAGGAGCTCGAGCTTGACCACCCTATAGGTGAAGGGGAGATTTAGCTGGGTCTTGCTCTGAAGACTCCATGTCTATGGCGGAAGGAGTACATCAAGCTTCCAAACTAGACGCCTCCGCCGCCTCCTCCTCCAGCGAGTCAGGGCACTCCGCCTCCTCCTCCGACGAGTGATCAGGGCTCTCCGCCTCCTTATCTGCCTCCTCCGGTGCGTGAAGGCACTTCGGCTCCTTCTTCGCCTCCTCCGACAAGCACTCTGCCTCCTCCGACACGTGAGGGCACTATGGCTCCTCCTCCGCCTCCTCCGGCGCGTCAGAGCACTCCCCCGCTTCTAGCGCATCAGCCGACTCCACCGCATCAGCACTGGCAGAAGAGAGAGGCCGCCGCTCCGGCAGCTAGCAGTAGTACAAGCAGAGGAGCAAAGCAGTTCAAATACAGTCCATCACTCAAGGCTCCTGAAAAGTTACCTTATGAGAGGACCGACAAGTAAAATGAGGACATAAGTCGTGCCCAAGTGAGGGACTTTTTTGCATCGAAACCTCCACCTCCGAAGGAAACGATAGATCCGGTGAAAGTGAAGCGGACTATCGATACCCTGAACCGACCACGGCCACCTCCGCCAGATTTCAACTATGTGCGCACTATTAAAAGGCATATAAGGAAGCGGAGCGGTCGGAAAGTACCTGCAGTGATGCAAGGTTAGTAGCATGCAGAAGTGGGAAAAAATTCCCCAGCTCGGCAAACAAGCGAAGCAAACATGCCCCCCACTCAAGGTGTCTAGTGATATCGTCGCTAATCATCCGAGGATGGTGCCCGGTACCAATCTTGTTGATTACCTGCCTGATGATGTACCCATTGAAATAATGGAGGTGGGAAAATTCAGATACGAGTACGGGAGGCCTCTCGTCAAACCTGATCATCCTCGTCTAACAACGATGATTCGAAGACTCCATGACTGGTACATGGAAAGATGAAGGAAGTCTGGGAGGCATACTTTGACGATGAGAATTAAAGAGGAGCACGACCTCATTGGAATGGATCTTTTGAATATTGAATTTGACGAGTTATTCCAGTTATACAATCAAAAGGCCCTCGACAAAACACTCGTGACTTGCTACTGTCTGTAAGTACTACTTCTGTAATTAAGTCTCTATATATAGCTCAGCTCTTTCATTACATGTATAATAATTATCCTCACTATATTATGCAGGTTGAAGATCGTTGAATGCAGGAAAGCAGATATCTATGACATTGGGTTCATTAACCCAAATATCATACATGAATGGACAGTCAAACACAATGTTGAAGAGACCGACAACTTGCTACAATCGTTGCTTGTAAATCAAAACAAAGATAAAGTACTATTTCCTTACAACTTCAAGTGAGTGTTGTTGTCTTGTGCATATTTGGTTTCCCTTACTCGAGGTTAATTATAGTAATGTAATTGATGAGTTATGCAGGCGTGCACAGCTTTCACTTTATTTTGCTAGAGATTAAGCTTGAAACTAGAATAGAATAGTAACTGTCTTGTACTCTAGAAGAAAAAGTCCCGAGGAGTATGCGAACATGACTCATATGCTCCAGAAGTAAGTTCAATCGATCATTATCGCACCATATTGGCAACTTTGTTCATTTCCTGATATTAAGTAATTATTCTCTTTGTTTGGCAGGGTTTGGAAATAGTTCACCGCCATTGTTCCAGCACTGTCAAAGGAGTTGCGATTTACACACCCGAAAGTAAGTACTGCTAGCTAGTTTCGCGCATCTCCCATTGATTCTAGCTAGTTTCATCAAAACCATTAAGCATGCTTGATTATCAGTTTGATTGAACTCTATTTCTCATAAAGGTCTCATGGAAGGAAGCCGGGAATGATTTTTGTGGATACTACGTTTGCGAGTTCATCTACAACTCGACGAAATCTAAGCGGGGCTACCCTAAAAAAGATTTTGATGTACGTAAACAATAATATTCACAATTTTATTTTATTACCATCATTTGTGTTGAGTTTCATTCATATACATGTATTGACCCACTTCTTTAAATTAGATGTGGGAGATGCGGGATGAACTCCTGCCACATGATCCCATGCGAGCAATTCAAGAGGAATTGGCGGGATTCTTTCTTGAACACGTCATAAATAAAGACGGAGAATACCATGTGGAAGTTAAAATAGACCTTAGATTTTAGGGTTTGTAAGAGATCTTATATTGTATATATGTAGGTAGTAGCGTCGGATAGATATACGAAAACTCGTTTTTTGACCAATCTCACGAAGAAAGAGAGGCCGATCACTTCTCTCTATATATGTTCATGAAGATCTTATGTACTTAATGGTTCCTTCATTTGCTACTAGCTAGCGTGTCGATTTCTCTCTATGCGTATGGTAGCTAGCGTTGACCAAGCACGGAGATAAGAGAGGTCACTTCTCTCTAGCTATTAGCTAGCTAACACAATATATGAAACCCCTAAAAAATTATCCCTCCAAAACCCCTACCCCCCCCTTTAAAAAAACAAAAACCCCAGCTCCTGAGATGCTGACGCGTGGATGCCATTTGGTCCCGGTTGGTGTTACCAGCCGGTACTAAATGCCCTCCTGCCTGGGCTCACCGCAGCGGCCACGTAGAGCATCATCTGTCCCGGTTTGTAAGCGAACCGGGACTAAAGGTGTTGGGCTTTAGTCTCGACCCATTAGTCCCGGTTCCAGAACTGGGGCTAATGGGCCTCTAGAACCGGGACAAGTGGCCCATTTTCTACTAGTGCCTTTTAGGCGGGCTTGTTGTGCTGATGCCCCCTATCGAAACCTCTTTTTCCATGTTGCTTTGTGTGTTCCTATGTGGTTGTGTGATCCACGTGTTGTTTCGATGAGACTTATGTGTCATGTTTGATGCTATATATATAAAGGAGATGAGAGCCTTTTTCAGTATGATGACGGTGCCTCCTTTGAGGGAGTAATATTATAATACTGTAAATGACCTACTTGTGCCCCAAACGACTATAGTGAGGCTACCAATCTTGGAAACTTTGCTAGTTGAAACAAGTAATAAATATATAATCTGGTATGACGTATTTTTAAATTTTTGGAATAAGTACTATATGAAATTAAATGTGCAAGTAAATGAGGTTTGGAGACTATCTCATGGAGGAAGTTGGACTGGAGTTCATAGGTTCACTAGTACCATCTCTCATGAAAGCGATGAGGCATAATGTAAGCATGTACATGTGAAATTGAGCAATCAAACATAATCCAGTAAAACTTACCGACTTTAGACCCATTAGTCTCTACAATGTCATATATATACAAGGAGGTTGTTAACTGCTTGGTGAACTGGTTTAGACCACTATTGGATGAAATTATTTCGCCGGCTCAGAGTAATTTTGTGCCAGGCCGGATGATCATTGACAATGCTCTTTTGTCTCCTAAGCGCATCTACCATATTCAGCAAGAAAAGAATCTAGAGAGGAGTTTTTGTGCACATAAACTTGATCTCTCAAAAGCATATGACTAGGTTGACTCGATATACTTGAAGCAAATGATGCAAAAGGTGGGTTTTGCTTGCGGGTGGGTGGACTGGATTATGACGTGGGTTACCTCGGTGAGATATTCAGATAGATTCAATGGAACCCCATTGGACTCATTTGCACCGATGCATGGGCTTTGGCAAGGTGAGCGCCTCCCCCTATTTTTGTTCCTGTTGGTTGTTGATGCTCCATCTGCATTGTTGAAGTATGGTGTGGAACAGAGAAGATACCAACCCTGTAAATATGCAAGTGTGCGTTAGGCCTCTCACAATTGTTGTTTGTGGATGGCACATTCTTGTTCTTCAAGGCAGATAATAACAAATCTATGGAGGTCTGAAAAGTTTTAGGGACCTATGAGGTTTCAACTGACCAACCTATGAGTATTACACATCCAACGGAACACATATGAGAAAAAGTACCTAGGCCTCCCTTTCTTGAGGGTCAAATGTCAAAGGACCAATGCCATTGCCTTCTTGCCAGTTTTACCAAGAGAATTGTGCAATGGAGACACCTTGTCCCATGTGGGCAAGTAGGTAGTGATCAAGGCAGTCGGTCAAACCATACTGATGTACATGATGGGAGTTTTTAAGCTACCTATGTTTGTGTGTGATGGCTTGAGTCGGTGGTTCAAAACTTTTGGTGGGTGTCCTCTCCAGGCCGGTAGAAAACAAACTGGAAGTCTCGGTGATAGTGCTAGTTATCGACTAGAGGGGGGTGAATAGGCAATTTTTTTGATTGTCTTCTAAACAGGCAATGTCTTCGAAGCCGTGGAAGCAAAACAATGACTCAACAAGATATAGCAAAATATAATCTACACTGGGCATGCTGGCATGTCAACACAATTGAAGTGAGAAGTGTAGACATACAACAAACTAGGTAGCACAAAATAGTAGATGAAGTTAATGTGAAGACAAATATGTAATTAGAGAGAAAGTGTTCACACGTGTCTTCAAACAGAATGAGCAAGCAAAGGCTTCATGAAACTAACAGTAAGTAAAGAATTGAACTAATAGAACCAGTTGCTCGGAGAAGACATGTGATTTGTGTGACCAGTTCTAGTTGTTGTGACAGTTGTACGTCTGGTTTGGGAGGCTGGGATTGAACTCAGAAGAGCTAGTCTTCACCTTATTCCCCTCTTATAGGTAGACTTCCAAACCTTCATAGACTTTGTTCACCGGCAGTACACAATAACTCTTGGATGCTCAAAAGGCGACACCTAACCGTCTGGAAGATCACAGTCTTCAAGTGTAACAAGTCTTCAGTTCACGCAGAACAGAAACGCTTCCATGATGCTCAATCACTTTGGGCTCTGGGTGATTGGGGTTTTCCTCGCAGGAATTCTCTCTCAAAGGCTTCAGACATGGGTTGCTCTGAAACGAAAAAAGTCGTCCAATAACTCAGAGTAGCCACCAACTTATGCTGGAAGGGGTGGGCTATTTATAGCCCGGAGGCAACCCGACATGATATGACCAAAATGTCCCTTGGCCAGTGGCCAACCGACACATGCCCAACGATCGGATTTCAAACACATGCAACATCTTGACTTGGGCTACAAGCAATGCTGACTCAACCAACTGTCGAAGAGGTTTTCTCTCATTGTCTTCGCTGGAAGACATATGAGATCACATTAGTTTCTGACTTTGTTTACCTCGACCCCACTTAACAGTGCGGCGGTTTCTATGAATCAAAAATAAGAAAATGAAACTACTAAAAGACTATGTGTTCGCGCTCCCTTGTCTTAGAGGGAAAGTCTTCGCGTACCACCATTATCTTCAATATGTTCACACAGTTTTAGGGGTCATCATTGATGGGTAAGCCGAATCTCCAGGGACTTCTATCTGTTTTCTCCTGTGAATCTCACAAACACATAAGTCCCTTAACCAAGTTTGTCATCAATACTCCAAAACCAACAAGGGGTGGCACTAGATGCACTTACATTCTCCCCCTTTTTGGTGATTGATGACAAACTGGTTAAAGTTTTCAACCGGGATAAAATTATGTGGAAGTAAAGGAACAAGGTGTTTGGCTTCATGATACGTCTCATTTTTGATGTATTCATGCCATATCTATAATATTTTTACATGATTTTGGTATGATTTAGTTAGAACTAACCCAGACTGATGCTGTTTTCAGCACAACTACCGTGATGTTGTTTTTGTGCAGAAATTAAAGTTTTTGGAATGCCCTGAATATCAACGGAGATTTTTCTTGAAAATATAAAAAAATACTGGAACGAAGAGTTACCGGAGGGGAGTCCCGTGGGCCCCATGAGGGTGGAGGGCGCCCCTAGGGCGTGCCCCCTGCCTCATGGACTCTTCGTGGGGCCCCCTGACTTGTTCTCGACGCCAACCTCTCCTATAAATCCACAAACCTCCAGAACATAACCTAGATCGGGAGTTCCACCGCCGCAAGCCTCTGTAGCCACGAAAAACCTATCGGGACCCTGTTCCGGCACCCTGCCGGAGGGGGGATCCATCACCGATGGCCATCTTCATCATCCCGGCGCTATCCATGACAAGGAGGGAGTAGTTCACCCTTGGGGCTGAGGGTATGTACCAGTAGCTATGTGTTTGGTCTCTCTCGCTCTCTCTCTCTCTCGTGTTCTTGATTTGGCACTATCTTGATGTACCATGAGCTTTGCTACTATAGTTGGATCTTATGATGTTTCTCCCCCTCTACCTCCTGTAATGGATTGAGTTTTCCTTTGAAGTTATCTTATCGGATTGAGTATAAGTATTTGAGAACACTTGATGTATGTATTGCGTGGGATACCCGTGGTGACAATGGGGTATTCTATTGATCCACTTGATGTATGTTTTGGTGATCAACTTGCGGGTTCAGTGACCTTGTAAACTTATGCATAGGGGTTGGCACACGTTTTCGTCTTGACTCTCGGTAGAAACTTTAGGGCACTCTATGAGTTCTTTGTGTTGGTTTGAATAGATGAATCTGAGATTGTGTGATGCATATCATATAATCATACCCGCAGATACTTGTGGTGACATTGGAGTATCTAGGTGACATTAGGGTTTTGGTTGATGTGTGTCTTAAGGTGTTATTTTACTATGAACTCTAGGGCTGTTTGTGACCCTTATAGGAATACCCCAATGGATTGATCGGAAAGAATAACTTTGAGGTGGTTTCTTACCCTACAAAAATCTCTTCGTTTGTTCTCCGCTATTACTGACTTTGGAGTGACTCTTTGTTGCACGTTGAAGGATTGTTATATGATATAATTATGTTATTCTTGTTGAGAGAACTTGCACTACTGAAAGTATGAACCCTAGGCCTTGTTTCGAAGCATTGCAATACCGTTTTCGCTCACTTTTATCACGTGCTACGTTGCTGTTTTTATAATTTCAGATTACAAAAACCTATATCTACCATCCATATTGCACTTGTATCACCATCTCTTCATCGAACTAGTGCACCTATACAATTTACCATTGTACTGGGTGTGTTGGGGACACAAGAGACTCTTTGTTATTTGGTTGCAGGGTTGTTTGAGAGAGTGCATCTCCATCCTTTGCCTCCCATGGATTAATAAACCTTAGGTCATCCACTTGAGGGAAATTTGCTACTGTCCTACAAACCTCTCCACTTGGAGGCCCAACAACGTCTACAAGAAGAAGGATGCGTAATAGACATCAAGCTCTTTTCTGGCGCCGTTGCCTGGGAGGTTAGTGCTTATAGGTATATCTTTAGATCTTGCAATCTAATATTTTAGTTTCTTGTTTTGCACTAGTTTAGTCTATAATAGAAAACAAAAAAAATGGAATTGAGGGTACCTCATATGCTTCATCTTTTTAATATCTTTCATGAAAATGATGGAAAGCTAAATTGTGCTCAAGTGTTAGAAGAAGAATGCATTAAAATGTTTGGCACTAAATATTTGATTGATGAGTATGATTGCAATGTTGTTAGTATGAATTCCTTGAATATCCATGATGCTAATGATATGCAACGCCACAAGCTTGGGGATGCTATGTTCGATGAAGATGATATTTTTTGTCCCCCAAGTTTAGATGAGCAAATTTTATATGATGAAAGCATGCCTCCTATCGATGATGATTATATTGATGAAACTGGGTTTGGAAGAGTGTCAACTTTAGGAAGTAATGATCCCACTATTTTGGAGGGTGTTGAATCTTATTGTGATAATTATGAAAGTGGATTTGGAAAGGTCATGACTTTATTTAGTGATGAATCCATGCTAAGTCTTGAGCTTGCGTTGGTTTTCCTTGAAGAGGAAAGGGTGATGCAGCAATAGTAGCGTAAGTATTTCCCTCAGTTTTTGAGAACCAAGGTATCAATCCAGTAGGAGGCTCCTCAAAAGTCTCAAGCACCTACACAAAGAAACAAGAACTCGCAACCAACGCAATAAAGGGGTTGTCAATCCCTTCAAGGCCACTTGCGAAAGTGAGATCTGATAGAGATAGTATGATAAGATAAATATATTTTTGGTTTTTGATGATATAGATTGGAAAAGTAGAGATGCAAATAGAAGTAGATTGAAAGCTTAAGAGATAGACCCGGGGGCCATAGGTTTCACTAGTGGCTTCTCTCAAGATAGCATAAATATTACGGTGGGTGAACAAATTACTGTCGAGCAATTGATAGAAATGCGAATAATTATGAGATTATCTAGGCATGATCATGTATATAGGCATCAAGTCCGTGACAAGTAGACCGACTCCTGCCTGCATCTACTACTATTACTCCACACATCGACCGCTATCCAGCATGCATCTACATTATTAAGTTCATAAAGAACAGAGTAACGCATTAAGAAAGATGACATGATGTAGAGGGATAAACTCATGCAATATGATATAAACCCCATATTTTTATCCTCGATGGCAACAATACATTACGTGCCTTGCTGCCCCTGCTGTCACTAGGAAAGGACACCGCAAGATTGAACCCAAAGCTAAGCACTTCTCCCATTGCAAGAAAGATCAATCTAGTAGGCCAAAACAAACTAATAATTCGAAGAGACTTGAAAGATAACTTAATCACACATAAAAGAATTCAGAGGAGATTCAAATATTTGTCATAGATAAACTTGATCATAAACCCACAATTCATCGAATCTCGACAAACACACCGCAAAAAGAGTTACATCGAATAGATCTCCAAGAAGATCAAGGAGAACTTTGTATTGAGATCCAAAGAGAGAGAGAAGAAGCCATCTAGCAAATTGTTGGGGAACGTAGTAATTTCAAAAAATTTCCTACGCACACGCAAGATCATGGTGATGAATAGCAACGAGAGGGGAGAGTGTTGTCTACGTACCCTCGTAGACCTGAAGCGGAAGCGATCACAACGTAGAGGAAGTAGTCGACGTTCTCCTCGCGATCCGACCGATCCGGCGCCGTTACTCCGGCGCCCGAGTTCTTGACACACGTACAGCTCGATGACGTCCCTCGTACTCGATCCAGCCGAGTGTCGAGGAGAGTTCCACAAGACGACGGCGTGGTGGACGATCTTGATGTTTCACGGTAGCGAGGCTTCGCCTAAGCTTGCGACGGTATGACCGAGGTGGAATATGGTGGAGGGGGCACCGACACGGCTAAGGAACGATCCGTAGATCTAACTTGTGTGTCCTAGGGTGCCCCCTGCCCCGTATATAAAGGAGGGAGGGGGGCCGGCCGGCTGCCTAGAGAGGCGCGCGGGAGGAGTCCTACTCCTACCGGGAGTAGGACTCCCCTTCCTAGTTGGATTAGGTTTGGGGGAGAGGGAAGAGGAGAGGGCGCCCCCCTCCTTGTCCTATTCGGACTGGGGGAGAGGCGCGCGGCCACCTGGCCGGCCCTCCTCTTCTCCTCGAGGCCCACCGAGGCCCATTTACCTCCCGGGGTTCCGTAACCTCCGGTACTCCGAGAAATTCTGTTTTCGCCGGAACCATTCCAACTCCAAACATAGGCTTCCAATATATCAATCTTTATGTATCGACCATTTCGAGACTCCTCGTCATGTCCGTGATCACATCCGGACTCAACTTCTTCGGTACATCAAAATACATAAACTCATAATAACCGCCATCGAAACCTTAAGCGTGCGGACCCTACGGTTCGAGAACAATGTAGACATGACCTAGAACTATTCACGGTCAATAACCAACAGCGGGACCTGGATGCCCATATTGGTTCCTACATATTCTACGAAGATCTTTATCGGTCGACCGCATAACAACATACGTTGTTCCCTTTGTCATCGGTATGTTACTTGCCCGAGATTCGATCGTCGGTATCCAATACCTAGTTCAATCTCGTTACGCAAGTCTCTTTACTCGTTCCGTAATACATCATCTCACAACTAACTCATTAGTTGTAGTGCTTGCAAGGCTTCGATGATGTGCATTACCGAGAGGGCCCAGAGATACCTCTCCGACAATCGGAGTGACAAAACCTAATCTCAAATACGCCAACCCAACATCTGCCTTTGGAGACACCTGTAGTACTCCTTTATAATCACCCGATTCGTTGTGACGTTTGGTAGCACCAAAGTGTTCCTCCGAAACGGAGTTGCATAATCTCATAGTTACAGAACATGTATAAGTTATGGATGAAAGCGGTAGCAACATACTAAACGATCGTGTGCTAAGCTAAGGGAATGGGTCATGTCAATCGATCATTCTACTAATGATGTGACCTTGTTAATCAAATAACAACTCTTTGTTCATGGTTAGGAAACATAACCATCTTTGATTAACAAGCTAGTCTAGTAGAGGCATACTAGTGACATATTGTTTTGTCTATGCATTCACACATGTATCATGTTTCCGGTTAATACAATTCTAGCATGAATGATAAACATTTATCATGAAATAAGGAAATAAATAATAACTTTATTATTGCCTCTAGGGCATATTTCCTTCAGTCTCCCACTTGCCCTAGAGTCAATAATCTAGATTACATAGTAATGATTGTAACACCCATGGAGTCTTGGTGCTGATCATGTTTTGCTCGTGGAAGAGGCTTAGTCAATGGGTCTGCAACATTCAGATCCATATGTATCTTGCAAATCTCTATGTCTCCCACCTGGACTAAGTCCCGGATGGAATTGAAGCGTCTCTTGATGTGCTTGGTCCTCTTGTGAAATCTGGATTCCTTCGCTAAGGCAATTGCTCCAAGATTGTCACGAAGATTTTCATTGGACCCGATGCACTAGGTATGACACCTAGATCGGATATGAACTCCTTCATCCGACTCCTTCATTAGCTGCTTCCGGCTGCTATGTACTCCACTTCACATGTAGATCCCGCCACGACGCTTTGTTTAGAACTGCACCAACCGACAGCTCCTCCGTTTAGTGTAAATCGTATCCGGTCTGCGATTTAGAATCGTCCGGATCGTGTCAAAGCTTGCATCAACGTAACTGCCATTTATGAGCTCTTTGTCACCTCCATATACGAGAAACATATCCTTAGTCCTTTTCGTATTTCAGATGTTCTTGACCGCTGTCGATGATCCACTCGGATTACTTTGGTACCTCCCGCTAGGCTTATAGCAAGGCACACATCAGTCTGGTACACAGCATTGCATACATGATAGAGCCTATGGCTGAAGCATAGGAACTTCTTTCATTTTCTCTCTATCTTCTGCAGTGGTCGGGCATTGAGTCTTACTCAACTTCACACCTTGTAACACGTGCAAGAACCCTTTCTTTGCTTGATCCATTTTGAACTTCTTCAAAATTTTGTCAAGGTATGTGCTTTGTGAAAGTCCAATTAAGCGTCTTGATCTATCTCTATAGATCTTAATGCCCAATATGTAAGCAGCTTCACCGAGGTCTTTCATTGAAAACTCTTATTCAAGTATCCCTTTATGCTATCCAGAATTCTATATCATTTCCGATCAGCAATATGTCGCCTACATATAATATCGAAATGCTCAGAGCTCCCACTCACTTTCTTGTAAATACAGGCTTCTCCAAAAGTCTCAGACAAACCCAAATGCTTTGATCACACTATCAAAGCGCTTATTCCAACTCCGAGATGCTTGCACCAGTCCATAGATGGATCATTGGAGCTTGCACACTTTGTTAGCTCCCTTTGGATCGATAAAACCTTCGGTTGCATCATATACAACTCTTCTTCCGTAAATCCATTCAGAATGCAGTCTTTACATCCATTTGCCAAATTTCATAATCATAAAATGCGCAATTGCTAACATGATTCGGACGGACTTAAGCATCGCCACGGGTGAGAAGGTCTCATCGTAGTCAATCCCTTGAACTTGCCGAAAACCTTTTGCGACAAGTCGAGCTTTATAGACGATAACATTACCGTCGCCGTCGGATTCTTCTTGAAGATCCACTTGTTTTCTATTGCTTGCCGACCCTCGGGCAAGTCAACCAAAGTCCAAACTTTGTTTTCATACATGGATCCCATCTCGATTTCATGGCCTCAAGCCATTTTATGCGAATCTGGGCTCACCATCGCTTCTTCATAGTTCGTAGGTTCATCATGATCTAGTAGCATGATTTCCGAACAGGATTGCCGCACCACTCAGTGCGGATCTTACTCTGGTTGATCTACGAGGTTCTCAGTAGTAACTTGATCTCAAGTTTCATGATCAACGTCATCAACTTCCTCACTACTTGGTGTAGGTGTCTCGTAAACCGGTTTCTGCGATTTAACTACTTTCAAGTAAGGGAGAAGGTACCATTACCTCATCAAGTTCCACTTTCCTCCCACTCACTTCTTTCGAGAGAAACTCCTTCTCTAGAAAGGATCCATTCTTAGCAACGAATGTCTTGCCTTCGGATCTGTGATAGAAGGTGTACCCAACTGTCTCCTTTGGGTATCCTATGAAGACACATTTCTCCGATTTGGGTTCGAGCTTATCGGGTTGAAGCTTTTTCACATAAGCATCGCATCCCCAAACTTTTAGAAACGACAACTTTGGTTTCTTGCCAAACCATAGTTCATAAGGTGTCGCCTCAACGGATTTTGACGGTGTTCTATTCAGGTGAATGCGGCCGCCTCTAGAGCATAACCCCAAAACGATAGCGGTAAATCTGTAAGAGACATCATAGATCGCACCATATCTAGTAAAGTACGACATTCGACGCTCGGACACACCATTACGCTGTGGTGTTCCGGTGGCGTAAGTTGCGTAAACTATTCCGCATTGTTTCAAATGTAGACCAAACTCGTAACTTAAATATTCACCTCCACGATCGATCGTAGAAACTTAATTTTCTTGTTACGATGATTTTCAACTTCACTCTGAAATTCTTTGAACTTTTCAAATGTTTCAGACTTATGTTTCATTAAGTAGATATACCCATATCTGCTTAAATCATCTGTGAAGGTGAGAAAATAACGATATCCGCCACGAGCCTCAACATTCATCGGACCACATACATCTCAGATGTATGATTTCCAACAAATCTGTTGCTCTCTCCATAGTACCGAGAACGGTGTTCTAGTCATCTTGCCCAAGAGGCACGGTTCGCAAGTGCCAAGTGATTCATAATCAAGTGACTCCAAAAGTCCATCAAGATGGAGTTTCTTCATGCGCTTTACACCGATATGACCTAAACGGCGATTGCCACAAATAAGTTGCACTATCATTATCAACTCTGCATCTTTTGGCTTCAACATTATGAATATGTGTATCACTACTATCGAGATTCATCAAAATAGACCATTCCTCAAGGGTGCATGACCATAAAAGATATTACTCATATAAATAGAACAACCATTATTCTCTCGATTTAAATGAATAACCGCCTCGCATCAAACAAGATCCAGATATAATGTTCATGCTCAACGCAGCACCAAATAACAATTATTTAGGTCTAAAACTAATCCGAAGGTAGATGTAGAGGTAGTGTGCCGACGCGATCACATCGACTTTGGAACCATTTCCCACGCCAAGATCGTCACCTCGCCCTTTGCTAGAGTTCGCAATCCGTAGTCCCCTGCTTGAGTTGCAAATATTAGCAATGTAACCAAGATCAAATACCAGTGCTACTACGAGCTCTAGTAAGGTACACATCAATAACATGTATATCACATATACCTTTGTTCACCTTGCCATCCTTCTTATCCGCCAAATACTTGGGGCAGTTCCGCTTCCAAACGACTACCTGCTTGCAGAGAAGCACTCGGGCCAGGCTTAGGTCCGACTTGGGTTTCTTCTCTGAGCAAAGAACTTGCTTGCTGTTCTTCTTGAAGTTCCTTCTTCTTCCCTTTACCTTTCTTCTTGAAACTAGTGGTCTTATTGACCATCAACACTTGATGCTCCTTCTTGATTTCTACCTCCGCAGCCTTTAGCATTGCGAAGAGCTCGGTATAGTCTTTACTAACCCTTGCATATTATAGTTCATCACGAAGCCTTTGTAGCTTGGTGGCGGTGATTGAAGAATTACATCAATGACACAATCATCCGGAAGATTAACTCCCAATTGCGTCAAGTGATTGTAATACCCGCACATTCTCGAGTATGTGTTCACTAATGTAACTATTCTCCTCCATCTTGCAGCTATAGAACTTATTGGAGACTTCATATCTCTCAATCCGGGCATTCTGTTGAAATATTAACTTCAACTCTGGAACATCTCATATGCTCCATGACGCTCAAAACGTCGTTGAAGTCCCGGTTCTAAGCCGTAAAGCATGGCACATCGAACTATAGAGTAGTCATCAGCTTTGCTCGCGAGACGTTCTTAACGCCGCCGGTTACATCATCAAGAAGAAGTTCGCACCTAGCGGTGCATCCAGACGTAACTCTTACATGCAGCAATGAGGATAATCCTCAAATTACGGACCCAATCCGTGTAATTGCTACCATCATCTTTCAACTTTGCTTTCTCAAGGAACGCATTAAAATTCAACGGAACAACAAAGACGAGCCATCTATCTACAATCAAACATAAACAAGCAAGATACTATCAGGTACTAAGTTCATGATAAATTTAAGTTCAGTTAATCATATTACTAAAGAACTCCCACTTAGAAAAACATCTCTCTAGTCATCTAAGTGATCACGTGATCCAAATCAACTAAACCATAACCGATCATCACGTGAAATGGAGTAGTTTTCAATGGTGAACATCTTATGTTGATCATATCTACTATATGATTCACGCCGACCTTTCGGTCTCCGTGTTCCGAGGCCATATCTGCATATGCTAGGCTCGTCAAGTATAACCCGAGTATTCTGCGTGTGCAAAACTGGCTTGCACCCGTTGTAGATGAACGTAGAGCTTATCACACCCGATCATCACGTGGTGTCTGGGCACGACGAACTTTGGCAACGGTTCATACTCGGGGAGAACACTTCTTGATAATTTAGTGAGAGATCATCTTATAATGCTACCGTCAATCAAAGCAAGATAAGATGCATAAAAGGATAAACATCACATGCAAATCAATATAAGTGATATGATATGGTCATCATCATCTTGTGCTTCGTGATCTTCATCTCCGGAGCACCACCATGATCACCATCGCCACCGCGCGACACCTTGATCTCCATCGTAGCATCGTTGTCGTCTCGCCAAACTTATGCTTCTACGACTATCGCTACCGCTTAGTGATAAAGTAAAGCATTACGAGCGATTGCATTGCATACAATAAAGCGACAACCATATGGCTCCCGCCGATTGCCGATAACTTCGGTTACAAAACATGATCATCTCATACAATAAAATATAGCATCACGTCTTGACCATATCACATCACAACATGCCCTGCAAAAACAAGTTAGATGTCCTCTACTTTGTTGTTGCAAATTTTACGTGG
This sequence comes from Aegilops speltoides, assembly GCA_021437245.1. Lineage (NCBI taxonomy): Eukaryota > Viridiplantae > Streptophyta > Magnoliopsida > Poales > Poaceae > Aegilops > Aegilops speltoides. The sequence continues at coordinate 323,740,260 of CM038145.1, forward strand.
CTGCTACGGGCTTTAAGCAAGAACCAGTCTCACCTACGCATCAAAACCACAACAATACTTCGTCAAATAGACTCCGTTTTAACCTTCTCAAGGACCGGGCGTAGCCACACTCGGTTCAACTAAAGTGAGAGAGACAGGCACCCACCAGTCACCTTTAAGCAACGAGTGCTCGCAGCGGTGAAACCAGTCTCGCGTAAGCGTCTGGCGTAATGTCGGTCAGGGCCGCTTCATCTCACAATACCGCTGAACCAAAGTATGACATGCTGGTAGGTAGTATGACTTGTATCGCCCACAACTCACTTGTGTTCTACTCGTGCAAAACATCAAACCATAAAAACCTGGCTCGATACCATTTGTTGGGGAACGAGTAATTTCAAAAATTTCCTCGCACACGCAAGATCATGGTGATGAATAGCAACGAGAGGGGAGAGTGTTGTCTACGCACCCTCGTGAGACCTGAAGCGAAGCGATCACAACGTAGAGGAAGTAGTCGACGTTCTCCTCGCGATCCGACCGATCCCGGCGCCACATACTCGGCGCCCGAGTTCTTGACACACGTACAGCTCGATGACGTCCCTCGTACTCGATCCAGCCGAGTGTCGAGGGAGAGTTCCGTCGGACGACGGCGTGGTGGCGATCTTGATGTTTCACGGCGCAGGGCTTCGCTTAAGCTTCGCGACGGTATGACCGAGGTGGAATATGGTGGAGGGGGCACCGCACACGGCTAAGGAACGATCCGTAGATCTAACTTGTGTGTCCTAGGGTGCCCCCTGCCCCGTATATAAAGGAGGGAGGGGGAGGCCGGCCGCCTAGAGAGGCGGCCGAGGAGTCCTACTCCTACCGGGAGTAGGACTCCCCCTTCCTAGTTGGATTAGGTTTGGGGGAGGGGAAGAGGAGAGGGGCGCCCCTCCTTGTCCTATTCGGACTGGGGGAGAGGGCGCGGCCACCCCCGGCCGCCCCTCCTCTTCTCCCTCGAGGCCCACCGAGGCCCATTTACCTCCCGGGGTTCCGTAACCTCCGGTACTCCGTAAATTCTGTTTTACCGGAACCATTCCAAACTCCAAACATAGGCTTCCAATATATCAATCTTTATGTATCGACCATTTCGAGACTCCTCGTCATGTCCGTGATCACATCCGGACTCGAACTTCTTCGGTACATCAAAATACATAAACTCATAATAACCGCCATCGAAACCTTAAGCGTGCGGACCCTACGGTTCGAGAACAATGTAGACATGACCTAGAACTATTCATGGTCAATAACCAACAGCGGGACCTGGATGCCCATATTGGTTCCTACATATTCTACGAAGATCTTTATCGGTCGACCGCATAACAACATCGTTGTTCCTTTGTCATCGGTATGTTACTTGCCCGAGATTCGATCGTCGGTATCCAATACCTAGTTCAATCTCGTTACGGCAAGTCTCTTTACTCGTTCGTAATACATCATCTCACAACTAACTCATTAGTTGTAGTGCTTGCAAGGCTTCATGATGTGCATTACCGAGAGGGCCCAGAGATACCTCTCCGACAATCGGAGTGACAAAACCTAATCTCGAAATACGCCAACCCAACATCGCCTTTGGAGACACCTGTAGTACTCCTTTATAATCACCCGATTCGTTGTGACGTTTGGTAGCACCAAAGTGTTCCTCCGTAAACGGAGTTGCATAATCTCATAGTTACAGAACATGTATAAGTTATGGATGAAAGCAGTAGCAACATACTAAACGATCGTGTGCTAAGCTAAGGAATGGGTCATGTCAATCGATCATTCTACTAATGATGTGACCTTGTTAATCAAATAACAACTCTTTGTTCATGGTTAGGAAACATAACCATCTTTGATTAACAAGCTAGTCTAGTAGAGGCATACTAGTGACATATTGTTTTGTCTATGCATTCACACATGTATCATGTTTCCGGTTAATACAATTCTAGCATGAATGATAAACATTTATCATGAAATAAGGAAATAAATAATAACTTTATTATTGCCTCTAGGGCATATTTCCTTCACAAATAACTATGGACCTGAAGGTGTGTGGTAAACTACTCAAAACTCATCGGAGAGGCCTTGGAGATGATGTAGAGGCCCTCCATGATCGATTCCCCCTCCAACGGAGCGCCGGCGAAGGCTCCAAGATGGGATCTCACGGATACAGAAGGTTACGACGGTGGAATTAGGTTTTCGTTGGCTCCCCTGATGTTTTCGGGGTACATGGGTATGTATAGGAGGAAGAAGTAGGTCGGTGGACGCCCGAGGGGCCCATGAGATAGGGGGGCGCGCCCAGTAGGGGGGGGGCCCTCCACCCTCGTGGCCGCCTCGGTGGTTGCTTGACTTCTACTCCAAGTCCTTTGGATCACGTTCGTTCCAAAAATCACGCTCCCCAAGGTTTCATTTCGTTTGGAGTCCATTTGATATTCCTTTTCTTCGAAACACTAGAATAGGCAAAAAAACAGCAATACGGGCTGGGCCTCCGGTTAGTAGGTTAGTCCCAAAAATGCTATAAATGTGTAAAGTAAAGCCCATATACATCCAAAACGGGTAATATAGTAGCATGGAACAATAAAAAATTATTGATATGTTGGAGACGTATCAAGCATCCCCAAGCTTAATTCCTGCTCGTCATCGAGTAGGTAAATGATAAAAACAGAATTTTTGATGTGGAATGCTACCTAGCATAATTCTTAATGTAATTTTCTTTATTGTGGCATGAATGTTCAGATCCAGATGATTCAAAATAAAAGTTAATATTGACATAAGAAATAATAATACTTCAAGCATACTAATCAAGCAATCATGTCTTCTCAAAATAGCATGGCTAAAGAAAGTTTCCCTACAAAATCATATAGCTTGGCTGTTGCTCTATCTTCATCACACAAAGTATTTAATCATGCACTACCCCGATGACAAGCCAAGCAATTGTTTCATACTTTAGTAATCTCAAGCTTTTTCAACTTTCACGCAATACATGAGCGTGAGCCATGGACACACTATATGTGGAATAGAATGGTGGTTGTGGAGAAGACAAAAAAGGAGGAAGATAGTCTGACATCAACTAGGCGTATTAACGGGCTATGGAGATGCCCATTAATAGATATCAATGTAAGTGAGTAGGGATTGCCATGCAACGGTTGCACTAAAGCTATAAATGTATGAAAGCACAACAAAAGAAACTAAGTGGGTGTGCATCCAACTCGCTTGCTCATGAAGACCTAGGGCATTTTGAGCAAGCCCATCATTGGAATATACAAGCCAAGTTCTATAATGAAAATTCCCACTAGTATATGAAAGTGACAACATAGGAGACTCTCTATCATGAAGATCATGGGGCTACTTTGAAGCACAAGTGTGGTAAAAAGGATAGTAGCATTGTCCCTTCTCTCTTTTTCTCTCATTTTTTTGTTTGGCCTTTCTCTTTTTTTATTTGGCCTTTCTCTCTTTTTTTTAAAGTCCGAAGTCTCATCCCGACTTGTGGGGGAATCATAGTCTCCATCATCCTTTCCTCACTAGGACAATGCTCTAATAATGAAGATCATCACACTTTTATTTACTTACAACTCAGGATTACAACTCAATACTTAGAACAAGATATGACTCTATATGAATGCCTCTGGCGGTGTAACGGGATATGCAATGAATCAAGAGTGACATGTATGAAAATTATGAAGGTGGCCTTGCCACAAATACGATGTCAACTACATGATCATGCAAAGAGCAATATGACAATGATGATGAGTGTCATATAAACGGAACGGTGGAAAGTTGCATGACAATGTATCTCGGAATGGCTATGGAAATGCCATAATAGGTAGGTATGGTGGCTGTTTTCAGGAAGGTATATGGTGGGTGTATGGTACAGGCGAAAGTTGCGCGGCACAAGAGAGGCTAGCAATGGTGGAAGGGTGATAGTGCGTATAATCCATGGACTCAACATTAGTCATAAAGAACTCATGTACTCATTGCAAAAATCTACAAGTCATCAAAAACAAAGTACTACGGGCATGCTCCTAGGGGGATAGATTGGTAGGAAAAGACCATCGCTCGTCCCCGACCGCCACTCATAAGGAAGACAATCAATAAATAAAATTGTGCTCCAACTTCATCACAAAGCGGTTCACCATACGTGCATGCTACGGGAATCACAAACTTCAACACAAGCATTCTTTAAATTCATGATCACCCAACTAGCATGACTCTAATATCACCACTTCTATATATCAAAACAATTATTAAGCATCAAATTGATCATAGCATCCAATTCACTTTCTATGATAGTTTTTATTATACCCAACTTGGATGCCCATCACTCTAGGACCAATTTTATAACCATAGCAAATACCATGCTATTCTAATAGAATCTCAAAATAATATAAGTTAAGCATGAGAGATCAACAATTTCTTCAAAATTAAGCCACTGCCGTGCTCTAAAAGATATAAGTGAAGCACTAGAGCAAAAACTATGAAGCTCAAAAGATATAAGTGAAGCACACAGAGTATTCTAATAAATTTCAATCGAGTGGGATTCTTCCCAAAAGGTGTGTACAACAAGGATGATTTTGGTAAACTAAAAAGCAAAGACTAATATCATACAAGACGCTCCAAGCAAAACACATATCATGTGGCGAATAAAAATATAGCTCCAAGTAAAGTTACCAATGAACGAAGACGAAAGAGGGGATGCCTTCTGGGTCAGCCCCAAGCTTAGGCTTTTGGCTATTCTTGAATATCTTGGGGTGCCATGGGCATCCCCAAGCTTAGGCTCTTGCCACTCCTTATTCCATAATCCATCAAATCTTTACCCAAAACTTGAAAACTTCACAACACAAAACTCAACAGGAAATCTCATAAGCTCCGTTATTGAAAGAAAGCAAAACCATCACATAAGGTACAGAAAATGAACTCATTATTTATTTATATTGGTGTTAAACCTACTTTATTCCAAGTTATCTATGGTTCATACCCTTACATACTAGCCATAGATGCATCAAAATAAGCAAACAACACACGAAAAACAGAATCTGTCAAAAAAAAAACAGTCTGTAGCAATCTGTAACTCTCTAATACTTCTGGAACTCTAAAAATCCTGCAAAAATAGGAAGTCCTGGTAAATTTGTCTATTGATCTAAAGAAACAAGAATCAACGCAAAATAATGTTTGTGTGAATTACTAAAATTATTTTCGTGCGTGCAAAGTTTCTGTTTTTCAGCAGAATCAAATTAACTATCACCATAGGTTATCGTATAGGTTCTACTTGGCACAAACACTAAATAAAACATAAAAACACATCTAAACAGAAGGTAGATGCAAAATTTATTACTAAACAGAAGCAAAAACAAAAAACACAAAATAAATTGGGTTGCCTCCCAACTACCGCTATCGTTTAACGCCCCTAGCTAGGCATAAAAGCGAGGATAGATCTAAGTAGTGCCATCTTTGGCACTCAATTCATAAGTAGCTCACATGATAGATTCATAAGGTAATTTGACTTTATTTCTTGGAAAGTGCTCCATGCCTTTCCTTAATGGAAATTGGAATCTAATATTCCCTTCCTTCATATCAATAACCGCACCAATCGTTCTAAGGAAAGGTCTACCAAGAATAATAGGACAAGAAAGATTGCAATCTATATCAAGAATGATAAAATCTACGGGCACCAAATTCCTATTTGAAAAAATAAGAACATCATTGATCCTTCCCATTGTCTTTTTAATTGTGGAATCCGCAAGGTGCAAATTTAAAGAGCAATCATCAAGATCATGGAAACCTAGAATATCACATAAAGTTTTCGGAATCGTGGAAACACTAGCACCCAAATCACATAAAGCATAACAATCATGATCTTTAATTTTAATCTTTATAGTAGGTTCCCACTCATCATAAAGTTTTCTAGGTATAAAAACTTCCAAATTAAGTTTTTCATCATAAGATTGCATCAAGGCATCAACAATATGTTTGGTAAAAGCTTTATTTTGACTATAAGCATGAGGAGAATTCACAATAGATTGCAAGAAGGAAATACAACCTTCTAAAGAACAATTATCATAATTAGATTCCTTGAAATCCAAGATAGTGGGTTCAATGCTATTTAAAGTCTTGACCTCTCCAATCCCACTTTTACCAAATTTAGCATCAAGATCTAAGAACTCCGAATCATTGGGACGCCTTTTAACTAAAGTTGACTCATCTCCAGTCCCATCATTATTAAGATTCATATTGCAAAACAAAGATCTAATAGGGGACACATCAATAACTTTAAGATCTTCATCATTATTTTCATGGAAACTAGAAGAACAAGCTTTTACAAAGCAACCTTTCTTAGCACGCAATCTAGCAGTTCTTTCTTTGCACTCATCAATGGAAATTCTCATAGCTTTGAGAGACTCATTGATATCATGCTTAGGAGGAGTAGATCTAAGTTCCAAAGAATCAACATCAAGTGAAAGTCTATCAACGTTCCTAGCCAAATCATCAACTTTAAGCAATTTTTCTTCAAGCAAAGAATTAAAATTCTTTTGAGAGATCATTAATTCTTTCACACTATTCTCAAAATCAGAGGGCATCTTATTAAAATTACCATGAGAATTATTGTAGGAATTTCTATAATTATTACAGGAATTACTAGGGAACGGTCTAGGATTAAAGTTTCCTCTATAAGCATTGTTACCAAAATTATTCCTACCAACAAAATTCACATCCATAGATTCATTATTATTATCAATCAAAGTAGATAAAGGCATATCACTGGGATCAATAGAAGCACTCTTAGTAGCAAACAATTTCATAAGTTCATCCATCTTTCCAATCAAAACATTAATTTCTTCTATAGCATGCACTTTTTTACTAGTTGATCTTTTGGTGTGCCATTGAGAATAATTGGCCATAATATTATCAAGGAGTTTGGTAGCTTCTCCTAAGGTGATTTCCATAAACGTTCCTCCCGCGACCGAATCTAAAAGATTTCTAGAAACGAAATTCAAGCCAGCATAAAAATTTTGTATGATCATCCATAAATTCAAACCACGAGTAGGGTAATTGTGAACCATCAATTTCATTCTTTCCCAAGATTGGGCAACATGCTCATGATCAAGTTGTTTAAAATTCATAATATCGTTCCTAAGAGAGATGATCTTAGCGGGAGGAAAATACTTAGAGATAAAAGTATCTTTGCACTTATTCCACGAATCAATACTATAAATAGGCAAAGACGAAAACCAAACTTTAGCACGATCTCTAAGTGAAAACAGAAATAACTTTAATTTAACAATATCATTATCCGTATCTTTCTTCTTTTGCATCTCACACAAATCAACAAAGTTGTTTAGATGGGTAGCGGCATCTTCACTAGGAAGGCCGGAGAATTGATATTTCATAACAAGATTTAGCAAAGCAGCATTGATTTCACAAGACTCAACATCATTAAGAGGAGCAATCGCAGTACTAAGGAAATCATCATTATTGGTATTGGAAAAGCCACACAATTTGGTATTATCTTGCGCCATCGCGACAAGTAATCCAACAAACAAGCAAACAAAAAGGCAAGTGAAAGAGAGGAGAGGAGATTGCGAAAGAGAGGGCGAATAAAACGGCAGGGTGAAGTGGGGGTGGGGAAAACGAGAGGCAAATGGCAAATAATGTAAGTGAGAGGGAGATGAGTTTGTGATGGGTACTTGGTATGTCTTGACTTGAGCAAAGACCTCCCGACAACGGTGCGTAAATCCTTCTTGCTACGCCTTGAGCTTGCGTGAGGTTTTCCTTGAAGAGGAAAGGGTGATGTAGCAATAGTAGCGTAAGTATTTCCCTCAGTTTTTGAGAACCAAGGTATCAATCCAGTAGGAGGCTCCTCAAAAGTCCCACGCACCTACACAAACAAACAAGAACTCACAACCAACGCAATAAAGGGGTTGTCAATCCCTTCAAGGCCACTTGCGAAAGTGAGATCTGATAGAGATAGTATGATAAGATAAATATATTGGTATCTTATGATATATATTGGAAAAGTAAACATGCAAATAAAAGTAGATTGAAAGCTTAAGAGATAGACCCGGGGGCCATAGGTTTCACTAGTGGCTTCTCTCAAGATAGCATAAGTATTACGGTGGGTGAACAAATTACTGTTGAGCAATTGATAGAAAAGCGAATAATTATGAGATTATCTAGGAATGATCATGTATATAGGCATCATGTCCATGACAAGTAGACCAACTCCTGCATGCATCTACTACTATTACTCCACACATCGACCGCTATCCAGCATGCATCTAGAGTATTAAGTTCATAAAGAACAGAGTAACGCATTAAGAAATATGACATGATGTACACTACAAAAAAAGACACATCCATGACATTTTGGGCCGAACGAATTTTTTTCTGTCATACATATGACACTTCTATGACGATAATTGTGACAAAACCCGGTATCATCATAGATGTGGTGGGCTCCTACTTCTATGACAAAAAATCATGACAGAAAATGGGCTTTTCATCTAGGGCGGGCCGGAGACGCAGCTGCATGACATTCTTTGGGACGTCCATGACGGAAAAAACCGTGGTAGAAGCGAGGGGGAGGAAAATTTCGGGGAGTTCCCGGTTACGGTGGGAGGTCGGGGGCCGAGAGATGCGCGTTTCTCTTATATAGGTGCGAGGCGTTGGCTCTAATCAACCCGAAGCGAGGCGTTGGGCTCTAATCAACCCGGCGATTGCCTTGCGAGCTACGCGTTCTTCAACTCGAAGCGATCGATCGATGGTGTTAATCGAACCCGATGGAGCGATTCGCCGCTATTGCTGCTAATCAAGCCGATCGATTGGATGAATAGTGAGCGTTGGGGGGGGTTGGATGAACAATGAGAGGTGGCGTTGCCTCTGGATGAACAGGAACCCGTGGTGTGGAGGGCTGGATGAACAGTAGACCGTGGAGGGGTGGCCGTGGAGGGGTGGATGAGCAGGACCCCGTGGTGTGGAGGGCTGGATGAACAGTAGACGATGGAGGGGTGGTTAAACAGTAGCCGGTGGAGTAGCGCGCGGTGGAGGCTGGATGAACAGGAGCCCGTGGAGGTTGGAGGAGGTCGACGGTAGCCCGTGGAGGCTGGAGGAGGTCGACGGTGGAGATGAATAGTATCCCGTGGAGTCCTGTTTTGCGGTACGCCACACCGCTCCCGATGAACAGGACCCCCGTTCCGACCGTAGCACTCCAACACAAGTCCGTTTAAATCCCGCTTTTGCGATCGCCACACCCTCCCGATCAACAGACCCCGTTTATTGTAGGAGGTCCGTTTCCTCCGTTTTGCGATATGCCACACCCCTCCCGATCAACAGGACCCCCGTTTCGACCATAGGTGGTCTGTTTCCTCCGTTTTGTGGTACGCCACACCCCTTCCGATCAACAGGACCCCGTTCCGAACGTAGGAGGTCCATTTCCTCCATTGTGCAGTACGCCAGGCCTCGTTTCCATCGCCTATTCCGTCCAAGCCGGTTGGCTCCCATACGTTCCGTTGCCTCCCGATGAACACAACGCCTTCCGTTGCCTCCCCATGGACATGACGCATTCCGTTTCCGCCCCATGAACACGACGACGAGGCTGTTTCTCCGTTCCGACCCAGCCATGTACACAAGCCCTGGCCGTACGTATGCGCAAGTAGGCGTTCGAGACCCCGCCCGTATGTATGTATGTGGCCGTATTTTCTTTCTTGCACCCTGGCTGCTGTACGTACGTGTACATGCTACGTGCGCACCTCTACTATGACACGTACGCGCCTCTACTACGACACGTGCGCGCCTCTACATCGACCAGTATATATGTACGTACACGTTCGCGACCAGAATGACAACACTACGTATGCTTCAACCAGGTGGGTCCCGACTGTCAGGCAGTTCTTTGCGTGCGAAAATGTAGCTGGTGGGTCCCAGCAGTCAGAGGGGCGAATCGTTTTTTTTTGCCCGGACGCACTTCCTTTGCGTGCGAAGATATAGCTGGTGGGTCCCAGCAGTCAGGGGGTGAATCGTTTTTTTGCCTGGATGCACTTCCTTGCGTGCGAAGATGTAGCTGGTGGGTCCCAGCAGTCAGGGGGGTGAATCGTTGTTTTTTTTGCCCGGACGCACTTCCTTGCATGCGAAGACGTAGCTGGTGGGTCCCAGCAGTCAGGGGAAACTTTTTTTTCGCAAAATACGGTGGCCCGTCCGGTGGGTCCCCGCTATCAGGTGGAGGAATCATTATTTTCCGCTTAATAAGGAGGCACTTCCTTCTTGGCGCCAGGACCCAAATATCGGCCTCTCCACGTCATATCCACGTCCGATGGAAGTCGTTCCTTGACCACGTTGACCACGCCGCGACGAGAGCACCACGGCGGTGGACGACGGTGAGGCCTGGGAAGGGGACGACTTAGAGCCGGGGAAGACGCAGCAGTGGATGCCCACGCGAAGAGGAGTACAAGCGTTCGCTGGTTCGGCTGCGGTGTGAGGCTGTAGTCGCCGCAGAATAACAGGGGGTGTGGGTGAGTATAGGGATGGCTTGGCTAGCGGTGGGAGTAGTAGGGGGCGATGAGGCATCCGCCGCATCGCAGCCGGCCACGGGAGGCAGGAGCACGAGGCACGACCGGCGCTGGTTTGGGCGGCTGGAGCAAGAAGACCAGAGGTTGAAGAAGCACTACGGCTGTTGGATGGACATCGTACTGTCACTGGAGCTAGAATCGTGCATATTATTGACTAAGTTGACAAAGCCCTCCGTCCCCGTCAACTTAGTAGGCCCACAAGTCAGCCTGCCACTATATTGGGTCCTAGCTAACAGGCGGAGTATTCATTTTTTGTGCGTAATAAGGAGGCACTTCCTTGCGTGCGAAGATATAGCTGGTGGGTCTGAGCTGTTAGCGACGGTAACGTTTTTTTCGCGAAATACAGAGGCCCTTTCGGTGGGTCCCTGATGTCAGGTGGAGGAATCATTATTTTGCGTGTAATAAGGAGGCATTTCCTTGCGTGCCGCCGTGGACCCAGATGTCGGCCTCTTCACGTACAGTCCACTTCAGATGCATGTCGGTCATTGACCATGTTGACCGGGCCGTGCCGAGAGCACCAGGGCGGTGGACGACGGCGAGGCCTAGGAAAGGAATGACACAGAGGCAGGGAAGACTCGGCAGTTGTTTCCCACGCGGAGGGGAGTACGACTGTACGAGGGTTTACTGGTTCGTTTGCCGTCGCCGGAGAATAACAGCAGGTGTGGGTGAGTAGAGGGATTGCTAGGCCAGCGATGGGAGTACGATGGGGCGGTGAGGCCTGCGCAGCAGCAGAGCCGGCCACGGGGAGGAGGGAGCAGGCAGTCCCGCCATCGCTTGTTTGAGCGGTTGGAGCAGGAAGAGCACAGATTGAAGAAGCACGACGGCCGTTGGATGGAAATCCAACAATCCTTTGCTTGTGCATCTACCTTTTTTTTAGGAAAGCCTCAAATCTGTGGAAAACAGCATACAACCCATCTGCCATTATTTCTAATAATTTACAGCCCATTTGCTAATTCTTAAGGTTTTTTTGGAGCCCCTATTCTTTTTGTTAGCATTACAGCCCATACTGTGGCCATGGTTAAAAAATTATACGAAATTTTGCATATTTTGGTGCGGTCCGAACTGTTTTTAATCCCGAAATTTCGACTCACATTGAAACTGATTTTAAAAATAAATGTATATCAATATAAAATCCAACAAATTCTCCACGCATAAAAATTAATGTAATTTAAAATCTCGAAATGAAAAAAAGATATTTGAAACTAATTGCCAGTTTCATGTCTTTTAAAAATGTACAACCCATTTCTCATTACTGATGGGCCGTTTTCTCGGCCAGCCGAATGAAAGCTCTCCTCGTCTTGAAAGATTTGCAGCCCAACAGGCCTGACAAAGCGACTTACTTGGCAAATCACAAAAAAACTGGGCTGTGGCCGTGGACCCAGCTATCAGCCTCTCCACGTACAATACTCTTCCGATGGAAGTTGTTCCTTGACCACGTTGACCACGCTAGGCGGAGAGCACAACGGGGGTGCACGACGGCGAGGCCTAGGAACGGGATGACACGGAGCCGGGGAAGACGCGGCAGTGGAAGCTCGCGCGAAGAGGAGTACGAGGGTTCACTAGTTCGGCTGCGGTGTGAGGCTGCCGTCGCCGCAGGGCCTAGTCAGCGGTGGGAATAGTAGGGGACGGTGAGTCCTCCGCGGCAGCACAGCCGGCCACGGGAGGCAGGAGCATGAGGCACGACCGGCGCTGGTTTGGGCGGCTCGAGCAAGAAGACCAGAGGTTGAAGAAGCACTATGGCCGTTGGATGGACATCGTATGGTCACTGGAGCTAGAATCGTTCATATTGACTAAGTTGATAAAGTCCTTCATCCCCGTCAACTTAGTAGGCCCACAAGTCGGCCTCCCACCAAGGTGGGTCCCAGCTAGCAGGGGGTATTCATTTTTTTGTGCGTAATAAGGAGGCACTTCCAGTTGGTCCGAGCTGACAGCGGGGACATTTTTTGCGAAATACGGTGGCCCGTCAGGTGGGTCCCAGTAGTCAGGGGGCAAATGTTTTTTTCGCAAAATACGGTGGCCCGTCCAGTGGGTCCCTGCTGTCAGTTGGAGGAATCATTATTTTCCACGTAATAAGGAGGCACTTACTTGCTGCGGCCGTGGACCCAGTTGAGACTCTCCATGTACAGTATACTTTCGATGGAAGTCGTTCCTTGACCACGTTGACCTCGCCGCGTTCCATTGCATGCATGCGTCCATGGGCATGGTGCGCCCCTCTGTGAGCCTCTCACATACAGTCATCTTCCGATGACTCTCGGTTGTTGACCACGTGGACCACACCATGCCGAGCGCTCCCAGACTGGAACGACCCGGAGATGGGGAAGACGGGGCAGTGGAGTCGCAGATGGAGAGGAGTAGGAAACTTCACTGGTTCGGATGCGCGGTAGCACAGCCGCGGTGCCGCCCACGGGAGACAGGAGCAAGAACAAAGGTTGAAGAAGGAGCACGGCTGTTGGATTAACATCCAACGGTCCAGCTGCTAGAATCATTTGTTGATTAAGTTGACAAAGCCGCATGCGTACCGTCCTCTTAGCAGCCCACAAGTCACCACCAACTGACGGGTCCCAAATATCAACGGATGAATAATTTTTTTCGGAAAACAAGGAGGCACTTCCTTCCGTGCGAAGATACAGCCGGTGGGTCCCAGCTGTCAGGTGGAGGAAACATTTTTTTTCAGCTTAATAAGGAGGAACTTTCCTTGCATGCGACGATGGACCTCATGGGTTCCAGCCGTCAGGCTCTCCACGTATAGTCCTCTTCCGATGACTCTCGTTTGTTGACCATGCCGCACTGAACACAGTGAGGCGGTGAACGACGGCGAGGCCCCGGACGGGAATGACTCGGAGATGGGAAAACGCGGCAGTGGAGTCGCATATTGAGAGGAGGAGAAGGGTTATAACTGGTTCTGTTGCAATTCATATCAAACTCAGGTTCACAGGACACGTTCATATTCATAGCCAACATTCACTATCAACAACTCAAAAGATTCATATATACACAAGCTCAGCATATCTATGCATCGAAATGATTGATAGAACACACGACAATATTCATACATAATTCACAAAAAGATTCAGATATACACATGTTCAGTATGTTTATGCATCCAAATGATTGAGATCACAGCCAATATGATCCATGGACGAACTTTAATTACCTAGGGTACATACTGGTAAATAGTGTTCAATCAGAGGTACTTCTTGCTAAAATTAGTTCTCGTACGAGTAAACTTTCGAGTACATAAGAGGAAGCACAAACAATCTGAACTTTGCTTGTAGGTTTATCCTCAAATAGTGGCCTCGTGCCGACGGAGGTTTGAGCAACTTGGCCACTACTTTCATCCAACTAGTTTACTGGCTCATCTTGGTCCTGTATCTCGCCAAAATTCTACATTGCAAACGAGAAAGGAGGCGGTTGAGAAAATGAACCACCCAAATTTTTTGTGCAGTTCAACTGAAATGGAGCATCCTTGGCATGCAGACTGATTAAGTCCCAGATGAATATACGCGTCAACCAACATGTCTGGAATCTTTAGACTCCATGACATATAGTTCACTACCATATGTGTCGATAACCAAAAGGCACAAGTTGGGACCAAAGACTGGACTCCATTTTTCTGGGCTATGCACCAAGCAATATTTTTGCCGTTCACTCTCCTAATACTTGGAGTTTGACAATTGGTTGACGCCGGTTGATACTCGAATGAATATAGGCACTTCTTGTCAACATCGATGCTTGTCTGAGTGAACTTTGGAGTACATAGCAGCAGCATAAGTACCTGTCCATCTGATCATTTTGTGCAGTTCTATTGAAATCACCCGATGTAATGATTTGCCTCTGAGTTCAGGCTCCAAATTACTCCTTTATGAAATCGGCAAACAGTAGCACAATACCAAATTACCAATACATATGATAGGCACAATAATCAGGATAAAGACCAGTACCAACCTGTGTGAGGTAGCATATCAATTACTATTTCCTTTGACTGGAAGCCGAGGTAAGCCAAGCGATTGACAGCAAAGGAAGAAAGCAAGCGGAGATTAGCAACTGACAGGAAAGGACAGAAGCTGTCGAGGCAATGAAGCACCCAAAGTTTTTGTGCAGTTCCACCAAAATCGAGCATCCCTGTTGGCACATATATTGAGAGAGTGAGATTACTGTAATAGTGGGACTAGTTGATGAAACATACACTAACAAATAGAAGCACCCTCATTATCTTAATGGGAAAGTTAGCAACATAGTAGTCTTGCTTAAAGGGAGGTATTAGTTTATTTAATCAGTGAAAATTAGCTCAACTCAACACTCAAAGCATTGCCATTTATCATAGGTTGCAAAACTTAAAAGTGCAAAGATAAAGGAGTTTCTCATGACAGTAGCACGATACAAATAGAGATGACAACAAACTAATATGAATGAAGGCCTTAGGCCCGTACCAACCTGAGAAAAAAATCTTATTCATGTAGTCCCATAAGAGATGATAAAGCACTCACTGGAATCATACAATAGTATATATTTTTGTGCACTTGAAATGTATGGTTGAAATCACTCTTGTTTACTAGTGTTGAGATTATATCGAAAGATTGTCAAGAACTTCCAGCAGAGTTAAAGCACTGGCTGGGATACAGTTCATTGTATTGTATTGTGTAGATCCACTAAAATGTATGATTGGCACAACATGATCCCTGTTTGCACAAGTAGGATCAAGGTGAAACCTTCATTAGCTTAGCGAGAAAGGATAGGAAGACATTAGCATATTACTCAAACAGTAGCATCAAATTCATGATGGACAATACGCAAAACATTGCCTCATTGAACCAATGGCAATAAATTGACATGCAAAACAGTAGCACTGTTATGTCATGACACTAATAATATTCCTTCCCTGCTCCACCACATGATTCACCTCCATAGACAAATATTCACACTTACATGATTCAACATAGGGTCCTACTAAAGATTTGTTTAACTCCAACAGGAAAATTAGGCAGTAATAAATTAGTGGTACTTAAGTACTCCTAATTAATTAAGTGAGACAGCAGAAGTGGAAGGTCTCCCTGGAGGATCGTCTCACATGTAAGGTAGTCATTGCCGGAGCCCTTGAATAGCCTCGACTAAGGCCTCTGGCTTCAGCAAGATCGCCTTGGCACTGTTTATTCTTCTTCTTCCTCTTCATGCTCTGTTTCTCTTTCTCCTCACCAGTTGGTGAAACCAAGTACATGATTGGCCTTCTAATTCAGAATTGGTTTTGTCAGTGAGGGAGTACAAGTGTACTAGTAAAACAAACATTATTTTCTCATGGCAGTCGGAAAATAGAGATGAACACATGCATTAAATATCATTCTTACCTAAAGGAAGGATATGGCGCCAATATGGATGATGAGGATTGGAACATGGATCTCCCTTTGTGCAGTTCCACCAAAATGAACCAACTGTTCCATCTAACATTCCAGTTAAACAACTCAAAAGTCACTTCTTTTAAGAAGAGTTTTGTGCAGTGCACCAAAAGGTCACAATAGCAACCAGGTGAATTGGATATCCCTGTTTGCACAAAAAGGCACAGAGGGAACAGTCAGAGTCTCAAACAATTACAGGCAAAAACATTTGGCTAAACTTGTCAGAGTCTCAAACAATTACAGGCAAAAACAGTGGCATGGCTTCATTTTTACCAGGGGCATTATATTAAGAACAACTAAGGCTGCGTTCGGTTCACCGGTTTGGTGTAGGATTTTCGTAGGAACACAATTCCTACGGTATTCTATCCCTTCCAACCGTTCGGAACACGGGAAAGGTGAATAGTGTTTCATAGGAAAGCTGGTCTGGTAGTACTGATTCCATCGGGTTAGAAACATCCACGAGCTGCTCATTTTTTGGGCGGATGCCCGAGGCAGGCACTCGTTGCCATGCCTTAGACAGGTTGCTGCGCTGTGTTTGCCAGAATAAAAAAATCAACCTATGTGTGGTACGTGAGGTGAGGACAAGTGTAGTCACTATGCAGCTGAATAAACAAATAGCATCTCATACTGCCAAGCATGCTACTCTAAAAAAACAAATATGTACATTTTGTAGTCCATCCGAACACATTCTCTTGAGAGTTTCCTCCAGTTCGCTGTTCCATAGTTTTATACCTACATTCCTTTTCTATTCCTCTATTTTCATCAAGACCTATGTTTTCTCGCCCTTTATTCCGGCCGAGCCTAAATATTTGGTGTAAGGGCATGGGGCAAGGGTGCACTGCAATCAAACACCATGTACGTAAATAGGGGCATAAAGTGGTGATTCATAGTTTGTTGCCCCGAGAAACAAACATCCAAGAAACATATCTGGGTTGGTTGCATTTTTGTTCACTCTAGCCGCCTACTCCTATGTGTGGATAGCAAATCTAGTCTGGTCATACCACTTTGTGTCAGCGTTACCCCTATATTTCCTTTTCACCAAGAGACCGGTTGGATGACCATCAGTACTACTTTCATCCCTTTCCTTCCTGTTTGTACCAAGTTTGATGTACATACTAAATTCCCCCACCCCCACTTTATTTCAATGACAAGTATTTTCGGACGGAGGGAGTACAAGATTCGACTCCTTGAAGTAGCTTTACCTCTAACAATAGAAGAAAAAAAATAGGTGACATTGGACCATCCGATCGAGGGGGACTGAGAGGTAGAAAATGATGCACATGCAGCGACGTAGCGAGCTTGGGAAGTAGAGCTAAGGCGGTTTCAAACAAAGATATACCTGAAGGTCGTCGGGACGTGGATAGGTGGGCGGTGGGAGGCCGGATCCGCCCACAGGCAACGATGAAGGGATCGGAGGACCTCCCGTGCCGGTGCTCGGCCAGAGATAACAGTGCGGCCAGTAGTGGGTCTCCTCCCTCGCTATCGACGACGGCCTAAACGCTGCCCCTCCTCCCCTTCACCGGCGGAGGGGTATACGTCCGGATCTGTAACCAGCGGTGAGGATAGAAAGCCAGTGTTTTTTGAAGGAAGAAAGACAGGGTTACTACCCCTATCTTGTTTAGATCTGGAGAGGATGAGAGTGTGTGAATAGAGTAGCCCTAGCAAGCAAGCGCGGAGGCTCCGGCCTATATATAAGTAGTGGGGTAGTTTTCCTTTTTCACTCCATCAAAACAATCGTTTAAAATTGTGTACTACTACATGCCAGGTCGCGGTTTGTTTTAGTTGTTGATTGTTTTTTGAGATAGCTACCCGCTTGTTCCAAGTGGTGTTACGGTGTGCCAGGTCACACTTTGTATCGTTCAAGTCCGGTAGTACTACAAGTCCCTCCATTAAATGAACAACCACCCCCTCGTAAAAATTGTAAACAAGCCCGCGGCTAAAATTAGCGGAAACGTGGGTTGCCCCAACATGCATTATTTTTTATATTTTCTACTCCCTCCGTTCCTAAATATAAGTCTTTTTTATTAGCCACACATAAGACAAGAATTTTTTTATTAGGAGTGAACCCCCACATGTCATAGACACAAAAATTGTGGCAAGAGTCCCTTAGGCAAGCCAAAGTGCGTCTAACAATTTGAGCAACTCAGGTTAGGCAAGTGTGGCAAGTGTGGGAAAAATAATGTGGCAACATAAGACAAACATGGTCACAATCCAAACAGCCCCGTGATTTTTTGTGACATGCATGAAAATTTGGTTGTTAAATTTATATTCAAAATTTGGCAAGGTGCATCAAATCAACGCATGCAAGTATCAATAGGAAAGTCACGGCATGCATGCATGCGTTGTACTCCCTCCGTTTCCAAATATAAGCCTTTTTAGAGATTGCAACAAGCGAATACTCCCTCTGTTCCTAAATGTAAGTCTTTTTAGGGATTCCACTACAAATAACATACGGATGTATATAGACATATTTTAGAGTGTAGATTCACTCATTTTGTTTCGTATGTAGTTCATAGTGAAATCTCTAAAAAGACTTGTGTTTTGGAACGGAGGGAGTACACACGAAGCAGAATATGTCTACTCCTACATACGAAGTAGCCCATTTGAAATGTCTAAAAAGACTTTTATCGAATGCAGTGCTTTGATGTGTCACGTCAACTCGTAAAAGACCGAGAAATTTGATTACTACGACACCCTCTCCCCTGCGGACTGAGCTCCGGTGCCTTAACTGCACCTGCCTTTGGTTGCATGACAGGTGGGCCAACCACTTGTTGGGCCCACCTGTCATGGATGCAAAGGCAGGAGCAGTAAGTAGAAGCTTTCGCTACACGCTATCCCTCCCGCACGAGGTGGATGGACATGCAGCGATGGATTCGACATCTTGTAAAGTAGGAGTAACATCATTGTTCGTCTTCTCAAGAGGCGAAGAGCCAAGTGCAAACCGAATGTGGCGATTCTGAACGCCGCGTGGTGCGGTTCCTTGGAGTACTAGCCAGGCTCTTGCATGAGACAAAATTGCTATTGTTTAACAATTAAACTCCATTATCCATTGGTTGATACTCATTCTGCATAGGTCCACACACTTAGCACCATTTCCTCCTGGGGTCACCAATATTTATTTGCTAATTAATAGCATTCCATTCAATGAACTAGCCATTGCAAGTCATTAAAAGCATGCACACCTCTCATCTCTTATTGGTTGATACGTATGTCAAGAAACAAGAAACAAGGTAGAAGTTAATGCACCGCGCCTAAGTGTTTTGGGACTATTTGGTTTTCGTAAGATGACTTACACACCTAGATGGAGGGAGTAGTATAGACCTGTAAACCGGAAAGGAGTATTTGCCTTTCTAGAGATTTCAACAAGTGACTAGAATTTGGCTAAAAAAACAAGTGACTAGACTACACCATGTGCAGTACCCCCTCCCTTCCGGTTTATAGGGCTCAAATCTCAAATCTCATGAACCAAGGCATTTTGTAGTTGGAGGAATGTATCTCGTACTTTACAAAACTACCCTAATTAAACTCATGCATTAATTACGTAGTTCTCTCGTTGTCCTCTCCGCCTTGGTCGCGGTGCACAATATTGAGAGAGTGCTTGGATACGTTTTAGTCTAATGACTAAAAGTAGTGGGACTAAAACTTGTTAGCCTTATCCATCCTTGGATCCAAATACTAAAGAGACTAAAATCAAGTTAATGACATTTCAAAGCATCCGGGCCCGCGTGCCATCCACCAAATAACAGCGAGGTGCTACAGTCGAGACTCACCTGTCACCCCGGTGTGGCCGTCATGACCCATCATATCACAAAACCCACACCTTTACCAGGAGTGGTAAGGTGGCCTCCAAGTTGGACTGGACGAAGCAACCATCATTTCATTGGAACGCTCGTTCAAGCCCTTTCTTCCCTTTCTTGAAGAAAAGCTCACTCCAGGCTACTCACTTCTGCCATTTTTCTTCTCTACTGACGAAGGAAAGGTGGGCGAATCAGTTATGCTACTATATTTTCATTCCAATAATCTTCTTTTTGCGAAGCACTGACTGATTCTCACATCCTATTCTTTTCCCGTTTTCATTGCGATTGTGGTTTCCTTTCGATTGCTTTTTGTTTGTCAGTTCATTGATGGATCCTGGAGCACTAGGCAAAGAGTTGCCAGCGGACAACCTACTAGAGACAGCGATCTCCAGGAAGCGAGCACCGACCAACGAGTTGACCATGTTGGCGGGCCAACCCATGGTGATGAAGAACTCCAAGAAACAAGCACTGGCCAAAGAGTTGAGGACGTTGGCGGACGAACTCCTCAAAGAAAGTTGGAAGAACAGCAAGGGCCCCACCGTGCCTACCCCAGGAGCTCTGATTGCCACCTATGTGAGGCTCAAGACCGAGTTTGAGGAGATAGTTGCCGTTGAGAAGCAGTATTCCCCTGGCAAGGTGTTGGCCTCCATCGAGGACGAGGAGATGCCCCCCGGAGGGATGAGATCCCCCGGTGAGCTGCACAAGGTAAAAAACAATGGCTTATTACCATAGTTGTGGTTTTTGATTATTTGCAATGTGCTTGCTTTTTGATTATTTGCAATGTGCTTGCTAATATGTTATTGTTGTGTAGGTGCCGGTGGTTGTCCTTGATGATTCCGATGTCGTGGCCCGTCCTATTGGCATCACCCCAGAGATCGATTCCGATGCTGCTGTCCATCCCGTGGACATCGCCCCAGAGATCGATTCCGATGTCGCGGTCAGCCCTGTGGACATCGCCCCAGAAATCGATTCCAATGCCGCTGTCCGTGCTGTGGTCATTGCTCTAGAGATCGATGACAAGAAATAGTTGGTCGCACTAATCCTTCAGGGTAGTTTGCATTGCCCTGTGTTTAATTACCAGAACGATGCATGTTATCAAACCATCTTAGGGCTAGTGCACTGTCTTGTGTGGGCGGATCTTGCTACTTTTGTTTGATAGTGAATCATGCGATGAATCATGCAAACCCTCTCCGAGTTATGGAAACAGATGTATCCTCACCAGCTTTTGATGTAATATATGGCATGCTTAGATGTAAGTTTGAACTGTTTATCATATCAGCAGGGCTTGTTTGATGATTCTTGGTGTTAGTAGGCTAGCTACTGTGCGAGCTATAGTACTTGCAAAACACTCACCAAAGAGAAACGTTAGGGCTGATGAGCTCGTAGTACGCTTATACTTATCCCTCGTTGATCGACCAATAGCCCTAGCTCCTAAAATTGCAGGCTTAGCGATCGATCAAACAATAGTCGACATACATTCAGGCCTCATTTGGTTCATAGGGTAGGAAAATCGTAGCAAAAGTACAGAGAACGTGCAACACAAAATCATAGTAGTGCAGAGACGTACTCCCTCCGTTCCAAAATAGATGACCTAGGCGGGCTAGTTTGGCCTAGTTTGTATCAGTGATATGACGTGGTACAGTGCCGTCCAGTCTTCGCTTGTGGTAGCAGTATTGCGGGTACAGTAAGTTTTCTTGAAGAAGCGGAATTCAACAAAGTCATGATGGTTCCTTTGTCCGAACAACTTATAGTGGGAAAGGTTGGGCCTGCGATATGACCGAGGTAGACCAAGATAATTTTGTGCATGGCAGGTGGACCAGGATGGTCGACGTCCCACATGTCGGCAAATGAAAGTATTCTTTCTGGTATAGAGGATGAGCAACGAGTATTCATTGTTTATTTTTGATGGAAGCTATTGTCTCCACTGTTACTCCTTGACTTTGTCAATGCCTCTCTCTCCTCCACATAAGCGGGGACTACTTGCTGTGCATGCAGCGGCAGTGGTGTCTTGAGGGGCAGGCGGTGAGAGCGGGCTCCGGAAGCGGTCCGGACTCGAGCATGGCCCACCTCACATTATCACCATATATCTCTTGGAGTCCGTGCGCGGCGGGCGGGCGATCTCTTCTCCTCCCCATTTCTCTCTTCTCGGCCGACGCCTTGCGAGCGATTAGATTTCGCTATCGACGGTTTATTCAATTACGGTCCCACATGTCGCTGAAATTGCAAGACAACGCGTGTCCCCTCGGTGAGCGGCATGCGAGCCGGACTATCGGGTTGCGACGCGTCGAGTCGTAAGTGTGCCGCTTTTCCTTTAGAACTTGCGGCGTAACATTTTCGCGATCGATCGATAGAAATCCGAACAAAATGACGAGGGCGGTGCTTTCCGCCGTTAGGCGGGCTAGTTCGAGTGATATGACGTGCTACTGATGCCGCCCACATGCTCCATTTTTATGTAAGCAAGAGTTTACACTCGTATGCGGGGGGAGTGCGAAACACCGCGGATCTGATTTTGATCGAGGGATAATTGTTCCCTGCCAAATAATGGAGGATTGTTAGCGATTATGGCATGATAGTTAGGGCATCTCCAGCGCTGGCCCACAAATTTACACCGGCATCTATCCGAGGACACTGATGGATACCATCCAATGCTGCCCGCATGCCTTTCGACAAATATATGAACTAACCGGACGAAATTTGTGCAAACAAAGCAAATTTCAAATTAACCGGATGAAATTCATTACATTTCGAAAACTTTTCCTACAAACTGGACGAAATTCATTACATATTTCGCACAAACCGTACTAAACCTACTGTAAACCTAATCTAAACGATCGCTGGCGCCCGACAACCATGTTCGGCCATGAACCGGAGAAAGCCGGCCATTGCCTTTCTCTCCTCCTCATCCGCCTCGATAACCTCCTCCTCCGGCCGGAGCACAAGGTTGTGAAGATTTCTGCCTGCACTTCGCCGTCAAGCGGCTAATCGGCCGCCGATGTTTACCCCACCAAGCTTGGCGTCGACTGAGTGGAGTAGCGGTGGCCTTCTCGGGACCAGAGCGGCAGCGACCTACTGTGTACTACTCTTCCTCGCTGCCGGTTGCGCCCGCACCCGCGTGCCGACTTCGTGGTCGTGGTGGCGGAGGGCGGCCCGGGGGGTGCCGGCGATCTCCTTCGTTTGCTCCTGTGATAGTACGTCGAAGAGAGGTTTGGAGCGCGCTCGGAGCGGAGCCACCGATGTCCCTCGTCTGCTCCTGCGACAGTACGTACAAGAGAGCTTCGGAGCGCCAGGAGGCCATGGTTGAAGTGGTGCCGACAGAAGGAAGGGACCGGAGGAGAATAAGTGTGGGTCTTTGGTTATGGCTGGGAGGTGGGGCTCAAGTTAATATAGCGGGCGAATGGCAATGAGCCGCGGTAGACGGATGGACAACTGGCACCGGAGTAGGTTCAGTGACTTAACTGCAGATGCGTTTGGGTGTCTGACATGTGGGCCCAACGGGCGTCTAGCCCGCATGTTAGTGACACACCAATTGCACCTGCAGTTAAGTCCAGTGAATGTGGCATTGACATTCTGGAGAGATGGTGACCGTTTCAGGTGCATGTGGACTGTTTGACTGGTCAAACATACAAATACGGAGCTATACGCTGAGCCAGCGACCGTATAATCACCATATCTCGTATACAATGATCAAAGTGAGCTATCAAGACAAGTTCGATGACCGCCAATGCATTTTACTCGGTAATAAATGACCAGGATTGAAGGGGAATCCTAATTTGCTTTGTCTTCTGTCCTTGAGCTCTTGACAAACCAATGCACTATACGGTTATCCGGCCACTCCACCCCAGAGCTCTCACCAAGCGTCGTTCATGCCACCGCGCCGCACACTAACCGGTAAGGCAGCAATTGCATCCCGCCGCGCCGAGTTCCTCACCACCCACGAACGCACACAAAATGGTAGGGAAGCGATGGCATCCCGCCGTGCCGAGTTCATCGCCGCTCACGACCTCACAACTATGTGGGAGGAATTTGAAGATGCCAAGGCCGAATGGGCGGTAGAGCAAGAGGCGGCCAAAGCCGCAAGAGGGGGCGGAAAAGTCAGAAAGCACTCAAGAAAAGAGAGGCCCACTGCCGCAAGAAAGAAAAGGACGCACGCGCTGCTGCGGAAAGGTTGGCGGAGATCCAAGCACGATGGGATGTCGCCGACAAAGCCGAGAAGGAGAACGACGTCGTCTGGCCAGCATGTGAGAAGTAGTAGTACTAGTAGTTAGTGTGTGTGTGTCTGTGTCTGAGTACGAGCATGTACCAGTACTACTAGTTACTACTGTAGTTTTTAGAGCACATTACCAGTACATTAGCCTAGACTAAATGGAAAAATTCCTATCCTATGCATCAAATGGCATCTCTTTCTCTATAGGAATTGAGATGCATGTCATCTCACTTCCTTTGATTTTCATATTCCTATCCTATGAACGTAAGGAGGCCTCTGTTGGAGTAAATACTGTAGCTAGCAGTACTGCTGGTACATTAGTTTTCTTCAAGAAGCGGAATTCAACGAAGTCATGATGGTTCCTTCGTCCGACCAACTTCAAAGTGGGAAGTGGGCCTGTGATTTGACAGCTCATTAGTCATTGTTACTGCGGCGCGACAACCTGGGTGACTCTCTCTTGGAGTTCTGCGTGCATGGCAAGTGGACCAGGATGGTCGACGTCCCACATGTTGGCGAACAGATATTCTTTCCGATATCGAGGAGCAAGGAAACCGCGTGGTACAGTATCACTGATTATTGGTTCGCAAAAAAATAGTATCACTGCCGATTTATAATTATTTTTTATTTCTGATGAATGCTAGAATTTCAACTCTTATGATGAAGGGTGCCAAACACGGCACGTGCTGGATGTCCCACACGTCAGCGAAAGGAGTGGGACATGAACAACGTGGTAGAGCCCAGCGTAAAAAAACAGCGTGGTAGAGCGTCTCCACTTCTTCCACTTCTGGGTCGGAGACCACACGTAGTATTACTTAGTTGTATGAACGATACAAAGTGCGACCTAGAGAGAAAGACACGTCTAGTTGGAAGGTCTCGGGGCATACACGTAAACAAATATAAAAGTTAATATGTGCCTCCAACTAATATAGTAGTAGCAGAGTACTTAGGCACGTACTCCATACCATCACCGTGCATTGCACGTACAACATTTAGTGGTAGTACGTAGTAAGAGACAAATGCCGCCCAAGAGTTCCCTTCTCAACCTACTTTTGGGTGTTTGGTAGAGTGTATGGAGGGTGCATGAGTCCACACTAGTTTAGCACAAATACACTAGAAGCATGCATGAAGAGAGCATGCATGAAGAGGGGTGTTTAGTTGAGCATGCATGAAGAGGGAACAACTATGCTGAGACGAGAACGCAACCAAACACACCCTGTATGCCACGCATGTTCATACCATCTGTGCCTTTCTACTTCACTTACTGCGCTACATTACTCAGGTTCGTACGTCCACTCCTGGGTACATGTCCGTCTCGTAGTTCCAGTGCCACGTGTTCTTCGTATAGATGGAACGATCGTTGCATAACATGTGTGCCTTGATGCTAGATGTCTCGCGTGTTGGCAAAATGATGAACAAAGCTCAAGTAAAACAAAGTGGAAGAACATAGATTCCGGACGACCGAGAAGGAGCAAGGAACCTCGTGGTGGAGCGTCTGCACTCATAATATTTAATATTATTCAGCGATATAAAATTAACCAATCATCTCCACAGTGGACTGGAAGAGTACGAAACACGGTAGCCCAGTGTAGTTACATCATACTAGTACATGGCTAACCCACGCTATCACCATATTTCTTGGCTTCCGTGCGACACCTATCTCTAGTATTCTAGCAGCCTGTATTGCTTCTCCCTCCTCGTCTCTATCAAAGTGCGGCGGGCTGGCGTTTCTACCGTCTATTGAGGTCGGTTAGCTATCACATGTTAGCGACATGCCAAGAGCATTCTAAAAAAAAATTCCTTTCACATTCCGTTTTCAAAAAGAAAAAAAATTCCTTTCACGTACGAATTTGCCTGTATGCTTTGAGCAAGTTGCATGTCCTATACTGCTCCTGTTTGATACTCTAACATAGCTTGAGGTTAGACTAACTCATGACTAACCCTGAACTAACTGTAGCCAAAGAGGTGTTTGGGTGACAGGGTTAGATTGACAATAAATGCACTTCATGGAGAGAGAAAAGTGATTTTTCAGTGGTCCCAATGAGAACTATCTCCAGTTAGCACCTCTTGGGTGGGATAGTTTTTTTTGGTGGGTTCAGTGCAACTTGCTCCAATTTGAACAATCATGCTTGGATACTTTAGGGCTATTTGAGCCCCAACTACCTCAAACTAACTCTAACCCATGGATCCAAACAGGGCCTATGGCCGATCTCGACGCTTGGAGCGATCGCGTGCCGAAGCGGCGCTCTCTCGGCCGTCGCGCCACTTCAAAGCCGGCGCCAGTGAGAGGTCGCCTCCGCTCTGGCCGGGCATTAATGCGGCACTGACGCTCCAGGGCGACGCTGATCGTTTCACGCGGGAAGCACGCACTCGCAAGGGAGTATAAGTTTTGAACCGTTTCAGGTGTAGTAGTAATGGTAGTTTGCAAAACTACTCAATTATTGCACTCAGTTTCCTAAGAAATTGTGGTAAAAAACGTTACTCCACAGCCCGCTTCCCTTCTCCTTCCTGCTTGTGATTTACGTGGCCATGTTAACGTGGTTGTGTCAAAAAAATGTCACTTCCTGCTCGTGATTTGCGTTATATAATTACAAGCAAGATTCTCGTGCATTGCACGGAACATCAATATGCATTTTTTACAAAACACCTGTTGTGATTGACCGATGCAGGAGTAATCCCATGCGTAAAAGCTAATGATATCTCAAGAATTTTATCGGAAAACTGGTACCTCAAGAATGTCATCGAAAAAACTGGTATCTTGCGTGCGCGTGAGACGAGTTGACATCGAGAGAACGTGTTTGTTCGAGAGACACCACAGAAGACTACTATATATCGATGGTGCATGTAGGAGGGAATTAAACAAAGGGATGGTCTTATTGGTTTCGAGGATATAGGGGAAGAGTGAGAGGCGTGCGGGGCGGGGGGGGGGAGGGGTAGCTAGAAGGAGATTGTTAAGTGTGAGTGTGTGTTTTGCCCATCCAGGCGGAAGTTATGTGCACAAAAGAGGAGAACGATTTGATGTGGCGTTAGGATTGAGGGTAATTAACTACGTATGGAGACATAGAGACCTTGAACGTGCATGTGTGAGAGGTATACATCTATACGTCGGATGTGTGTGTGTGCGCGCGCATGGTCGAGATAAAAGAAAGAAGACATAAGTCCTAAGATCAACGGCATGGGAGAGACGGATCGGTATGACAATATGCATGCATGTGAGAATGCAGGGAAGAAGGCCCGACAATTGAGCATGTGTTTTTGTCTTTAAGAGATAGTGGCGTGGGCTGGAGCATGCATCTATGGTGAGCAGAGGGGGTGAGGCACAATGATTGTGCAAAAGAGATCAACCTATAAATGCATATGTACGGATAGACATATATAGTGTGGGTGATAGGAAGCAAGACCCCATGCGAGAAAGAAATGTTGACGGAGAAACTACAGATAGATACAGAGATGGGATGCTAGCTAGAGAAACATCCGTTAGTTTGGGTGTCGGAGATGACCGTCGGGTGGTTCAAAGGGTGAAGTTATATATGTGTGTGAGAGGGCACTTGACTGCATGAAGAGAGAAACATATGTAGTGTGCGTGATAGGAATCAAGAGTGAGGGCGAGAAAGAAGGTTGATGGAGAAACAGATAAATAGAAAGATAAAGATGCTAGCTAGTGTGCGCTAGAGATAGGAGTCGAGTGGATCAGAAGGCTGGGTTATGTGTGTGGGTGTGAGAGAGATAGAGAGAGGGTGTATGTGAGTCACATACAAACAAATATCAGAGAGAAATGAGATCTAGAGAGAGGGAGTTTTGTGTCTGCGAGAGAGAAAGATATTTCAAAACGAGAGTGATAGCTAGAGAGACATATGAGGGAACGCAAGATATATAAGAGAACAATGGAGAAATATGAGACCCTGGGAGACAGAGTTTGTGTTTGTGTGTGAGAAAGAGATATTGAAGAGGAAGAGTCGTAGGTTCTCATATCTAAGGAGCGAAAGACATCTCTGTATGAGGGGTGTGCGAGTGGCATACATGGGAATAGTTGAGAGAAATGTGACCCTGGGAGACAAAGTTTTGTGTTTGTGTGAGAGAAAGAGATTCCACATGGAGAATCATAGCTAGAGACACATAGCAGGGAGCGAGATATACTTAGAGAGAGATAGTGTGATGAAGGTCGATGGAGAGAGTACAGTCAGTGTGTTACAAAGAAAAAAGATCATTGTCGACATACATGTAGCACGAGAGACGCCTGAGAGACGATGAACGCGTATAGGTCCAAAGAGATAGTCCTATATAAGCATGACTGATAGCTATATGAGACGAATATCTGGATTAAAGGGGATTCAAATATTTAAACTAGAGATCACGACATCGATAATATCATAACGCAAATTGGTGTATCAAACATGCATATTCATTTGAATTTGGCACACGTGTAATGTTATATAGTTTATCAATATTGGTGATCCATAGATTCTTCAATTACAAACAATGCATGGTTTATATGAAATTAATGTCTAAACGGGATTACACTATATGTTGCGTGTGTGAAACACATTATACATGCTTGAGAAGTTAAAAAAACCCCGCATGAAACACACATTAATTGGAGACAGTTAGCGAGGAATGCATACATTGGATTTCAACATAAAGTGGTTTAAAATATTTGAAAATCCAAATTGATGGATACAACCTTATGAATCTGAGATCATGCCATTTGTAAACCATATTTATGTATAAATGGTGTTGTGCTTTTGAAAGTATATGTAAAAAATGATGTATATAGAATGTAATTCCAATTGAAAATGGATCCCGCCCGAAAAAAATTAGTAGAATACAAATGGGATTCGAATTGAGTTGGCACGGTAAACGTGCATTGTGCAAAATTTGAATGAAGCGGGGAAAGTCGCAGTAACCGCCCGAAACCAAAATCTGCGAGATGGAAATCACTACTGCCTATCCCTGCCGCGCAAAGCCTATCTGCTGGATTTCTATAGGTTTCGATAGGGGTTGGTTTGTCATTTGACCCAAACGTGACGTAACCGCCTCTCACCCGGATTCATACACGGTGGGTGCCAAAACACAGTGTGCCCTCGGCCGAAATCGACTCCCTCCCTGATTCATATTCATACAAGGTGGGTGCCAAAAACAAACTCTCGTCGGCAAATATTCGGTGTATGCGAGATTACCGTCCTATCCCCAACCGACTAATGTTGTCGTGATGTAGTAGAAATTTGAAATGGGGGCTAAGTTTGTAAATTTCCTCGCATTTGAGACAAGCACGCCCTGAATACATGGTTGCGTCCTTCCTCTCTACCTCCCTTTTCCCCATTCGTACGTACTCCATGGGCGCCAAAACACCCTCTCCACCCTACCCTCCTCCGTCCACCGCCGTCCGCCACCCCATCCACCGTCGTCCTCCTCCACCATGCCGGAGCTGATACCCCGACGCCGCCGTCCATTACAAGAGATCGACCTCTCTCATCCATGCCTTCGGACCGGGATCCTTGCATCCCGTCCTCTCGCTTCATCGCCGCTGTCGTCCACCTTGCTGGCGCCGCTCCTACGACCGTCTCGTCCACCACGCCCCGCCGCCACCGTCTACCCTCCTAGATCTACTTCCACGCCGCCGACAGCCATCGCTACCGCAGCACCGTCAAATTCTCACCAGATGCGTACACGGTGCCGCACCAGAGGCGGTACTCTTTCGTATCTGCTCAACTTATTTATCGCAGCAAGAAAATAGATCGCCACTGCTTTACTCTGATTTCTTGTCTTGGTTGCAAAGTTGCCTCTGTCCGGTTTGCACCTTCAGATCCGCCATGGCACGCTCAACACTATACTCCCAATGCTTATGGTTTTCCCCTTTTATATTCCACACTAGTTAAATCACAGTAGACTAAATTTCAAAATTGGGTCAATCGATTTTTCAGAGTGAGGACCGAAGAAAACTCGACGCGAGTAGGGGGTGGGGGTGGCGGAGGAACACTGGCGTGGGGCTGTTGGTCCGGCCGGCGGCCCGTGCAATGTTCTGTATAGGAAGAATCAGAGACAAGGAAGAAGAAGGGTTAGGAGACGTAGGATCTTCATCTAACCGCCTGAAATGGTCGAGAGACAGCTGGGAGTTGCATTCTTAATGCGCTCTGATTCATCATGTGTGGGCACTGCACAACCAACATTTTATTATCCAAAATCTGATTGCTCTTCTTTACCATGTTCGATAGTGCTGGCCTATACGTGATCGATAGGCTTTCAATTACTAGCGGCAATACAACACCGTATTTTCAAGCCAGTTCCACTTTCCCGATTTATATATCGTGGTTATGGTGTACCCCTGTTATGTACACTATGATCTGCCTAGTTGTTGTGTGCTCTTGTTATCATGGTTTGGCAATAAACTATCTATACAGTATATTATGAACCTATCATCTGCCAGCTATCCTTACTTCTGGAGCCTATTTTTTTGTGTACTTGTGCTAGATTATATAAATTCACACACGATATTACAGCACACATGAGCTCTCTCATCAGAATATAGTGATAGCACATAAGTGTTTACAGGGGCGCCCCTATATTAGAATATCATCTGCATTACTAAGATAATCTCACAACTATATATGTTTTCATGGTTCTCAGATATTATACACAATTACAGTGAATATCAGAATCCGCGCATCAGAAGAATATTGTGGAACACTGCAGTGACTTACAAAATTGGCACCAAGGTATTGAGTGCCATTCTGGAAGCAATGAAACTCATACGCTCCCCACCTGTTGATTCTTGTTCAGAATATCATTCTAATGACTATTCTAACCTCGAGGAGTCAAAGGCAGATGGCCTGTCCT
The DNA here is from genome assembly GCA_021437245.1 of Aegilops speltoides. Lineage (NCBI taxonomy): Eukaryota > Viridiplantae > Streptophyta > Magnoliopsida > Poales > Poaceae > Aegilops > Aegilops speltoides. The sequence goes on from CM038145.1 coordinate 323,771,038, forward strand.
GTTCACCCATCAATGTGTATGTTCTAATTTGGCAAGGTTTTATTGATTGCGCGTATCTTGCATATGTTGTCTTGCATTTCTTCTACTTTGTTGCACCACCATCTGCTTAGTTTACTCATCATATAACTCAAGATGCCATGCCCATCCATTATCAATACATATTCCATCTGTCGTCATACCATGTTTTTCCACTCAAATGCTGTTCTTGTGCATCAGACATCAAAAAGGAAGAGGGTGATTGCCGAACCTGAAGGAGCACCAGCAAAGTCCTTGAAAAACGTAGTGGTGCCGGAGAAATTAGACAACGCCCCACTTATATTGGCTGTACAACCAATGACACAAAACATAGGACCGACTCCAGAAGACGGTACCCATACTTCACTGGCCACACAACTAGCCCCACCACACAGGACCTGCACTCCATCAAAAGGTATACCGATTTCATTTGCCATAGCACCAGCCGTACCACAGAAAAATCCCACTCTAGCAAAAAGTACAGCAAGTCCACCGGCTGAAGACCTATCCCAACTGCAGAGACGGCCAATTCCTGCAGATTGGAACCCCATTCCATTTATTCCCAGTTTAAAAGACAATGCTTTCAATGTTGTTAGGGACTACGTGCATATATTCCCATCATGGGAAGATTATAGTGAAGACAAACACAATTTTCACATCTTCCTGTCCAACTTACGTGTAAGTGCTATTATTCATGGTTATTATTTTCCTGTTTTCTGCTGATCGAACACATCAATGAATTACATTACATTGTTGTAACTAGGTGAGGGTCAATCTGGATAGTCATGACGAGCAAAGCTTGCTTGTGCTTTTCAAGGAAGCATTGCAGCAGTATCGGTGTTACCTGAGGAAATCACACTTTGATAGCAAGTCTATAAACGAATTTCCGGTGAAGTCACCTGTGCTAAATTTAGAAGACATTGAATGGAAAAACCTTGTTATGCACTGGTCTTGTTCCCAGGATGAGGTATTGTCTATGAAATCACATGACAATTTGAACTTCTACTTTTCCGCATGTGCCTTACGGATCTATTTTGCAGGAAATCAGCTCGAAGAAGAATTCCGGTTTGAGAAGAACGACAGGATATCGCAAATATGCAGCCCGCTGCTTTGCTCTTGTTAGTACCTGTTGTCCTGTATCACTGTACTTGCATACATACCTAGTTCATTATGTGACAGCAATATGGATGATAGCTTGCTTATCAATTGTTCGCTCCAAATTATCTGATCTGTATGAATGGTTACATTAGTGTAGAATATATCCAATGCCAATGAATTTTTTTAGCTCTGCATTGTTCTTGTAAGTACATGCTGTCCTTTATCGGTGTACTTATATTGACAGGTAGTTGTTCATGTACGATCACTCTGCAGCTTATTTTCCTTTGCTCTCCATTTTCTACACATCAGATCTATATTTACTCTTACCATAAGGTTGGTACTGAACAAGTTTAGCTGTGCATTGTTCTTGGCTGTGCCTTTTGCCTGTATCGCTGCACATACATTTATAGCTACTTGGTTATGTAGCATCACTCTTCATTTTATCTTAAATATTCTCCATTTTTTCGTATATTATCACATCTATATTTACTCTTAAAAAATGTAGAATAAAGGCAATGCTTATGAAGAACATTCCGTGCTAAACTTCTTGAATTGCCCCCCCCCCCCATCAGCATGGACAAGGGCTTTATAGAGCCTGTCTTCACCAGTAATGTAAGTTTGTCCTTCTCAAGCCTTCAAACTTTGTTGTGTATATTTGGTTAGGCATGACTAGAACAGCTGTTTATTTTTGGTGTTTGCATCAAATTGCATGTTTAAAGTTTATTATGTAGTTCATAAACAAAAGTTTGTCCTTCTCAATTTAAGTTTTCAGTTGCACAACCAAGTTCCTTCTTCATACCATGTAATTAAACTATACAGAGCAAGTGATCTTCTTTTGCACTTCATGTATGCTTCTGTTCTTCATCCGTAATCCAGTGGTGTGGTGAACCTACCCACTACAGCACAATGTCATATTCTGCAATGTCTTAACTATGAACAATGTCATATCATTCTACTATTATTTAAACCGCCTCTTTATTTGCCAATCTGAAATGGGATAAATTGACAACACACTAACCATTGCTACTTATGAGTTCTTGATCTGTAATCCAGTGGTGTCATGAAGCTGCCAACTCCTTCACAATGTCAATTCCTGCCATGTCTTGACCTGAACAATACCATATTGTGTTAATGCAATTTTAAACTGTGTCACTTTATTCGTCAGTAAGAAATCTGATGATTGTCAAGATCGATACTTTTATGTGCAAAACCCATCATCCGTCTTCGCTTGTTTATCTTTCAGAGTGAGGAAGATATAAGTGTTGAACAAGCGCGATCTCATCATCTCGCTCACCGCTTGCTTTGCAGCTCCCAATGAGGCTAACCTTTCTTGAACTCTATTGAAGTGCTGTCGGTTTTGTATATTATTTTGTCGGCGTGATTATTTGCACTGGTGGCGATTTTGATGCCCAGTGTATGTAATCTGCTGTATGCTTGTGCTTTATTATCATAGTGGCGAACTTTGATGCCCAGTGGATGTACTATGCCATAATTTCTTTATTGTATAGTCTAGGATTTTTCTTATTCACGATGCTGCAGTTATTTTACTGTATATATATCCTGTCTTCGCAGTGAACCAGCCAAACCGTAAAATTACGGTACATAATCGGGCCGTCATGCAATCACGATGTATGATCCGCATCATGGGCCCCGTCAAACTGGCCCACTAGTAGATTCATGCCTTTAAAAGGCCGTGTAACCCCCGGCCCTCTTTTCGCAAGAAAACTCAATGGGCTTTTAGGAGGCTGAGAAGTAGGTTGGGCCTGAAACATGCCGAATAGCTCACGGGCCGGCGGCAGCCCAAAATGGACCCCGGCCCATGATTGTGCGGATCAATTCACGGGCTTTTAACAAGCCAAAGTTGTCTCGGTCCTTGTTTGGCCCAATCAGATATCGGCTGCGAGCAGGCCGGATGCAAACCGGGCCGTAGTTAGGCCCAACTATATGACGGGCTTTTAACAGGCCGAAATTAATATAGGGCCGAAATGTTAAATGGGCCCTTAACAGGCCGAAACTAATATCAGGCCGAATTACTAAATGGGCCTTTAGCAAGTGGGCCCAAAAGCATAGCGTCCATTTAACGGGCTGAATCTAATATGGGCCATAATTGAGCCCAAAGCCTCTTTAAGGGCCGGACCTGATCTGGGCCGTGATTTGGCCCAGAAAGTGGGAGGCTTTTAACGGGCCGGATCTTATATGGGCCATTATTAGGCCCGGAATGTGGCAGGCCATTAATGGACCGGATCAGTTATGGGCCGGCATTTGGCCCAAAACATGGCAGCTAGTTAATGGGCCGGCCTACTTGGGTCCTCAAAATCTTGTGGGCCTACAGCTGGGCCGGCCCATTAATGTCGGCGAAATCTCATGGGCCTTTAGCTAGGCCAGCCCATTATGATCCGCAAGAATTTCGTGGGCCTTTACCTGGGCCGGCCCATTATGGCACACAAAAATCTTGTGGGCCTTAACCTGGGCTGGCCTATTATGGCCTGCGAAATATTGTGGGCCTTTAGCTGGGCCAGCTCATTATAGTCAGCAAAATCTCGTGGGCCTTTAACTGGGCCGGCCCATTATGGGCCACAAAATCTTGTGGGCCTTTAGTTGGGCCGGCCCATTTAAACTTGATTGGCCGTGCCACGTGTCGACGTATCATAGGCGCCTTCTGTGCAATGAGTGGATGACATCTGTCACAACGATGAGCCGACAGGTGTTTCCTCCAGCCAATGATGATTTTACACGTGGAAAATCCCCATTGGTCGGGGCTGTTAACGGGTTATCGGATCCAAAACCCGACCCGATAGCTTAACGGCGTTCGTTCACGATGGATGCCACATGTCGGTCACCCTTGACGAAAGCACGGACGTGACGCGATTTATCGTCATGGAAGTGGACACTTCCGTGATGATAATTTTGGTAATGTCATCGAACACTTCTCTGACAAAGACAGTATGACTATCTTGATTCTGTCATAAATTTGTCATGGATGTACATGCATGACAAAAAACGTGACCTACTATGACAAACACGTATCATCACGGAAGTGTATTTTTTTTTGTAGTGGTAGAGGGATAAACTCATGCAATATGATATAAATCCCATCTTTTATCCTCGATGGAAACAATATAATACGTGCCTTGCTGCCCTTGCTGTCACTGGGAAAGGACACCGCAAGATTGGACCCAAAGCTAAGCACTTCTCCCATTGCAAGAAAGATCAATCTAGTAGGCCAAACCAAACTGATAATTTGAAGAGACTTGCAAAGATAACTTAATCACACATAAAAGAATTCAGAGGAGATTCAAATATTTCTCATAGATAAACTTGATCATAAACCCACAATTCATTGGACCTCAACAAACACACCGCAAAAAGAGTTACATCGAATAGATCTCCAAGAAGATCAAGGAGAACTTTGTATTGAGATTCAAAGAGAGATAAGAAGCCATCTAACTAAAAACTATGGACCCAAAGGATTGTGGTAAACTACTCACAACTCATCGGAGAGGCCTTGGAGATGATGGAGAGGCCCTCCATGATCAGTTCCCCCTCCGGAGGAGCACCGACGAAGGCTCCAAGATGGGATCTCGTGGATACAGAATGTTACGGTGGTGGAATTAGGTTTCCGTTGGCTCCCCTGATGTTTTCGGGGTACATGGGTATATATAGGAGGAAGAAGTAGGTCGGTGGATGCCCGAGGGGCCCACGAGATAGGGGGGCGCCCAGTAGGGGGGGGGGCGCCCTCCACCCTCGTGCCCCCCTAGGTGGTTGCTTGACTTTTACTCCAAGTCTTTTGGATCACGTTCGTTCCAAAAATCACGCTCCCGAAGGTTTCATTCCGTTTGGACTCCGTTTGATATTCCTTTTCTTCGAAACACTGAAATAGGCAAAAAAACAGCAATACGGGCTGGGCCTCCGGTTAGTAGGTTAGTCCCAAAAATGATATAAATGTGTAAAGTAAAGTCCATAAACATCCAAAATGGGTAATATAATAGCATGGAACAATCAAAATTAAAGATACATTGGAGACGTATCAATCCACTATTTCGGAAGAGGTTCCAATTGATTATGAGAACAAATTTGCTATCTATGATGATCATTGTGATGACATGTATGCTATAAAAATAATGATAACCATGAAACTTGTCATCATGATTTTAATTTTCAATTGGATTATGCCTCACATGATAGTTATTTTGTTGAGTTTGCTGCCACTACTATTCATGAGAAGAAATTTGCTTATGTGGAGAGTAATAAAATTTCTATGCTTCTGGCTCATGAAAAGAATGCCTTATGTGATAGTTATATTTTTGAATTCATTCATGATGCTACTAAAAATTATTATGAGGGAGGAATATATGCTTGTAGGAAATGCAATAATATCAAATTTCCTCTTTATGTGTTGAAAATCTTGAAGTCATGCTTGTTTTGCCTTCCTATGCTAGTTTATTATTGTTCCCATAAGTTGTTTGCTCACAAAATCCCTATGCATAGGAAGTGGGTTAGACTTAGATGTGCTAGTCATATTCTTCATGATGCTCTCTTTGTGTTTCAATTCTTATCCTTTATGTGAGCATCATTGAAACCATCATGCCTAGCTAAAAAGCCATTAAAGAAAAGCGCTTGTTGGGAGACAACCCAATATTTACCCCTACTGTTTTTTGTGTAAACATGATCAAAGCTATTGTAGTAATCATGTTTTATAGATTTTGTTTCAATAAAGAGCCAGGTAAAGCCTTTGGGAAGACTTGGGTGAAAGTTAATCTGATCTTGCTGAAAAAAAGAAACTTTGCGCTCACGAGATTAGTTGTAATTTTTAACAAAAGAGTGCTTTTAAGTTGATTCTTTTTGAATAATATTAATAGACAAATTGCTCACGTCCACCAATTTATTTCAAAAATTTTGGAGTTACATAAGTATGAGATAGTTACAGATTACTACAGACTATTCTGTTTTTGACAAATTCTGTTTTCTATGTGTTGTTTGCTTATTTTGATAAATCTACGATTAGTATCGGAGGATATGAACCATACAGAAGTTGGAATACAGTAGATATTACACCAATATAAATAAAGAATGAGTTCACAACAGTACCTAAGTGGTGATTTATTTTCTTATACTAACGGAGCTTACGAGTTTTCTGTTGAGTTTTGTGTTGTGAAGTTTTCATGTTTTGGGTGTAGATTCAATGGACTATGGAATAAGGAGTAGCAAGAGCTTAAGCTTGGGGATGCCCAAGGCACCCCAAGGTAATACTAAAGGACAACCAAGAGCCTAAGCTTGGGGATGCCCCGGATGGCATCCCCTCTTTCGTCTTCTTTCATCGGTAACTTGGAGCTATATTTTTATTCACCACATGATATGTGTTTTGCTTGGAGCGTCATGTCATTTTATTTTGTTTTGATTGATGTTTAAATAATATCCCAAGATCTGAAATTCTTAAATGTTAGATAGTCTTCACATAGTTACATAATTATTCAACTACTCATAGATCTTCACTTATATCTTTCGGAGTAGTTTGTCATTTTCTCTAGTGCTTCACTTATATCTTTTTAGAGCATGACGGTTGTTTTATTTTGAAGAAATATATGAACTCTCATGCTTCGCTTATATTATTTAGAGAGTCTTTTAGAACAGCATGGTAATTTGCTTAGGTTATAAAATTACTCCTAATATGATGGGCATCTGAGAGGGATATAATAAAACTTTCGTATAAAGTGCATTGAATACTATGAGAAGTTTGATTCTTTATGATTTTTTTGAGATATGAAGATGGTGATATTAGAGTCATGCTAGTGAGTAATTGTGGATTGTAGAAATACATGTGTTGAAGTTTGTGATTCCGTAGCATGCACATATGGTGAACTGTTTTGTGATGAAGTCGGAGCATGATTTATTTATTGATTGTCATCCTTTGTGTGGAGGTCGGGATCACGCGATGGTTAACTCCTACAAACCCTTCCACTAGGAGCATGCATGTAGTATTTTGTTTTGATGACTTTTAGATTTTTGCAATAAGTATGTGAGTTCTTTATGACCAATCTTGAGTCCATGGATTATACGCACTCTCACCCTTCCACCATTGCTAGCCTCTCTAGTATAGCGTAATTTTTGCCGATACAATACACCCACCATATACCTTCCTCAAAACAGCCACCATACCTACCTATTATGGCATTTCCATAGCCATTCCAAGATATATTGCCATGCAACTTTCCACCCTTCCGTTTATCATGTAGTTGATATCGTATTTGTGGCAAATCCACCTTTTATAATTCTTTCATACATGTCACTCTTGATTCATTGCACATCCCGGTACACCGGCAGAGGCATTCATATAGAGTCATATTTTGTTCCAAGTATTAAGTTGTAATTCTTGAGTTGTAAATAAATATAAGTGTGATTATCTTCATTATTAGAGCATTATCCCATGTGAGGAAAGGATGATGGAGACTATGATTCCCCCAGAAGTCGGGATGAGACTCTGGACGAAAAATAAAAAATGAAAAAAAGAGGCCAAAAAAATGAGAAAGGCCCAAAAATAAAAAAAAGAGAAGGGGCAATGCTACTATCCTTTTAGCACACTTGTGCGCCAAAGTAACACCATGATCTTCATGATAGAGAGTCTCCTATGTTGTCACTTTCATATACTAGTGGGATTTTTTCATTATAGAACTTGGCTTGTATATTCCAATGATGGGCTTCCTCAAATTGCCATGGGTCTTCGTGAGCAAGCAATTTGGATGCACACCCACTTAGTTTCTTTTTGAGCTTTCATACACTTATAGCTCTAGTGCATCCGTTGCATGGCAATCCCTACTCACTCACATTGATATCTATTGATGGGCATCTCCATAGCCCATTGATACAGCTAGTTGATGTGAGACTATCTTCTCCTTTTTGTCTTCTCCACAACCACCATTATATTCCACCTATAGTGCTACGTCCATGGCTCACGCTCATGTATTGCGTGAAGATTGAAAAAGTTTGAAAAAACTAAAGTATGAAACAATTGCTTGGCTAAAACCGGGGTTGTGCATGATTTAAATAGTTTGTGTGATGAAGATAGAGCATAGCCAAACTATATGATTTTGGAGGGATAGCTTTCTTTGGCCATGTTATTTTGAGAAGACATGATTGCTTTGTTAGTACGCTTGACGTATTATTTTTTATGTCAATATTAAACTTTTGTTTTGAATCTTATGGATCTGAATATTCTTGCCACAATAGAGAAGATTGCATTGATAAATTTGTTAGGTAGCATTCCAGATCAAAAATTCTATTTTTATCATTTACCTACTCGTGGACGAGCATGAATTAAGCTTGGGGATGCTTGGTACGTCTCCAACGTATCTGTAATTTTTGATGTATTCATGCCATGTTTGTACTATTCTTACATGACTTTGGTATGATTTAGTTAGAACTATCCAGGCCTGACGCTGTTTTCAGCAGAACTACCGTGGTGTTGTTTTTGTGCAGAAATAAAAGTTCTCAGAATGCGCTGAAAATCAACGGAGATTTTTTCTGGAAAATATAAAAAATACTGGAACGAAGAGTTACCGGAGGGGAGTCCCGTGGGCCCCATGAGGGTGGAGGGCGCCCCCCTAGGGCGCGCCCCTGCCTCATGGACTTTCCGTGGGGCCCCGTGACTTTTTCTCAACACCAACTTCTCCTATAAATCCCCAAACCTCTAGAACATAACCTCGATCAGGACTTCTGCCGCCGCAAGCCTCTGTAGACATTAAAAACCAATCGGGACCCTGTTCTGGCACCCTGCCGGACGGGGGATCCCTCACCGGTGGCCATCTTCATCATCCTCGGAGGGAGTAGTTCACCCTCGGAGTTGAGGGTATGTACAAGTAGCTATGTGTTTGATCTCTCTCTATCTCGTGTTCTTGATTTGGCATGGTCTTGATGTACCGCGAGCTTTGCTACTATAGTTGAATCTTATGATGTTTCTCCCCCTCTACCTCTTGTAATGGATTGAGTTTTCCCTTCGAAGTTATCTTATCGAATTGAGTCTTTAAGGATTTGAGAACACTTGATGTATGTCTTGCGTGGGATCCTCGTGGTGACAATGGGGTATTCTATTGATCCACTTGATGCATGTTTTGGTGATCAACTTGGGGGTTTAGTGACCTTGTGAACTTATGCATAGGGGTTGGCACACGTTTTTGTCTCGACTCTCCACTAGAAACTTTGGGGCACTCTATAAGTTCTTTGTGTTGTTTTGAATAGATGAATCTGAGATTGTGTGATGCATATCGTATAATCATACCTGCGGATAGTTGTGGTTACATTGGAGTATCTACGCAACATTAGGGTTTTGGTTGATGTGTGTCTTAAGGTGTTATTTTACTATGAACTCTAGGGCTGTTTCTGACACTTATAGGAATAGCCTAATAGATGGATCGGAAATAATAACTTTGAGGTGGTTTCGTACCCTACAACAATCTCTTTGTTTGTTCTCTGCTATTAGTGACTTTGGAGTGACTCTTTGTTGCACGTTGAGGGCTTGTTATATGATCTAATTATGTTATCCTTGTTGAGAGAACTTGCATTAGTGAAAGTATGAACCCTAGGCCTTATTTCGAAGCATTGCAATACTGTTTTCGCTCACTTTTATCACTTGCTACCTTGCTGTTCTTATAATTTCATATTACAAAAACCTATATCTACCATCCATATTGCACTTGTATCACCATCTCTTCGCCGAACTAGTGCAGCTATACAATTTACCATTGTATTGGGCGTGTTGGGGACACAAGAGACTCATTGTTATTTGGTTGCAGGGTTGTTTGAGAGAGGTCATCTCCATCCTATGCCTCCCACAGATTGATAAACCTTAGGTCATCCACATGAGGGAAATTTGCTACTGTCCTACAAACCTCTACACTTGGAGGCCCAACAACGTCTACAAGAAGAAGGTTGCATAGTAGACATCACTTCATGAAGTTGAAACATCCCCTGAAGATGTGCATATTAGTAGTTTGCTTTTGAATGCAAATGCACATGGCAGGTTTGACTTTGTGGGGATCTCCCTCTTTATCATGAAGTCAAGACAAAGTGCATACAAAGAAAACTTTGAAGGTAATGTAATGCACAACGAGAAATAGGCGTCTACAGAATGACTTCATGCGCATAATATTAAGAACTGATAATGTGCAAGGACGAACGGTAGCAAATGTAGCAGACATCCATCACGACTTAAGTTTACAACCCAAAAACATCAAATACACATAACGAGAGTTGCAAACTTAACAAAATATGGTAAGCCCAACCAAATATGCCCGCTTGAAGACTATCAACTCGTATGATCTCCGCCTTTGTCATCAAATGGCCAAAAAGGTTTGAAGACATAGTGTCTAAACGTTCCGGGTGGCAGTGAAGATTTTGTTGAAGCCGGGTCCATGTTGGTGTGGGGTAGAGCAGAAAGACCTGACGCAGAATCCTAGTGTAGTGAACTATCGTAGGAGAAGTGGCATAATCCTCTTCGTCACTCATATGAGCATGAATCATTGGGGATGATGATGAATAATCTGAATCATCGATGGAAGGAGTAGCACACCACTGCTCCGTTGATGGAGGCTTGGAGCAAAAGTTGAACTTCTTCTTCAAGCCATGACAAGAAGATCATCTTCAGAGCATAGAAAAGTGAGGCTCTTCCAAGAACGGTGCCAAGCTTCATGAGCCACAAAGGCATTCTTGGTAGACAGGTTCCGGATGCGATTGATATTAGACAGAACACTCTCCATCTGGCGATTGGATCACTCATGATGCATGTCTTTCTTCTGATGAAGGGAAACCAGAAGTTCCCTAACAGTGAGTGTACGTGCATGCTTGGGCTGACGCCTTCGAGGAACAGTGCTGATGGTGGCTTCAGTAGTGGCAGAACTTGCACGAGATTTGCGAATAGTGCCAGCAATCAGAACTAGAGTAGCTTAAGATGGAATATGACACTACACGAATCAGTCACTTTACCGTTTGGCTGATGGAAAAGGCATGGATGGTTGATGGCAAAGACCTTTGTCGCCAGCTAGCAGACGGCAAATACCTTTGCCGCCAGCTAGCAGACGGCAAAGACCTTTGCCGTCAGCCAACAGACGGCAAAGACCTTTGCCCTCAGCCAACAGAGGGCAACATGTCCGACTGAATAGGCTACAACAAAGGCCTCTGTGTCATCTGCTGGCTGAGGGCAAAGATGCAAAAGGCTTTGTTGTCTGCTGACAGACGGCAAAGAGCCTGGATGGCACATGTGGCAGTTTAGGTCCGTTCAGTGGTTAACATCGTGCTTTCCCGTCAGCTGGCAGACAACAAAGGCCTCTGCATCATTGCCATCAGCTGGTCGACGGTAAAGGCCTGGCTGGCGGCAAAGATGCAGAGGCCTTTGCCAATTACTGGGTGATGGCAAATCTGCCAAATAGGCCAGCCCCCTACACCCAGGTTGCACAAGTAGCTGCCACGTGGCAGCCTGCGCTGAATGGATCTCCAGAGGCCATCGCATGAGAAGGCCAAACACCGAGGACCCCAGGAGGTGACGTGAACGGGGTCGGCCCGCAAGACAGAGCTCATTCATTGGGTTTATGAATGCTGCAGGGATGGACCCGAGCACAGACATCATGCCTGGTCTTCTCATGCAACAATCCCGTGGAAAAACACTCGGCGTGCGGCTCCCGCTATGGCGAAACACCGAACTACGGTTGGTACGAACCGTGATGTGCGCCCTTACTCATCTACTCGATATTAGCTCACGCAAGAACAAGGCACCAAGGACCCCAGGAGGTGACGTGCGCGGGAGCTGGCCCGCGAGACAGAGCTCGTTCGCGATTTAACAACGCTGCAGGGATGGACCCAAGCATAGACATCGTGCCAGTCTTTAATAATGAGGCAGTGATGTTGGCTTGAACTACGTTGGTATTTCCCTAAAGAGGAAGGGATGATGTAGCACAACAACGGTAGGTATTTCCCTCAGTGATGAGACCAAGGTTATCAAACCAACAGGAGAACCAAGAAACACTATGCAAACAGTACCAGCACACAAAGAACAAATACTTTCAACCGATGTGTTAAAGGGGTTGTCAATCCCTCCCCGACAACGGTGCCAGAAATTCCTTTTGATGTTGGCTTGAACTACATCGGTATTTCCCCAGAGAGGAAGGGATGATGCAGCACAACAAGGGTAGGTATTTCCCTCAGTGATGAGACCAAGGTTATCGAACCAGTAGGAGAACCAAGCAACACTACGTAAATGGTACCTGCACACAAAGAACAAATATTTGCAACCCGACGTGTTAAAGGGGCTGTTAATCCCTTTTGGGTAATGGTGCCAGAAATTGTGACGTGGACGAGAGATTAATTGTAGTAGAATGGATGAATAGATCACGAATAAAATAAAGTGCAACAAAGTATTTTCGGGTTTTCGGAAATATTGATCTGAAAATAAAAACGGCAAATAAACGAAAAGGCAAATAGCAAAATAGATCTGAAAATATATGATGAGAAAATAGACCCGGGGGCCGTAGATTTCACTAGTGGCTTCTCTCAAGAAAAATAGCATAAATGGGTAAACAAATTACTGTTGGACAATTGATAGAACTTCAAATAATTATGAGGATATCCGGGCAATGATCGTTATATAAGCATCACGTCCAAGATTAGTAGACCGACTCCTGCCTGCATCTACTACTATTACTCCACTCATCGACTGCTATCCAGCATGCATCTAGTGTATTAAGTTCATGGAGAAACGGAGTAATGAAATAATAACGATGACATGGTGTAGACATGATGTACTCATATAGGAATAGACTCCATATTGTTATCCTTAATAGCAATGATACATACGTGTCGTTTCCCTTCTGTCACTGGGATCGAGCACCGTAAGATTGAACCCATTACAAAGCACCTCTTCCCATGGCAAGAAAAATCAATCTAGTTGGCCTAACTAAACTAAAGATTTGAAGAAGAAATACGAGGCTATAAGTAATCATGCATATAAGATATCAAAAGACTCAAATAACTTTCATGGATAAAACACATAGATCTGAGCATAAACTCAAATTTCATAGGATCCCAACAAACACACCACAAAAAGAGTTAGATCAAATATATCTCCAAGAGACCATTGTATTGAGAATCAAAAGAGAAAGAGAGGAAGCCATCTAGATACTAACTACGGACCCATAGTTCTACAGTGAACTACTCACGCATCAGTGGAGAGGCGCCAATGAGGATGATGAATCCCTCCGTGATGGTGTCTAGATTGGATCTGTGGTGTCTGGAACTTGCGACGGTTGGAATTGTTTTTTGTCGCCTCCCCTAGGGTTTCTGGAATATTGGGGCATTTATAAAGCAAAGATGCGGTGCGGGAGGCGGCCGAGGTGCGCACAACCCACCAGGGCGCGCCTGGGCCACAGACGCGCCCAGGTGGGTTGTGCTCTCTGGTACTTCTTTGGCCCAACAGATGTCTTCTGGTCTAGAAAAAATCACAAAAAAGTTTTGCTGCGTTTGGACTCCGTTTGGTATAGATTTCTTGTGAAGTAAAAAACAAGCAAAAAACAGTAATTGGCACTTGGCACTATGTCAATAGGTTAGTCCCAAAAAATGATATAAAGTTGCTATAAAATGGTTGTAAAACATCTAAGAATGATAATATAATAGCATGGAAAAATTAAAAATTATAGATACATTGGAGACGTATCAGGCGGTCACGAGCGGGGTTGTGAGGGCGTGATACGTCTCCAACGTATCTACTTTTCCATACACGTTTGCCCTTGTTTTGGACTCTAACTTGCATGATTTGAATGAAACTAACTCGGACTGACGCTGTTTTCAGCAGAACTGCCATGATGTTGTTTTATGTGTAGAAAGCAAAAGTTCTCGGAATGTCCTGAAAATCCATGGAGGCACTTTTTGGAAAATATAAAAAATACTAGCGAAAGAATCAAGATCACGGGACCCAAACCCTGTCCCTGAGGGTGGGGGGCGCGCCCCCTCCCCCTGGGTGCGCCCCCCTATCTCGTGGGCCCCCTGGACCTCCACCGACCTCAACTCCAACTCCATATATTCACGTTCGGGGAGAAAAAAATCAGGGAGAAAGTTTCATCGCGTTTTACGATACGGAGCCTCCGCCAGGCCCTAATCTCTCTTGGGAGGGCTGATCTGGAGTCCGTTCGGGGCTCCGGAGAGGGGGATTCATCGTTGTCATCATCAACAACCATCCTCGATCATGAATTTCATGATGCTCACCGCCATGCGTGAGTAAATCCATCGTAGGCTTGCTGGACGGTGATGGGTTGGATGAGATTTACCATGTAACCAAGTTAGTTTTGTTAGGGTTTGATCCCTAGTATCCACTATGTTCTGAGATTGATGTTTTTATGACTTTGCTATGCTTAAAGCTTGTCACTAGGGCCCGAGTGCCATGATTTCAGATCTGTACCTATTATGTTTTCATGAATATACGTGTGTTCTTGATCCTATCTTGCAAGTCTATAGTCACCTATTATGTGTTATGATCCAACAACCCCGAAGTGACAATAATCGGGATACTTCTCGGTGATGACCGTAGTTTGAGGAGTTCATGTATTCACTATGTGCTAATGCTTTGTTCTGGTTCTCTATTAAAAGGAGGCCTTAATATCCCTTAGTTTCCGTAAGGACCCCGCTGCCACGGGAGGGTAGGACAAAAGATGTCATGCAAGTTCTTTTCCATAAGCACGTATGACTATTTACGAAATACATGCCTACATTACATTGATGAACTGGAGCTAGTTCTGTGTCACCCTATGTTATAGCTATTACATTAGGAATCGCATCCGGCATAATTATCCATCACTGATCCATTGCCTATGAGCTTTTCACATATTTTTCTTCGCTTATTTACTTTTCCGTTGCTACTGTTACAATCACTACAAAACCCAAAAACATTACTTTTGCTACCATTACCTTTATTATCATACTACTTTGCTACTAAATACTTTTCTGCAGATACTAAGTTATCCAGGTGTGGTTGAATTGATAACTCAACTGCTAATACTCAAGAATATTCTTTGGCTCCCCTTGTGTCGAATCAATAAATTTGGGTTGAATACTTTACCCTCAAAAGCTGTTGCGATCCCCTACACTTGTGGGTTATCAAGACTAATTTCAAGCGCCGTTGCGGGAGCATAGCTCTATTCTCTCGAGTCACTTGGGATTTATATCTGTTGATCACTATGAAGAACTTGAAAGACGATAGAACCAAGATTTTTCCCTCAACTACGAGGGGAGGTAAGGAACTGCCATCTAGATCTGCACTAGATTCTCCTTCCGTTATTAGTGAGCTTGCGACACATAAACCTGCTACTGCTATGAACTCTGATATGTCGCATGTTATTGATGATGCCACTTCTGCTATGCATGATACTTATGATGAAACTACTTCTGTGCGTGATACTACTTTGCCATTAGGTGAATTTCTTGATGAACAACTTGCTAGAGTTAGGGGGATGAAATTATTGAAGATGCTATTATTGATGATAGTGATGATGAAAATTCTCCCAATGATTATGAATTGACTGTTGTTCCTGAGGGTTATGTTATGAATGAAGAAGCTGCTAGAGCTATCTTTGCTTGCAATGATAGACGTGATCTTAAGAAATTATTTGCTAAATGGAAGCAGCAGTCTCTTAATGCTAGAATGAAACCTGACCCTGCTTTTGCTACTTCACCTATCTGTGTTACTGATAAGGATTATGAATTCTCTGTTGATCCTGAAATTATTACTTTAGTTGAATCTAATCCTTTTTATGGCCTGGAATCTGGAACTGTTGTGGCACATCTTACCAAGTTGAATGATATAGCTACCCTGTTTACCCATGATGATAAATCTCGCTATTATTATATCCTTAAGATATTTCCGTTCTCATTAAAGGGTGATGCTAAGACTTGGTATAATTCTCTTGCTCCTGGTTGTGTGCGTAGTCCCCAGGATATGATTTATTACTTCTCTGCTAAATATTTCCCTACTCATAAGAAACAAGCTGCCTTGCGGGAAATATATAATTTTGTGCAAATCAAAGAAGAGAGTCTCCCACAAGCTTGGGGGAGGCTTCTCCGATTACTTAATGCTTTGCCTGATCATCCTCTCAAGAAAAATGAAATACTTGATATCTTTTATAATGGACTAACCGATGCTTCCAAGGACTACTTGGATAGTTGTGCTGGTTGTGTTTTCAGGGAAAGAACAGTCGATGAAGCTAAATTACTATTGAATAATATGTTGACTAATGAAAATAATTGGACTCTTCCTGAGCCAATTCCTGAGGCAATTCTTGAACCAATTGAGCCAACTCCTGAGCCTATTCCTAAACCCACTCCGAAGAAGAGAGGTGTTTTATTTGTCAGTCCTGAAGATATGCAAGAGGCAAAGAAATCAACGAAAGAAAAAGGTATTAAAGCTGAAGATGTTAAGAATTTACCACCTATTGAAGAAATACATGGTCTTAATATACCGCCTGTTGAAGAACCACATTGTCTTGATAACCTGACACAAGTAGTAAAGGTAAATTCTCTCTATAGATATGATAAAGTTGAAATCCCCTCTACTAAATTTCATAGCCCATGCTTAGATGAATTTGATGACTTTATGGCTAGACAAGAAAGTTTTAATGCTTATGTTGGTAGAGAGTTAAAGAATAATGCTTTCGAGATAGGACGCGTGAGCGATAATGTGGCTAGAGTTAAAGGTGAACTCAAACTCATTAGCAAATATAGTTCTATGGTTGCTACTCAAGCTGAGCAAGAACTTAAAGCTCAAAATGATTTGCTTGATGAATTAAATAATAAAAATGACTTTGCTGTTAGAGTGGCTACTAGAACTGGTAGAATGACTCAGGAACCTTTGTATCCTGAAGGCCACCCTAAGAGAATCGAACAAGATTCTCAGGGAAACAAATTGGAGGTACCTAGTTCTTCCAAAAAGAAGAAAAACAAAAACAATAGGACTTTGCATGCTTCTAGTGAACCTACTGTAGGCACACCTGAGAATCCGAATGATATTTCTATCTCTGATGTTGAAACACAATCAGGTGATGAACATGAACCTAGTGATAATGTCAATGATAATGTTCATGTTGATGCTCAACATAGCAAAAACAATGATGTAGAGATTGAACCTGCTGTTGATCTTGATAACCCACAATCAAGAATCAACGTTATGATAAGAGAGATTTTTTTGCTAGGAAGCATGGTAGAGAAAGAGAACCATGGGTTCAGAAACCCATTCCCTTTCCTCCTAAACCATCCAAGTCAAAGGATGATGAGGATTTTGAGTGCTTTGCTGAAATGATTAGACCTATCTTCTTACGTATGCGCTTAACTAATATGCTTAAAGTAAATCCTTATGCTAAATATATGAAGGATAACATCACAAATAAAAGAAAGATACCGGAAGCTGAAATTTCCACCATGCTTGCTAATTACACTTTTAAGGGTGGAATACCTAAGAAACTTGGAGATCCGGGGGTACCAACTATACCATTGTCCATTAGAAGAAATTATGTCAGAACTGCTTTATGTGATCTTGGAGCCGGTGTTAGTGTTATGCCTCTCTCTTTATATCGTAGACTTGAATTGAATAAGTTAACACCTACTGAAATATCTTTGCAAATGGCTGATAAATCAACTGCTATACCTGTCGGTATTTGTGAGGATGTGCCCGTTGTGGTTGCAAATGTCACTATCTTAACGGACTTTGTCATTCTTGATATTCCCAAGGACGATAGTATGTCTATTATCCTTGGTAGATCTTTTTTGAATACTGCAGGGGCTGTTATTGATTGCAACAAAGGCAATGTCACTTTTCATGTTAATGGTAATGAGCATACGGTACACTTTCCAAGGAAACAATCTCAAGTTCATAGCATCAATTCCATTGGAAAAGTTCCAACTATTGTTATTGAAGGTTTTGAATTTCCTCTCCCTACTGTCAAGAAAACGCATGATATTCTTATTGTTGGGGATTTTCATATCCCCATTGAGGTAACTTAGTGTTATTCGAAATTTCTCCGGTTCTGTGTTATTCGGAATGAGTTTGTTAACAAGACTTGATCAACCTTGTTAGTGGATTCATTTTGATGATCATGAGATGGATGAAACTAGAAGGCACAACCTTGTGTACCCTCTTTTTACTTTCTGTTATTTAGAATAAATAAAGCAAAAATAGTATTATCCATCTGTTTTCTGAATTATCCGTGCATTAAAAAATATCCCGAAAATAAAAGTGCTCCAAATGCCCTGCAAATTTAGTATGATTTTTATGGAATATTGGAGGATTTTAGGCACTGAAATCACTTCAAGAGGGGCAAGCACCAGGCCACGAGAGTGGAGGCCGCTCCCACCCCACCTAGGCACGCCCCCTGTCTCGTGGGCCCCTAGTGGGCCCCCTCCACTTATGCCATCACCCACACACTTCATCTTCTACCCAAAAAAGTCCCCATCCAGCTCAAGCACGAGCTCTAGCTCATTTTGCTGTGATTTTTGATCTCCTTGCTCAAAGCTCCATTCACAAAACTGCTTTGGGAGATTGTTGCTTGGTATATGACTCCTCCATTGGTCCAGTTAGTTTATGTTCTAGTGTTTTATTCATTTCAAATTTTTGCTGCATAGGTGACCATGTTCTTGAGCTTGCATGTTAAATTTATGAGGTCCCAAGTAATTCTAATGCATGATATAGGCTCTAGGCACTTGTAGGAGTAGTTGCTATCAATCTTGTTTAGTTTTATACACTTTTATTTTGAAGTTACTAAAATTTCAAAAAAATTTAAGAAAAAGAATTATGTCTAGGAGAATGTACCAAGGTGGTTCCTCCGTGAAGAAAGGGCCCAGGATTGCTATACGTGAGCAAGATGTTGAATTGCCGAGGGACGCGGATGTACGAGCTTGTGAGTGGCCATCCAATGATTTTATGGTCAAAGCACGCTTTAAGGAGGAATTTGACGCGTATGTGCGTAATGCTGAGTTGGAGGATTTCTTACAAGATAAGTGTCCTCAGTACCATCAATTGACTGATTCCTTTGTGCGGAGGTTTAAATATAATTGTACTCGTAATTCTCCTAGTGTCATATTTGATATTTATGATATATCTTATACCATGGACTTAGAGGATTTTACAACTACTTGCAAACTCCCACAGTGGGGTAATATTAATGATCCTCACAAATCTGAATTTAGAGATTTCCTTGCTAGTATTACTATGTGAGAATCCAGGAACATATCACAAGCTGCCATAGGGAGCATTCATTTTCCTGTTATACATTATTTTGCTCTCTTCATTGGTAGATGCATTAACGGTAAAAATGAAGCATGTCACATGTGTGTCCCTGATCTTTGTGTCCTCAAGAGTGCTGTGTTGGGTTATAAAGGTTATAACTTGGGGGCAATAGTTGCACGTAGGTTGCAGAATAATAGAAGAACTGGAGATTTATTTGGAGGAATTTATGCAACCCGTGTGGCTAATTATCTTGGTATAGCCCCATGAGAAGGGGATATGATTATACCTCCTGCTTATTTAGATTATGACGCTATGGTCAATCATCAATTTCTTAGGAGGAATGAACAATTCCTCCATTATCGACTAATCTATGACAGACGCCACGTCGTCCATGTTACTCTTCCTGCTCCTCTCCTTTTTTATTATCAGGCAAAAGGAAGATATGTTGTTACCAGGGAGGAAGCATCTGAACACGAGGGGAGAGCGGAGGCAGCTCGCCAACACGCCGCAGCTCAGGAGGCGGTTGCCGCTGCATCTCAGTATGACCCTAGCTACAACTACGGATATCAGCCAGGCGGTCCTTGGTATTAGACCAACTTAGGCCAAAAGCCTAAGCTTGGGGGAGTACGTATTTATCACCGACTTTAAATTCATGTTCACACACTAGTCGTCGGTGCTCATACTCTTTCATTGTATTATCCATGTTAGTTTAATTTTCTTTCTCACTTTCTTCTTGTGTGTTTGATAAACCTTAAGAAAAACCAAAAAAATTAGTTAGTTTAATTTCCATGCTTGTAGTAGAAATTAAATTGAAAACCCAAAAATATTTCTAGTTCTTCTTCTTACTTGTTGGGAGCTTTCCCGTGTAAATAGTTTTATCTTCATTTCTTTCCTTTGGGGGTCGAGAAGACCATATTGAAAATGTTTAGTGGCTCTCATATGCATGATTGTTTATTTAATTTAGAGCCCATATTACTCTGTCTTCTCTGTTGAGTTGAATGCTTGCAGATTCCATCTTAGTCCAATGCACGTGCACTATTATTATTATACACATCGTTCGGTTGTGCGAGTGAAAGGCAAATGACGATATATGATGGACTTATTGAGATGAGAAAAGCTGGTATGAACTTGACCTCTCTTGTTTTTGTAAATATGATGAGTTCATCATTTCTGATTCAGCTTATTATGAAGTAAACATATTTGCAATGACATTTAGAGATTATAGTTGCTTGTGCCATGCTTGATTAGCTATGAGTTATAATGGTTTACCTTGCGTGCCAATATGCTATTAGAATGATTATGATGTGGTATGATGGGATGGTATCCTCCTTTGAATGAATTGAGTGACTCGAATTGGCACATGTTCACGCATGTATTTGAAACAAATCAACATAGCCTTCATGATATTTATGTTCATGGTGGATTATATCCTACTCATGCTTGTATTCGGTGTGAATTAATTTTAATGCATGCTTACGACTGTTGTCGCTCTCTCACTAGGTCGCTTCCTAGTCTTTTGCTAGCCTTCACCTGTACTAAGCAGGAATACTGCTTGTGCATCCAAACTCCATAAACCCAAAGTTGTTCCATACGAGTCCACCATACCTTCCTTTATGCGGTATTTGCCTGCCGTTCCAAGTAAATTTGTATGGGCCAAACTCTAAACCTTCAAATGAAATTCTGTTTTGTATGCTCGAGCAGCTCATGTTTCAACTAGGGCTGCCTATATCTTCCATGCTAGGTGGGTTATTCTCAAGAGGAGTGGACTCCGCTCCTCATTCACGAGAAAGGGCGATAACCGGATGCCCAATCCCATGATCCAAAAAGATCAAAGCAAATCGAAATAATTAAACAAAACTCCCCCAGGGTTGTTGTTACTTGGAGGCACTCGTTGTTTCGAGCAAGCCATGGATTGATGCTTGTTGGTGGTTGGGGGATTATAAACCTTTACCATTCTATTTGGGAACTGCCTATAATGCATGTAGTATGGAAGATACAACCATCTCATAGTTGTTGCGTTGACAACAAAAGCATGCCGCTCAAAATGTTATTCAATATCTATTTTAAAATCAAGCTCTGGCACCTCTAGAAATCCCTGCTTCCCTCTGCGAAGGGCCTATCTATTTACTTTTATGTTGAGTCATCACCCTTCTTATTAAAAAGCACCCGCTGGAGAGCACACTGTCATTTGCATTCATTATTATTGGTTTATATTGGGTATGACTTGACTGGATATCTTTTACCATGAATTACAATGTTTAGTCAGTCCTTGATCTTTAAAGGTGCTCGGCATTTATGTTTTGCGGTCTTAGAAAGGGCTAGCGAGATACCATTTTGTTATATCATGTTATGATTGTTTTGAGAAAGTGTTGTCATCCGAGTTTTATTATTATGGCTCGCTAGATGATTATGCTATTGATATGAGTAATTGTGAGACCTAAGTGTTATTGTGAGTATGGTTAGTTCATAATATTTGCTGAAACCTGAATGCTGGCTTTACATGTTTACAACAACAAGAGCAAACAGAGTTTGTAAAAGTTTTTCCTTATCACTTTCAGTTTATCAACTGAATTGCTTGAGGACAAGCAAAGGTTTAAGCTTGGGGGAGTTGATATGTCTCCAACGTATCTACTTTTCCAAACACTTTTGCCCTTGTTTTGGACTCTAACTTGCATGATTTGAATGAAACTAACCCGGACTGACGTTGTTTTCAGCAGAACTGCCATGATGTTGTTTTATGTGTAGAAAGCAAAAGTTTTCGGAATGTCCTGAAAATCCACGGAGGCACTTTTTGGAAAATATAAAAAATACTGGTGAAAGAATCAAGACCAGGGGGCCCACACCCTGTCCATGAGGGTGGGGGGCTCGCCCCCTCCCCCTGGGCACGCCCCCTATCTTGTGGGCCCCCTCGACCTCCACCGACCTCAACTCCAACTCCATATATTCACGTTCGGGGAGAAAAAAATCAGGGAGAAAGTTTCATCGCGTTTTACGATACGGAGTCGCCGCCAAGCCCTAATCTCTCTTGGGAGGGCTGATCTGGAGTCCGTTCAGGGCTTCGGAGAGGGGGATTCATCGCCGTCGTCATCATGAACCATCCTCCATCACCAATTTCATGATGCTCACCACCGTGCGTGAGTAATTCCATCATAGGCTTGCTGGACGGTGATGGGTTGGATGAGATTTACCATGTAATCAAGTTAGTTTTGTTAGGGTTTGATCCCTAGTATCCACTATGTTCTGAGATTGATGTTGCTATGACTTTGCTATGCTTAAAGCTTGTCACTAGGGCCCGAGTGCCAAGATTTCAGATCTGAACCTATTATGTTTTCATGAATATATGTGTATTCTTGATCCTATCTTGCAAGTATATAGTCACCTATTATGTGTTATGATCCGACAACCCCGAAGTGACAATAATCGGGATACTTCTCGGTGATGACCGTAGTTTGAGGAGGTCATGTATTCACTATGTGCTAATGCTTTGTTCTGATTCTCTATTAAAAGGAGGCCTTAATATCCCATAGTTTCCGTAAGAACCCCGCTGCCACGGGAGGGTACACTACTAGGGAAAAGCCTAGCAGCAGCGCGGGTTTTGGGCCTATCAGTAGCGCGGGCACAAGCGCTACTGATAAGGCGCTACAGCTAATGCTTAGCAATAGCGCTGCTTGACGACGCCATCGCTAACTTGACTTACTAGCAGCGGTTCTTTAGAACATCGCTGCTGTTAATTAGTAGTAGCGCTTCCCTAACCCGCTACTACTACTATTTAGTATTTTATTTCTTTTCTATTTCATGTTGTATTCATACACCTTTACACAAGTTTTCATACAACAGGAATTTAGAGATTGTTTTACATCATAATGAGTTATTACATCATGGGGTGAAAGAACCGTGGACTAGTTTCAAGTGGATGTCCATCCACTTGAAACTAATCCGCTTTCTTTCACCCAATGATATAATAATATCATCATCATCATCATCATATCATTAACAACTTAGCATCATAATACATCATTGTCATATAACACCTCCTCAATATCATCGTTTTCATCATTGACATCACATAACACCTCCTCAAGATCATCATTATCAACTCTAACACATTACCACATAATAAACATATTGTACCTCATAGGACCTATTACATTCGATTAAGACCTACTACATTTTCTAAGGTAAAATAACAAAAACAAGATAGCCCCCGACTCTCCATTATGGAGAATGGAGATTAGCCTGTCTCCCATTCTTGCCTTTATTTGAATGTTACTTCCAAGAACCTCCTTGCGAATGTCCATACATTTCTTCCATTCTCGATGATCATGTGTTCACGGTTTTAGAAATCCGATATGCACAGGTGAGCTCCTAGATTTACCCGGCAAGATGTTCGAATCGAGAGGCGACCATGCAGACACATCGATGAGGCACACAATCCATCGGGAGTTTATGTTGAAAAACATAATAATAACTTTGTAGTTAGCAATGATGTACTAGTTTTAGAAGTATGAAAAAATGCACGAATGTCGTAATAGTAAAAAATCTTACGTGGTATCTCCGGAGAAGTTATCGTTGTTCAACACATGCACTAGTGGCACGTATTCACCATAATTTGGAGGAGTTAGATAATAGGCATTGTAATTCTCAAGAAGAGTACAAAATGTGATCGATGATTTTTCTCCTTATATGTTAATTGGGTGCCTTCGTGTAGTGGGTTTTATCTACCATCTTCCGCATAGTCTTTGAAGAATCAAAATAAGCTGTCAATGGAAATAAGCTATCAACTATTTTGAAATAAAGAATATAAATTAGTTAATAACTATGTTTGATAAACTCACATAGCGGTACAATCGGCAGCGATCAACAAGGACCCAAATGTCCATATTGTCTTCCTCATTGTCGGATCACCAAGATCCATGGTGATAATCATACCCTCATCAAAACCATATATTTTGCAAAGTGCTTCCCAATTTTGGCAACCAAAATGGGTTACGCTCTGAGCATTATACAGATTTACTTCAAAATCCATATCATGATGGGTCCTTAGGTGTATTTTCTTTGTTTCAAAATTTTCATGGTCTTCAAAACCCATCCTCTCCAAGACATAGCGTCTTGCATGGCATGGGATAAGCTAGTCGAATTGTAAAATATGAAAATTAGACGTTGAAATAGTTGAAGTCATGCTTAATGGAGAAAAAACTATTGTCGCTGCGTGCATCGTATGAACATCGCAGGTCTCCTCGAGCTTAATGTTTGAAGCAGCGATCGTCGTCGACCGAACGAACCTGTCGCACATACCTCGATCGTTGTGGCACCAGCTACACTCCCCGGAGACCGTCGTCGTCCGAGTACGACATTTCCTACAATCATAATTCAAAGATTAAACTTGTACATATTCTAGCACAAGTCATGTCAGAATTCACGACAATATCCGGCATGACCTTTGCTAAAAAAGGACATACCGAGCGCGTGAAATTTGCCGGAACGGAAATTAATCAACACTCCGACAAAACATAGGCCACTCGGAGATCTAAACTGAACATGAACGGCCACTTGGGCAACCACATATCCTATTTGAGCAACAACACAAAATATACAAGGATATTTGGCTGGTCTCACCTCGATGTCGGAGGGGGTACGTCGGTGACTGGGATGACGGTGGGGTTGTCGGAGGGGGTCGGTGACGGGGACGACGGAGGTCACCTGAAACCATATAAGTTATCACTAGCAACAAAACATGTTCAACTAGTTTTATTAATTCAACTAGTTCTTACTAAATATAAACTTACTATAAATAGAAAAAAACTAGTTCTTTCTAAACATAAAGTAGTTCAACTAGTTATATTAATTATCTTACTAAAAATAGATTAGTTCAGTTAATTCAACTAGTTCAACTAGTTTATTAACTTACTAAACTAGTTCAACTACAACTAAAGTAGTTCAACTACCACTACTACTACTAAAAATCTAGTACTAACTAAGCTAAATTAACATCTACTACTACTAAATTAACATCTAGTACTAGCTAACCCTAAATTAACATCTACTACTAAATCTAGTACTAACTAGTGGCAGGGGGTGGGGGCGGCGAGAGGTAGCTAGGGGCGGCGAGGTCGAGGGCGGTGGGAGGCGGGCTGCCAAGGAGGAGGAGGAGGGCGGCAGAAGCGGATGGAGGAGGGCGGCGGAGGAGGAGGGAGGGCGGCCAGCAGCGAGGGGAGGATGTGCGAGGAGGATGGAGGAGGAACGGAAGGAGGAGTACCTCGGCGGACGAACGAGCAGGCGCGCGACGACGCACGACGACGCTGGTTGTAGAAGGGAGCGAGAGTGAGAGTGATGAGGGCCGGTCCTCCGTGGGGATAAGGTAGGGATAGTTGTAGCGCGTTTGGCAAAAGCGCTACAGCTAACGCAAGTAGCATGGCGCTCTCTGATTAACGCGCCATCGCTATAGCTAGCGGGGGCCAAGGTCATGGCAACTATAGCAAGAAGCGCCAGTATTCCTCAAACGCAGCCATCGCTACTTCCAAGTCAATGAGCGTTTGGCGGACACGCGTTGCTGCTAAGTAGCGATAGCGTGGTATTTTGAAGCGCGCTGCAGATAAGATTCTGTGTATAGGCTTTTCCCTAGTAGTGGTAGGACAAAAGATGTCATGCAAGTTCTTTTCCATAAGCATGTATGACTATTTACGGAATACATGCCTACATTACATTGATGAACTGGAGCTAGTTCTGTGTCACCCTATGTTATAGCTATTACATGAGGAATCACATCCGGCATAAGTATCCATCACTGATCCATTGCCTACGAGCTTTTAACATATTGTTCTTCGCTTATTTACTTTTCCGTTGCTACTGTTACAATCACTACAAAACCCAAAAACATTACTTTTGCAACTGTTACCTTTATTATCATACTACTTTGCTACTAAATACTTTGCTGCAGATACTAAGTTATCCAGGTGTCGTTGAATTGACAACTCAATTGCTAATACTCAAGAATATTCTTTGGCTCCCCTTGTGTCGAATCAATAAATTTGGGTTGAAGACTTTACCCTCGAAAGCTGTTGCGATCCCCTACACTTGTGGGTTATCAGGGCGCAATGACATTTATGGTGACGAAGCACCGGGCATGCAGTTTGAAATACTTAGGAAATTCACAAATGGCAGATCCAGTTCTGATACATGCACAAAACAATACGACTGTAGAGTCATGCCCTGACAGCTTGAGGATAATGCAGCCCAAGGGGCACCCTCAACTGAACAAACCAAAAGTCACCTGGCACGGATGTTGTAGAAGCGTCGAGGTAGCTGAAGACATGTTCCATGGAGATTGCTCCTCTTGAGTTGGGCGGCTCAGGAGGCCTGGGAAGCTCACGAGGCCCGGGGGGTTCACAAGGATCTGGGACTTCCTAAGACATGACCGCCAAGCGCCTGGCCTCGTGAGACGCCAGAGCATGCTGCCTGGGGCGCTGGTATGTGGCGCACATGCTCAGCAGACCAAAGAGCATGTAGACATAGTTGCAGCAGTAGCCCCCATTTCTGCCGACGCGGAATGACCAGAAGAGGTCCTACGAATCGGCCCTGTTGAGGCCCGGGATGTTGATGCAGACGTGTAGCTCGTCACCCCCATCAGGGGTGCAACTGCACCGGCTAGTGCACGACAACACTCGCCATGCATGGCCTGTGCCTCCTGAAGCTCCTCGATCGCCTTGGTGATGAACTCTCGTGTGCCTGGCGCCTCGCTCCTTGCTTCTAGGGGCACGCGTTGAAGCACGCCTCCAAGTGGTGCCTCAGCACCTCCCTCGTGGCGCTGGACAGGTCAAAGGCCCTCCAGATGGAAGCCACCGAGCCTGTCCTGGGGGAGGCGCCGGGTGCACCTTCCTATGCGGGGGAAGAGGTGCCCCAGCAATCCGCGTGGAACCTAAGGTGTCAACAATGGGCATCCCAGCTTCCTGACGGCTCTTGAGGAGGGCCCGCTTCTTCTTCTTTGGGTGGCCTCGGGAGGCAGGATGTCGCCTTCATCCTCCCAGTTTTCAGCTGCTGCAGCCAGGTAGGCGTGCTCAAGAAGTAGACCGCGTCCTTTTCATCGCAAGTGACTGTGATGATACCACTGCACCCTGGCATCTTGACGACATTGTAGCCACGACGGGTCGCTGCCATGAACTTGGCGAGGTCCAGATATCCCAGGATGGCGTTGTACGGGAGGCTGGTGTGGGCGGCGTTGAAGTCAATGAGCTCGGTGTGGTAGTTGTTGCGCTTGCCGAAGGTGACTGGGAGGTGTACCTGCCCCAGGGGGACGGTGGAGCCATCGATCACCCAGAGAAATAATTGGTTGGCATGAGTTGATCGTAGGGCACCTGAAGCATCTCGAACGCCTCGATAGAGAGGACATTGAGCCCAGTGCCACCATCAATGAGGGTCTTGGTGATGAGGACATCTCTTATGGTGGGCGTACAGAGCAAGGGGAGGGCGCCAGCGGTGGCCGCACACTTGAGGTGATCCTTGGAGACGAAGGTAATGGCGTACTGCAACCACCTGAGGGGACACGCG
Source organism: Aegilops speltoides (assembly GCA_021437245.1). Taxonomy (NCBI): domain Eukaryota; kingdom Viridiplantae; phylum Streptophyta; class Magnoliopsida; order Poales; family Poaceae; genus Aegilops; species Aegilops speltoides. The sequence goes on from CM038145.1 coordinate 323,798,942, forward strand.
ACCTCGAGCGTCGGGAGGGCCGTGTTCACCTTGTGCGAGAACAGCTTGAAGATACAGTTTGAGGTAGGGGCCTGAGCTTCGTCCAGGATGCAGGCGATTGCACGGGGTTCGTGGAATCCCCCAGCCCCCTCATCCTAGTGGCTGTCGTCATTCCTCCTTGGCGGCGGTGGCAGCAGTGGAAGGCCGGTGTTGCCTTGAGGACGAGCCTCGTGAGGCTGGTCGTGCCAAGGGCCCTCACGAGTCTCGCCACGCCAGCGGTCATCGTGAGGCTGGTTGTAACATCCCAATTTTTAATTTGGATGTTATACATAGATCATCATATGCATATCATATTTTATTTGCCTTTGTTGTGATCCTAGAAATCTTAAGCAACTCAAGGACCCAAGGAGAGAGTTGGAGGTTTCACAAAATTTTCATATTTGAATTTATTTAAATTTTGAAAAGTAGGATCAATTAATTTTAACAATTTATTTCCAATTATTTCCAACAATAAAAATAAATGAGAGAAGATAAAATGACTTCTTCAAAACAGAGAAGAAATATTGGAAAAGAAATGTTGAAATAAAATTATTATTTTATTTGCTATTTTATTTGAATTAGAGAAAAACATGCATTTTTAAAAATTGCATTGAGTCCAGAAAAATGTTCATAATGTCCAAAATATTAGGTAGGGACGGTGAAAATTATTTCTGGAATTTTAGGATTTTTATTTTATTTTATTTGGTTTTTTTCGTGGCGAAATTATTTTTTTAACAAAAAGTTTTCGGACCTAACTGGGCCGAAGGCCCAGCCGGCCCGAGTCGCCGCCGCCTTCCCCGATCGTGTGGGAACCAGACTCACCAGAGTCCGGGACTGAGCCGCCGCCGGTTTCCCCCTCCGCCAAGTCGCACCACCCCAACCCGCCTTTATACGGCCAAGGCCCGACCCCCTCCTCCTCATCGAGCCGCGCCGCCCGTCTCTAGCCACCGCCGCCGTCGCCGCCCGCCGCTAGCCGTCGCCGCCCGCCGCCATCGCCGCCCGCACCACCCGCCCGCCGCCCGTGTCGCCGAGCCTCGTCGGAGCCGCCACCGCCGCGATCCGATCTGATCCGCCGCTGCCGGTTTCATTTTGCGAACCAGTATAAATCCCGAAACCCGTCCCGGTATTTTTAGTTTTCGGTTTATTTTATTAGGTTAGTTTAATTAGCGAACGTTCGTTTGTTTAGATCGGATAGTGAACGCTTTCGTTCGTTAGTTTCTGTTAGCGAACGTTGGTTCGATAGATTTTTTCTTTTTAGTTTTATTTTCGGCCAGGGACCTATCCGTGAATAGTTTTCTCGCAATTTAGCCCCTGATCTTAAAACTATCGTAACTTTTTTGCTCGTTTATCCAAATTAGATGAAACCAACGCCTAAATCTTTGTAACGATCTCTTATTTACAGTAAACCAACTTGAACATGATTTTGACAATTTAAAATTTGAGTTTTGTTCAGATTAGTATTCGATCTTGTTTTGTTTGTATCTTGAGTTTCGTAATTCCGTTTGAATTGATTCTTTTTCAAATCGTAGCTAATCACATGTACCTACTGTTAAGATCTAACACACATGAAAATAATGCTTTTAGGTTTTGTTTTCTGTTTAGTTTAGTCATTTGCTTGTTTTGAGTTTGATTTGGATCTTTTCTAGATTTCTCTCTGTTTCGTTTGTGTGCTTGCTTATGTATGCTACTGTCTGTCTACGCTGGATTATCCGGAGTGCGAAGCTTGTTACTAGAATCACTAGAGTTTGCAGATCATGAGCAAGGCAAGTTACACTTTGATCATACTCTTCTATACCCAGTTTTTTCTATGCATTAGTATTACCCCTCAAATATTTGCATGAGTAGGATTGGGAACATGTGGGTTGGTTGTAGTACTTGAGGTAGGAACCTAATACCTTTTGATCACCACGGGAGTATATGTTATGCTCTATTTTTCCTTAGCCATGCTCATAGACGGGGATTGGATCGTGATACACATGGAAGTTATGAGAGTTATTAATCTTGGATAACATTAAGGTGGCAACTTTAATACACATCTAGGTGGATTGGTTGGGGCACCTGGAGAATCCAGTGTTTGTCCATTTGGGAAATCCCAGAGTACCCGTGTGATTTTTTCTTGGTTCGCCACCTAGGCTCAAAGGGATCATATGATATTTCATGCCTAGAAACTTCTATGTGCAGCCACAAGCCAATATGGGCTCTAGCATAGTTGAGTAAGTTGTATGAGATCTCGAAGACGTGTACTAGCAGATGTAGGGGAAAGTAGATGTACCGGTCTACCCGGAGTAGAGAGTTAATGCTTCGGATAGACTATGTCACGATCTTCCGATCATGGATGCGGTCGAGTCTTGTGGGGAAAAGCGCGCAACCTCTGCAGAGTGTATAAACTAATCATGGTTAGCCGTGTCCCCCGGTTATGGACATCTAGAGTATCTAGAATTGGATATTATTGTTGATATAATCACTCTTTAATTAATTGAATTGGGTTTAATGATGATACTTGTTTAATTGGGATTTGAGTTGGAGGAACCTTCTCAAATATTGGTGCAACTTGGGAATAGTAAATAAAGTTATGCCTTTGTTGTAGGGAAAAACTAGCTTTACGCAAAAATCTAAAACTTAGAGGCTCCACCAGCCAAATATTGCATGTAGATATAGTTCTTGCATTCATTGCTTTACAGTGTAACTCTGCCAGCATATTCAATGTGCTGACCTAAACGGCTGCAACATCTCATGGTGCAAACTACTCACACGATGAATAAGGTGCGATAGGTCGTTGTCATGCACTCAGCTATGTCGTTGGAGTTGATGGACTCATTTACCTTCGAAGCTTCCACAGTTATTTAGTTTTGGCGGCCTTCAGCCATATTATTTTTGTGTAATCATACTTTTTATGAGGACTCGACGTAATAAGTGTGTGATTGAACTCTGTTATAATTCCTCGAGTACTGCGTGTCAGCATTACCGATCCAGGGATGACACTTAAGCAAAGAGACTTCATTCCATTGGGATCGTAATCGCTACACTGGTCGCACCAGCACTGGCGAGAGTCGCGGTTGTCCCAGCGGCCTCCGCCATGGCCACGTCCCCGGCCGTAGCCATGGTCGCTGCGCTCGGGGCGGCGGCCGACGCACCGATCGTGGAGTGCCCTGAGCTCCTGGCAGTCGTTGGTGTTGTGGGTGTGAGTGTTGTGGAAGATGCAGAATCGGTGGTTTGCCCTTAGGGGGCTCATCGTGATCATGGTCGCGCTTCATTTCGGGCGCAGCCGCAAGCACGGCGGGGCCCTTGCACTTTGCTTCCTTGGCCTTGGCCTTCTTTCCTTCAAGGTCGGCCTCCGAAAGCTCGTGGAGGAAGAGGCGACCTTCCTTAGCCCTTGCACCCTTGTTCTCTAGGTTGAACATCTCCAGTGCCGAGCACAAGTCGTCATGGATGGCAAGCTCCTCTTTCATCTTGACGTCCCTGGCACCGTCAGTGAACGCCGAGATGATGGCCTGGCTGCTTCTTCACACGCCACAGGTCGTTCACAGCCGATGCACGGTCGTGGGTGCCTTGGAAGTTGGCAATAAAGGGCTCGCGATGCTCATCCCAACAGGTGATAGATCCCTCCGGGAGGAGCACGCGCCATCCTTGAGGGCCATGGGGAACAAATTGGACTTGACCTTGTCATCACCGTTCGCGGCCTTGATGCTCAGTGTGTTGCGCTGGAGGAACTCCACAGGGTCGGGGGTGCCGTCGTAGCGTGGAGGCAGGTCTGGATTGAACTTGCCGGGCCAGACGACGCGGTGCAGCTCCGGGGTGAAGGCACAACAGCCCGCCGCACTTATGGGCATGACACGCGCAGGGGGGACTTGATCTTGATGTCCACGTGCCGCTGCCTCTAGCGAAGCATGGTCTTAATGTAGGCGCTGTGGTGCGAGGAGCATGCGTTCATCCCCTTGCAGCCGCTGCACCACCTGGCAGCTCGCCCCATCACGTGCCAGTGCTGGCGCTTCCTGCGGCGGGTCACACAGGGGTGCTTCACGCCAGGGCTCGAGGTCAACATTTTGCAGCGGAGGAGGAGGAGGCGCACCATGGGCCACGTCGCCCGCCTGGGTGGGTGGGGGAGGAGCGAGCGGGAGGGAGTCGGGACCTCTCAAGCAGTGTTCACAAGCTCGGTGATGCGACTGAGCCAGTCGTCATAGCGATCGTTGGCGGGACGCTAGCGTAGCAGCTCGCGCGCCATGAGCAGCGCAGCATGCATGTTCGCCGGCCCGCAGCGGATGTGGGAGGAGGACGCCGTGACAGGAGTGGGTGACGGAGTGGCAGTACGACCATCACGCCGCACGGAAGGTGGCAGCAACGAGTCCTGCTGCTCTTGAGCGGCAGGGTCAGTGGCAGTGTTAGTGGCAGGTGAGGCAGAGCGGCACGGGGGGCCGTGGCCCATGGGCGCTGTGCCGGCGACGCGAGAATCCCGGAGCTCTACACGGACCCGACATGCGTCGGCCATGGGAGCGACGAAAAAGAAGACAAAGCAGAGATGTGGGAGGAGGATCTCGACACGCCCCTAGTTGGCATGACAAATGTCGGATTCAGGGCTCCGCAGACCCAAAAAGGTTCAAACTCTAGGGCATGTGCGAAGATCTCAACCAACTCAAGCCTCGAGCTCACCATCCCACGGCCTAGCTACATCAAGTTCATGTGTGCGGGGAAGGAAATGAACTCGACTGTTTACCCAGGTTTGGGCCACCTTGCGGTGTAAAACCCTACTCCTGCTTTTTGGTGGATTGGCCTTGGGACGAGGTTTGGGGATGAACTAGTATAGTGGTTGAGCGACCTCGTGAGGGCTCGAGAGGTGAGGGCGGAATGGATCCGGTCCGGCCCCTCTCTATGGTGGCAGCTAGCCTATATTTATAGTAGCCTTGGTCCTCTTACCTCAAAACTTAGGTGGGAAGGGATCCCACAACGGCTATTTCGAAAGGGGACAAGAAGTAAATATAATCTTGACGAAAGGTGGTCTTCGCCTGCAAAGGTTCTGGCCGCAATGCAATGGTGAGCTTGGCGATGACATCCATCCTGCCGAGCTAGTGGTCTTGGTCTTGTTGCGCCGGAATGGAAACCTTTGGGAGATTCCTCGGGAACCCGCGTCTGTCCTTGCTCCTCAGCATGAAAGAGGAAACTGCCTTGTCTGCGCCCGCTGGCGCCCGCCTAGCCATGGTCGTCATGGCTTACATCATCGCAGCCTTGTGAGGCTGGTTACCTGCACAGAATTCTCTGCTCCTCGGGAGGCACCCTGGAGAGGCCGCCCCTCTGGAAGCCTCGATGTCGTTCTCCTTGCGATGCTGGGGGCCCTTGCGAAGGTCTTGTCTTGGGGGGTCTTGCAACCAGGCCGTCGACGGGCTCACGTGCTGGGCCGTAGGCACGCAAGTCAGGATACCCCCGAACCCAGAACGTTGACACCTTTGAGGTTTCACTATTATCGGATTGAATAATTTTATGGATTTGAGAACACTTGATGTATGTCTTGCGTGGGATACCCGTGGTCACAATGGGGTGTTCTATTGATTCACTTCATGTATGTATTGGCACTCAACTTGCTGATTCCTGAGGAGACATTGGGGTAATCTATGCATAGGGGTTGATGCACGTTTTCATCCTTGTTTTCTCTGGTAGAAATCTTGGGGCACTTATAGGATTGAATATTATGAATCTGAAGTTGTTTGATGCATATAGTATAATTGACCCATGGATACTTGTGGTGACATTGGAGTATCTAGGTGACACAAGGGTTGATTGATGTGTATCATATGGTGTTACGTTACTACAAACTCTAGGGCTATTTGTGACACTTATAGGAATAGCTTGATGGATTGATCGGAAAGAATAACTTTGAGGTGGTTTCGTACCCTACGAGCAATTTCATCTTATGTTCTCCCTGATAGGGACTTTGCAATGACTCTTTGTCGCACTTTGAGGGATTGCCATATGATTTAATTATGTTATCATTGTTGAGAGACTTTACACTAGTGAAAGTATGAACCCTAGGCCTTGTTTTCAAGCATTGCAATACTATTTTTGCTCAATTTTGTTACTAGTTACCTTGCTATTTTTATTTATTCAGATTATAGAAATATATTTCTACCATCCATATTACACTTGTATCACCATCTCTTCGCCGAACTAGTCCACCTTTACAATTTACCATTGTATTGGGTGTGTTGGGGACACAAGAGACTCTTTTGTATTCGGTTGCAGGGTTGTTTGAGAGAGACCATCTTCATCCTACGCTACCATGGATTCATAAACCTTAGGTCATCCACTTGAGGGGAATTTTCTACTGTCCTACAAAACTCTATGCTTGGAGGCCCAACACGAGTCTTCAAGAAGAAGGTTGCATTGTAGACATCATCATCAAGCGGGCCATGGACAAGGTGAACAGTGCAACCTAGGCGAACGGCGCGGTGTGCGTCCGGTGCAAGTACGGTGCAGACTGCCTCTACACACTCCTGGCGAGGAATGGGGCTACTGACGGGCCATGTACCTAGCTGCGATGCCATGTCGACAGCTGGCAAGCATCAACGGTCTGCACGGCGCCCCTCTCACTCTGTGGTGCTCCAACGGTCTCTCTATGCGGTGAGCCGCAGCCTATCAGCACCAATGCGCCTAGCTTGTTCTATGGTGCACCATCGATCATGTTGTGCTGCGAGCTGTAGCCTCTCGGCGCTGACATGCCTATCTTGATCCGTGGCACCGAAGCGTCTTGTGCCAAGGGTCTTCTCAACGCCGGTGATGACGCACAACACGGCGTCGTCCATCGCGTTGCCGGGGACACCCTTGGCCTCGACGGGCCATGGCGCCTTCTTGTTTTTCGTGTTGAGGATGTTGATGGCAGAGGCGGCGCTTCGGTGGGTTGGCATGCTTGGAAAAGGTGGATGGGCTATAGGCTGCGCTTGTTGCCATGGTGTGTCGTGCGCCACCTAGGTTTATTTGCAATATCGTTGGGTGACGGCGGGAAACCGATGAGGAAATGGTAGGAAACTGTGGTGGTTTCATAAAACACCATCAATTAATGGAAACTTAGCATAGAAGGAACAATGAGCTAGCACAGCATGCGGGCACATTGCTCGCCCAAGGCTATGACCCATATACTTGTTTGCCCAATAGAGCACACTATACACAGTAAAGAATATTTTTCTGTACAAAGAGAGGGTAGATGTTATGCAGACAAAGCAAATCATGGCAAATGATTAAACTAAGGAACTGGTCGATGGTGATTTCAAGAATGGCAGCAAATAATTTACCAGCAAGCGTTGTTTGCCAAGAACACACATAACTTATTAGCAGGAAATGTCTTCGTTATTATTGGTCTTCCCGCACAATTAATCCGTGCACCCCTATCCGTTGCCCGAGTTCACCTTACCGTGCCATCCTCTATTCGTGTCCCTCAGCATGCTTTGCTCGCTGTTAGGGGCCGCAGCACGCTCTGCTCACGTCCCTCCATGCGCTCGGCTTGTGGACAGCTTTTCCCAGTGTGCTCAATAGCTATATGCATATGGTTGCTTGCCGCTGAGGTCGCCACGATGCAATTATGTGCGACATCATAGAGTTATGCGCTGCAAATTAAAACTGCCAGGTCGAGCGGCTTCCCCGTTAATTCCCGCGGTCATTATAACCTTAGTCTCTTCAACCTTTCCATCACGCACCACAACAAAACAAGCACACCCAAGTCGACACATATAGAGAGGATATCTAGCGGCGCTCCAATGGAGTTCAACGAGAATAAAGTGGAGACCCACTCAAGAGAGACGGATCTCCCGGTGGTGTACACCATCGACCCGACCATGGTGGACGACTACATCAACGCCGTGGAGCAGTTGCTTGCTCGAGGCAAGTACAAGGTGTGCGACATCGACCTCCAGTACACCAACGGTCATCCTGAGATAGATCAGAAGGTTGCCATCACCGAGTTGTGCGTGTGCCTTCATGTCCTCATCTACCACTACTGCATGGGCATAAACCTTGCGACCATTTTGCCAGGTTAATCAACAACACCATTATAAGTTCGCTATGGTGGAAACCACCGATGATGTAAAAGCGCTCAAGGTTACCGGCTTTGCCTACAAGAACCTTGTCGAAATCCGTAGCCACTACAAGGTCCGGGGCAGCATGAAAAAGGACTCCATGGTTTAACTCACCTCGGACATCACTGACCCCTTGATGTCTACTATGCAACTTTATTCTCATAGACTGGTGTTGGGCCTCCAAGCGCAGAGTTTTGTTGGACAATAGAAATTTTCCCTCAAGTGGATGAACTAAGGTTTATCAATCCATTGGAGGCATAGGATGAAGGTGGTCTCTCTCAAACAACCCTGCAACCAAATACAAGAAATCTCTTGTGTCCCCAACACACCTAATACAATGGAAAATTGTATAGGTGCACTAGTTCGGCGAAGAGATGGTGACAAAACTGTAATATGAATGGTAGACATATTTTTTTATAATCTGAAAAAATAAAAACAGCAAGGTAGAGAACGATAAAACTGAGCACAAACGGTATTGCAATGCTTGAAAATGAGGCCTAGGGTCCGTACTTTCACTAGTGCAATCTCTCGACAATGCTAATCAAATTGGATCATATAACCATCCCTTACCGTGCGATGAAGAATCACTCCCAAGTTCCTATCTAGCGGAGAACATAAGAAGAAATTGTTTGTAGTGTACGAAACCACCTCAAAGCTATTCTTTTGGATCTATCTATCCTAGAGTTTGTACTAAAATAACACCAAGCTATTCTTTCGGATCGATCTAACCAAGAGTTCGTACTAAAATAACACCATATGATACACATAAACCAACTTTTATGTCACCTAGATACTTCAATGTCACCGCAAGTATTCGTGAGTTGATTATGCGATATGCATCAAACAATTTCAGATTCATCATACTCAATCCAACACAAAGAATCTCAAAGAGTGCCCCAAGATTTCTACCGGAGAAACAAAGACGAGAACGTGCATCAACCCCTATGCACAGATTACCCTAATGTTACCTCGGGAATCCGGGAGTTGAGTGCCAAAACACATATCAATTGAATCAATATGATACCCCATTGTCACCACGGGTATTCATAGCAAGACATACATCTAGTGTTCTCAAATCCATAGAAGTATTCAATCCGGTAAAACGAAATATCAAAGGGAAAACTCAATTCATCACAAGATAGAGAGGGGAAAACACCATATAATCCAACTATATCAACAAATCCCGTGATACATCAAGATCGTGACATCTCAAGAACACGAGAGAGAGATTAAACACATAGCTACTAGTACAAACCCTAAGCCCCGAGGGTGGACTACTCCCTCCTCATCATGGTGGCCACCGGGATGATGAAGATGGCCACCAGTGATGATTTCCCCCTGCGACGGACTGCCAGAACGGGGTATAGATTGGTTTTCCATGGCTACAGAGGCTTGTGGCGGCAGAACTTCTGATCTAGGGTTACACTGAGGGTTTTTGGAATATTTTATGATCTGGTAGGACCTTGAGATGAGGTGTCTAGAGGGGGGGTGTGATTAGACACTAAGTACCAAAGCTGCAGTTTTTAAGGTTCTTTAAGTTTAAGTGGAGTTTAGGCACAATTTCAACATTCACAATACATATCAAGCAAGCATGCAAAGAGTATATGAGCAGCGGAAAGTAAAGCATGCAGCTTGCAAGAAAGTAAAGGGAAGGGTTTGGAGGATTCAAACGCAATTGGAGACACGGATGTTTTTGGCATGGTTCCGATAGGTGGTGCTATCGTACATCCACGTTGATGGAGACTTAAACCCACGAAGGGTAACGGCTGCGCGAGTCCATGGAGGGCTCCACCCACGAAGGGTCCACGAAGAAGCAACCTTGTCTATCCCTCCATGGCCGTCGCCCACGAAGGACTTGCCTCACTAGCGGTAGATCTTCACGAAGTAGGCGATCTCCTTGCCCTTACAAACTCCTTGGTTCAACTCCACAATCTTGTCGGATGCTCCCAAGTGACACCTAGCCAATCTAGGAGACACCACTCTCCAAGAAGTAACAAATGGTGCGTTGATGATGAACTCCTTGCTCTTGTGCTTCAAATGATAGTCTCCCCAACACTCAACTCTCTCTCATAGGTATTGGATCTGGTGGAAAGAAGATTTGAGTGGAAGGCAACTTGGGGACGGCTAGAGATCAAGATTCATATGGTAGGAATGGAATATCTTGGTCTCAACACATGAGTAGGTAGTTCTCTCTCAGAAAATGCATGCTAGAAGTGTAGGTTTAGTATGATGGCTCTCTCCATGAATGAAGAGGAGGTGGAGGGGTATATATAGCCTCCACACAAAATCTAACCGTTACACACAATCTACCAAACTCGGTGGGACCGAATCGTTAAACTCGGTCAGACCGATTTAGCAAATAATGTGACCATTAGGATTTTCGGTGGGACTGAAATGCAACTCGGTGAGACCGAGTAGGTCAGGGTTAGGGCATAATGTAATCTCGGTAAGACCGATTACACAAACTCGGTGAGACCGATTTTGGTAAAAAGATTTACACAAACTCCGTGGGACCGATTACTCGAACTCGGTGGAACCAATTTTGGTAATAAGTTTCCAGAGAGCTTGCATTGTAGTCTCGGTAGTACCGATCGCTCAAACTCGGTGAGACCGATTTTGATAATGGACATACACAGAGAGATTACAATCCCATCTCGGTGAGACCGAGATCCCTATCGGTAAGACAGATTTGCTTAGGGTTTGTGGCAGTGGCTATGACTTATGGAATCGGTGGCGCCGGATAGGAAGAATCGGTGTGACCGATGTTGGCTTTGGGTTTAGTTCATTTGTGGATGTGGGAAAGTAGCTGAGGGTTTTGGAGCATATCACTAAGCACATGAAGCAAGAGGCTCATTAAGCAACACCTCATCCCTCCTTGATAGTATTGGCTTTTCCTATAGACTCAATATGATCTTGGACCACTAAAAATGTAAGATGAAGAGTCTTGAGCTTGTAGCTTGAGCCAATCCTTTGTCATTAGCATCTTGAAGGAGTTCCCATGTCCTTTATTCCATGCCACTCCATTGTTGAACTTATCTGAAATATACTAGGTAAAAGTGTTAGTCCAACAAGAGATATGTTGACATTAATTACTAAAACCACCTAGGGAGCACTTGTGCTTTCAATCTCCCCCTTTTTGGTAATTGATGGCAACATACATCAAAGATTTAGATAAAGATATAAATAATAGCAAGTAAAGCTTTGGAAAGACATGTAACAAGCATAGGCTCCCCCTACATTTATGCAATCATGTGAATATAGAACATAGAAGCATGTGAGAGCATAAACATGATAGAGCAGGCAGTGTGTTACATGTATCTTGGCCGTATGCATCAGAGCAATGGATGTTAAAGAAAATACCTTCATGCTCATGAGTTCTTCTTGCAAACAATATGTACATCAGCAAGAATTCCTCATACACATGATTGTGATGCATGTACTTACCTTGTGGTCTTGAGTTGGCTTAGGATGGAATGAACCTGCGTAAACAAAGTTAGATAACACAGATGCATCTACTAACGAAGGCAAACAAAAGAAACCACAAGAATACCAAGATTGGGATGACATGTAGAGAGTGAGTACTAAGTACCACATGTATCTGACATGTCCCCAAGAGTAAAGATATGCAATGAATTTAAATGATCTCTCTCCCTTAGATGTCTTGCTCCCCCTGAATCTAGCATGGGATACTGGGAGAAGATAGGGAACAGAAAATCAGAGCTGAAAGAAAACAGAGCTGAAAGATATGAATGATGATCAGAGCTGATGCATGCTAATGCAAATAGGCACAACAGAACTTATGAACATGTCTCTCCCCTCAAGAAGACATGTGGATATCTCTCCTCTTGAACACCAAGCATCTGGGATCCTTGAGAAATACTTTCTACTTAAGTATTCTCTCCCCCTGGAGATCTCTCTCTTCCTTTTGAGGGTCTCTCCCCCTAGAAGGTCTCTCTCTCCCCCCTTAAGAAGGAAGGTGATAAGTTTTGATGCTCTCTCTATCTCCAAATGATAAGCTTTGATGTTCTCTCTCTCCCCCTTTGACATCAACTTCCAAGAAGGATCTTCTGGAATCTGTCGAATGGGTTTGGTCCTTGAGACACAGAACAAAGCAGTGATAAAAATGTGATGCTTGTAGAGGACAAGATTCATTGAGTGGAGCTGGATCAGAAGAAACACAAAATTATGTGGCAAACTGTTTTTCCTGTTATGAAATCGGTGGCACCGAGTGGTATGCTTCGGTTGTACCGAAAAGATTTGGTTGGGCCGAAAATAACAAATCGGTGAAACCGACTTCATCGCAAAGAAAACACTTGTCAACTCATCTCACTAGACTAGTAAGATCTCACAAAGATTTGCAAGGAATTTACTGAAAGATGTGCAATGAATTGGAATGCAGAAAATGCAGAACAAACAGAAAGAAAGAGATCTAGATGAAGTTTTTTTTGAAAGGGGAAACAAATATGCATGAGACAAATGCAAAAACACAGAAAAGAACACAAGAGAACTTCATCTAGAGATGGTCGGCGACAAAGTCACCTATGTTAGAGTATATTGACTTAGGAGTCAAGTGAGATCACTTGATCATAGGTCATACTCATCGTTTAAGCTCAAAATGGGGTTGTCATTTTTCGTTTAAGCATCTTGATGTATTCACATCTTGTTGAGTTGCTTTAGCTCATGACTTGGAGTAAAGCTTCTCTAAGATGGAATAACATACCTTGGTTAGTGGTGTTGTCCATGTAGTTGAACTTGTGTGTGTTGCTCAAGGTTGATGTAGCTCATCAAGAATTTGGAGCACCACTTGGAATTTTAGTCCATCTACCTACATGGGTTAGTTCTCGCAAGGAAGAGCACTTGTGTATCCAAAAATGACAATCATGAAGCTCAACATAGAATTTGTCAAAGGATATGTTTAAGAAGTTTCGTGCTTCCTTGTCTTCAACCACCATGGTGTAGAGACTTGGTGATGTAGAGATTGCTCAAGATATGAGTAGATTACAATCTCATGGAATTTAATTCCACCAAGTACCTACATGGGTTAGATAACATGCAAGATACAAATATATCCAAGACATACGATTTTCATCATAAGAGAAATATCAAGGATTAGTCATAAGCTCATGTCTTGCATGTATCCAATGGAGTTTCTACTCCAAGTTTGAAGCATCAATGATGTTCAATTCTCCTCTTAACCTGCAAAACACTTTCTCATCAAGAGGTTTAGTGAATATATCCGCTAATTGCTTTTCGGTGCGAACTTGTTTAAGATCAATGTCACCCTTAGCAACATGATCTCGAATGAAATGATGACGAACTTCAATATGCTTAGTTCGAGAATGTTGCACAGGATTATGACCAATTTTAACAGAACTTTCATTGTCACAAAGCAATGGAACATGTCTCACATATATCCCATAATCCTTAAGAGTTTGGGTCATCCAAAGTAATTGAGCACAACATGAACCAGCGGCAATATATTCAGCTTCGGCGGTGGATAAGGATACCGAATTTTGTTTCTTGGAGGACCAAGACACAAGAGATCTACCAAGAAATTGACAAGTACCCGAAGTGGACTTTCTATCAACCTTGTCTCCGGCATAGTCCGAGTCGGAATAGCCAACAAGATCGAAAGAGGCCCTCTTAGGATACCAAATGCCAAAGTTTGGTGTATGGATTAAGTATCTCACTATCCTTTTCACGGCCTTAAGATGACATTCCTTAGGAGCAGCTTGATATCGTGCACACATGCACACACTTAACATGATATCGGGACATGAAGCACATAGGTATAACAATGAACCGATCATAGAGCGATAAACCTTTTGATCAACCGGTTCACCGTCTTTGGTCAAGTCATTATGTCCACTAGTAGGCTTGGGTGTAGACATACCTTTGCATTCTTGCATATTGAACTTCTTGAATAAGTCCTTGATGTACTTCGTTTGAGAAACAAAGGTACCTTCCTTAGTTTGCTTGATTTGCAGCCCAAGGAAGAATTTGAGTTCACTCATCATAGACATCTCAAACTTCTGCGACATTAGCTTCCCAAACTTTTCACTAAAATGAGGTTTAGTTGAACCAAATATGATGTCATCAACATAAGTTTGGCACACAAATAGTTCTCCATTAACCCTTTTAGTAAAAAGAGTAGAATCAATCTTCCCAATTTCAAAGCCTTTGTCAATAAGAAACTTGGTCAAGCATTTACACCAAGCTCTAGGATCTTGTTTAAGACCATAAAGAGCTTTGTGAAGTTTGTAAACATGATTGGGTTTCTTAGGATTGACAAAGCCGGGAGGTTGCTTAACATAAACTTCCTCCTCTATCTCACCATTTAGAAAAGCACTTTTAATGTCCATTTGGTACAAGGTGATATCATGATGATTAGCATAGGCAAGTAAGATGCGAATGGACTCAAGTCTAGCAACGGGGGCGTAAGTCTCACCATAGTCCATACCTTCGACTTGTGTGTAGCCTTGGGCGACGAGACGTGCTTTGTTGCGAACTACTTGTCCATCTTCATCTTGCTTGTTGCGAAACACCCATTTGGTACCGATGACGTTGTGGTTGTTGTCGGGCTCCTCAACCAATGTCCAAACTTGATTCCTCTCAAAGTTATGTAGCTCTTCATTGTCGCGGGGTTGCATGAGCACCTATGGGGCAGGGGGCCCCTTCTGGTCCGGCAAGGGAGCGGAGGGCCGCGCGCAGAGCAGATCGAGGCGAAGGCATGCGGGGGAGGATTTTTACCCAGCTTCGGAGCTCTCCGGAGAGATAAAACTCCTACTGCTGCTTTGTGTTTGTATTTGTTCTTTGCTCGAAAGCGTGAGTATGATGTGGTTTCGAAAGAGTCGGGCTGGACCGAACCAACTGCGGAACCCCTTGTACGTGCGCATGGGCCTCCCTTTTATAGGTCAAAGGGGGTCACCGACAGGTGGCAGCGTAGAAAAGGGGGTAAAAGAGTAAAAACGCAGGTTGGTACAACTACTACCAACAGTGCCCCCTACCTAACTCTGACGACAGGGGACAAGAGCATTTAATGCCCGTCTGGTCGCTCCAACAGTGCAGGAAACGACCGTTAGGGGCGCCACAGATCGCCACGATGGCCTCCTAGTCACCTTAGCTCGCCACCTCGCACTGCTAGGCTGCACAGCCACCCGCCACGTGCACCAGGAGTGATCCTGTGGCGACACGTCATCGGGTGAGCTGGAGCGCAGGCGCAGAGTGGTGGCTTCGCCGCGGCAAGTGCCTTGCCGCGGTCTCTGTCTTGTCGCACCCGCAAGCTTGCCGCTCGTCGGGTCTTGCCGTGGCGCGCGTCGCGTCGTGGCAAGTTTTCTGAAGCGCCTTGGTTGGCCTTCCCGGCAAGCTCCTCTCGCCGGGGTCTTGCTCTTCCCGGCAAGCTTCCCTTGGCGGGGCCTTGTTCTTCCCGGCAAGCTTCCCTTGCCGGGGCCTTGTCTTCAAAAGTTAACACTTTGTTCTTGAATGGTAGTAATAGGAATGACGAAGGGTCTTGGCGGACGCCCGGCAAGCCTTGCCGCGGGGTGCTTCAGCTGCCCGTGCCCAATTTCGGGGTACTAATGTACCCCTACTTTAGTACACCGACATTCATGCATGGCATTTATCCAATCCGGATCTTCCAATGCTTCTTCAACCTTCAAAGGTTCAATGCTCGAGATGAAAGAATAGTTTTCACAAAAGTTAGCTAAGCGAGTTTTAGAGCGAGTGATTCTCCCGGTTTGAATGTCATTGTAGGTTTGCTCGACAGGATGATCTTTAGCAACTCTTGCTCGAACTCGTGAATGCTTTTGCTTGGGTCTTCGTTGAACATCTTCTTCATCTTGTTCTTCTTCTTCTTGGCCTTCTTCATTGTTGGCATTGTCGTTCTCTTGTCGTGGTGGAGAAGGAGGTTGTTGACGTTCATCTTGATGCACTTCCTGGTTTTCTTCATCTTGGTGTGTCCCGCTTGTGGATTCTTCCATATCAACTCTTGGTTCACCTTGTTGTGAAGTTGAAGCTTCCACTTGGACGGACGAGGTACTCTCCTTCACCTCCGTTAGACGAACTTTGCCAATGGACAAGTCTTGAATTGCCTCCGAAGGATCTTTGTCACCTACATCAATTGGCAATTGCTCTACTTGCGAGCCGTTAGATTCATCAAACTTCACATCTACTGTCTCTTCAACCTTTCGGGTGAAATTTTTGTAGACACGGTAAGTGTGAGAGTTTGATCCATAACCTAGTAGGAAACCTTCATGAGATTTAGGAGCAAATTTAGAGCGTCGATGCTTATCAAGAATGTAGCACTTTGAGACGAATACTCGAAAGTATCCAACTTGGGGTTTGTTACCAGTGAGGAGCTCGTATGCCGTCTTGCCGAGTAGCTTGTGAAGATACAAGCAATTTGTTGCATGACAAGCTGTCTCAACAGCTTCCGCCCAAAAGTGCTTCGGCGTCTTGTACTCATCATGCATCGTTCTTGCCATTTCGATGAGCGTCCGGTTCTTCCTCTCAACAACTTCGTTTTGTTAAGGTGTGTACGTAGCCGAGAACTTGTGTGAAATCCCTTCTTCGTCAAGAAAGGTGTCCACATTTGCGTTCTTGAACTCCGTTCCATTGTTGCTGCAAACCTTCTTGATCTTTACTTCAAATTGATTTTGAGCCTTCCTTGCGAAGTTTTTGAAGATATTTTGGACCTGTGACTTATCATCGAGAAGGAACACCCACGTAAATCTTGAAAAATCATCAACTATAACTAGACCAAAAGAATTTCCATCGAGACTCTTGTAAGAGTTGGGACCAAATAGATCCATGTGTAGTAGCTCGAGTGGCCTCCTTGTGGTCATGATGTTCTTCACGGGATGCCTTCCTCCAACCTGTTTACCTGCCTGACAAGTGCTGCAAAGTCTATCCTTATCAAATATGACATCATTAACTCCAAGAATATGATATCCTTTAATAAGCTTGTCAAGGTTTCGCATACCAACATGACCTAATCGTCTATACCACAACCAACCTTTTGAGGATTTAGCAATGAAGCAAGTTTTAGGTTGAGCCTTTTTAGTGAAATCAACAATGTGTAGATCACCTCTACGCACACCGGTAAAGACCATTTTATGATTATCTCGAAGAAACGCTTGGCAATCTACTTCAGTAAATAGAACATTGAAACCGAAATCAGCAAGTCTAGATACTGAAAGTTAGTTGTAACCAAGAGATTCAACGAGCATGACATTTTGTATGGAGCTATCATGTGATATGGCCACCTTACCAAGGCCAACCACCTTACCCTTTGAGTTGTCACCAACGGTGACATACTTTCGAGGACTATCATTATCAGCAAGCTCACGGAACATGTCTTTATCTCCGGTCATGTGATCGGTACATCCACTATCAAGAACCCATTCCTTTCCTTCTGACATATATCCCCGAAGATTTGCCATAAGACCAAACTGTCTCATTGCATCATCAAGATCGAAGTCACTATCATCATCCTCATCATAGTATCCATGTTCAACATCGTCATGTGGTGGATCAAGTCCTAGAGAGGGTGATTCATTAGAATGAGTTTGACAATAATCTTGCTTATGAATTTTTATGGCTTCGTAAATAATATCACTAATAATACCAACATTTCCTTTGGCACACATAAGGTTAGTAAGATCAAATAGATGATCACCAAACATAGGAATAATCAGGAAATCGTTCCTCAAGAAATTTCTATATGGTGTAGGCACACTTAAAAGTAGGCAAACATCCAAGCAAGTTTCTAGGCAATCCTCTAATGATAAGATCGGCAGTTCTAAGATTCCTAATCATGTCAATTGACTCATCATGGGTAGGGCGCATAGAATCAACATAAGGTGCACAAGGGCTAGCAATGTACTTGTTAAAATGATATTGATTGAAAATAACAAGCATCTCATTTTTCCTCTCATGAAAATACTCCCCATCAAGAATAGGCACTCTATGTCTAATACTCCCAATAGTAGACTCATCCAGCTTCCTCCGATGGTGATTAAACCAAAGCAATGGAGACCAATGCTCTAATACCACTTGTAAGACCTTGAGAAGAGGTGTCTAGAGGGGGGTGATTAGACACTAAGTACCAAAGTTGCAGTTTTTAAGGTTCTTTAAGTTTAAGTGGATTTTAGGCACAATTTCAACATTCACAATACATATCAAGAAAGCATGCAAAGAGTATATGAGCAGCGGCAAGTAAATCATGCAGCTTGCAAGAAAGTAAAGGGAAGGGTTTGGAGGATTCAAACGCAATTGGAGACACGGATGTTTTTGGCGTGGTTCCGATAGGTGGTGCTATCATACATGCACGTTGATGGAGTCTTCAACCCACGAAGGGTAATGGCTGTGCGAGTCCACGGAGGGCTCCACCCACGAAGGGTCCACGAAGAAGCAACCTTGTCTATCCCACCATGGCCTTCGCCCACGAAGGACTTGCCGCACTAGCGGTTGATCTTCACGAAGTAGGCGATCTCCTTGCCCTTACAAACTCCTTGGTTCAACTCCACAAACTTGTCAGTGGCTCCCAAGTGACACCTAGCCAATCTAGGAGACACCACTCTCCAAGAAGTAACAAATGGTGCGTTGATGATGAACTCCTTGCTCTTGTGCTTCAAATGATAGTCTCCCCAACACTCAACTCTCTCTCATAGGTTTTGGATCTGGTGGAAAGAAGATTTGAGTGGAAAGCAACTTGGGGAAGGCTAGAGATCAAGATTCATATGGTAGGAATGGAATATCTTGGTCTCAACACATGAGTAGGTAGTTCTCTCTCAGAAAATTTATGCTGGAAGTGTACGTTTGGTCCGATGGCTCTCTCCACGAATGAAGAGGAGGTGGAGGGGTATATATAGCCTCCACACAAAATCTAACCGTTACACACAATCTACCAAACTCGGTGGGACCGAATCGTTAATCTCAGTCAGACCGATTTAGCAAATAATGTGACCGTTAGGATTTTCGGTGGGACTGAAATGCAACTCGGTGAGACCGATATGGTTAGGGTTAGGGCATAACGTAATCTCGGTAAGACCAATTACACAAAATCGGTGAGACCTATTTTGGTAAAAAGCTTTCCAGAGAGTTGGTCACGCAAACTCGGTGGGACCGATTACTCGAACTCGGTGGAACCGATTTTGGAAATAAGTTTCCAGAGAGTTTGCATTGTAATCTCGGTAGTACCGATTGCTCAAACTCGGTCAGACCGATTTTGATAATGGACAAACACAGAGAGATTACAATCCCATCTCGGTGAGACCGAGATCCCTATCGGTAAGACCGATTTGCTTAGGGTTTGTGGCAGTGGCTATGACTTATGGAATCGGTGGCGCCGGATAGGAAGAATCGGTGTGACCGATTTTGGCTTTGGGTTTAGGTCATTTGTGGATGTGGGAAAGTAGCTGAGGGTTTTGGAGCATATCACTAAGCACATGAAGCAAGAGGCTCATTAAGCAACACCTCATCCCTCCTTGATAGTATTGGCTTTTCCTATAGACTCAATGTGATCTTGGACCAGTAAAAATGTAAGATGAAGAGTCTTGAGCTTGTAGCTGGAGCCAATCCTTTGTCCTTAGCATCTTGAAGGAGTTCCCTCGTCCTTTAGTCCATGCCACTCCATTGTTGAACTTATCTGAAATATACTAGGTAAAAGTGTTAGTCCAACAAGAGATATGTTGACATTAATTACCAAAACCACCTAGGGAGCACTTGTGCTTTCAGATTTATAGGGCGAAGAGGCGGTACGGGAGGCCACCGAGGTGGGCACGACCCACTTGGGCGCTCCGGGGCCCCCAAGCGCGACTTGGTGGGTTATGCCCTTCTCGGGACTCCCCTCTGGCACTTATTTGGCCTACTGGATGTCTTCTGGTCCAAAAGAATCTCCAAAAAGTTTCGCTGTGTTTCGACTCCGTTTGGTATTGATTTTCTGCGATGTAAAAAACAAGCAAAAAACAGCAACTAGCACTGGGCACTATGTCAATAGGTTAGTCCCCAAAAATGATCTAAAGTTGCTATAAAATGACTGTAAAACATCCAAGAATGATAATATAACTGTATGCATACTTCATAAATTATAGATACGTTGGAGACGTATCAGCATCCCCGAGCTTAATTTCTACTCGTCCTTGAGTAGGTAAATGATAAAAGAAATAATTTATGTAGTGTGAATGCTAATAAAGTGCACAAGTGTGATCAATGATTATTTCATTCACTTTTCTGAGCATCATAACAACAATTCTTTCTCATAAAACTTTTCATGTTAAAGTAGCAACCAATTCACATGTTAAGGTTCAAACAATGAATTCTCTTGAAACTCAACAACCTATATTTTAGTCGCCAAACAATTGCGATTCAACTTATTCAACAGAGTCTAAGTAAGTGATCCACATACTCAATCATCATATAGTCTTCCATGCTTGCTACTACTCAAAGCATATTCTTAGAACAAATGGCATCCATCGAACACAGAGAAATATAGGGGCTTAATGTTTCGCCTCCCAACTCATTTATCATAGAGATAATTATCAACAATAATAAATCATGATCAAATATATTTGACTGGTCATATGTGCCTAGATCTTTCCCCACCACATGATGCTTGCCAACTAGAGAATAATTGACGTTGAAATGAGAATTCACACTATTGACACTTTGCATAAAGTAAATACTGAAAAGTAAAAGATAGGCCCTTCTAGAGGGAAGCAGAGGTTGCCATGTGCTTTTTATTTGGATGCCCAAGCTCTTAATGCAAATGAACATCATGTTATATTGCCCCTTATGATAGCAACCTTTATTATGCAGTTCGTTGCTTTTATTACTTTGCCATCACAAGTTTGTACAACGCTCAATTTTCCCTTACAATAAAATATCAAACATATTTAAGAGCAATTTTTATTGCTTTATGCACCAATGACAACTTACTTGACGGATCTTATTCAATCCATAGGTAGGTATGGTGGACACTCATGGCAAGAAAATGGGTTTAAGTGTATTTCGATGCACAAATAGTATCTCTACTTAGTAAAAAAAATTGGCTAGCAAAAGATCCTAGGCAAACACCACAGGTTGGAGGATCTATAACAATATAACTTCTATGCAAATATACACAACCATAACTCATTACCTTGTCTTGCTTGTCCAACTTCAACTAATTTCCTCAAGTTTGAAAATAATTAATGGGTATTCACAATCACAAAATATTTCCAAGATAATATATTTGCATGTGAAAGTTCTCTTCCTTATACTCATCATTCACGAATTGCTTGTATGACGAATATTGTGATTCAAGCTTCAAAATATTTCACTTTCTAAACCCAATGTGAAGCTACTACTAGGCATGATATGAACGTATAATTTCAACCTCATGATATTCAGTTTATTCAACAATTTAATCAAAAAAGATATAAGTGAAGATCAAGCGAGTAGTTATGTAAATAGGTAGCTAATTGTGGACTCTCTCTTATTTAAAAACTTTCAGATTTAAGTATTTTATTAAAACAGAAATCAAAACAAAAAAAAATGGCATTCCAAGAATAGCACAACTCATGTAAAGAAGCAAAAACTTAGGCTCAACCCATAGGAACCGATAATTGTTGAAGAAGGAAGGTGGGTGTCGGTGTACTAAAGTAGGGGTACCTTAGTACCCCGAACTTGTGCACGGGCAGTCGCAGCACCCCGCGGCAAGGCTTGCCAGGCATCCGCCAAGACCCTCCGTCACTCCCATTTACTGCCATTCAAGAACAAAGTGTTAACTAAGAAGGCAAGGCCCCGGCAAGAGCAGCTTGCCGGGAAGGACAAGACCCCGGCAAGAGGAGCTTGCCGGGAAAGACAAGTCCCCGGCAAGAGGAGCTTGCCGGGAAGGTCACCCAAGGCACCTCATAAAACTTACCGCGACGCACCGCGCGTCCCGGCGAGACCCGGCGAGCGGCAAGCTTGCGGGTTCGACAAGGCAGAGACCGCGGCAAGGTGCTTGCCGCGGCGAAGCCACCACTCTACATCCACGCTCCAGCGCATCCCACGACGTGTCGCCGCAGGATCGCTCCTGGTGCACGTGGCGGGTGGCTGTGCAGCCTAGCGGTGCGAGGTGGCAAGTAAAGGTGACTAGGAGGCCATCGTGGCGATTGGTGGCGCCCCTAACGGTCGTTTCCTGCACTGTTGGAGCGACCGGACGGGCATTAAATGCCCTTGTCCCCTGTCGTCAGAGTTAGGTAGGGGACACTGTTGACAGCAGTTGTACCAACCCGCATTTTTACCTTTCTACCCCTCTCTCTGCGTTGCCACCTGTCGGTGACCCCTTTAGACTATAAAAAGGAGGCCCGTGCGCACGTAGAAGGGGTTCAGTTCGACTCGTTCGAGACCACAGCATACCCACGCTTTCGAGCAAACAGGCGGTGGGGGGGACGCCGGCGGAGGAGCGGGCGCCGGCGGTGGGACTCACGTCGTCACCAGGTCCAAGGAAAAGGCCCCGCAAGCTTCAGCGTCTGGATATCCACCGCACTCCTCTCAGGAGGTGCAAGATCGACAACCCCGCGGTGCCCCTAGCACTGTGCTCGCGTTGGAACGAGGCCAAGCCGGCCGATTGCGAGACGTTCAAGACCAGCGTGCATGCCAGCATGCTGGCACGAGTGAGGTGCGGTCGCCTGGACGGGGTACTGCTCCTTCCAACCCAGTTGGGAGTCCGAGCATGTCCCGCACCTCGCGTCGCTCGCCATCGCCGCCCAAGACTCCAGAGGAAGCATCGCCCGAGCTCACCGCTTCTAGATTACCCTCGGCGCCGCACAAGATCGACGGCGGAGGATAACCATTCGAGCCTCGTCGGCTTCGCCAACGCCGACAAGCCCCGGCAACCGAGCACATCGAAGCCCCGGCAAGACGCTCAGGCGCAAGCCGACGCCGACAAGACTGCTAGGGGTGCCACTACCGTGCACTCCCCGCCCCGAAGGCCAAGATCGCCGACTCGCCGGGCCAACCTCGCACCGACTCCACCGCATCGTCGGACCCGCGAGCTCGCCGCGATCAACGCCACGTTCTCCAAGAACGACGACACGAAGACGCTCGTACTCGCATCGAGAGCAGGAGAGAAGCGCGGCGTCAATCTGACCAGCGCGCTGGGCCCAATGTCGATATGCATGCGCCCGAAGAACCAGCGACTTGCCGACGCTGATAGGTTGCCCTGCGTTCACTCGTGAGCTGCGGCAAGTCCAGCGGCCTAGCACCAAGAACTTCAAGCCAGACGTACCCGAGAAGTACGATGGCAGGATACATCCGTTAGAGTTCCTCAGCGTCTACACCATCGCGGTGTAGGCTGCCGGGGGGCGCGATGAGAAGATCCTCGCCAACTACTTCCCGCTGGTGCTCAAGCCCAATGTCAGATCTTGGCTCATGCACTTGCCAAACAGCTCCATTTCTTCGTGGGCGGACCTGTGCCATCAGTTTGTCGGTGCATTCACAGGTGGCCACAAGCCCCATGGCCAGGAAAGCGATCTTCATTTGCTTGCCCAGAAGGAAGGAGAATCCCTCCGCAAGTACATACAGAGATTCAGCCAGGTGCAGCGCAACATCCCAGACGTCCACCCTGCCGCGGTTATCAGCGCGTTCCATCAGAACGTGCGTAACCGCAGGATGAAGGAGAAGATGGCGATGTGCAAGATCAGAGATGTCAGCGAGTTATATGCTCTGGCCGACAAGTGTGCACGTGCTGAAGAGGGGAGGAAACTCCCCGGAGAGAATGTAGGAGTAGAAGGATCTGACAGTGAGGACACCCCTCCGGCAAAGAGGAACCGGTGGCGGAATAACAGAAAGAGAAAGGCTAAGGATGTGCTAGTTGTTGAGCAGTCCGGCAGCGGAGGCGGCTCCGACAAGGCCAAAGCTGGCAACTCCGGTGAGGCTGTGGTGGCCGCCGACAAGCAGGACGGCTCCGGCAAGCAGTACTGCAAGATCCATCGCACCAAGGGCCATGACCTCTAAGCATGCAAGAAGGTTGAGCAGATGGCAGAGCTGCAGAAGGCTGAGTATGAGCATCGCGACAAGGAGAAAGCCCGGGAAGGTGGCGGAGGATCCGGCAAGAAACTTCCCGCCCGGGGAGGGCGCCGCGCCAAGGCCACGCAGCGGCAAGGAGATAGACCTCCCCGTGGCCGCGACAAGAACGAAGAAGAAGATGAGGATGATGAGATGGATGAGGATGAGACCGACGACCAAGAGTTTCAGAAGGCGACGGAGGTTTTGTGCATTGACGGCGGTTCTTCTTCGCACACCTCGCACCGTCAACTCAAACAAAGGGTGCGGAGGTGAATGCAGCAAAACCATCACCGAATCGCACAAGCCCTGAAGTGGTCCAGACGCCCATCGCCTTTGATGTTGAGGATCACCCGATCGCATCATCTGCGGTCGGGTGCTTGCCGATGTTGGTTTCGCCAACCATCCGCAACCTCAAGGTCACAAAGATGTTGGTTGACGGCGGGGCCGGCCTAAATCTGATCTCTTCCGCGGTGCTCAACAAGCTCCAGATCCCCGACAGCAAGCTCGAAGAAACTGGTACCTTTCAAGGAATCAACCCGGGAAGGAGCAAGCCCAAGGGGAAGATCACACTGCCAGTAACTTTTGGCAGTGAGCTGAACTTCAGGACAGAGAGAGTCACATTTGATGTTGCTGATTTCCCATTGCCCTACAATGGGATACTCGGCCGTCCAGCGCTCGCCAAGTTCATGGCAGCCTCTCACTACGCATACAATGTGCTCAAGATGCCTGGTCCGATAAGTGTTATTTCTGTCCATGGTGACAAGAAAGATGCACTTATCTGTACCGACAAGATCTACCGGGAAGCAGCAGCCGCAGCAGAACGCAAACCACTTGCCGCTGAAGCTCCCGGGGGGAAGAAGAAGAAGATCAAGTCCGGCAAGAGTGGCTCTGATGCCCACTCCGGCAAGCGCACCTCTTCGGAGTGCTGCGCTACCGTCGAGGACGCACCATCGAGCTCCACCGGCAAGTACAAGAAGGCAAAGAAAGCTTCACCAGAGACCAAGAAAGTGGCCGCCAAGGAGGACGGCACTGGTGGTACCTTCACCATCAGTGCCACGCTTGATCCTAAATAGGAAAGCGCGTTCGTTGCTTTCCTGCGGGCGAATGTCGATGTGTTTGCATGGCAACCATCTGATATCCCCGGTGTTCCCAGGAAAGTAATTGAGCACCACCTCGTCGTCTGCTCTCACGCGCAGCCCGTCAAGCAGAGAGTCAGGAAGGAAGCAGTAGAACGCCAAGAGTTCATTGCAGAAGAGATCAAGAAGTTGGAAGGAGCTGGCCTCGTCCGAGGAGTACTCCATCCAACGTGGTTAGCCAATCCAGTGGTCGTGCGCAAGGCGAACGGGAAGTGGAGGCTTTGTATTGGCTTCACTGATGTTAATAAAGCTTGCCCCAAGGATCCATTTCCCTTGCCGTGCATTGACCAGATTGTCGACTCCACGGCAGGATGTGATCTGCTTTCATTCCTTGATGCATACTCAGGATATCATCAGATCTTCATGGCAGAAGAGGATGAAGAGAAAACCGCCTTCATTACTCCATGTGGCACGTACTGCTTTGTACGAATGCCTTTCGGACTAAAGAATGCTGGTTCGACGTTTGCAAGAGTGGTCAGTCATGCTTTTGAGCCACAGCTGCACAGAAATGTAGAAGCTTACATGGATGACATAGTGGTCAAGAGCAAGGACAAAGAGACTCTGATCCAAGATTTGGACGAGACTTTCGCAAATCTGCGCAAGATCAATCTCAAGTAGAATCCCGAGAAGTGCGTGTTTGGAGTCCCTTCCGGCAAGCTTCTCGGGTTCTTTGTGTCCCAGAGGGGGATTGAAGCCAATCCCGACAAGATCAAGGCCATCGAGCAGATTGAAGCCCCGAAGCGCGTCAAGGATGTGCGAGGGCTTGCCGCCGTGCTGTTGCTCTCAAGAGGTTCATCTCTAAGTCTGCTGAGCGCGCCCTGCCATTTTTCAAAATTTTGAAAAAGGCAGGTCCAATGAAATGGACTCCAGAAGCGGAGGCTGCGCTGCAGGACCTGAAGAGATACCTATCCTCGACTCCAACACTTGTCGCACCTAAGCCACAAGAGAAGTTGCTGCTATATCTAGCAGCAACTAATCAAGTGGTTAGTGCTGCGTTAGTAGCGGAGAGGAAGGCAGATGACGAGCCAGCAGCCGCGGCAAGCGAATCCAGCGACAAGCAGGGGCCTTCCCCGACAAGCTCTGGTTCTGGCAAGGATGGATCTGCGCGGCCACAAGAAGAGAAAGTTGGTTACTGGCGACTACTTTCCGGCAGAGCTCCCCGAAGCCGCCGCCAAGAAGGTCCCCAGGATCAACACAGAAAGTGCTGAGGAGCAGTTTGCTCCGACAAGCTCTAGGGTTTGTTTCGTTGAAGCAGACGCTCCCGACAAGCTGTGTCCGGACACGCTTGCCGGAGAGCATCACGCTCCGGCAGGATCCCAGATTCTTGCCGTAGAAGCGGATGTTCCCGTAGCAGTATGTACGCCTTTAGTCCTTGTTGTCGGAGCTCGATAGCGATGTGGACTAGGTGTCATTCAAAGAAGCATAACCTTGCCGGAACGCAGAAGACAGAAAAGCTAAGTTGCCAAAGTTTGAGCACAGTCAGCTTTTAAATTTTTTAAGTTATACTCCTTGAACGACCGTGCCTTGTATGGAAAACCTGTGCGCGGAGGAATCGACTCGCGGCTAAGTTGCGCCCTTGATTTGTTTTCGAGTCCGCTCAACAATACAAGTGCGCTGTAGCTAGCCCCGACAAGGTTTCTTGCCGGAGGCAGACCGCCAGCAGTCTGCTGATGTTCCGCACTCAGCAAGTGTGCTTGCGCCGGCAAGTTCCCTCAAAGCGTATGGTAAAAACATACAAGGGATGGAACCGAGTAAAGGATATAACATAGCAAGCGTTGCCCAGAATGAAGTTATATTACGAAAGTAACTTGTTACGGCACTGACTAAGTTGTTCTCATAACTAAATAACAACGACAAGGAAGGAGAAGAAGGGCGCGCCGGCACCTGGGCCCCGGCAAGCCAGTGTTGCCTGCGAGCACCAAGATTCATCCGCGGCAAGCCAGAGTTGCCGGGGGCTGCGATATCAGATAAGTCTTTCGTCCCTCATCATGTATCCTCTTATGGACTGGGGAATGCGAAACCGCGTTTCTTCTCAAAAACTGCCGTACCTTGTATGGGAAACCTGTGCGCGGAGGATTCGGCTCGTGGCTAAGTTGCGCCCTTGATTAGTTTCGAGTCCGCTCAACAATACAAGTGTGCTGCAATTAGCCCCGACGAGGTTTCTTGCCGGAGGCAACACCGCCAGCGGGCTGCTGATGTTCCGCACTCAGCAAGCGTGTTAGCGCCGGCAAGTTCCCTAAAAGCGTGGGGTAAGAACATACAAGGGATGGGACGGGGAGGCGGCAGGGCCTGTTGCCGGGAGATGAGATGTCTGTCCGAGGGATACCAAGGATTAGCTCCTTGACGTGGGTTCAACCCAAGACAAAAGACCCGGCAAGCGTCCCCTTTTCATTAAAAAACATCCCACTCAGATACAGTCCATAGAGGATGAAAAACATGAAAGAGAGGATTACAAGTTTTAATGCAGCTAAGGCCGAAGGCTTACAAATTAAAAAGATAAGATGCAGAATCCTTTCCTTTCCCCCTTTTCAGGAGGTAGGTCAAGGGGGCGAAAAGGGCAAAAGAGGCGCCTAGGTGAGCTACGGGTGCCAGAAGACACCAAGAGAACACGCAGGGGGCCGTCCAAAGGCTGGATGGTGATGGCGGCGCCGGAAGCGGGGCTCGAAGACGGGGCGGCAGGACGTCAGCACGCTGTCGAGGGCACTACGCCCTCGTACTCCGACTTGACGACCTTGCCGCCAGCCCTCTTCCCCTTCCGCAGCCTCCCTACGCCAGCCGCCCAAGGAGGCGACCCCGGGGAGTTCAAGGAGCAGGCGACACGGATGATGGGGTCGCCGGGGACGCACGAAGCGACGCCCGACGCCTAGTCGGGCCCGCCATCCTGCCGCCCGCTACCCTCGTCGTCGTTGTCGCTCTCCTTCTTGTCACTCTCGCTCGAGGGAGAATGTTCGCTGTCGGAGGAGCTATCCACGCAGCACATCGCCCGAGTGCCGGAGTCCCCGAAGACCTTGACGGAGAGGAGGTCGCCCTCCATTAACTTAAAATGCAGGGTAAACCCCGCCGTCAAGCTGTGGATACGGGCGAACGTCTTCCACCCACGGTCAAGATACATCACATTAGGGGCTGGGCATACGACGCGGACTCGCGTGCCGCTGATTCCGCAGCCCCTCATGTGCAATCTCAGAGTCTCGGGCGGATCCGACTCCATCACGCTCGCAAACAGAGCCGGAAGCCGGAGGCGACGACGAGGCGCCCGGCGCAGCTTGACGAAGAACTCACAGGGGTCGTCCCCTGTGTGGACCGCCGTGGGAAGAGGAACCGCCGGCGGAGGCGGAGATGGTGCGCCGCCACGCCCGCCTCTTCCTCGAGCGCCTCGACCCCGTCCTCGACCTCGTCCACGACCTCGCCCCCTTCCTCTTCCCCTTGTGGCTGGCTCTGCCACCACGAGCGCGGGATAGGGAGGGGCGCGCTGCCTGGCGGCGACCCTCGCCGCCACCGATGAAGGGCCGGGGTTCCCTCCCTCCATGGCAAATGAGAGGAAGGGGAGCAGAAGCTCAAGAAGGGAGAAGATGAGAGAGTGCGGGTTTCTGCACTCCCTTTCTGCTCTTTTTAAGGAGCAAGGTGGGGGCTCGGCCGCCCCGCTCAGCCAATCAAGACACGAGAAGGGCAGAGAATCGGGGCCTACCCGCTGCCTCCGCTCGCGACGGCCCAGTTTTCCACTCCCAACGTCCGTGACCCCAAGCGCATGGGAGCCGCGTGGCGGGGATGCAGAGCAGATGCGACGGATGAGGTGACCTCGCCCCGCCCCATGATCACGGGGGTGGGTGCCTCAAAAATCGGGCACGCCACCCACGTCTCCCACGGCGCCGTAATCGACGCGTGCCGTTACGAGAGGACGCGGTGGATTCGGAGTGGATCTGGTTGTGACCCAGGCCGCGTGTGCCCATGCCCTGTTTTGGGCCTGGCCCAACAGCGCTTGGCACCGTGTATGGCCCAGGCCCGGGGGCTCCTGTCGGTGTACTAAAGTAGGGGTACCTTAGTACCCCGAACTTGTGCACGGGCAGTCGCACCACCCCGTGGCAAGGCTTGCCAGGCATCCGCCAAGACCCTCCGTCACTCCCATTTACTGCCATTCAAGAACAAAGTGTTAATTAAGAAGGCAAGGCCCTGGCAAGTGAAGCTTGCCGGGAAGGACAAGACCCCGGCAAGAGGAGCTTGCCGGGAAAGACAAGACCCCGGCAAGAGGAGATTGCCGAGAAGGCCACCCAAGGCACCTCATAAAACTTACCGCGACGCACCGCGCGTACCGGCGAGACCCGACGAGCGGCAAGCTTGAGGGTTCGACAAGGCAGAGACCGCGGGCAAGGTGCTTGCCGCGGCGAAGCCACCACTCTGCATCCACGCTCCAGCGCATCCCACGACGTGTCGCCGCAGGATCGCTCCTGGTGCACGTGGCAGGTGGCTGTGCAGCCTAGCAGTGCGAGGTGGCAAGTAAAGGTGACTAGGAGGCCATCGTGGCGATCGGTGGCGCCCTAACGGTCGCTTCTGCCTTTGTTGAGCGACCGGACGGGCATTAAATGCCCTTGTCCCCGCCGTCGAGTTAGGTAGGGACACTGCTGACAGCAGTTGTACCAACCCGCTTTTTACCTTTCTACCCTCTCTCTGCGTTGCCACACTGCCGGTGACCCTTTAGACTATAAAAGGAGGCCCGTGCGCGCGAGAAGGGGTTCGATTCGACTGCTCGAGACCACAAGATACCCACGCTTTCGAGCAAGAACAAATACAAACATAAAGCAGCAGTAGGAGTTTTATCTCTCCGGAGAGCTCCGAAGCTGGGTAAAATCTCCCCCGCGTGCTTTCTCCTCGATCTGCTCTGCGCGCGCCCTCCGCTCCCTTGCCGGACCAGAAGGGGCTCCCTGCCCCATAGGTGCTCGTGCCCTCAAACCCGCATGACAGTGGGATGCCTACCGGGGCATCCCCAAGCTTAGATGCTTGAGAATTCTTGTAATATTAACTTGGGATGCCTTGTGCATCCCCAATCTTGAGCTCTTGTGTCTTCTTCATTCCTCTCATATCACGGTTTCCCTAAATATCTGAAACTTCATCCACACAAAACTCAACAAGAACTAGTGATATAAGTTAGTATAAATCAATGCAAAAACCTTATCATTCTCTACTATAGCAAATCAGTAAAATTATTATTTAAAATTACATACTAAATGTCTCTACATATTTAATAGTCGTATCCTCAAATAGAATCATTAAACAAGCAAACATATGCAAACAATGCAAACATAATAGCAATTTGCCAAAACAGGACAGTCTATAAAGAATGCAAGAGTATTCATACTTATCTAACTCCAAAAGTTCTGAAAATTTAGCACACTATAGAAAATATATTAGAGCTTATTTTTCAACAAGTTTCAAAATTTTATCACATTCTGACTTTTCTAGAGAATTTTTTCAACAACAATGAACTTACTGTTTTGAAACAGCAACATGTAGACTTGCAAAATAAGCATGGAAAAGGCTATCATTGCCACTTTTATTGAAATAAAAGATGCAAAACATTATTCTAAATAATAGAAAGAAAATCCTAACAAAATAAATTGACGCTCCAAGTAAAACACATATCATGTGACGAATGAAAACATAGCCCCAAGTGAGGTTACCGATAATGTTGGAGACGAAAGAGGGGATGCCTTCTCGGGCATCCCCAAGCTTAGTTGCTTGGATATTACTTGAATATTACCTTGGGGTGCCTGGTGAATCCCCATGCTTAGGGTCTTGTCACTCCTTATTCTCCTCATATCGACATCTCACCCAAAACTTGAAAACTTCATTGATACAAAACTTTATGGAACTTCGTGAGATAGGTTAGTATGATAAACAGCAAACCGTTTCACTTTGGTACTGTCAAAGACAAGATTCATAACTGTTTCCACACAATGCCTACTGTAGCGTATCATTTCCACAATTCATATTTCGCAATATAAGCCATAGAAACTAGGAAACAAGCAAACTATGCATTGAAAACATAATCTGTCAAAAATAGAACAGTTTGAAGTAATCTGTACTCCAACCATACTTCTGTAACTCCAAAAATTCTGAAACTATCATCCGCACTATCCCAAAGCCTTTACTTGGCACTTTATTGAAACAAAAGCAATAAAAATTATTACTACAACAGCATAATCATGTGAACACATAAAAAAAGTAGGTAAAAGTGTTGGGTTGTCTCCCAACAAGCGCTTTTCTTTAATGCATTTTAGCTAGGCATGATGAGTTCAATGATGCTCGCATAAAAGATAAGGTTCGAAACAAAATAAGAGCATCATGAAGAATATGACTAACACATTTAAGTCTAACCCACTTCCTATGCATAGGGATTTTGTGAGAAAACAATGTATGGGAACAAGAATCAACTAGCATAGGAAGGCAAAATAAGTGCAACTTCAAAACTTTCAACACATAGAGAGGAAATTTGATATTATTGAAATAGGTAAAAGCATATGTTCCTCTCTCAAAATAATTTTCAGTAACATCATGAATGAATTCAACAATATAGCCATCACATAAAGCATTCTTTTCATGATACATAAGCATAGAAATTTTGTTATTCCCTACATAAGAAAATTTATTATCATTCATAATAGTGTGAGCAAACTCAACAAAATGACTATCATGTGATACTTGATTGGCATAATCATATTGAGAACTAAAATTATGATGACACATTTCACGGTTATCATTATTATTTATAGCAGACATGTCATCACCATAATCATCATAGGTAGCAACTTTGTTCTCGTAGTCAATTGAAACCTCTTCCAAAATAGTGGATTCATCACTAAATAAAGTCATGACCTCTCCAAATCCACTTTCATGAATATTGTGAAAAGATTCAACACCCTCAAAAATAGTTGGATCATTACCTAGAGTTGACACTCTTCCATACCCACATTCATCATTGTAATCATCATAAATAGGAGGCATGGTACCATTATAACAAATTTGCATATCAAAACATGGGGGTATAAAAATATTATCTTCATCAAACATAGCATCCCCAAGATTTTGGCTTTGCATACCACTAGAATCATGGATTTTCAAAGAATTTATACTAGGAACATTGCAATTATGCTCATTATTCAATGATGCTTTGTCGAACATTTTATAGAATTCTTCTTTTATAAATTGAGCACAATTTTCCTTTCCAACATATTCACAGAAGACATTATAGAGATGAATACTATGATGCAACCTCAATTCCATTTTTTGTAGTTTTCTTTTATAAACCAAACTAGTGATAAAACAAGAAACTAAAAGATTCAGTTGCAAGATCTAAAGATATACCTTCAAGCACTCAACTGCCCGGCAACGACGCCAGAAAAGAGCTTTGGTGAGGGGATGTGAGTGCCGCTTACCTAACCTCACCAGCAACGGCGCCAGAAAAGAGCTTGATGTCTACTATGCAACTTTATTCTTGTAGACTCGTGTTGGGCCTCCAAGCACAGAGTTTTGTTGGAAAGTAGCAATTTTCCCCCAAGTGGATGACCTAAGGTTTATCAATCCGTGGGAGGCGTATGATGAAGGTGGTCTCTCTCAAACAACCCTGTAACCAAATACAAGAAATCTCTTGTGTCCCCAACACACCCAATACAATGGCAAATTGTATAGGTGCACTAGTTCGGCGAAGAGATGGTGATAAAAGTGTCATATGAATGGTACAAATGTATTTTTATAATCTGAATAAACAAAACTAGAAAGTTAGCGAACGATAAAAGTGAGCACAAACGGTATTGCAATGCTTGAAAATGAGGCCTAGGATCCGTACTTTCGCTAGTGCAATCTCTCAACAATGCTAATCTAACTGGATCATATAACCATCCCTCAACGTGTGATGAAGAATCACTCCCAAGTTCCTATCTAGCGGAGAATATAAGAACAAATTTTTTGTAGGGTACGAAACCACCTGAAAGCTATTTTTTCCAATCAATCTAACCTAGAGTTCGTACTAAAATACCACCAAGCTATCCTTTCTGATCGATCTAACCAAGAGTTCGTACTAAAATAACACCATATGATACACATCAACCAACTCTAATGTCACCTAGATACTCCAATGTCACCTCGAGTATCCGTGAGTTGATTATGCGATATGCATCAAACAATTTCAGATTCATAATACTAAATCCAACACAAAGAACCTCAAAGAGTGCCCCAAGATTTCTACAGGAGAAACAAAGAATGTGCATCAACCCCTATGCATAGATTACCCCAATGTCACCTCGGGAATCCGCGAGTTGAGTGCCAAAACACATATCAAGTGAATCAATATATTACCCCATTGTCACCACGGGTATTGATAGCAAGATATACATCAAGTGTTCTCAAATCCATAATCGTATTAAATCCAACAAAACGAAATATCAAAGGGAAAACTCAATTCATCACAAGATAGAGAGGGGAAAACAACATATGATCCAACTATATTAACAAAGCCCACGATACATCAAGATTGTGACATCTCAAGAACACGAGAGAGAGAAAGAGAGAGAGAGAGAGAGAGAGATTAAACACATAGCTACTAGTATAAACCCTCAGCCTCGAGGGTGGAATACTCCCTTCTCATCTTGGTGGCTACCAGGATGATGAAGATGGCCACCGGTGATGATTTCACCCTCCGGCGGAGTGCCAGAACGGGGACTATATTGGTTTTTCGTGGATACGGAGACTTGCGGCAACGGAACTTCTGATCTAGGGTTACCCCGAGGGTTTTTGGAATATTTTGACGATTTATAGGGCGGAGAGGCAGTGCGGGAGGCCACCGAGATGGGAACAACCCACCTGGATGCGCCTGGGCTCCCAGGCATGCCCTGGTGGGTTATGCCCCCCTCGGGGCTCCCCTCTGGCACTTTTTTGGCCCACTGGATGTCCTCTGGTCCAAAAAATCTCCAAAAAGTTTTGCTGCATTTGGACTCCGTTTGGTATTGATTTTCTGCAATGTAAAAAGGAAGCAAAAAACAACAACTGGCACTAGGCACTATGTCAATAGGTTAATCCCAAAAAATGACATAAAGTTGCTATCAAATGATTGTAAAACATCCAAGGATGATAATGTAACAGCATGAATACATCATAAATTACAGATACGCTGGAGACGTATCACCCCTACTACAAAAAGATGAAGCGGGATGCTAGGAGAATACATTTTGTATCCTGGAAAAAGACCTGGATGCGGCAACTGGATGAAGCTCACCTCAAGTTTGAGGCGAAGAACGTGTACACATGCTACGAGATGCATAGGCGAATCGTTGACATGAGTAAGTGCCTCCTTCCTATAATTAACAAGGCCGGATCGAGCCACCAACAAAGCAGTGGTGGTAAGCGTCACTAGTAGAAGTAGATGATGATCAGATGATCATTTATCCTAGTTAATTATGCATGTAATAGTTTACTTTGTTGTGTGCAAATGTCATGTGCGTACTAACCACCTATGTAATTCGATGTTTAATTTGGTTATACAATCATGTCCTTATAAGTATATATGTTCTTGTTCTCTATGCAATCACATCGCACACAAACCATACTTGGGAAACCGTCGCTGATGAATTCATCAATCGTTAACATTTGTATACCACAATGATAAGTCTCCAACGTATCTATAGTTTTTGATTGTTCCATGCTATTATATTACCAGTTTTGGATGTTTATGGGCTTTACTATACACTTTTATATTATTTTTGGGACTAACCTATTAACTGGAGACCCAACCCAAATTGTTGTTTTTTGCCTATTTCAGTGTTTTGCAGAAAAGGAATATCAAACGTAGTCCAAACAGAATGAAACGTTTGGGAGAGTTATTTTTGGAACAAACACAATCAAGGAGACTTGGAGTAGATGTCAAGAAGCAAATGAGGAAGCCACGAGACAGGGAGGCACGCCCTAGGGGGGTGGGCACCCTCCCCACCCTCGTGGGCCCCTCGTGGCTCCCCTGGCCGACTTCCTTCGCCTATATATATTCACACACCCTGAAAACATCCAAGAGCACCACGAAACCCTATTTCCACCATTGCAACCTTCTGTACCCATGAGAACCCATCTTGGGGCCTTTTCCGACGGTCCGCCGGAGGGGGAACCGATCATGGAGGGATTCTACATCAACACCATAGCATCTACGATGAGTTGTGAGTAGTTTACCACAGACCTTCGGGTCCATAATTATTAGCTAGATGGCTTCTTCTCTCTTTTTGAATCTCAATACAAAGTTCTCC
This sequence comes from Aegilops speltoides, assembly GCA_021437245.1. Classification (NCBI taxonomy): domain Eukaryota; kingdom Viridiplantae; phylum Streptophyta; class Magnoliopsida; order Poales; family Poaceae; genus Aegilops; species Aegilops speltoides. Next base: position 323,834,462 of record CM038145.1, read on the forward strand.
TCGATCTTCTTGGAGATCTATTCGATGTAACTCTTTCTACGGTGTGTTTGTCGAGATCCGATGATTTGTGGGTTTGTGATCAAGATTATCTATGAGAAATATTTGAATCTCCTTCGAATTCTTTTCTGTATGATTTTTTATCTTTGCAAGTCTCTTCGAATTATCAGTTTGGTTTGGCCTACTAGATTGATCTTTCTTGCAATGGGAGAAGTGGTTAGCTTTGGGTTCAATCTTGCAGTGTCCTTTTCCAGTGACAACAGGGGCAGCAAGGCACGTATCGTATTGTTGCCATCGAGGATAAAAAGATGGAATTTATATCATATTGCTTGAGTTTACCGCTCTACATCATGTCATCTTGCCTAATGCGTTACTCTGTTCCTATGAACTTAATACTCTAGATGCATGCTGGATAGCGGTCGATGTGTGGAGTAATAGTAGTAGATGCAGAATCATTTCGATCTACTTGTCGCGGACGTGATGCCTATATACATGATCATGCCAAGATATTCTCATAACTATGCACTTTTCTATCAATTGCTCGGCAGTAATTTGTTCACCCACCGTAATACTTATGCTATCTTGAGAGAAGCCACTAGTGAAACCTATGCCCCCCGGGTCTATTTCCATCACATAAGTTTCTGATCTACTCTATGTTGTAATCTTTACTTTCCAATCTATATCATAAAAATACCAAAAATATTTGTCTTATCATTATCTCTATCAGATCTCACTTTCGCAAGTGGCCGTGAAGGGATTGACAACCACTTTATCGCGTTGGTTGTCAGGTTCTTGTTTGTTTGTGTAGGTACGAGGGATTTGCGTGTAGCCTCCTACTGGATTGATACCTTGGTTCTCAAAACTGAGGGAAATACTTACGCTACTTGGCTGCATCACCATTTCCTCTTCAAGGGAAAACCAACGCAGTGCTCAAGAGGTAGCAAGAAGGATTTCTGGAGCCGTTGCCGGGGAGGTCTACACACAAGTCAAGACATACCAAGTACCCATCACAAACTCTAATCCCTCGCATTACATTATTTGTCATTTGCCTCTCGTTTTCCTCTCCCCCACTTCACCATTGCCGTTTGATTCACCCTTCTTCTGTTCGTCTTTTCGTTTGCCTTGATGTCTTACTTGGCTCGTTTGCTCGCTTGGTTGGTGTAATTGTTTATTTATTGCTAAATAGAGAACCTAAGATCTATGTATCCTCATCCACTTGCTAATCTTTTTAAGAGATCCAATTATGATGAACAAATTGCTAGTGAGTTTTGTGCACTAGATTATATTTATGTGGTTTTGCTTGAAATACGTGAATCTGAAAATTGTGATGAAGAAATTTATGAAAAGATTCATGATAGCTCCTTGAATAAAAAGCATGATTGCAATGATTTTACTATAAATTCTCTTGATGTAAATTGTGCTAATAATATGCAAAACCCTAAGCTTGGGGATGCTAGTTTTGCTATGTCTACTACTTGTTGCAATGATCATGATTGGGGTGATTCTTCTTATAATCTTGAAAATTTACTTAAGCCCCATGATAAATATGAGATTGATAATAGTGTTTGCAATAATATTGAAAGTGGGTTTGGAAGAGTGTCAACTTTAGATCCCACATATTTGGAGAAATGTTCAATCTTATGATATTTTTGATAAAAGTGGGTTTGGAGAGGTCATGACTTTAGTTAATGATAATCCCACTATTTTGGAAGAGTGTCAACTTTGCATGCATGTGGATCGTGTTGAAATATTTTATGTGATACCTATTTTTTTGAATTTTCTTATGATCCCACATGTAATTATTATGAGAGAGGAAAATATCAGTGTAGAAATTTTCATGTTACAAAATTTCCTCTCGTTATGTTGAGATATTTATTGTTCCTTTCTTCTTCCTTGCATATGTTAGCTTTTGTTTGCCTTGATAATTTGTTTGCTTATGAAATACCTATGCATAGGAAGTATGTTAGACTTAAGTGTGTTTGTCACATGTTTTATGATGCTCTCTTTGTGCTTCAATTCTTGTCTTTCATGTGCGCATCATTGAAATCTCAATGCCTAGCTAAAAAGGCTTTAAAGAAAAGCGTTTGTTGGGAGACAACCCAATATTGTTCACTGCTGCTATTCAATAAATAATTCATCTAGCCTCTGGTTAGATGTGGTTTTATGTTTTAATTAGTGTTTGTGCCAAGTAGAACCTGTAGGATCATCTTGGGTAATAGTTAATTTGATCTTGCTGAAAAACAGAAACTTTTGCACGCACGAGAATAATTTTAGTAAATCACAGAAAAGTTGTTTTTAGTTGATTCTTTCTAAAGAAGATTAATAGACAAATTTCCTAGGATTTCCTATTTTGGTAGGAGTTTTAGAGTTCAGAAGTATTCGAAAGTTACAGATTGCTACAAACTGTTCTATTTTTGACATATTCTATTTTTCGTGTGTTGTTTGCTTATTTTATTGAATCTATGGCTAGTATCGGGGGGTATGAACCATAGAGAAGTTGGAATACAGTAGGTTTAACACCACTATAAATAAATAATGAGTTAATTACAGTACCTTAAAGTGGTGGTTTGCTTTCTTGCACTAACGAAGCTCATGAGATTTTCTGTTGTGTTTTGTGTTGTGAAGTTTTCAAGTTTTGGGTAAAAATTTGTTGGATTATGGAATAAGGAGTGGAAAGAGCCTAACCTTGGGGATGCCTAGGGCACCCCAAGTTAAAATTCAAGGACAACCAAAAGCCTAAGCTTGGGGATGCCCCGGAAGGCATCCCCTCTTTCGTCTTCGTCCATCGGTAACTTTACTTGAGTCTATATTTTTATTCACCACATGATATGTGTTTTGCTTGGAGCGTCTTGTATGATATGAGTCTTTGCTTTTTAGTTTACCACAATCATCCTTGGTGTACACATATTTTGGGAGAGACACACATGAATTGGAATTTATTAGAATACTCTATGTGCTTCACTTATATCTTTTGAGCTAGATAAATTTTGCTCTAGTGCTTCACTTATATCTTTTTAGAGTATGGCGGTGGTTTTATTTTGTAGAAATTATTGATCTCTCATGCTTCACTTATATTATTTTGAGAGTCTTTTAGAACAGCATGGTATTTTCCTTGGTTATAAAATTAGTCCTAATATGATGGGCATCCAAGTTGGGTATAATAAAAACTATCATATAAAGTGCATTGAATACTATGATCAATTTGATATTTGATAATTATTTTGAGATATAAAGGTGGTAATGTTAGAGTCATGCTAGTTGGGTAATTATGAAATTGAGAAATACTTGTGTTAAAGTTGGCAAGTCCCGTAGCATGCACGTATGGTAAACGTTGTGTGACAAATTTATTGCATGGGGTGTTCTTTTGATTGCCTTCCTTACGTGTGGAGGTCGGGATCGCGCGATGGTTAACTCCTACCAACACTTCCCCTAGGAGCATGTGTAGTAGCACTTTGCTTTGAGGGCTAATAAACTTTTGCAATAAGTATATGAGTTCTTTATGACTAATGTGAGTCCATGGATTATACGCACTCACACCCTTCCACCATTGCTAGCCTCTCTTGCGCTGCGCAACTTTCGTCGGTATCATAAACCTCCTTATATTTTCCTCCAAACAGCCACCATACCTACCTATTATGGCATTTCCATAGCCATTCCGAGATATATTGCCATGCAACTTTTCACCGTTCCGTTTATTATGACACGCTCCATCATTGTCATATTGATTTTGCATGATCATGTAGTTGACATCGTATTTGTGGCAAAGCCACCATTATAATTCTTTCATACATGTCGCTCTTGATTCATTGCATATCCCGATACACCACTAGAGGCATTCACATAGAGTCATATTTTTTTCTAAGTACTGAGTTGTAATTCTTGAGTTGTAAATAAATAAAAGTGTGATGATCTTCATTATTAGAGCATTGTCCCAAGTGAGGAAAGGATGATGGAGACTATGATTCCCCCACAAGTCGGGATGAGACTCCAGACTTTATGAAAAAATAAATGAGGCCAAAGAAGCCCAAATAAAAAAAGAGGCCAAGGAAGCCCACCAAAATAAAAAAGGAAAAAAAAAAGAAAAAATGAGAGAAAAAGAGAGAAGGGACAATGTTACTATCCTTTTTCCACACTTGTGCTTCAAAGTAGCACCATGATCTTCATGATAGAGAGTCTCCTATGTTGTCACTTTCATATATTAGTTGGAATTTTTCATTATAGAACTTGGCTTGTATATTCCAATGATGGGCTTCCTCAAAATGCCCTAGGTCTCCGTGAGCAAGAGAGTTGGATGCACACCCGCTTAGTTTCTTTTGTTGAGCTTTCATACATTTATAGCTCTAGTGCATCCGTTGCATAGCAATCCCTACTCACTCACATTGATATCTATTAATGGGCATCTCCATAGCCCGTTGATACGCCTAGTCAATGTGAGACTTCCTCCTTTTTGTCTTCTCCACACAATCCCTATCATCATATTCTATTCCACCCATAGTGCTATATCCACGGCTTACGCTCATGTATTGCGTGAGGGTTAAAAAAGCTGAAGCGCATTAAAAATTATGAACAAATTGCTTGGCTGAAGCCAGGGTTGTGCATGATGGGAGTATTTTGTGTGATGAAAATGAAGCATAGCCTAACTATATGATTTTGTAGGGATAAGCTTTTTTTCGCTATGTTATTTTGATAAGACATGATTACTTGTTAGTATGCTTGAAGTATTACTATTTTTATGTCAATATTAAACTTTTATCTTGAATCATTTAGATCTGAACATTCATGCCACAATAAAGAAAATTACATTGAGAAATATGCTAGGTAGCATTCCACATCAAAAAATCTGTTTTTACCATTTACCTACTCGAGGACGAGCAAGAATTAATCTTGGGGATGCTTGATACGTCTCCAACGTATCTATAATTTTTGATTGTTCCATGCTATTATATTACCCATTTTGGATGTTTATAGGCATTACTATACACTTTTATATTATTTTTGGGACTAACCTATTAACCGGAGGCCCAACCCAAATTGCTGTTTTTTTGCCAATTTCAGTGTTTCGCAGAAAAGGAATATCAAATGGAGTCCAAACGGAATGAAGCCTTCGGGAGAGTTATTTTTGGAACAAATGCAATCCAGGAGACTTGGAGTAGACGTCAAGAAGTAAACGAGGAAGCCACGAGGTAGGGAGCCCCTCATGGCTCCCCTGACCGACTTCCTTTGCCTATATATATTCACATACCCTGAAAACATCCATGAGCACCACGAAACCCTATTTCCACCACCGCAACCTTCTGTACCCGTGAGATCCTATCTTGGGGCATTTTCCGGTGCTCCGCCGGAGGGGGAATCGATCACGGAGGGCATCTACATCAATACCATAGCCTCTCCGATGAGTTATGAGTAGTTTACCACAGACCTTTGGGTCCATAGTTATTAGCTAGAAGGCTTCTTCTCTCTCTTTGAATCTCAATACTAAGTTCTCCTTGATATTCTAGAGATCTATTCGATGTAACTCTTTTTGCGGTGTGTTTGTCGAGATCCGATGATTTGTGGGTTTATGATCAAGATTATCTATGAGAAATATTTTAATCTCCTCTGAATTCTTTTGTGTATGATTTGTTATCTTTGCAAGTCTCTTCGAATTATCAGTTTGGTTTGGCCTACTAGATTGATCTTTCTTGCAATGGCAGAAGTGCTTAGTTTTGGGTTCAATCTTGCGGTGTCCTTTTCCTAGTGACAGCAGGGTCAGCAAGGCACATATTGTATTGTTGCCATCGAGGATAAAAAGATGGGGTTTATATCATATTTCTTAAGTTTATCCCTCTACATCATGTCATCTTGCCTAATGTGTTACTCTGTTCTTATGAACTTAATACTCTAGATGCATGCTGGATAGCGGTCGATGTGTGGAGTAATAGTAGTAGATGCAGAATCATTTCGATCTACTACATGATCATGCCTAGATATTCTCATAACTATGCACTTTTCTATCAATTGCTCGGCAGTAATTTGTGCACCCACCGTAATACTTATGCTATCTTGAGAGAATCCACTAGTGAAACCTATGGCCCCCGGGTCTATTTCCATCATATAAGTTTCCGATCTACTTTATTTTGCAATCTTTACTTTCCAATCTATATCATAAAAATACCAAAAATATTTATCTTATTATTATCTCTATCAGATCTCACTTTCGCAAGTGGCCGTCAAGGGATTGACAACCCCTTTGTCGCGTTGGTTGCGAGGTTTTTTTTGTTTGTGTAGGTACGAGGGATTTGCGTGTAGTCTCCTACTGGATTGATACCTTGGTTCTCAAAACTGAGGGGAATCCTTACGCTACTTTGTTGCATCACCTTTTCCTCTTCAAGGGAAAACCAATGCAGTTCTCAAGAGGTAGCACACAACAGACACAGCTTATTATAGTAGCAATCGTCTGTGTTATTATCGGTCTTCGCACACATTTTTTATTATGGACCTTTCTACCGCGTATCACACACATCTTGTTTACACGAAATGTTTTGGTTCTCTCGGCTCAACGCAAACAGTTCATCTGAGTGAACTATATGCCCTCTATCACACCCACCTTCATTTGGCTGACCATTTCTATTGTGTTGCCTAATCACAAATAGTTCATCCGAGTGAACTGTATGCCGTATATCACACGCACCTTCATCTGGCTACTTGTTTCTGTTGTTTTGGCTCATCGCAAACAGTTCATTTTAGTTAACCATCTGCCACACATTGCACATGCAACTATAATATGAATCGTGTTTGGTCTCCGCCATCGCAAATATTTTGTATCATTTTTGACAGGTTTTTTACATCACCATTTGCAATTAATGCAATGCACACAGTTTCCTCGAAGGGTCTCTGATTGCAGTGTCGTGTTTGGACCATCCTGTAGTAGTGTCCATTTCCATTATAGAAGGGTATGGAACGCTTCCCTAGAAAGATAATTAAGCCACCATATGAATCTATTATGAGCACCACAGATGCAATTACTTTGAAAGATGACAACACTTGAAACTATGCATTATGCCTAGCTAGGGGTGTAAAACAATAGCGCTTGTTGAGAGGCAACTGATATGTCTCCAACGTATCTATAGTTTTGATTCTTCCATGCTATTATAGTATCAATCTTGGATGTTTTATATGCAATTATATATCATTTTTTGGGACTAACCTATTAACCTAGTGCCCAGTGCAAGTTGTTGTTTTTGCTTGTTTTTAGCTTTTTAGGGAATCAATATCAAACTGAGTCCAAACAGAGAAAAAAACTTTGGATTAATTTTTCTGGACCGGAAGAGACCCTAGAAGGTTCGGGAGAAGACCTGACGAGCCATCAGGGAACGACAAGCTCGGGAGGTGCGCCCTAGGGGGGCATGCCCCCCAGGCTTGTGGGCCCTTGGGGCAACTCTTGACCTAATTCCGCCTCTATAAATTCTCAAATATTCCCCTGACATCAGAGAGGCACCCGAAATACTTTTGCCACCACCGTAAGTTTTTGTCCCATGAGATCCCATCTGAAGGCCTTCTCCGGTACTCTGCCAGAGGGGAAATCGATCACCGAGGGGCTCTACATCAACCTTGCTTCCCTTCCGATGATATGTGATTAGTTTTGTACATACCTACGGGTCCATAGATAGTAGATAGATAGCTTCTTCTCTCTCTTTGATCTTCAATACAATGTTCTCCTTGATTCTTGGAGATCTATTCAATGAACGACTTTTCGTGGTGTGTTTGTTGGGATTTGTCGGTGTACTAGAGTAGGGGTACCCTAGTATCCCAAACTTGTGCACGGGCAGTCGCAGCGCCCCGCGGCAAGGCTTGCAGGGTGACCGCCAAGGACCTCCGTGGTTCCTTTGGAGCCATTCAAGAACAAAGTATTCAAGCCAAGGAGACAAGGCCCCGGCAAGAGGAGCTTGCCGGGAAGGCCAACCAAGGCATCTCAAGGAACTTGCCGCGATGCGCCACGCGTCCCGGCGAGGCCCGGGGAGCGACAAGCTTCCGGACGCGACAAGACAACGATCGCGGCAAGGCGCTTGCCGCGGCAAGCTACCACTCTGTACCCGTGCTCCAGCACATCCACCAATGTGTCGCCCTGAGACCTTTCCAGGCGCGCGTGGCAAGAGGCTGTGCAGCCAGCGGTGCGAGGTGGCAAGTGACACTGACAAGATTGCCATCGTAGCAAGCGGTGGCGTCCCTGACGGTCCCTTTTTGCACTGTTTGGGCGACGCAGACGGGCATTTAATGCCTTTGTCCCCTGCCGTCAGGACTAGGTATGATACACTGTACAAGTAGTTGTACCAACCGCAACACCTTTTCCATTTTTGCCCTTGTCTACGTTGCCACCTATCGGTGACCCCTTGACCATATAAAAGGAGGCCCATGCGCAATGTAGAGGGGGGTTGGAAGGCAGAAGACACTCACGCTCGGTCTCGTTAGCAGCTAGTGTGTACTGTAGCACTCAGCGCTCCCGAGTAAGAACTCAATACATTTAGACATGCAGCAGTAGGAGAGCTCCGAAGCTGGGTAAACCGCTCGTGTGCTTCGCCTCGATCTGCTCTTCGCGCGACCTCCGCCCCCCGCCGAACCGAAAGGGGCTAGGTCCGCCAGTCCCATAGGTGTTCGCGGGTCATTTTCCCCGACATCTTTGGCGCGCCAGGTAGGGGGCGTCGAGGTTGTGTGAACCCGATCCGGCGTTCACACGAGCTAGATCTTCATCTTCTTCATCTTCTTCATCGACATGCCACCGAAGAAGAAGGCTTCGGAGGTAGCTGCTCCGTCCACGTCGATCCCACCGCCACCGGAGCAAACGGGTGGTGGGGTAGACGCCGGCGGAAGAATGAGCGTTGACGAGGGAGCTCACGGTGCTGCCAGGTCCAAGGACAAGGCTGCATGCACTCGGCGTCAGACATGCACCGCGCCCATCTCAGGAGGCGCGGGACCGACAGCGTCATGGTACTCGAGGTACCATACGTTCATTGGACCAAGATCGAGCTGGTGGATCTCGGGATGCTCAAGACCAGCATGCACGCCAACATGCCGGTACGAGCAAGACACGGTCGCCTGGACGAGATACTGCTCCTTCTAACATAGTTAGAAGTCTGAGCATATCCCGCTCCTCGCACCGTTCGCCACTGCCACCCACCACTCCAGCAGAAGCATTGGCACGAGCTCAACTGCTCCTGGATTACCCTCCAACGGCGGACAAGATTGACGAATGGAGGGCCACCATTCAGAGTCTCATCGGCTTCGCCAACGGCGACACTCCACGGCAGCCGAGTACCTCGCAGCCGCGGCAGGACTGCCAGGCACGAGCCGATGGCGACAAAACCGGTGGGGGTGCAACCACCGTGCACTCTCCACCCCGAAGGCCAAGATCGCCGACTCGCCGGATCAACCTCGACAGCGACTCCACCGCATCATCGGATCCACGAGCTCGTCGCGATCAGCGCCAAGTTCTTCACGAACGACAGCAAGAAGACGCTCGTACCCGCATCGAGCGCCAAACAGAAGCGCGGCATCAATCGGACCAACGCGCTGAGCTCTCTATCGACATGCATGCGCCAGGGGAACCAGGCAACTTGCCGTACGCGGTAGGTTGCCCTGCGTTCACTCGTGAGCTGCGGCAAGTCTAGTGGCCCAGCACGATGAATTTCAAGCCAAACATACCAGAGAAGTACGACGGCAAGTCGCATCCGTCGGAGTTCCTCAGCATCTACACCATCGCGGTGCAAGCCGCCGGGGGGTTAGACGACAAGATCCTTGCCAACTACTTCCCGCTGGTGCTCAAGCCCAACGTCAGGTCCTGGCTCATGCACTTGCCGGACAACTCCATATCCTCCTGGGCAGACCTATGCCATCAGTTTGTCGGCGCTTTACAGCGCCACAAACCTCATGGCCAAGAGAGCGACCTTCATCTGCCGCCTGTAAGGAAGGAGAGCCCTCGCAAGTACATTCAGAGATTCACCAGATATAAAGACAACATCCCAGATGACCACCCCGCCGCAGCCATCGCCGCTGCTCCATCGATCGCGCGAAACCGCAGGATGCGGGAGGAGATGGCGATGTGCAAGATCAGAGACGTCAGTGAGCTATATGCCCTGGCCGACAAGTGTGCACGTGCTGAGGAAGGGAGGAAACTCCCCGGAGAGAATACAGGAGCAGGAGGATCTGACAGCGAGGATGCCGCCCCGGCAAAGAAAAACCAGCGGCGGAACAACAGGAAGAAGAAAGGCAAAGATGTGCTAGTCGTTGAGCAGTCGGGCAACGGAGGTGGCGCCAAGGAAGCCGAAGCCGTGGCGGTCACCGACAAGCAGGACGGCACCAACAAGCAGTACTGCAAGATCCACCACACCAAGGGCCATGATCTCTAGAGTTGCAAGAAGGTCGAGCAGCTTGTCGAGTAGCAAAAGGCCGAATACGAGCGACGCGACAAGGAGAAGGCCCAAGAAGGTACTGGGGGATCCGGCAAGAAACGCCCCGGTCAGGGAGGACGCCGCGGCAAGGCCAAGCAGCGGCAAGAAGATAGACCTCCCCGCGGCCGCGACAAGGATGAAGACGACGACGACGATGAAGATATGGATGATGATGAAACCGATGAGCAGGAGTTCTAGAAAGCCACAGAGGTCTTGTGCGTTGACGGCGGTGCTTCTCTGCATACTTCACACCGCCAGCTCAAGCAGTGGGTGCGGGAAGTCAATGCGGCAGAACCACCTGTCGAGTCACGCAAGCCTCTGAAATGGTCCAGCACGCCTATCATCTTTGATATTGAGGACCACTCTGATCACATAACTGCGGCCGGGTGCTTGCCAATGTTGGTTTCACCAACTATCCGCAACCTCAAGGTCACTAAGATGCTAGTTGACAGCGGGGCCGGCTTGAACCTGATCTCCTCCGCGGTACTCCAGAAACTCCAGATCCCTGATAGTGAGCTCGAAGAAACCGGCACGTTCCAAGGAATCAATCCGGGAAGGAGCAAGCCGAAGGGAAAGATCACGTTGCCGGTGACATTTGGCAGCGAGTTGAACTTCAGGACTGAGAGGGTCACTTTTGACGTTGCTGACTTTCCATTGCCTTACAATGGGATACTCGACCGTCCAGCACTCGCCAAATTCATGGCAGCCTCTCACTATGCATACAACATGCTGAAGATGCCAGGCCCGATAAGTGTCATCCCTGTCCCTGGCGACAAGAAGGATGCTCTTATCTGCGCCGACAAGATCTACTAGGAAGCAGCAGCCGCAACGGATCGCAAGTCAGTTGCCGTTGAAGCTCCCGGGAGGAAGAAGAAGACCATGTCTGGCAAGAGTTCTGATGCCCACTCCGGCAAGCGCACCTCTTCGGAGTGCTGCGCTACCGTCGAGGACGCACCATCGAGCTCCACCGGCAAGCATAAGAAGACAATGGCAGCTCCGCCAGAGACCAAGAAGGTGTCCGCCAAGGAGGACGGCACTGGTGGTACCTTCACCATCAGTGCCACTCTCGACCCTAAATAGGAAAGCGTGCTCGTTGCTTTCTCGCGGGCGAACGCCGACGTGTTTGCGTGGCAACCGCCCGACATCCCCGTGTTCCTGTGAGTAATCGAGCACCATCTTTCCGCCTGTCCTCATCGCGCGCCCGTCAAGCGTAAGGTCGAGAAACAAGCAAAGGAGCGCCAAGAATTCATCGCAGAAGAAATCAAGAAGTTGGAAGCAGCAGGCCTTGTCGAGGAGTGCTCCATCCTCGTGGTTGGCCAATCTCAGTAGTCGCAGCGAAGGCAAACGGGAAATGGAGGCTTTGTATCGACTTTACCGATGTCAATAAAGCTTGTCCCAAAGACCCATTTCCCTTGCCGCGCATTGACCAGATTGTTGAGTCCACGGCTGGATGTGACTTGCTTTCATTTCTTGATGCATACTCAGGATACCATCAGATCTTCATGGCAGAAGAGGATGAGGAGAAGACCGCATTCATCACTCCATGTGGCACATACTGTTTCATACGGATGCCTTTCGGTTTAAAGAATGCTGGTTCAACATTTGCAAGGGTAGTCCATGACGCTTTTGAGCCACAAATGCACTGAAATGTGGAAGCCTACATGGATGACATAGTGGTCAAGAGCAAGGACAAGGAAACTCTGATTCAGGATTTAGACGAAACCTTTGCAAATCTGCGCAAGATCAACCTCAAGCTTAACCCCGAGAAGTGTGTGTTTGGAGTCCCCTCCGGCAAGCTTCTCGGGTTCTTCGTGTCTCAGCGGGGAATTGAAGCCAATCCCGACAAGATCAAGGCCATTGAGCAGATTGAAGCACCAAAGCGCATCAAGGATGTACGAAGACTTGCCGGTAGCGTGGCTGCTCTCAGCAGGTTTATCTCTAGGTCTGCTGAGCGCGCCCTGCCATTTTTCAAAATATTGAAAAAGGCAAGTCCAATGAAATGGACTCCGGAAGCGGAGGCTGCGCTGCAGGACTTGAAGAGATACCTGTCCTCCACTCCAACACTTGTCGCACCTAAGCCACAAGAGAAGTTGTTGCTGTATATAGCGGCAAACAATCAAGTGGTTAGTGCTGCATTAGTAGAGGAGAGGAGGCGGATGATGAGCAAGCAACCATGGCAGATGCATCCAGCGACAAGCAGGGGACTTCGCCGACAAGCTCTGGTCCCGACAAAGATGGATCTGCGCAGGCGCGCGAGGAGATACAGAAGAGAATGGTGCAGCGCCCAGTTTACTTTGTTAGTTCCCTTCTGCAGGGGGCTAGGTCAAGGTACTCTGGTGTGCAGAAATTGCTTTTCGGCCTTCTCATGGCCTCGAGAAAGCTGCGCCATTACTTCCAAGCACATGAGATCACAATTGTCACTGCTTTCTCATCAAGAGGATATCAGAGAATCCGAAGCAATAGGCAGGATTGTCGAGTGGGCACTGAAACTGTCAAGCTTTGGTCTCAAGTTTGAGAGCACTTCAACTATCCAAAGCAGAGCATTGGCAGAATTCATAGCAGAATGGACGCCAACGCCAGATGAAGAAATTCCAGAAACGAGCATCCCCGTCAAGGAAGCGAGCAAAGAGTGGCTGATGTACTTTGATGGTGCCTTCTCGCTGCAAGGCGCCGGTGCGGGCGTGCTACTTGTTGCACCCACCGGAGAGCACCTCAAGTACGTAGTCCAGATGCACTTTCCCAAGGAGCAAGCAACAAACAATACCGCAGAGTATGAAGGTTTGCTTGCCAGTCTCAAGATCGCAGCAGACCTTGGGATCAAGAAGCTCATTGTCAGGGGTGACTCACAGCTTGTCGTCCGCCAAGTGAACAAGAATTATCAGAGTCCGTTGATGGAAGCTTACGTTGATGAAGTGAGAAAGTTAGAAGAGCACTTTGACGGCCTACAGATGGAACATGTTCCAAGAGCTCAGAACGACATTGCCGATGGCCTGTCGAGGTGCGCCGCACTTTAGTTACCTGTGGAACCAGGGATCTTTGTGCTCAAACTGACTCAACCGTCTGTGACACCATCAACTGGACAGAGCAAGAAGAGGAAGTTGATTTCTGGTGACTATTTTTCGGCAACGCTCCCCGAAGCCGCCGCCAAGAAAGTCCCCAAGATCAACACCAAGGGTGCTGAGGAGCAGTTTGCTCCGGCAAGCCCTAGGGTTTGTTCCGTTGAAGAAGACGCTCCCGACAAGTTTTGCTTCGGCAAGCTTGCCGGGGAACGTCAAGCTCCGGCTGAGCACAGGTTCTTGCCGTAGAAGCGGATGTTCCCGCAGCAACGGATGTGCCTTTTGTCCTTGTTGTCGAGCCGCAAGCTCCAGCATGGGCACAGCAGATTGTCCGTTTCCTTCAGACAGGAGAACTTCCCAAAGAGCAAGAAGAAGCGGAAAGAGTAGCCCGGCAGTCAAGTATGTACCAGTTTGTCGACAACACACTGTACAGAAGAAGACTCAACGGTGTGAAATTGAAGTGTATTCACCGGGAAGATGGACAAAAGCTGTTGGCAGAGATACATGGAGGCATATGTGGTCACCACATTGGCGCAAGAGCACTTGCCGGCAAAGCATTCCAGCAAGGTTTCTTTTGGCCAACAGCCCTCGAGGATGCAACTGCACAAGTAACCAAGTGTGAAGCGTGCCAGTTTCATTCCAAGCAGATACACCAGCCAGCTCAAGCTCTCCAGACGATCCCTTTATCCTGGCCATTTTCCGTCTGGGCTCGACATCCTCGCCCCTTTCCCGAAGTTGTCGGGGCTTTGAGTACTTGTACGCTGTAATCGACAAGTTCACAAAGTGGCGGAAGTGGAAGCAATGAGGAAGGTGACAGCACGATCGCCAAGTTCTTCAGTCGATTGTTTGCCGCCGGGATCCCTAACAGATCATCACCTACAATGGCACGCACCACGAGCCGCACCTTCATGCAAGACGCCCAAGACCTTGGCGCCAAGGTCTGCTTCGCTTCGCTGCTCATCCGAGAAGAAACGGTCAAGCGGAGAGGGCAATGCTGAAGTGCTGCGCGGGCTCAAGACCCGGACTTTCGGCGAGGCGCGCAAGTGCGGAAAGAATCGATTGAGGAGCTGCGGTGGTTCTTTGGTCGATCAGACGACGCCAAATCGAGCCACCGCCGTACACCTTCGCTATAGTCTATGGAGCGAAGCAGTTCTCCCCACGGAACTCAGATACGGGTCACCTCGAGTGCTCGCTATGATGAGTTTGAGCAAGAGCAGCTGCGACAAGATGACGTGCTGCTCCTTGAGGAAGACCGTCTTCAGGCTGCTGTACGAGCTGCCCGATACCAGCAAGCTTTGCGCCGCTACCATAGCCGCAAAGTTAATGCCAGAAGTCTCGAGGAAGGCGACCTTGTTCTTCGGCGCATTCAGTCCGCCAAGAATTCCAACAAGTTGACGCCGAAGTGGGAAGGCCCTGACCGGGTGAAACGAGTCACTAGGCCTGGCGCTGTCCGCCTTGAGACCGAAGATGGCATTCCGGTGAGCAACTCCTGAAACATTGAGCATCTTCGTAAGTTTTACCCGTAAGGCGCGGTTGTCGGAACCTGTTCCGGCAACCACCTTTTGTACAAGTCTTGCCACTGTTGCATGTAATCCTTTGTACAAAGCCGGGCGCAGACCCCGTGCATAAGTAAAGCTCATGTGCTACGCACATCTTGTCAATTTCATGCTTTCTATTTTTTGCATGTGTTATCTGACACTTTGTGCAGCGCCTACCCCCGGTAAGCAATAACGAGCCGTAAGGCTCCATATCTTTATTTTCTCTTCTTTCTCTTTCTCAAAGAAAGGAAGGTTCCCTCGCCCACAAGTTTGCCAGGGGGAAAGGAGGAGATAATGGTGTGGACCAGGCGTCGTTCAAGAAAGTTTCGCCTTGCCGGGACGCAAACGACAGAAAAGCTAAGTTGCGAAAGTTTGAGCAATCAGTTTAAAAAAAATTAAGTTATCTTCCTCGAACGACCGTGCTTTTATTGGAAAACCTGTGCGCGGAGGAACCAACTCGTAGCTAGTTGCGCCCTTACTTTGTTTCGAGTCCGCTCAACAACTTAAGTGAGCTGCGACTACTTGCGACAAGGTTTCTTGTCGGTAGCGGCACCACCAGCAGGCTGCTGACGTCCCGCACTCAGCGCTCGCGGCTAAGGTGCCTGCACCGGCAAGTTCCCTAAAAGCGTAGGGCAAAAACATACAAAGGAAGGAATCAAGTAAAGGAAATAACATAGCAATTGCTACCCAAAATAGAGTTATATTACAAGATAGCTTGTCGCAGCTCTAACAGATTGTTCTCGTAACATGACCAGCAGCGACAAGAAAAGGAGAAAACGAGCGGCCTAATCTACGCGATCGCCATCAACCCTCTTGATCTCGCTCACCTTGTCCACAATGGGTGCGACAAGGGTCTTGAGCGCTTCCAGATCAGCTTCCGGCGGCAAGGTCCTGAGGACGTTGGTGAGGTTGAGGCCTGGGTTGCGGAAGGCCACCTTCACCAACACCTTTTGAAGAGCTCCCACACAGATCTTGCGCGACTCGTCGGCCAGCTGCTTTGGGATCCTCTCCCGGAGTCGCTGGAGGGCCGTCGCCACGCCCTTGAAGAACAAGGTGAGCTTGGCGCTGGGTTGGAGGTTCTCATCGGAGGGATACACGAAATCCTCCATTCCCAGCTGCGCCAGCTCCCTGTCGATGGCTGCGGCAACATCCACGAGACCCTCCGTCCAGTGCTCCACATTTTCCCTGAAAGTGTTTTGGGTGGTAGCAGCACTCGCCAGCAGCGCCTCGTCGGCCTTGATCTGCTTCTTCAAGGCCACCTCCTGCTCCCTAGCGCCGTCCAGCGTCTTGGTCAAAGTAGCCAGCTTCAACTCAAGATCTGCGTTGGAGTCCTTGGCGGCGCTAAGTTCCTTGCGCTTCTCGGCGAGACTACCCTGCAGCTCGCCAATGGTGTAGGCATCCTTCTCGCGCTCACGCTTGAGCGCGGCAAGCTCTTCACCGCTCGCCTAGAGATCGGCCTCCAGCTGCGCCACCTTCATCTCCAGCTCCTTCTTGGCGGCCTCGGCAGCTGCGGCAGCATCCTCTGCTTCCTTGAGAGCCCCGCCAAGTGTTTGCTCGCGCGCAGCAAGCTCCTCCTCGTGGCTGTCAAGGTTGACTTTCCCCTGTGCCAACTCGCCCTCCCGCGCAAACAGCTCCTCGGCGGCAAGCCGCTGTTGCTCTTCAACTTCAGCCTTCTTGAGGAGGAAGGCTTTCTGCGCCTCGGCGAGTTGCTCCCGCTCCTTTGCCAGGGACCGGAGATTTTCCTGGTTAAGATCCCGGAGCTCCTCCGCGCGCTTCTCGATGTCCACTCCCGCCTTCGCGACAAGCGCTTCTCGGGATTCCACTTTGGCCTGTCGAGCGCGGTAGAGCGACACCAGCTTCCGCAGCAGCCGCTCCTCTTCAGACTCGCCGCTGCTGCTGCTCGGCGCGTCAACCAGCGTCAGCCCAGCGGAGGCGAGCACCTCTCCATCAAAGGTTTCTCCTTCGACCGGCGCCCTGGAGCTTGACGCCCAGGGGAGCTTGATGAAGACACCATCACCGGTCTTTAAATAGGCGCCGGGCTGGGGCTCTTCGGAGCCTGACGCTGCAGCAGCAGCAGAGGGATCGGCGGTCGGCGTAGCGCCTTGCGCTCCTGCAGCCTCGGGGCCGTCAGTACGATCGCCGGACCCCTCGCCAGCTTTTGTGGCGGCAGCTTTGGCGGCCTCTTCGCCGGCGGGATCATCAGCACCGGCTTCTTCCTCGGTGGCAGCGGCGTCGTCGGTATTGCCGCGCGCGTTCTCTTCGCTGGTGACCTCGGTCTCTATCGGCTCCATGGAAGATGGATCTAACGACCGGAAACGGGAGAAAAGTCAAGCAAATATTCAAAAAGAAAATCAGAAGAAGAAGAACCCAAGGGAAGTTTTCAAACGAAAGGATTACCTGTACTGGGTTCTACAGTCATGGCTCCGCCACCGGGGGGTTGCTAGTGCTGTCCCTTGCCGGAGTACTATCCCTTGCCGGAGAATTCTCCCTTGCCGGAGAACGCTCCCTTGCCGGTGAACCCTCCCTTGGCGGTGTAGTCGAAGCAGATGGCATGTCGGGGGCGACTTCCGGACGCTCCTGGTGAGGCTGCTCTGCTCCTACACAAACCAATACTCAGATGTCAGCAAAGAAAGAGAACCCATGCGCGCCTAACAGCGGGAAGTAAACCATATACTTACGCTGGGGGCTGCGCTGGGGGCTGCTTTGGGGAATAGTTGCCGGGTCCGGCAAGATGGTCTCGGACACACTACCCGCTGTCACGGTAGGTTCGTCCTCGATGACAATCACCGGGACCTTGGCTCTCTTCGCCACTCTCTGGGCCAGAGTCCTGAAAAGGAATGGGTTCGGAGTAAAGCAAATCAGATACAAGACAAACAAACAGCAAGAATTGAAGAACTACAAGTATAGCAAAGAATCTTACTCTTCTTCTTCCTCGTCGGAGCTGAGTGTAGAGAGGTCGAAGTCCGGCCCACCGTCGGCGCGACGAGGCGGAGGAGTAGATTCCCTTAGCCGCTTGGCGGGGGCAGTGGCGGTGGTCCGGGACGACCCCGCTCCAGTTGCCGCATCGGCGTGAGGTGCTCCCGCGGCAACAGTGATTGCCACGGTGCAGCGTGTCGCGCGGCGCGGCGGCTGTTGACTCGTCCGCCGCCCCGCCACGTCCCCAACCTTGTGGAGACGCCTTCTTGGTGGAGCTGGGGGGCTCTGCTTGCGGCGGGCTGTCTGAAGACGAGGAGGAAGAGGAGTTGGTCCCCAACGAGCCGCTCGCACCCTCGGCGGGGTCGCCCGACTCGACTTCAGGCCCGGCAAGCTTTCCCTCGCCGGCAAGCTCATCTCGCTCGGCAAGGCTTGCCGCCTCTACTGCCTCTGCCTCCTACACTGTGAATCCAAACTCGCCCGCGGCAGGGGCTGCCGCCGCCTCTTCCGCCCTAGTGGTGATGCGCTGCATCTCCGCATCGGTGGTGTCGCGGGTGAGGCTTTTCTGCTCATCAGAGCGAACTGGCACTTCTACCAAGCCGTCGAAGAACTCCTGCACGATGTCGTCTGCAGGCTCTTGCCAAGTTGGGACAATTCCATGCGAATCGCACAGCGGCATCATTGCACGGATGCGGTCGAGCGAGGAGTTGTTGCACAGCGGAACGACACCCTTCGGCAACCTGAACCATTCGGGATGTTGAGGGTCGTGTTTGAACAGTTCCTTGAGCATCGCGTCCAGTTCCAGGACAGTGAAGTTGAAGTTGAGGCCCGGGCGCAGCCTCATGATGTCTGCCGCACCCCCGAACTCCCAGGCGGGTCTCCTCCTCTCCTGCAGGGGGCGATGCGGCGGCGAAGAAAATCTGCGCCAACGGCGCCTACAGTGAGCCCGGCAAGCCTGAGGCGTAGGATCCGGGTGACGGCAATCTTCAGCCTATCGTCTTCCAGGGCCACGTTGCTCCAATCGTTGCCGCGCGCTACTGGGGCTTGGCGCTGGGTGGTAAATGGCTGCGGGTTCTCCTCGACGATCCAGCACCAATCTACTCTCCATTCCTCCCACTTCCCGCGGAGCTCTCCCTCCAGATAAGCTTCCTTCTTGCCGGCTCTCGAGATCCAGGCGATTCCGCCGGATAAAGGCTCTCCTCTCTCAACTCGGGGCATAAAGAAGTGGCGGAAAAGAGCTACATTTGCATGGACACCGACAAAGTTTTCGCAGAGATGTGCGAAAACTGCCATGGTCAGAACGGCATTGGGGGTGAAACCCGTAGGTGTTCATAATGTCGCAGAAAAATTCAGAGAAAGGCGAGCAGAGCCCGCAGTAGAAGAAGAACGCGAAGAACGGATATCCATTCGGAGGCCGTTCCAAAGCGGCGGCAGAGAGTACCTTCGTGCGCGGATGTGCTCGCGTCTCCGTCGACCAGAAGAGGTAGTAGTACTCCCTCGGCTCCTTCGCGGCGAGCTTGGGGGGGAAGGTTGTCCGCTCCTTTCGCAGCGCCGCGAGCCGCTGCGCCTCGGTCGACTTCACGCCCTTCCCCTTGCTGGCTTTCGGAGCCATGGCGGAGGTGGTGGGGGAGATCGACGGCGTTGGTGGTGATGGCGGCGATGGGGGCGGAGGGCTGCTCTCTTTCAGAAGGAGGTAGCGGCGGAGGTTTGTGAGATTGGAATAGCAACTGGCGAGATGGGCGAACTGCCCCTGTTTCCCCTGCTTATAAAGAGGGAGGGGGCGGACGTTCCGCCTTTCCGTATAAAGAAACCACCCATGATATCTCCCACGACGCCGCATTCGACGCGTGCCGTTCGGGGAGGGCACAATGGATATGGAGTAAGATACGACGTAACCCGACGCTGCGTTCGCAGTGCCTGTTTTGGGCCCGCCCAACAGCGCTTTCGGCACCGTGTGTGGCCCAGTTCGGGGCTCTGCCGGTGTACTAGAGTAGGGTACCCTAGTATCCCAAACTTGTGCACGGCAATCGAGCGCGCTCAGCGGCAAGGCTTGCCGGTGATCGCCAAGGTCCTCCGTGGTTCCTTTGGAGCCATTCAAGAACAAAGTATTCAAGCCAAGGAGACAAGGCCCCGCAAGAGGAGCTTGCCGAAGGCCAACCAAGGCATCTCAAGGAACTTGCCGCGACGCGCCACGCGTCCGGCGAGGCCCGTGAGCGACAAGCTTCCGGACGCGACAAGACAACGATCATGCAAGGCGCTTGCACGGCAAGCTACCACTTATACCAGCGCTCAAAGACATCCACCAACGTGTCGCCCTGAGACCTTTCCAGGCGCGCGTGGCAAGAGGCTGTGCAGCCAGCGGTGCGAGGTGGCAAGCGACGCTGACAAGATTGCCATCGTGGCAAGCGGTGGCGCCCCTAATGGTCCCTTTTTGCACTGTTTGGGCGACGCAGACGGGCATTTAATGCCTTTGTCCCCTGCCGTCAGGGTTAGGTATGATACACTATACAAGTAGTTGTACCAACTGCAACACCTTTTCCATTTTTGCCCTTGTCTACGTTGCCACCTGTCGGTGACCCCTTGAGCATATAAAAGGAGGCCCATGCGCAACGTAGAGGGGGGTTGGAAGGCAGAAGACACTCACGCTCGGTCTCGTTAGCAGCTAGTGTGTACTGTAGCACTCAGCACTCCCGAGCAAGAACTCAATACATTCAGACATGCAGCAGTAGGAGTATTATCTCTCCGGAGAGCTCCGAAGCTGGGTAAACCGCTCGTGTGCTTCGCCTCGATCTGCTCTTCGCGCGACCTCCGCCCCCCGCCGAACCGAAAGGGGCTCGGTCCGCCGGTCCCATAGGTGTTCGCGGGTCATTTTCCCCGACAGGATTTTATGAATTGTGAGTTCATGATCAGATTTATCCATGAATATTATCTAAGTTTACTCTTAAACCTTGTTATAGCTTTATATTTCTCTCCGATCTATTGATTCGGTTTGGCCAACTAGATTAATTTTTCTCACAATGGGAGAGGTGCTTTGTGATGGGTTTGATCTTGCGGTGCTCAATCCCAGTGAAAAAAGGGAGATGAAACATATTTGTATCGTTTCCATTAAGGATAAAAAGATGGGGTTTATTCATGCATGAGTTTACTTTGTCTACATCATGTCATCTTTCTTAAGGCGTTACTCTGTTCTTTATGAACTTAATACTCTAGATGCATGCTGGATAGCGGTCGATGTGTGGAGTAATAGTAGTAGACACAGGCAGGAGTCGGTCTACTTGTCTCGGACGTGATGCGTATATACATGATCATTGCCTTGGATATCGCCATGATTATTCGCTTTTCAATCAATTGCCCAACAGTAATTTGTTTACCCACCGTATGCTATCTTCAGGAGAGAAGCCTGTAGTGAAAACTATGGCCCCGGGTCTACCTTTTATCATATATTAAAATAAAAATACCTTTATGCAATTTTCCTTTATTTATTTTATTTTCCATTTTAATTATCTATCTATCGCTATGAGATTTGATCCTTGCAATAAACCGCCGAGAGGTTGACAACCCCTTGTTCACGTTGCATGCAAGTATTTGTTATTTTGTGTATAGGTACTACTAATGAGGTGTTATGTGGTTTTCCTACTGGATTGATAACCTTGGTTCTTAACTGAGGGAAATACTTATCTCTACTGTACTGCATCATCCTCTCCTCTTCTAGGAAATCCCAATGCGGCTCACAAGTAGGAGGAAGAATTTCTGGCGTCGTTGCCGAGGAGACATCATCAACATCAATCAAGTGCCATCGCATAAACTTTCATCTCCTTGCATTTGCATTTTTTGCCAATTGCCTCTCGTTTTCATCTCCCCCACTTCTAAAACGTTTTCACAAAAATACAAAAATATTTTTCGTTTGGCTTTTTGCGTGTTTTATTGTTTGCTTTCTTGAAGTTGTTATCCTGGCTGACTTTGGTATGGAAAAAAGGGAGGATGGTAAAGCTCCCCAAATTGCAATTTCTACCAATTTCTATGCTAAAACTTTTGTGATCGGACATGCGAATATTATAGGAAAACGTGTTATCCAAGATGTAGGATCGAAAGTATGTCTAGAGGGGGGGTGATTAGACTACTTGATAATTTAAAAGTTTAGCCTTTTGATTAAGACAAGTTTTTGGCAAGTTCACAATGATGATCAAGTCAAGTATCACCCTACACATGCAATTCTAGAGTTATGGCAGCGGAAAGTAAATTGCACATGTAGTAAATAGAGGTGGAGAAGAGCAAACGCAATTTGGAGACACGGAGATTTTTCTCGTGGTTCCGATAGGTGGTGCTATCGTCAATCCACGTTGATGGAGACTTCAACCCACGGAGGGTAACGGCCAGAGTCCACGGAGGGCTCCACCCACGAAGGGTCCACGAAGAAGCAACCTTGTCTATGCCATCATGGCATACGCCCACGGAGGACTAGCCTTACTGGGGTAGATCTTCACGAAGTAGGCGATCTCCTTGCCCTTACAAACTTCTTGGTTCAACTCCACATCTTGACAGAGGCTCCCAAGCGACACCTAACCAATCTAGGAGGCACCACCTCCAAAAGGTAATAGATGGTGTTGGTGATGATGAACTCCTTGCTCTTGTGCTTCAAATGATAATCTCCCCAACACTCAACTCTCCTCACTGATTTGGCTGTGGTGGAAGAAAGGATTGAGTGGAAAGCAACTTGGGAAGGCTAGAAATCAAGTTTCATATGGTGGGAGTGGAGCAACTTGATCTCAACACAAGGGTAGGTAGTTTTCTTCTCAAAATGTAAGGTAGGAGTGGTAGTTCTTTCGATGGCTCTCTCCACGAATGAACAGGAGGTGGAGGGTATTTATAGCCTCCACAAAAATCCAACTGCTACACACATTTGACCAATCTCGGTCAGACCGAAGTTGACAACTCGGTGAGACCGAAAGTTCAAATCTTGTGAACGTTGGGATTTTCGGTGGGACCGAAAATACAATCTCGGTTAGTCCAATTCTTCCAAAGGCTAGGGTTTGCCAATCTCGGTGGGACCGACTTTATCATCTCGGTGACACCGATTTGATTACAGAAGGTTACAGAAGCTTGGCAACACTAGTTTCGGTGAGACCGAGTTTGGAATCGGAAAATCCGAAATTACTAGGGTTTGGCTATATGGCTGAGGTGGTTCATCTCGGTGTGACTGAGTTTATGGAATCGGTGGGACCGAGATTACTTATGAGTATATGTTGGAATGAAAGATTGCTGATAGTTTGGGAGATAGATCACTAAGCACTTTGAGCAACCAGATCATTATCATAACCTCATCCCCTTTTAATAGTATTGGCTTTCCTATAGACTCAATGTGATCTTGGATCACTAAACCAAAAAATAGAGTCTTGAGCTTTTGCCAATGTTTTCCTTAGCATTTTGAGGGGTCAACATCTTCAGTCATTGCCATACCCATATCACTGAACTTTCTGAAATGATACTCAAGAAGTTATTAGTTCAATGATATATATGTTGTTATTAATTACCAAAACCACCCGGGGATTAGTTGCACTTTCAATCTCCCCCTTTTTGGTAATTGATGACAACATATAGATCAAAGCTTCGACAAATGATATAATCAATGAATAATATCGTCGCTTTGAGAAGTATGTGATAAGCAAGAGCTCCCCTAAATTTGTGCATTATTTAAGATTTGCGCTTGAATGCAAATGCACAATCGATTAGGATCATGGGTCACTCTTCCATGTCACATACATCTTGGTGGAGCGCACAAAATGATAAGAATGAATAGCATGCACCCAATCACCAAGACATGAGTAAATGATCATACAAGATATGAATGACATATGATAAGCATTAAGCACACATTAAGGCATAGTATGATCAAGCACTCATCAAAGTAGAGCAAACGTAGTATCAAACACACGGAATGTCTCGGAAAACTCAAAAGTATCTCAAAGAAAACCGCAAATGAAAGAGCAAAAGCGAGCACTCTCTCTCTCTCGAAGTCCTATGATCTATACAATTTCTCCCCCTTTGGCAAGAAGTTACCAAAAAGTTCGATAGGTATAGAGCTAAACGTCACTAGGGACTCTGCCGGCGGCTCCCCGTCAGGTTGATGGAGTGGAGATAGCTACATCTGCAAAGGCTTCGCTGAAGTCTGTGGAGCTGGAGGAGGGACACTGGAGCTGGAGCTGGAACCGATGGAGCTGTGGAGGTGCTTGATGTAGTAGCCCTGGGTCATCCTTTGGAATAGCAAATGATCTGGGTCTTGTGGGAACTCGAGCAGGCTGCTCATAGTCATCTGGACTAAATCACCTTCCATCTCCTTCATGAGCTCGCCTTCTCCTCTTGGCTTCTCGATATCTGCCTCAAGCTTGTTGACAAGTGACTTGCGTTCATCGACTTGACATCCGAGCATGGAACTTGTCTTCAACTATCCTCTCAAGACTCTCCGAGATCGCACTATGCTGGCAGGCGTAGTTCAATCCTCCGGTAGCTTCAAGGAGCTGCTCTCCAACGCTCTTGGTTTAGCTGCTGCTGCTGCTTCCTTCCTTCTCAGCTTTGGCTTGTTTGGCACCTTCAGACTTAGCTTGACCTTCAACAGACGTGGGATCATCCTCACCATCACAACTTCATTATCCTCATGTTCAGGCTGCAAAGGGCAAGTGGGGTGTATCCAACAAGTAGGTGCCGTGCCAAACTTGGCATTGATGAGCATCTGAATGTGCGGGGCAAACCCACATGACCTCTTCTGGTCTGCTGCTGTCCTCTTGATAGTCTCAACTATCAGGTCCATCACCTTGAAAGGTGCCTTTTGATCTAGAATATGCAGCATGTTGATAGAATAGCCTCTTATCATGCGATGATCTCCAGACTTGGGCATCAAGGTATGCCTCAGAATAGTGTTTGTGGTTGGGAGACCTGCCTAAAGATGATACACTGAGCCGAGCTTCCAGATCTCTACATCCTTGGCTGGTACCTCATTATACATGTTCTTCATAGACTCATGATTTTTCTTGGGAATTCCATAGACATCAACATCATCATCTCTTGATACTGGAGCGTTTAGCAGTGCTGCCCACTCTTCAACTGTTGAAGAGAATCTCGCCTTCATCATCCATACAATTCGCCATCCGGATAGAAATGAGTGTGGCATAGAATTGCATGATCATCTCATCATTCCAAGCTGTCGACTTCGACCAACGAACTCAGCAACACCACATGCAAAGTGAAGCTCTCATGCACATGTGGGAAGTAGTCTCTGTGCTTTTCATCACAATATATTCCCGATCAACATATCTAGTGTCAAGAATAATGGGCTTCTTGTCCATAAGCACTGTCTCATAGAAATCTTGTTGCTCTCTGGTGTGGAACCTTGAGTCAACAGCTGTCCTTCTCCTGGTGGCATATGGATCAACTTGCCTCCATAGCCTGAGACCTTTGTCTTTCCTTTCCTTCATGTTTTCAGCTCGAGGATGAGCATCATTGTGGACTGGCAGTTTTTGTCTGAGTTTCAGCAATACATGTGCCTCATCTTCTGACTCAGCTGGTGGCGTATTGTCCTTCTTCTTCTCTGAAGCAGGAATGTTTCTCACTGTTTTCTTTGGCTTGGCAGCAGGCTTGGCTTGAGCTGCCTTTGCTGGAGCTGATGGCTTAGACTTTGTAGGTGCTCCCTTACTCGATGGCATCTCCCATCAACTTAGGCTTCGAGGAGGCTGGGGTGCTTCCTCATCGTAATCATCATCAGCTGCTTCATCATGTACAATCCTCTTCCTCTTGGAAGTTTTCTTTACCTTGCTGGAGGTTTCTTCTTCCATGCTCAACTTCTTGGCAACTGTGGACTTCTTCACCTTGCTGGTGCCTTTCTTGGTTTGTTGCCCTTGATGCTCTTTGGCAACCACTTTCTTCTTAGGCTTAGAAGAAATCTCTTTCTCAGCAACAAAGTCAGAGTCCTCTTCATCAGAATTCCTCTTCTTCCTGGCCCTGGTGGCAGCAGGAGGCAAACCACTTGGTGTGCTCCTCTCACCATCATCGAAAAAACTGCTGCTTCAGGGACTAGTGCCCGCCTCGAATCTCAATTGGTGATTCGCACTGCTTCGCTGTCACTGGCATCTGACATGGCTGAAAACCTGTGAATAGATAAGGTATAGGCAGAATAGAAGAGTTATCACAAACTGCAGAAGATTTTGCAAAAAGAATGAGTTCAAATTTCAGTTTTAGGTTTTCACAGAATGCATTTCGGTCTGGCCGAGTCTAAAATTCGGTGAATCCGAAGTGTCTGGATAGAACCATTCACACCACTTTCGGTTGGACCGAAATGGGTTTCGGTCTAGCCGAGAACTCTAGGGTTTCACTAAATCCTCATTTCGGTCGGACCGATTTGCACAACTCAGTTGGACCGAAGAGTGCAGTGCAATGGCCAGAGGCCAAATCGGTCAGTCCGAGAATGTAGAATCGGTCACACCGAGATGTGTTCGGCGGAAACCTAACCCTAAAACTTTTACTCGAATTTCGTTCTAAGAACAAATCTGCTGGATAGGAAGATCTCAATCGTGTCAAGAAGCTAGGCAAACCTATCGTGCATGGAATCGGAGGTTGAAGCACGAGAGGGATCGAAACTCACCCTAACTTGGTGGAGTTTCTCTACGGCGGCAACGGCGCGTGAGATTGACCGCTGACGGCGACGGAGACCTGCGGCGAGGGCGCAAAGCGGAGGAGACGATCCGGAGACCACAGCGACGGCAAAGAAAGGGTTTGGGGGCGAGACGTTTTGAAGAAAGAATCAACGCGCGCTGCCCTCAGGTATATATACCCTTCAGCTGTCGGTGGGACCGAGTTGGAAAACTCGGTGGCACCGAGATGGTTAACGCAGCGATTACTCACTTGATCACGCCGAAATTTGCAACTCGGTTTCACCGAGGTGAAAACCTAGATCAATCCAAGTGATTTCGGTCTGTCCGATTTTGAGTGGGTTGGTTTGACCGAAAATACTTAGAAGGTTTTGGAAGTTAAGCTTTTGACGGATCGGTGGCTCCGAGTCCTCCTCACTCGGTCTGTCCGAAAAAGACTTGTCCAAAGTTTGTGATATAAGCATGAATAGAGTTTGAGACAAGAAAGCATAGATAGCTAGGGGAGGAACTTAGGCATTCTTGTCCATCCATTTGGTCAAAAAGAAAATATCCAAAAAGACCAAAGCAACAAATGGATGTCCTCGAATGGATAAAATTATGCATCCAACATGCTCACACAATAAGATAGCAAATGAAATATGTGTCAAACATGCACAAACAAAACACTAGCTACTAGCACACAATTTGGCGATGACTAGGTCATCTATATATAACTATATTGACTTAGGAGTCAAATGAGAACATTTGATCATAGGTCATACTCATCGTTTAAGCACAAGTGGGGTTACCACTTTTACATAAAGCATTAATGTGTTCACATCATTTGAAGATGCTTTAGCTCAATTCTTTAGAGCAAAGCTCCCCTTGATGTGAGAACCCTTTTAAAGGGTCAAACTAACCTTGGGTTGTCGTAGAAGACTTCATGTAGATGTTGAAGATGTGGATGCTCAATGTTGATGAAGATCATCAAGAGTTGGGAGTAATCCTTTGGATTCGGGCACTTTCAATACCTACATGGGTTAGTCCCACAAGGAACAAACAAGGATATCCATGGACATAGATTGAAGTACACAATAGATGATGTCCACGAATGCAATGATTACCTTGTCCCTTGTCTTACCAACAAGAGGGTTTGTGACTCCATGAACTAGTGCAAGATGTGGAAGATGATTGCACAAGTTCTTGCCAAAATGAATGTGAGTGAAGTATGTTGGCGGAGTCACCCTCAAGAACTCTCTAGTTCTTCTTCTTCGGGATCCACATCATCTTGATGGGAATCCTTGTGGTAGTAGTTGAGCTTGTCGAAGTAGAACTTGAAGTTTCCTTGGGAACCCACTTGACCATGGCCTTAGGTGCTTCAATAAATGCATCAATCTCCTCTTGAAGCTTGTCCTTGCCCTTTAGCTTGTGGTCTTGTGGTGGAAGGTCATCTTGAGCTTGTTCCACATTGGAAGAAGTAGGATCATACTTCTCCTTTTGAGAAACAAACTTTGGAGTGGGATATTGACCTTCTTCCCATTCAACACCCTCGGCGTTGAACTTTCGCTCAAAACCAATTCCTTGATTCTTCCGGTGCCTTCCTTGCTTGCGAACAATTTCTCAAAGTTCTTGCTTCCGCAAGGCTCTTGTAGACACCTTTCTCTATAATCCCTTTCAATAAACTATTTTCTTGCTCAAGTGAAACTTGGCTTGAAACATTGTTAGTGGAATCAAGAGAATTACTAGAACCAATTATGTTGTTTCTAGATGAAGAATTTTTCTTATGCTTGTCATGCTTAGTTTTAATAGGTGGCAAGAAATTAGACAAGAGAAGTCGTTTTGGCAAGGTATGAAGAACTCTTCTTTCAAGATCGTCATTGATAGCTTTTAGGAACTCATGTTCTTGCTCTAGATTGAGCTTCTCGAAGCGTAGCTTCTCATGAGATCTTAGGAGCTCTCTATGATCTTCTTGAGTTGTTTCATGAGCTAACTTAAGAGTGTTTAGTTCTTTAGTTATACGCTCAATCTCCTTCATAGCATTGTCATTCAACTCTTCTCGACTATAAAGACTACTAGCATGTTCATCATTACTAGGCTCACTAGATTTATCATGTAAAAGCTCATCTTCACCAAGAAAGTCATCCTCATCACTATCAAAGTCAATAAATTCAGGATGTGATACCTTGGGGCCTTTAGCCATGAGGCATCTTCCAATTCCCTCATTTGGTGAATCAAATAAGTCATAGGAGTTGGAGTTGGAGGATACGAGAGCAAGACCGGCAACACCTTCATCTTGATGATTCGGAGTTGGAGTGATAGCTTCTTTCGAGTGATTGTCTGAGTCGGAGCCGAGACCCATTCACCAACATGAGCTTGATGTTTTCTTCTTGTGTAGCTCCTTGATGACTTGTATTTCCTCTCCGAATCCTTGCTTCTCCGAGAGGATCTTCGCTCATAACGATCATCTCTACTCCTTCTCTCTTTCCGAGGTGACTCTTCTCTTGAGCTTCTTCTTCTTGGAGATTCTTCTCTTCTCTGTGGGGAGTCGAACACTCATTTGAGTAGTGTCCGGGTCTTCCACAATTGTAGCAGTTTCGATCACGACTTGAAGATCTCTTTTCATCATATGATCTAGACTTTGAGCTTCTTTCCTTGCTTCTACTCTTGTAGAATTTGTTGAAGTTCTTCACCATTAGGCTTATCTCTTCATTGGAAACTAGCTTGTCACTTGAGGTTGTGGGAGCTTCAACTGTAGCTTTGTAAGCACCACTTGACTTGTTGTGAAGCTCTTCCTTATCTTTAAATGTCATCTCTTGAGCAACAATTCTTCCAATGACTTCGGTAGGCTTGAGATTCTTGTAGTTTGGCATCATTTGGATCAAAGTGCACACGGTGTCATACTTTCCATCCAAAGCTCTGAGAATCTTCTTGATGATGAATCGGTCGGTCATTTCTTCGCTTCCTAAGCCGGCAATCTCATTTGTGATGAGAGCAAGCCTAGAGTACATTTCAGCGACTCCTTCACCTTCCTTCATCTTGAACTTGTCAAGTCGACCTTGAAGAACATCTAGCTTTGATTCCTTCACGGACTCGGTACCTTCATGCATTTCACCAAAGTATCCCAAATCTCTTTTGCATTCTCAAGACGGCTGATCTTGTTGAACTCCTCGACACAAAGCATTGAAGAGAATGTCGCAAGCTTGAGCATTGTTTTGCAACATCCGCAATTCATCCGCAGTAGCTTCGCGATCCGGAACTTTTCCTTCCTCAAGAACTCACCTTGCAAGCCAACACAAATAATGCCCCATGCGGCAGGTTATGTCCAAGAATATGCATTTTCATTTTATGCTTCCAACTAGCAAAATTTGAACCATCAAAGTAAGGACCTCTACGAAAATTACCCTCACTAGACGCCATACTCTCCTAGGTTGTGAAACCAAGCTTATGGAGTCCAATGCAATGGAAACCAATCCAATGGAGACCAAAGGTCTGATACCACTTGTAGGATCGAAAGTATGTCTAGAGGGGGGGTGATTAGACTACTTGATAATTTAAAAGTTTAGCCTTTTGATTAAGACAAGTTTTTGGCAAGTTCACAATGATGATCAAGTCAAGTATCAACCTACACATGCAATTCTAGAGTTATGGCAGCGGAAAGTAAATTGCACATGTAGTAAATAGAGGTGGAGAAGAGCAAACGCAATTTGGAGACACGGAGATTTTTCTCGTGGTTCCGATAGGTGGTGCTATCGCCAATCCACGCTGATGGAGACTTCAACCCACGGAGGGTAACGGCTGCGAGAGTCCACGGAGGGCTCCACCCACGAAGGGTCCACGAAGAAGCAACCTTGTCTATGCCATCATGGCATACGCCCACGGAGGACTAGCCTTACTCGGGGTAGATCTTCACGAAGTAGGCGATCTCCTTGCCCTTACAAACTTCTTGGTTCAACTCCACATCTTGACGGAGGCTCCCAAGCGACACCTAACCAATCTAGGAGGCACCACCTCCAAAAGGTAATAGATGGTGTTGGTGATGATGAACTCCTTGCTCTTGTGCTTCAAATGATAATCTCCCCAACACTCAACTCTCCTCACTGATTTGGCTGTGGTGGAAGAAAGAATTGAGTGGAAAGCAACTTGGGAAGGCTAGAAATCAAGTTTCATATGGTGGGAGTGGAGCAACTTGATCTCAACACAAGGGTAGGTAGTTTTCTTCTCGAAATGTAAGGTAGGAGTGGTAGTTCTTTCGATGGCTCTCTCCACGAATGAAGAGGAGGTGGAGGGTATTTATAGCCTCCACACAAAATCCAACTGCTACACACATTTGACCAATCTCGGTCGGACCGAAGTTGACAACTCGGTGAGACCGAAAGTTCAAATCTTGTGAACGTTGGGATTTTCGTGGGACCGAAAATACAATCTCGGTTAGTCCGATTCTTCCAAAGGCTAGGGTTTGCCAATCTCGGTGGGACCGACTTTATCATCTCGGTGACACCGATTTGATTACGTATGTTCTGAAGCTTGGCAACACTAGTTTCGTGAGACCGAGTTTGGAATCGGAAAATCCAAATTACTAGGGTTTGGCTATATGGTGAGGTGGTTCATCTCGGTGTGACTGAGTTTATGGAATCGGTGGGACCGAGATTACTTATGAGTATATGTTGGAATGAAAGATTGCTGATAGTTTGGGAGATAGATCACTAAGCACTTTGAGCAACCAGATCATTATCATAACCTCATCCTCTTTTAATAGTATTGACTTTCCTATAGACTCAATGTGATCTTGGATCACTAAACCAAAAAATAGAGTCTTGAGCTTTTGCCAATGTTTTCCTTAGCATTTTGAGGGGTCAACATCTTCAGTCATTGCCATACCCATATCACTGAACTTTCTGAAATGATACTCAAGAAGTTATTAGTTCAATGATATATATGTTGTTATTAATTACCAAAACCACCCGGGGATTAGTTGCACTTTCACAAGAATTCTTTAGTTGCATTGGAATTTGGCTTGTTATGATACTCCTATTCTTAACAGAACCAAAATATATGCCTAAGCTATCTCTGCAATAGTTCTTAAACTTGAGAAAATATTTATTTGTATTCATCCTACTTTGCAAAGGTTGTTTTATGAGTTGCCGGTTATAAAATATCGCAGAGCTAAGAAGATAGCTACCCTTGTCCTTATGAATGAATTTTATTACATAGTCAGGGAAGTTGGAGAGATCTTTGGTTTTTATGGTATGAATCGTGAAAAACTAGTAGGAGATGAGAGTTTATACAATAGTGATTACTTGTTTAGGTATTTATTTCACGATGATCACACTTTTGATAAGAACACCATTAAGGAGGTCCCTCCTTTAAATATAATCCAACAAGTTTTCAATGGTATTAACTAACCATATTCTTTGATTGTAAAGGGAAATCAAGAGGAATTCGAAGACAGCCAACTTAGTAGTTCTAAAATTTCTATGGATGATTTGTTCCATATTGTCTTTGAAAAGCCTCCCTATAAGAATACATATTTAAATAATAAGAATAAAGACGGCAACACATGAAACTATGCATTGCGCCTAGCTAGGGGCATAAAATGATAGCGCTAGTTGGGAGGAAACCCAACAGTTCACTTATTTTTCTTGTTTCTTTTTCTGGTTTTTTATGTGCACCCAATTATGCTACTGTTATGGTTCTGTTTTTGTGTTTTAAATTGGTGTTTGTGCCAAGTAAATCCTTTAAGATGATTTGGATGACAGTTGCTTTGATTCTGTGCAAAAATAGAAAATTTTGTGTTCAGTAGAAGAACTACTGAGCATTTCTGGAGCGTGATAAAATTCTGAATTATTTTACACATGATTGATACACAAATTGCCCATGTTGTCCTAATTTTTTAGAATTTTTTGATTTACAGAAGTATGGTCATTGTTTGAATTATTACAGACTATTTTGTTTTTGAAAGATTATGTTTTTGTTGCATTGTTTGCTTGTTTTGATGAATCTATGGATTGTATCGGTGGGTATAAGCCATGATGAAGTTAGATATAGTAGGTATAATGCAATAATACAATATGAATGGGTTTACAATAGTAGTTAAAGTAGTGATTTGCTTCGTTATACTAACGAATCTCACGATGGTTTTTTTTGAGTTTTGTGTGCTGAAGTTTTCAAATTTTGGGTGAGATCACAATGGATGAAGGAATAAGGAGTGGCAAGAGCCTAAGCTTCGGGATGCCCGAGGCATCCAAAGGTAATATTCAAGGACTCCCAAGCATCTAATCTTGGGGATGTCCCGAAAGGCATCCCCTCTTTCTTCTGCCAACTATTGGCAATTTTATTTGGAGCTATATTTTTGTTCATCACATGATATGAGTTTTTCTTGGAGCGTTGTGTATTATATGAGTCTTTGCTTTGTTTGCTTTTTAGTTTGTCACACTCATCTTTGCCGGACACACCTTTTTGAGAGGGACACACATTATTCGTGATTTGTTAGAATACTCTATGTGCTTCACTTATATATTTTGAGCTAGGCAGTTGCTCTAGTGCTTCACTTATATCTTTAGAGTATGGCGGTGGTTATATTTTTAAGAAA
This sequence comes from Aegilops speltoides, assembly GCA_021437245.1. NCBI lineage: Eukaryota > Viridiplantae > Streptophyta > Magnoliopsida > Poales > Poaceae > Aegilops > Aegilops speltoides. The sequence continues at coordinate 323,867,597 of CM038145.1, forward strand.
TAATTGCACTCTCATGCTTTACTTATATATTTTTAGAGTTGATAATAGTAATGGAAATTAGTATGGGTTATGAATTTGGTACTAATATGATTGGTATTCAAGAGGGATATAATAAAAACTTTCATATAGATCACAGAGTATGATAAATTTGATTCTTTGCAATAGTTTTGCGATATAAAGGTGTTAATATGCGGGTTGTGCTCTTTAGTAATTGTAATTTAGTAAGAATATTGGTGTTAAGATTTGTGATTCCCGTAGGATGCACATATAATCTCCCATTATCCTAAGAAGTAGGAGCATGATTTATTATTGACTGTCTTCCTTGTGAGTGGCGGTTGGGGACGAGAGATGGTCTTTTCCTACCTATCTATCCCCTAAGGGGCATGCGTAGTATTGCTTTACTTCTAATAAACTTTTGCAATAAGTATGTGAGTTCTTTATGACGAATGTGAGTCCAGGGATTATATGCACTCTTACCTTTCCGCAATTTGCTAGCCTCTTCGGTACCGTGCATTGCCCTTTCTCACATTGAGATGTGGTGCAAACTTTGCCGGTGCATCCAAACCCCATGATATGTGTAACGCCCTCGATGAGGCTATATCTCCCACGTGTCGAAGCACGACTTAGAGGCATAACCGCATTGAAAGCAATGTCGCAAGTGAGGTAATCTTCGCACAACGCATGTAATACATAAGGGAAAAGAGATACATAGTTGGCTTACAGTCGCCACTTCACACAATACATAAATAAACATCCATCATTCAGTTTACAATCAAGGCCCGACTATGGAACCAAAATAAAAGAAGACTACCCCAAATGCAACACAGATCCCCGATCGCCCCAACTGGGCTCCACTACTGATCGTCTGGAAATGAAACATAGTAATGACCAAGGGCCTCATCAAATTCCCACTTCAGCTCGTTCGCCATCTGCTACCGCATCACCGGTACTGATCTGTTTTGGTAGAATCGGTGAGCCACGGGACTCAAAGAATCTCACACCCACGAGATCATGACTATTTAAGCTTAAGGGAAGGTTGGTGTAATGAGGTGGAGCTGCAGACAGCGACTAGCATATATGGTGGCTACGATCGCAAAAGAGAGCGAGAAGAGAAGCGAGCACGGTCGTGAAGCTAGTAGCGATCAAGAAGTGATCCCAAAACTACTTACGCCAAACATAACTCCAACACCGTGTTCACTTCCGGACTCGCCGAGAAGAGACCATCACGGTTACATACACGGTTGATGTATTTTAATTAAGGTCAACTTCGGTTTTATACAACCGACATTAACAAATTCCCATCTGCCTCATAACATGGGGCGCCTTTTCAAAGATAATACCTGCGCAGGGTGTCCCACTTAGCCCATCACAAGCTCTCACGGTCAACGAAGGAATAAACCTTCTCCCGGGAAGACCCGATCAGTCTCGGAATCCCGGTTCACATGACATTTCGACAATGGTAAAACTAGACCAGCAAAGCCACCCGATGTGCCGACAAATCCCGATAGGATCTGCACATATCCCGTTCTCAGGGAAACATCGGATGAGACATCCTACGAGTAAAACCAGACCTCGAGTTTCCCCAAGGGGCCCCGCATCTACTCGATTCGGACCAACACTCGAAGGAGCACCGCCCGGGGCTAAAATAAAGATGACCCTCGGCTCGCGAAACCCAAGGGAAAAAGGGTATAGGTGGCAAATGGTAAAACCAAGGTTGGGCCTTCTTTGGAAGAGTTTTATTCAAAGCGAACTGTCACGGGGTCCCATAAATCACCCAAACAGTAAGGAACGCAAAATCAAGGAACATAACACCGTATGACGGAAACTAGGGCGGCAAGAGTGGAACAAAACACCAGGCATAAGGCCGAGTCTTCCACCCTTTACCAAGTATATAGATGCATTAATTAAAACAATAGATATTGTGATATCCCAAAATATCCGTGTTCCACCAAGGAACAAACTTCATCTTCACCTGCAACTAGCAATGCTATAAGAGGGGCTGAGCAAAGCGGTAACATAGCCAAACAACGGTTTGATAAGACATGGATGGTTAGAGGTTTGGCATGGCAACATGGGTGGCATGATATAGCAAGTGGTAGGTATCGCAGCATAGGCATAGCAAAAGAGCGAGCATCTAGCAAGCAAAGATAGAAGTGATATCGAAGGTATGGTCATCTTGCCTGCAAGGTTCTCAGAGTTGTCGAAGGCTTGATCCTCGTAGGCGTTCTCAACAGGTTCCTCGTACACGTACTCGTCTCCCGGCTCTACCCAAAGCAAGAACACAAGCAATGGAACAACAATCAAACAAGGAGCAATGCACAAGCAATATGATGCAATACAAGACATGCTATGCGAGATGTGATATGCAATGCATATGTGTGCTCCGGAAGGAAAATGATGAACCGGGCAACTTGGCAAACCAAGTATGCCGCCGGAAAGATGGGATGATTTCGTTTGAAATCGATATAAAGATCACCGGAATCGGATGCACGGTTTGCAAATGACAAGCAAAACAAGAATGACGCGAATCTGCGTTTAACAGCACGATGCTACTTAGCATGCAACAAGAAACTATGCTACAGCACCCCAACATAAAAACAAAGCATATGGCAGTGATCTACAGGAGATGCTTAACAAAAGAGGAACACTGAGCTACGGCTAAATCACATCATAACATGTTCCAACAAGCATGGTGAAAGTGCAAAAAATATCAGGTTCACAGACTTGGTGAAAATACTAACATGCCAGAAATTAACATCAGGAAGGCATGTTTAGAGCAAGCAAACAACAAGCTACAGGAACTTATAATCGCAAAACAAGATATGGCAGGAATCTACTCAAAGCATAGATCAAAAGTCCCTTACTGACCATAAGCCAAAAAGGACCATAAGAAATGATGGCACCCATGTAAACATAGCAAGTTTTATTACAGATCTCAGACTTAGCAGAAAAACTGGACATAGCAAAAACATATATCAAGTAGGCATGTTCGTGAGCTCGATGCACTTACTACAGAGCATCTCATGATAAACTAAGCATACACCCATCAAAAGACATGGTATAGAAGCTATACATGGCAAGAACAACACCATAGCATACACGGATCAACTACAACAACCTCGTGAAAATTGAATATCATGCAAACAATCTGCCAGGAAACATTTTGAAGCAAAAGTAGAGCACGAAAATGACATGCTAGACTACTCCATAAATGCCAACAAAGGCATGGATGGATAGAGCACATCCATATGTTCAAAACACCCTTACTGATCATGCTCAAAAAGGGCATAGATCTCTCTGTAACAACATGAACATATGGCATAAAAATAACAGCAGGACAAGACTTAGTGAAAACACTAAGTTCCTGAAATCAGTAACATTATCATCCCTAGTTTGCATGCTTGTTCTAGTCACCACATAGATCACAAAAATACATGGCATACACCCCTGGAAAGATGGCATGACATAGTTCAACACACATGTAGGGCTCAAGTTCATAGGGTGCACACATTGATCATGGCAAAAAAGATAAAAGTGCAAGTTCTGTTAAGAAACAGAAACTAACATCACATAGCCCTCTTCCAACAGCATTTCGGGCATCAAGATGAGCTCAAATGAAAATGGTGCAATTAGAAGAAATGATCTAGTCTTCGAGACGAACAATTTGATATGCTACACGCCCAAAATGGAGCCACGGGTGCGGAGATGTGATGCGATGAAAATGCAATGATTTTATGACAGAAACATGACTTAGACGAAAATCGGGGAGAAGAAAGTCAACCGCTAGGGTTTTTTTTTCCAGATCGGATCTGGGGCGCGCCGGAGTTCGAGGTCGCCGGAGTTCGAGCTTGGGGCCGGGGAGGAGGTCGCCGGCGGAGTCGGGGCGGCCGGATCCGGGCTCCGGCGCGGGCGGCGGTGGCTGCACCACCCGAGGCGGAGGTTGGCGGCGACGACGGGTCGCCGAGCTGCAGGCAGCGGCGGCGGCGCGCGACGACGACGGCGGGCGGCGGAGGAGGCCGCGGCCGGAGCGCAGATGGAGGAAGGGCGGCGGCGCGCAGATGGGCGGCGAGCGCTGGGCGCGAGGGCCCGCGGCGGGCTTTATGGGCGGCGGGCGGCGGCGGGCGGCGCCACGTGGCAGCTCATGAGTGGCCGGGCGGCGGCAAGCGGACGCGTCCGGTCCGATCCGGACGTGTCCGGCGGCGCGGAGGGGGAATTTTTAGGGTTTGCCCGTGAATTCGGGGGAGGGATCTATATATAGAGGTAGAGGGAGCTAGAGGGCTCCAAATGGGGTGTAGTTTTCGCCCACACGATCGTGATCGAACGACCGAGAGTATGGAGGGGAGTTAGATGGGTTTTGGGCCACTTTGAAAAGGGTGTTGGGCTGCAACTCAAAAGAGGCCTTTGCGAGAGTGCGGTTAACCGTTGGAGTACCAAACGAACTCCAAATGACCCGAAACTTGACAGGTGGTCTACCGGTGTTATACTAGGGCCACTTGGCAAGGCTCGGTACATTCTGAGAATGTTCAACACCCGCACACGGAAAAATGTAAAAGGGACGCCGGGGAACATAGGAGTGCCGGATTGCAAAACGGACAACGGGGAAAATGCTCGGAATCGTGAGACGAACACGTATGCAAATGAGATGCACATGATGACATGATATGAGATGCATGACATGGACAAAATGCAAAACGAAAACAAAACCCAACCACGGAGGGAATATCATAGCACATATCCGAAAATGGCAAGAGTCGGAGTTGCAAATATGAAAAGTTACATCCAGGGTGTTACAACACTCCACCACTACAGGAGGATCTCGTCGCAAGATCTAGGACTGAAAGAACTCTGGATATTCGGAACGGAGGTGATCCTCGTGCTCCCAGGTGGCTTCTCGGTCGGAAAGGTGTGACCACTTTACTTTCAGGAATTTTTTTGACTTGTTGCGAGTCTTGCGCTCGGTTTCTTCAAGAATAGCAGCGGGGTGCTCATGATAAGAGAGATCTTCTTGGAGGTCAATTTCTTCAAAGTTGATGGTGCGCTCAGGAATCTTGAAGCACTTGTGGAGCTGTGACACGTGAAACACATCGTGCATGTTTGCAAAGTTGGATGGAAGCTCGAGTTGATAGGCGAGATCGCCTCTTTTGCCAACGATCTTGAAAGGACCCACGTATCTAGGGGCAGGCTTCCCTTTGATACCGAAGCGACGAGTGCCTTTCGTTGGAGAGACGCGGAGGTAGACATGGTCTCCGATTTCAAAAGCCACATCACGGTGCTTGTCATCATAATAGCCCTTCCAGCGCGATTATGCTGCTTTGAGATTCTCACGAATGACTTTGCATATTTCTTCGCTTCGTGATCAAGTCGCTGCCAAGAAGTTGGCGCTCACCGTCTCGACCAATTGAGAGGAGTACGGCACTTTCGCCATAGAGAATCTCGAATGGGGCCTTGCCCAACTCGCTTGGAAGCTGTTGTTGTAGGAGAACTCGGCATATGGAAGACAATCTTCCCACTTCATGCCAAAGGAAATGACACAAGCCCCGAGCATATCTTCAAGGATTTGATTGACTCGCCGACTTGGCCACTTGTTTGAGGATGGAAAGCTGTGCTGAAATGAATGTTGGTGCCCATGGCCTTCAAAGGAGTCCCGTAACTTAGAAGTGAAGATGCTTCCACGGTCCAAGAGATCAATTGTGGAATACCGTGCAAGGAGACAATTCTAGAGGTGTATAGCTCTGCCAGCTGAGCTGCCGTGATAGATTCTTTGACAGGAAGAAAATGAGCAACTTTAGTAAGCTTGTCAATGACAACCAAGATAGCATCATTTCCATTCTTGGACTTAGGAAATCCAGCACGAAGTCCATCTCGATATGATCAAACTTCCATTCCGGAATAGTAAGAGGTTGGAGGAGACCCGCTGGTCTTTGGTGTTCTGCTTTCACCCTTCTACAGACATCACATTCATTCACGAATTGAGCAATTTCGCGCTTCATTCGAGTCCACCAATACGATCGCTTGAGGTCATGGTACATCTTCGTACTTCCGTGATGAATGGATAGGAGGAATTGTGTGCCTCATTCATAATGACTTTTCTCGATCGCTTTTGGGAACCACAATTCGATCCTCAAGAAAAGAGTATCTTTGTCATCCAAGCGATAGCACTTGTATTTGGAAATGCCTTTGTCAATACCATGTTTCACCTTCTTCACCATGGTATCCAGGAGTTGTGCCTCACGAATTTGATCTTCCAAGGTAGGAGAGACTATGAGGTTGGCAAGAAAGCCTTGAGGAACAACTTGAAGATTCAACTTGCGGAAAGCTTCACAAAGATCCGTTGGAAGGGCTTGAGAATTAAGTCATTGTAATAAGCCTTTCTGCTCAAAGCATCTGAAATCACATTCGCCTTGCCAGGAGTATATTCAATACTTGGATTGTACTCTTGAATCATTTCGACCCATCGAGTTTGCGTGAGGTTGAGGTTTGGTTGAGTGAAGATATACTTGAGACTCTTGTGATCGGTGAGAGTGTCCACTTTCCTTCCCAACAAGAGATGTCTCCATGTTATCAATGCATGGACAACTGCCGCCAACTCAAGATTGTGAGTGGGGTAGTTCTTTTCGTTGGGCTTCAACTGGCGAGAGGTATAGGCCACAACTTTCTTCTCTTGCATTAACACAGACCGAGACCTTGCAAGGAAGCAACACGTAAAACTTCAATGGCTTGGATTCATCAGAGGAGTCAAGACAGAGCTGTAATTAGCTTCTCTTTGAGGGTGTTGAAAGCGACATCACACTCAAAGGCCCGCACATACTTGACATGCTTCGGAGGAGGTTGGAAAGAGGCTTTGCAATCTTGGAGAAGTTCTCAACGAATCTTCGACAATAGCTTGCAAGACCGAGAAAACTGCGGAGCTGCTTGACATTCTAAGGAGGTTCCCAATTCAGAACAGCAGAAACCTTCGCCGGATTAACAGCAATGCCCTTGGCGGAGATGATGTGACCAAGATAAAGAACTTCATCAAGCCAGAACTCACATTTGGAAAACTTCGCATAGAATTGATGCTCGCTGAGCTTGTCGGGCACCAATCGCAAATGTTTGGCATGATCCTGCTTGTTCTTGGAGAAGACCAAAATTTCATCGAGATACACTAAGACAAAATCATTGGTGTAGGGGTTGAAGATAAAGTTCATCATTCGAGAGAATGTTGGAGGAGCATTGACAAGCCCGAAAGACATGGCAGTATATTCATAAGAACCATAGCTTGTTCTGAATGCTGTCTTGGGAATATCTTGTTCACGAATGCAAATCTGATGATAACCCATACGAAGGTCAAGCTTGGAGAATACTTTAGCACCTTTGAGTTGCTCGAATAGCTCATTGATGTTGGGAAGTGGATACTTGTTCTTGATTGTCTTCTTGTTCAATGGACGGTAATCAACACAAAGTCGTTCCGTGCCATCCTTCTTCCGACAAAAGAACTCCACATCCCCATGGAGATGAACTCGGTCCGATCAAATCCAGACGCTCTTGTTCATCGAGCTGCTTCTTCAATTCTTTCAGCTCCTTGGGTCCAAGCTTGTAAGGACGCTTGCAAACGGGTTCATGCGTGCTCAAGATCGATAACTAATTCGACTCGCCGATGAGGAGGCATACCCGAAGCTCTTCCGAAAGACATCTTGGTACTCACAAACGATCGAATCGAGAGATAGCATCCAACTCGCCCTTCTCATTGAGAGAAAACAACCGAATGGTTTCATCACGAAGCGCATAGATGATAACATCCTCAGAAGGGTGTGTCAATTGAATTTCCCTGGCAGCACAATCAAGCTGAGCCTTGTGCTGAGAAAGCCAGTCCATCCCAAGAATTAGATCAATATCCGAGTCACCAAGAACAATTGGTTTAGCCAGAAATCTATAGTCGCCCATCTTGATGGAAACATCAGGAGCAACCAAACTAGAAGTCATAAGTTTTCCCGGAGAAACAACTTGCATAACTTTGGACAAGACCTCTGTGTCAAAACTGTGCTTCGATGCAAAAGGATATGACATGAAAGAATGCGATGCACCAGGATCAAATAAGACTTTTGCAGGAATATCATTAACTGAGAGATTACCCATTATCACATCAGTAGATTCCTCTGCTTGCGCTGCATTCATCATGTTCACCTTGGCAGACTTGGGATTATGCTTGACCACTGCATTGCTTGAAGACCTCACAGGAGGAGGAGGAGGAAGGCGCCTTTGGTTGAAGCATTTGTTCGCATAGTGACCTATCTGCTGGCACTTGTTGCAGGTCACCTCCGAGAGCGGACGGTGATAAGGAGCATTTGACTTTGGAGCTTGAGGCTGAGACTTGTTCTGGTAGCTTGGGTTGGGTGGGTGGGAAGATCCACGACCACCGAGTTCTTCTCACGATAAGGCCGATTTGAACGGAGGAGGAGGAAGGTAGAACTTTTGCTGCTTTGCTGCCACTTGAGAGGAAGAAGACTGAGCTGCATCCCTGATTCTCTTCTTTGAAGCCTCACACTTGAGCTGAGCACCTTCTTGCTTGAGTGCCATATTGTAGAATTGATCAAACTGAGTAGGCTCAACAAGAACGAGAGCTAACTGCAGATCCTCTCTAAGGCCACCTCTAAATTGGTAGATCATACTCTTTTCATCAGGAACGTCTTGTTTAGCGAAGCGAGCAAGTTTCTGAAACTGTATGTTGTATTCGTACACTGACATGTTTCCTTGCTTGAGATTGCGGAACTCCTCACGCTTGCTCTCAACAACATTGGTAGGAATGTGGTGAGCTTTAAAGTCCCGACAGAAATCAGTCCAAGTAATCACTCGACCTCCTCTGGAATCCTTGTACTGCTGGAACCAATCAGCAGCTTGATCCTTGAGCTGAAAAGACGCGAACTTGACGTAGTCCTCAGGTCTGACATTGCTGCATTCAAAATGCTTGTTGATATCCACGAGCCAATCGTCGGCGTCTGTGGCCTCGGCACAGTAGCTGAAAGACTTTGGCTGATTTGCAAGGAACTGGTTGAGGGTAGGGAACTGAGGCTGATGGTAGAACTGCCCTTGACCTTGATTCCCTTGGTTGCCTTGGCCTTGGTTACGCGCTTGCATCAGCTGGATCAACAACTGAGCGTTGGCGTTAGTGGTTGCCATCAAAGTTTTCCAATCCTCCGGAGGCGGAGGTGGAGGTGGAGGGTTCGCCTGACTCCCATCACTGCGTTCCGGATTCTGACGCGTCGGCGGAGCCATCCTGAAGAGGGTGACATCCGTTAGCATCTTGATTGACAGATAGACAAGTTGAATCAACGGATAGAAATTGCAACATATAGTCTTCACAATAAACATTCGAACAGGGATGAACGAATGAATTCCAAAGTAAACATCACGTCCATTAAGGTGAGAAGCCATTTGATAAGAGATTGATGAATGAAAATAAAAAACAAGGTATGAATGGAACAAATAAGTGGTAAGGATTACCCAATCACAAACCAAATATCTGCGGAAGAAGTGCTAGAGCTACTTGAATCCCACCTATAAACTCCCGAAACTTTCCGGTTATGCAATCAGGTGTTGGGGATACAGGGGAAGCAATATATCTCACCCAAACTAACAATCCCTACATCCAGTTGTATCCATCCGTCAACACATAACCAAGAAACCTTCGGAAATCGTGTACCTCAACCTTCGAAAAGCATCCGTTATACGAGTCATGGCAATACTCCGCACTCACCTCGATCGGGTTAGCGGGTTATCTTACCAACGAACTGCATAAAAGAGATTTTCGATGTCGGCGCATTAAACTCGGTATTCCAGAACTGCAATGATAAAATTATGACGACAACACCTCAGAGCTCAACTCCCCGGGACACTTCCACTAAACCCCTGACAGGAGGCACCAAGACAATGTTCTCATCATAAAACCATCGGAACGATTCCAAGATACCCGCGTGATCCTAAAAATAATTTTAGTGAAATTTGAGGAGAGGAAAGTCAAAACTTCTATGTCAGGAGACCTCACTAGAACGACGAAGGGACTGAGGAGTAAAAAGAATTCCTAACTCTCCGATATATATAATCCTAAATGACTCAAAACATTTTTCTAGACACAACTCGGCCGCTAAAAAGGATCAAGCAGTGGGGCTCCTAAGGTCGGGGATGGCTCTGATTACTAACTTGTAACGCCCTCGATGCGGCTATATCTCCCACGTGTCGAAGCACGACTTAGAGGCATAACCACATTGAAAGCAATGTCGCAAGTGAGGTAATCTTCGCACAACCCATGTAATACATAAGGGAAAAGAGATACGTAGTTGGCTTATAGTCGCCACTTCACACAATACATAAATAAACATCCATCATTCAGTTTACAATCAAGGTCCAACTACGGAACCAAAATAAAAGAAGACTACCCCAAATGCAACACAGATCCCCGATCGCTCTAACTGGCTCCACTATCGATCATCCGAAATGAAACATAGTAACGACCAAGGGCCTCATCAAATTCCCACTTCAGCTTCGGCTTCGCCATCTGCGATGGCATCACCGTACCTGATCTGCTTTTGGTAGAATCTGTGAGCCACGGGACTCAAAGCAATCTCACACCCGAGATCAAGACTATTTAAGCTTAAGGAAGGTTGGTGTAATGAGGTGGAGCTGCAGACAGCGACTAGCATATATGGTGGCTACGATCGCAAAAGAGAGCGAGAAGAGAAGCAAGGCACGGTCGTGAAGCTAGTAGCGATCAAGAAGTGATCCCAAACTACTTACGCCAAACATAACTCCAACACGTGTTCACTTCCGGACTCACCGAGAAGAGACCATCACGGTTACATACACGGTTGATGTATTTTAATTAAGGTCAACTTCGGTTTTCTACAACCGACATTAACAAATTCCCATCTGCCTCATAACCACGGGCACGGCTTTGAAAGATAATACCTGCAGGGTGTCCCAACTTAGCCCATCACAAGCTCTCACGGTCAACGAAGGAATAAACCTTCTCCCGGGAAGACCCGATCAGCCTCGGAATCCCGGTTCGCATGACATTTCGACAATGGTAAAACTAGACCAGCAAAGCCGCCCGATGTGCCGACAAATCCCGATAGGAGCTGCACATATCTCGCTCTCGAGGCAACATCGGATGAGACATCCTCTGAGTAAAACCAGACTCGAGTTTCCCCAAGGGGGCCCATGATCTACTCGTTCGGACCAACACTCGAAGGAGCACTGGCTCGGGGGGGGGGGGTGGGGGCTAAAATAAAGATGACCCCCGGGCTCGCGAAAACCCAAGGGAAAAAGGTATAGGTGGCAAATGGTAAAACCAAGGTTGGGCCTTGCTGGAAGAGCTTTATTCAAAGCGAACTGTCACGGGGGTCCCATAAATCACCCAACCGCGTAAGGAACGCAAAATCAAGGAACATAACACCGGTATGATGGAAACTAGGGCGGCAAGAGTGGAACAAAACACCAGGCATAAGGCCGAGTCTTCCACCCTTTACCAAGTATATAGATGCATTAATTAAAACAACAAATATTGTGATATCCCAAAATATCCGTGTTCCAACAAGGAACAAACTTCATCTTCACCTGCAACTAGCAACGCTATAAGAGGGGCTGAGCAAAGCGGTAACATAGCCAAACAACGGTTTGATAGGACATGGATGGTTAGAGGTTTGGCTTGGCAATATGGTTGGCATGATATAGCAAGTGGTAGGTATCGCAGCATAGGCATAGCAAAAGAGCGAGCATCTAGCAAGCAAAGATAGAAGTGATATCGAAGGTATGGTCATCTTGCCTGCAAGGTTCTCAGAGTTGTCGAAGGCTTGATCCTCGTAGGCGTTCTCAACAGGTTCCTCGTACACGTACTCGTCTCCCGGCTCTACCCAAAGCAAGAACACAAGCAATGGAACAACAATCAAACAAGGAGCAATGCACAAGCAATATGATGCAATACAAGACATGCTATGCGAGATGTGATATGCAATGCATATGTGTGCTCCGGAAGGAAAATGATGAACTGGCATCAACTTGGCAAACCAAGTATGCCGCTGAAAGATGGGATGATTTCGTTTGAAATCGATATAAAGATCACCGAATCGGATGCACGGTTTGCAAATGACAAGCAAAACAAGAATGACGCGAATCTGCGTTTAACGACGATGCTACTTAGCATGCAACAAGAAACTATGCTACAAAGACCCCAACATAAAAACAAAGCATATGGCAGTGATCTACAGAGATGCTTAACAAAAGAGGAACACTGAGCTACGGCTAAATCACATCATAACATGTTCCAACAAGCATGGTGAAAGTGCAAAAATATCGTTTCACAGACTTGGTGAAAATACTAACATGCCGAAATTAACATCGAGAAGGCATGTTTAGAGCAAGCAAACAACAAGCTACAGGAACTTATAATCGCAAAACAAGATATGGCAGGAATCTACTCAAAGCATAGATCAAAAGTCCCTTATCGACCATAAGCCAAAAAGGACCATAAGAAATGATGGCACCCATGTAAACATAGCAAGTTTTATTACAGATCTCAGACTTAGCAGAAAAACTGGACATAGCAAAAACAGATATCAAGTAGGCATGTTCGTGAGCTCGATGCACTTACTACAGAGCATCTCATGATAAGCTAAGCATACACCCATCAAAAGACATGGTATAGAAGCTATACATGGCAAGAACAACACCATAGCATACACGGATCAACTACAACAACCTCGTGAAAATTGAATATCATGCAAACAATCTGCCAGGAAACATTTTGAAGCAAAAGTAGAGCACGAAAATGACATGCTAGACTACTCCATAAATGCCAACAAAGGCATGGATGGATAGAGCACATCCATATGTTCAAAACACCCTTACTGATCATGCTCAAAAAGGGCATAGATCTCTCTGTAACAACATGAACATATGGCATAAAAATAACAATGAGGACAAGACTTAGTGAAAACACTAAGTTCACAAATCAAGAACATTATCATCCCTAGTTTGCATGCTTGTTCTAGTCACCACATAGATCACAAAAATACATGGCATACACCCCTGGAAAGATGGCATGACATAGTTCAACACACATGTAGGGCTCAAGTTCATAGGGTGCACACATTGATCATGGCAAAAAAGATAAAAGTGCAAGTTCTGTTAAGAAACAGAAACTAACATCACATAGCCCTCTTCCAACAGCATTTCGGGCATCAAGATGAGCTCAAATGAAAATGGTGCAATGAGATGAAATGATCTACTCTTTGAGACGAACAATTTGATATGCTACACGCCCAAAACGGAGCCACAGGTGCGGAGATGTGATGCGATGAAAATGCAATGATTTTATGACAGAAACATGACTTAGACGAAAATCGGGGAGAAGAAAGTCAACCGCTAGGGTTTTTTTCCAGATCGGATCTGGGGCGCGCCGGAGTTCGAGGTCGCCGGAGTTCGAGCTTGGGGCCGGGGAGGAGGTCGCCGGCGGGGTCGGGCGGCGGATCCGGCTCGGCGCTGGCGGCGGCGGCTGCACCGGCGGTGGCGCGCGGCGGCGGGGCAGCACCACCCGAGGCGGAGGTTGGCGGCGCGACGGCGGTCGGCGAAGCTGTGGGGCGGCGGCGGCGGGCGCCGACGACGGCGGGCGGCGGAGGAGGCCGCGACCGGAGCGCAGCGGAGGAAGGGCGGCGGCGGCGCAGATGGGCGGCGGCAGCAGGGGCGCGCCTGGTCGGGCGCGCTGGAGGGGCTGGCAAGGCCAGGCTTCAAGGGCCGGGCGGCGGGCGCGCGGCGGCACCACGTGGCAACTCGCGAGTGGCCGGGCGGCGGCGGGCGGACGCGTCCGGTCCGATCCGGACGTGTCCGGCGGCGCGGAGGGGGAATTTTTAGGGTTTGCCCGTGAATTCGGGGGAGGAATCTATATATAGAGGTAGAGGGAGCTAGGAGGCTCCAAATGGGGTGTAGTTTTCGCCCACACGATCGTGATAGAACAACCGAGAGTATGGAGGGAAGTTAGATAGGTTTTGGGCCACTTTGGAAAGGGTGTTGGGCTGCAACTCAAAAGAGTCCTTTGCGAGAGTGCGGTTAACCGTTGGAGTACCAAACGAACTCCAAATGACCCGAAACTTGACAGGTGGTCTACCAGTGTTATACCTGGGCCACTTGGCAAGGCTCGGTCCATTCCGAGAATGTTCAACACCCGCACACGGAAAAATGTAAAAGGGGACGCCGGGGAACATAGGAGTGCCGGATTGCAAAACGGACAACGGGGAAAATGCTCGGAATCGTGAGACGAACACGTATGCAAATGAGATGCACATGATGACATGATATGAGATGCATGACATGGACAAAATGCAAAACAAAAACAAAACCCAACCACGGAGGGAATATCATAGCACATATCCGAAAATGGCAAGAGTCTGAGTTACAAATATGGAAAGTTACATCCGGGGTGTTACAACACTCCACCACTACAAGAGGATCTCGTCGCAAGATCTAGAACTGAAAGAACTCTGGATATTCGGAACGGAGGTGATCCTCGCGCTCCCAGGTGGCTTCTCGGTCGGAATGGTGTGACCACTTTACTTTCAGGAATTTTTTGGACTTGTTGCGAGTCTTGCGCTCGGTTTCTTCAAGAATAGCAATGGGGTGCTCATGATAAGAGAGATCTTCTTGGAGGTCAATTTCTTCAAAGTTGATGGTGCGCTCAGGAATCTTGAAGCACTTGCGGAGCTGTGACACGCATCGTGCACGTTTGCAAAGTTGGATGGAAGCTCGAGTTGATAGGCGAGACCGCCTCTTTTGCCAATGATCTTGAAAGGACCCACGTATCTAGGGGCAAGCTTCCCTTTGATACCGAAGCGACGAGTGCCTTTCATTGGAGAGACGCGGAAGTAGACATGGTCTCCGATTTCAAAAGCCACATCACGGTGCTTGTCATCATAATAGCCCTTCTGGTGCGATTGCGCGGCTTTGAGATTCTCACGAATGACTTTGCACATTTCTTTGGCTTCTGTGATCAAGTCGTTGCCAAGAAGTTGGCGTTCACCTGTCTCGGACCAATTGAGAGGAGTACGGCACTTTCTGCCATAGAGAATCTCGAATGGGGCCTTGCCTGAACTCGCTTGGAAGCTGTTGTTGTAGGAGAACTTGGCATATGGAAGACAATCTTCCCACTTCATGCCAAAGGAAATGACACAAGCCCTGAGCATATCTTCAAGGATTTGATTGACTCGCTCGACTTGGCCACTTGTTTGAGGATGGAAAGCTGTCTTTGAAACGAATGTTGGTGCCCATGGCCTTACGAAGGAGTCCCAGAACTTAGAAGTGAAGATGCTTCCACGGTCTGAAGAGATCAATTGTGGAATACCGTGCAAGGAGACAATTCTAGAGGTGTATAGCTCTGCCAGCTGAGCTGCCGTGATAGATTCTTTGACAGGAAGAAAATGAGCAACTTTAGTAAGCTTGTCAATGACAACGAAGATAGCATCATTTCCACGCTTGGACTTAGGAAATCCAGTCACGAAGTCCATCTCGATATGATCAAACTTCCATTCCGAAATAGCAAGAGGTTGGAGGAGACCCGCTGGTCTTTGGTGTTCTGCTTTCACCCTTCTACAGACATCACATTCATTCACGAACTGAGCAATTTCTCGCTTCATTCGAGTCCACCAATACGACTGCTTGAGGTCATGGTACATCTTCGTACTTCCAGGATGAATGGATAGGAGGGAATTGTGTGCCTCATTCATAATGACTTTTCTCAGATTGCCTTTGGGAACCACAATTCGATCCTCGAAGAAAAGAGTATCTTTGTCATCCAAGCGATAGCACTTGTATTTGGAAATGCCTTTGTCAATACCACGTTTCACCTTCTTCACCATGGTATCCAGGAGTTGTGCCTCACGAATTTGATCTTCCAAGGTAGGAGAGACTATGAGGTTGGCAAGAAAGCCTTGAGGAACAACTTGAAGATTCAACTTGCGGAAAGCTTCACAAAGATCCGGTTGGAAGGGCTTGAGAATTAAGCTGTTGCAATAAGCCTTTCTGCTCAAAGCATCTGCAATCACATTCGCCTTGCCAGCAGTATATTCAATACTTGGATTGTACTCTTGAATCATTTCGACCCATCGAGTTTGACTGAGGTTGGGGTTTGGTTGAGTGAAGATATACTTGAGACTCTTGTGATCGGTGAGAGTGTCCACTTTCCTTCCCAACAAGAGATGTCTCCATGTTATCAATGCATGGACAACTGCCGCCAACTCAAGATCTTGAGTGGGGTAGTTTTTTCGTTGGGCTTCAACTGGCGAGAGGTATAGGCCACAACTTTCTTCTCTTGCATTAACACAGCACCGAGACCTTGGAAGGAAGCATCACAGAAAACTTCGAATGCCTTGGATTCATCAGGAGGAGTCAAGACAGGAGCTGTAATTAGCTTCTCTTTGAGGGTGTTGAAAGCGACATCACACTCAGGCGTCCAGACATACTTGACATGCTTCTGGAGGAGGTTGGAAAGAGGCTTTGCAATCTTGGAGAAGTTCTCAACGAATCTTTGAAAATAGCTTGCAAGACCGAGAAAACTGCGGAGCTGCTTGACATTCTGAGGAGGTTCCCAATTCAGAACAGCAGAAACCTTCGCCGGATTAACAGCAATGCCCTTGGCGGAGATGATGTGACCAAGATAAAGAACTTCATCAAGCCAGAACTCACATTTTTCAGATCGGGGAGAAGAAAGTCAACCGCTAGGATTTTTTTTTCCAGATCGGATCTGGGGCGCGCCGGAGTTCGAGGTCGCCGGAGTTCGAGCTTGGGGCTGGGGAGGAGGTCGCCGGCGGGGTCGGGGCAGCCGGATCCGGGCTCCGGCGGGCGGCGGTGGCTGCACAGTGGTGGCGCTGGCGTCGTGGCCGCACCACCCGAGGCGGAGGTTGGCGGCGCGACGGCGGGTCGGCGAGCTGCAGGCGGCGGCGGCGGCGACGACGGCGGGCGGCGGAGGAGGCCCGCGCCGAGCGCAGCGGAGGAAGGGCGGCGGCGGCGCAGATGGGCGGCGGCGGCAAGCGGGCGCGCCCGGTCGGGCGCTGCTGAGGGCCCGCGGGGGCTTCAAGGGCCGCGGGCGGGCGGCGCGGCGGCGCCACGTGGCAGCTCGCGAGTGGCCGGGCGGCGGCGGGCGGACGCGTCCGGTCCGATCCGGACGTGTCCGGCGGCACGGAGGGGGAATTTTTAGGGTTTGCCCATGAATTCGGGGGAGGGATCTATATATAGAGGTAGAGGGAGCTAGGAGGGTCCAAATGGGGTGTAGTTTTCGCCCACGATCGTGATCGAACGACCAAGAGAATGGAGGGGAGTTAGATGGGTTTGGGGCCACTTTGGAAAGGGTGTTGGGCTGCAACTCAAATGAGGCCTTTGCGAGAGTGCGGTTAACCGTTGGAGTACCAAACGAACTCCAAGTGACCCGAAACTTGACACGTGGTCTACCGGTGTTATACCAGGGCCACTTGGCAAGGCTCGGTCCATTCCGAGAATGTTCAACACCCGCACACGGAAAAATGTAAAAGGGGACGCCGGGGAACATAGGAGTGCCGGATTGCAAAACGGACAACGGGGAAAATGCTCGGAATCGTGAGACGAACACGTAAGCAAATGAGATGCACATGATGACATGATATGAGATGCATGACATGGACAAAATGCAAAACGAAAACAAAACCCAACCACGGAGGGAATATCATAGCACATATCTGAAAATGGCAAGAGTCGGAGTTACAAATATGGAAAGTTACATCTGGGGTGTTACAATATGATACACTCTGTCACACATAAGCCTCCTTACGTCTTCCCCAAAACAGCCACAATACCTACCTATTATGGCATTTCCATAACCATTCCAAGATATATTGCCATGCAACTTCCATCGTTCCATTTTATTATGACACACATCATCATTGCCATATTGCTTTGCATGATCATATAGCTGACATAGTATTTGTGGCTCAACCACCGTTCATATTTTTTATAGATGTTACGCTAGATCATTGCACATCCCGGTACAGCACCGGAGGCATTCATATAGAGTCATATTTTGTTCTAGTATCAAGTTGTAATTTCCTGAGTTGTAAGTAAATATAAGTGTGATGATCATCATATTCATTACTAAAGCATTGTCCCTAGTGAGGAAAAAAAAGAGGCTAAAAAGAACCCACAAAAAAGAGGCCAAAAACTGCCCAAAAAAGAAAATAAAAGAAAAAGAAAAAGAGAGAAAGGGCAATGCTACTATCCTTTCCACATTTGTGCTTCAAAGTAGCACCATGTTTTTCATATATATAGTCTCCTATGCTTTATTTTCATATAACTAGTGGGAATTTTTCATTATAGAACTTGGATCGTATATTCCAATGATGGGCTTCCTCAAATGCACGAGGTCTTCATGAGCAAGTAAGTTGGATGCACACCCACTTAGTTTTATTTTTGAGCTTTCATACACTTATAATTCTTAGTGCATCTGTTGCATGGCAATCCCTACTCCTTGCATTGACATCAATTGATGGGCATCTCCATGTCCCGTTGATTAGCCTAGTTAATGTGAGACTTTCTTCCTTTTTTGTCTTCTCGATACAACCTCCAACATCATACTCTATTCCACCCATAGTGCTATATCCATGGCTTGCACACATGTATTGTGTGAGAGTTGAAAAAGCTAAAGCGGTTAAAAAGTTTGAACCAATTCTTGGCTTGTCATCGGGGTTGTGCATGATAAATACTTTGTGTTAAGAAGATGGAGCATGACAAGACTATATGATGTTGTAGGGATACTTTCTTTAGTGTTGATATTTTGAAAGACATGATTGTTTGTTGGTATGCCATGTTATTATTGTTTTTATGTCAAACTACAGACTATTGCTTTTAATCATACGGATATAAATATTCATGCCACAAAGTAAAATACTTGATGAACATGATAGGTCGCATTCCACATCAAAAATCCGTTTTATCATTTACCTACTCGAGAACGAGCAGGAATTAAGCTTCGGGATGCTTGATATGTCTCCAACATATCCATGATTTTTCATTGTTCTATACTATTATTGTGTCTATCTTGGATGTTTTATATGCAATTATATATCATTTTTGGGGACTATCTATTAACCTAGTGCCCAATGCCAGTTGTTGTTTTTTGCTTGTTTTTGGCTTTTCAGGAAATCAATATCAAATATAATCCAAAAGGAGAAAAGTTTGGTTAATTTTTATGGACTAGAGGAGACCCTAGAAGGTTTGGGGGAAGACCTGACGAGCCATAAGGGAACGACGAGCTCGGGAGGCGCGCCCCCAGGCTTTTGGGCCTCTCGTGGCACCTCTTGACTTAATTCCACCTCTATAAATTCTCAAATATTGTCATATTGGTACCAGGGGTAGTAGTGTCGATTATGTTTTGTAGTTCATACTAGTTGGTTTACTTGGTATAAGATTACACATACAGATTGTTAATTATATATTTATATCCTCTGCTCCTAAACATGAATATGATTTGTGAGTAGTTCTGTTTGTTCTTGAGGACATGGGAGAAGTCTTGGTATAAGTAATCATGTGAAGTTGTTTTGTGTTCAATGTTTCGATGATGTGGTATGTTGTTCTTTCTCTAGTCGTGTCGTTTGAACATCGACTACATGACACTTCACCATCATTGGTCCTAGGGGAAGGCATTCTGGAATTAGTTTGTATATGATGGGTTGCAGGAGTGATAGAATCCTAGACCCCATTTTATGTGTCGTTCCATAAGGGGAATTAGTTTGCGGGAGTGAAAGAATCATTAGGACTACTAGAAAATTGTTCTTTCATAACAAGGTTTAACAAAGCGGCATTAATATCACAAGTCTCTGCACTAGTGGCAGGAGGAACAATCTGAGTACTAATAAAATCATTATTATTAGAATTGGAAAAATCACACAGTTTTGTATTTTCTTGAGACATCGTGGCTAGGCAAACAAGATAACAAGCAAGCAAAGAAGCAAACAAGAAAAGGGAAAACGGAAAATATTTTTGTAAAAACTTTTTAGAAGTGGGGGAGATGAAAACGAGAGGCAAAGGCAAATAAAATAAGTACAAGAAGATGAAAGTTTATGCACAGGTACTTGATAGGTGATGATGATGTCTCCCTGGCAACGGCGCCAGAAATTCTTCCGGCTACTTGTGAGCTGCGTTGGGATTTCCCCGGAGAGGAGAGGATGATGCAGTGCAGTAGATATAAGTATTTCCCATAGTTATGAAACCAAGGTTATCAATCCAGTAGGACAATCATGCAACATCTCTTTAGCAGCACCTGCACACAAAATAACAAAACCTAGCACCCAACACAAACATGGGGTTGTCAATCCCTTGGCGGTTAATTGCAAGATTAAATTGTATGGTGATAGATAGATAGATAGATAGATAGATAGATAGATCGAACAAAAATAAAAAATAAAATAAATAAAGTAAAATTGCACCAAGATATTTTTAGGATTTTTAATACATAATAAAAGTAGATCTGGGGGCCATAGTTTTAACTAGAAGCTTCTCTTTTGAAAATAGCATACGATGGGTAAACAAATTACTGTTGGGAATTGATAGAAAAGAAAATAATCATGATGATATCCAAGGCAATGATCATGTATATAGGTAGCATGTCCGAGATAAGTTGGCCAAAATATTCTGCATCTACTACTATTACTCCACACATCGATCGCTCTCCAGCTTGCATCTAGAGTATTAAGTTCATAAAGAATGGAGTAATGGCATAAGCAAGATTACATGATGTAGATAAAGTAGACCCACGCATGAATAAACCCCATATTTTTATCCTTAATATCAATGATACAATACGTGTCATGTCCCTTTCTATCACTGGGATTGAGCACCGCAAGATCGAACCCATTACCAAGCACCTCTCCCATTTTAAGATAAATCAATCTAGTTGGCCAAACCAACTCAATAGATCTAAGAGAAATACGAAGCTATAATAATCATGCATAAAATAGTTCAGAGAAAACTCAAATAATAATCATGGATAATCTAATCATAAACTCAAAATTCATCGTATCCCAACAAACACACCGCAAAAAGTGATTACATCAAATAGAACTCCAAGAACATCGAGGAGAACATTGTATTGAAGATCAAATAGAGAGAAGAAGCCATCTAGCTACTAACTATGGACCTGTAGGTCTGTGGTAAACTACTCACACATCATCAGAAGGGCAGCAAGGTTGATGTAGAGCCCCTCCGTGATTTATTCCCCCTCTAGAAGAGTGCCAAAAAAGGCCTCCGAATGGGATCTCTCGAGAACAAGAACTTGCGGTGGTGGAAAAAGTATTTCGTGGACTCCTCTGTTGGTTTCCCGATTTTAGAGAAATTCTAGAGGCGGTGTTAGGTCGAAGGAATCCACGTGGTCCCCATGATTCGCGCCCCCAACCCCCTGGGTGTGCCCTAGTGCCTCGTGGGACACTACTCCATATTCTCGCCCCCTCCCGAAGCTTCCAGGGTCTCTTATGTCCAGAAAAAATAATCTCCAAAAAATTTCGTGGCATTTAGACTTTGGTACTGATATTCTGAAAACTCAAAAACAGGCAAAAAACAGCAAGTGGCACTAGGCACCAACTTAATAGGTTATACCCAAAAAATGATATATAATTGCTTGAAAGTGTATATAAAACATCCAAGATTGGTACTATAATAACATGGAACAATGAAAAATTATAGATATGTTGGAGATGTATCAAGCATCCCCAAGCTTAATTCCTGCTCTCCTCGAGTAGGTAAATGATAAAAACATAAGATGTGGAATGCTACCTATCATATTCATCATATAATATTTTCTTTTGCCATGGACATTTGGACTTGACTGATTCAAAGCAATAGTATATAGTTTGACATGAAGACATAAATACTCAAGATACTAACAAGCAACCATGTCTTTCAAAATATCAATGCTAAAGAAAGTTATCCCTAGCCCATTATGCTCAATCATTGATCCATTCATGAAACACACTCAATATTAGCTACACCCAATGCAAAAGTATGACAATAGTGCTCTCTAGTTGGTGCTTTATAAGAGAAGATGGAGACTCAAATAAAAAAATTGCATAAAAGTAAAATAGATAGGCCCTTCGCAGAGGGAAGCAGAGATTTCAAGAGATGCCAGAGCTCAAGGCTTAAATTAGAGAGATAAAATTATTTTTAGAGGCATGCTTTTCCTGTCAATGAAAACGACCAAGAATTCCCAATATCTTCCATGCTAGACACATTATAGGCCGGTTCCGAAATAGAAAATAAAAGTTTATTCGTTTCCACCACTCTTTCACAATCCTTGGCTAGCCGTGTCCACGTGTGCCTTCCATACCAACAGTTTCCAAGGAATTTATTCTTATCATCATATTATTATCTTTCATTTTGGGACTAGGCATCCATATTACCTGCCATTTTCTCGTGCAATCACAAGTGAATAAACACTCATCATGAGAATCACCCACCTAGAATGGAAAATATTGGCCACCCCTTGGCGCTTCATGAGCGGTACGGGCACACAAAATGGAAAGTTATTTTGAAAAATTAGAGTTGGCACATGCAAATTTACTTGGAACGACATGGAAATATTGTGTATAGGTAGGTATGGTGGACTCATTTGGCACAACTTTGGGTTTAAGGAATTGGATGCACTAGCAGCATTCCCGCTTAGTACAAATGAAGGCTAGCAAATAGATTGAGAAGCGACCAACCAAAAAACAAAATTGGTCACAAACAAGCATTGAACATAACTAACACTGAATACTGCACCATAAGTAGGATATAACTTCATTGCATAACTATTAAATTTACGTGCATGAATATGGAATCACAAACCATAACACCAATATTCTTACTAAATCATAATTACTCACTAACATGACTCACATATTATCACCTCCATATGGCAAAGCTATTGTAAGGAATCAAACTTATCATATCCAACGATCTTTCATGAAAGTTTTTATTATATCTCTCTTGAATATTCATAACTTTGGGACCAAATTCATATCTTGTGCAAATTACCATTACTATTATCAACTCTCAAAAATATATATGTGAAGCATGAGAGTGAAAAATATTTCTTCAAAATTTAATCACCACTGTCCTAAGAAATATATAAGAGAAGCACTAGAGGAACTGCATAGCTCAAAAGATTTAAGTGAAGCACGTAGATTATTCTAACAAATCATGATAAATGTGTGTCTCTCTCAAATAGGTGTGTCCGGCAAATATGATTGTGACAAACTGAAAAGCAAACAAAAAACACTCATATAATACATGACGCTCCAAGCAAAACTCATATCATGTGATGAATAAAAATATAGCTCCACGTAAAATTACCGATTGTTGGGAGAAGAAAGAGGGGATGCCTTTCGGAGCATCCCCAAGTTTAGTTGCTTGGGAGTCCTTGAATATTTCTTTGGGGTTCCTTGGGAATACCAAAGCTTAGGCTCTTGCCACTCCTTATTCCTTCATCCATCGTGATCTCACCCAATACTTGAAAACTTCAATCACACAAAACTCAACAAAACCATCGTGAGATCTGTTAGTATAATAAAGCAAATCACTACTTTTAGTACTGTTGCAAAACCATTCTTATTTTTTTATTGAATTATACCTACTATATTTAACTTCACCGAGGCTTATACCCCCGATAGAATCCATAGATTCATTAAAACAAGCAATCAACGCACAAAAAACAGAATCTGTCAAAAATAGAACAGTCTATATAGATCTGAATTATCGTCATACTTCTATAACTCTAAGAATTATGAAAAATTAGGATAATGTGTGTCGGATTACGGGTTCCGCAAACCCTTGAAAGGTTCAAACTCTGGGGTGCGTGCGGAGATCTCAACCTACGCAGCCTGCCTACTCGCGATCCTCCTAAGCCTAGTGCGACGAGCTCGAAGAGACAAAGAGACCTAGTGGTTTATCATGGTTCGGGCCACCTTGCAGTGTAATACCCTACTCCAACATTTTGGTGGATTGCCTTGAAGGGCCGAGGATGAACTAGTACGGTGGATGAACGGGCCTCAGGAGGCGAGGTGTTCTTGAGCCCAAGAGAGCTGGTGAGGTAGTCGAGTGAGAATGGATCCAATCTCCGGTGAGTTGTGATCTAGATGTCCCTTGATAACCCACAAGTATAGGGGATTGCAACAGTTTTCGAGGGTAGAGTAGTCAACCTAAATTTATTGATTCGACACAAGGGGAGCCAAAGAATATTCTCAAGTATTAGCAGCCGAGTTGTCAATTCAACCACACCTGGAAACTTAGTATCTGCAGCAAAATGTTTAGTAGCAAAGTAATATGATAGTGGTGGTAACGGTCACAAAAGTAAAGACAGTAAAAGTAATGTTTTTGGTATTTTGTAGTGATTGTAACAGTAGCAACGGAAAAGTAAATAAGTGTAAACCAGTATATGGAAAACTCATAGGCACTGGATTAGCGATGGATAATTATGCCGGATGTGGTTCGTCATGTAACAGTCATAACATAGGGTGACACAGAACTAGCTCCAGTTCATCAATATAATGTAGGCATGTATTCCGTTAGTCATACGTGCTTATGGAAAAGAACTTGCATGACATCTTTTGTCCTACCCTCCCGTGGCAGCGGGGTCCTATTGGAAACTAAGGGATATTAAGGCCTCCTTTTAATAGAGAACCGGAACAAAGCATTAGCACATAGTGAATACATGAACTCCTCAAACTACGGTCATCACCAGGAGTGGTCCCGATTATTGTCACTTCGGGGTTGCCGGATCATAACAAAAAGTAGGTGACTATAGACTTGCAAGATAGGATCTAAAACTCACATATATTCATGAAAACATAATAGATTCAGATCTGAAATCATGGCACTCGGGCCCTAGTGACAAGCATTAAGCATAGCAAAGTCATAGAAACATCAATCTCAGAACATAATGGATACTAGGGATCAAACCCTAACAAAACTAACTCGATTACATGATAAGTCTCATCCAACCCATCACCGTCCAACAAGCCTACGATGCAATCACTCACACACGGCGGTGAGCATCATGAAATTGGTGATCGAGGATGGTTGATGATGACGACGGCGACGAATCCCCCTCTCCGGAGCCCCGAACGGACTCCAGATCAGCCCTCCCGAGAGAGATTAGGGCTTGGCGGCGGCTCCGTATCATAAAACGCGATGATTTCAGCTCTCTCATTTTTTTCTCCCCGAAAGCCCATATATGGAGTTGGAGATGGCTTCGGAGGGCCACCAGGGGGCCCACGAGGTAGGGGGCGCGCCCAGGAGGGGCGCGACCCCCACCCTTGTGAGTAGGGTGTGGGCCCCCTGGTCTTCATCTTTTCCGAGGATTTTTCTTTATTTTTTCTAAGGTGTTCCATGGAGTTTCAGGACATTCCGAGAACTTTTATTTTCTGCACATAAAACAACACCATGGCAGTTCTGCTGAAAACAGCGTCAGTCCGGGTTAGTTCCATTCAAATCATACAAGTTAGAGTCCAAAACAAGGGCAAAAGTGTTTGGAAAAGTAGATACGACGGAGACGTATCAACTCCCCCAAGCTTAAACCCTTGCTTGTCCTCAAGCAATTCAGTTGACAAACTGAAAGAGAAAAAGAAAAACTTTTACAAACTCTGTTTGCTCTTGTTGTTGTAAACATGAAAAGCCAGCATTCAAGTTTTAGCAATTATTATGAACTAACCATACTCACAATGACACGTAGGTCTCACAATTACTCATATCAATAGCATATCAGCTAGCAAGCCATAATAGCAAAACTCGGATGACAACACTTTCTCAAAATAATCATAACATGATATAACAAAATGGTATCTCGCTAGCCCTTTCTGAGACCGCAAAACATAATTGCAGAGCACCTTTAAAGATAAAGGACTGACTAAACATTGTAATTCATGGTAAAAGAGATCCAGTCAAGTCATACCCAATATAAACCAATAATAATGAATGCAAACGACAGTGTGCTCTCCAGCGGGTGCTTTTTAATAAGAAGGGTGATGACTCAACATAAAAGTAAATGGATAGGCCCTTCGCAGAGGGAAGCAGGGATTTGTAGAGGTGCTAGAGCTCGGTTTTGAAATAGAAATAAATTATATTTTGAGCGGCATACTTTCATTGTCAACATAACAACTAAAAGACGACGATATCTTCCATGTAAACAGATTATAGGCGGTTCCCAAACAGAATGGTAAAGTTTATACTCCCCTTCCTCCACAAGCATCAATCCATGGCTTGCTCGAAACAACGAGTGCCTCCAACATTCAACGGGTCCCAAGGGGAGTTTTGTTTGCAGTTATTTTGATTTAGTTTGCATAAAGCATGGGACTGGGCATCCCGGATACCAGCCATTTTCTCATGAATGAGGAGCGGAGTCCACTCCTCTTGAGAATAACCCGCCTAACATGGAAGATAAGGGCAGCTCTAGTTTGCCTATAATCTATTCGAGCATGCAAAACAGAATGTTTATTAGAAGGTTTAGAGTTTGGCACATACAAATTTAGTTGGAACGGCAGGTAAATACCGCATATAGTTAGGTATAGTGGACTCATATGGAATAACTTTGGGGTTTAAGGAGTTTGCATGCACAAGCAGTATTCCCGCTTAGTACAGGTGAAGGCTAGCAAAAGACTGGGAAGCGACCAACTGAGAGAGTGACAATAGTCGTAAACATGCATTAAAATTAATTCACACTGAGTACAAGCATGAGTAGGATATAATCCACCATGAACATAAATATCATGAAGGCTATGTTGATTTGATTCAACTACATGCGTGAACATGTGCCAAATCGAGTCACTCAATTCATTTAAAGGAGGATACCATCCCATCATACCACATCATAATCATTCTAATAGCATGTTGGCACGCAAGGTAAACCACTATAACTCATAGCTAATGAAGCATGGCACAAGCAACTATAATCTCTAAATATCATTGCAAATATGTTTACTTTATAATAGCTGAATCAAGAATGATGAATCATCGTATTTACAAAAACAAAAGAGGTCGAGTTCATACCAGCTTTTCTCTTCCCAATAAGTCCATCATATATCATCATCATTGCCTTTCACTTGCACGACCGAATGGTGTGTATAATAATAAGAGTGCACGTGCATTGGACTAAGCTGGAATCTGCAAGCATTCAACTCAAGAGAGAAGACAAGTCATATGGGATCTAAGTTAAATAAACAATCATGCATATAAGAGCCACTAAGTATTTTCAATATAGTCTTCTCGACCCCAAAAGAAAGGAAAAGAAATAAAAACTATTTACACGGGGAAGCTCCCAACAAGTAAAAGAAGAACGTGAAACATTTTTGGGTTTTCTTCTTAATTCTACTACCAGCATGAAAAGTAAACTCACTAATTTTTTTGGTTTTTTCTTAAGGTTTAACAAACACACAAGAAGAAAGCAGGAAAAAGAAATTTAAACTAGCATGGATATTACACTGAAAAAGTATGAGCACCGACATCTAGCAATGAGTGTGTATGAACATGAATGTAATGTCGGTGGGAAATACATACTCCCCCAAGCTTAGGCTTTTGGCCTAAGTTGGTCTATAGCCAGGGATGGCCTGGCAGATACCCATAGGTGTAGCTGGGGTCATAGTGTGACGAAGAAGACTCTGACTGCCACTGGCTGGCAGCCTCCTCTGGATCCCAAGAATAAACAGATAGTCGTGGAGGCTCATCTTGTGGCTCCAGCTCCGGGGCTGGTGCAGGGTTCCGATAGGCTTGAATAGCTGACCACAGAACGATGTGAGGTTCTGCAGACAAGTTAAACAAAGAAGGAGTAGGCAAAGTAATAGTCTCAGGGTGATGTTTATCAAAGTATAATTTATATTTGAGCTCCCCATCGTGACTTAACAAGAAAATCATGCGCTATCATACTCTTATAATCTAAATAAGCACGGGGCAGCGCTGTTTCTTCTTTCTCCTCATGCCTAATAGGTATTTCAAAATGTTTAGCTAGGCGTGAAGCATAAATGCCTCCAAAGATGGGGCCCTTAGTGCGGTTCAAACTTAACCGTCTAGCAACAATTCCACCCATACTAACAGAGTTATTGCGGTATAAACCATGGAGCAAAATAATAATATCAGGAATACTAAGGTTCCCACAGTTCCCGCGTCCAATCAAGCAATGACTAGCAAATAAGGCAAAGTAGCGTAAAACAGGATAATGTATGCTAGTGATCGTCGCGTCAGAAACCTTCCTGGTTTCTCCCACAGTGATAGTGTTAATAAAAGCTTCTACTTCATTACGGTGGGGTTCATCCAAGGTGCCCTCAAAGGGTATTCTACAAACCTCGCAGAATTCAGCTAATGTCATCTCTTTAGCAACGTCATATAAATGAAACTCTACTGTTGGAGGTGATTTCTTAGGGAAAAAGTAGAAGTTTTGCACAAAAGTATTTGTGAGTAAGAGATACTGATGACGCTGGTCGTGGAGGAAGTTGGTGAGGCCGGCGTTCTCAATCAATAAATAGAAATCTTCATAAATCCCGGCTCTCCTCAAGAAGTCATCGGAGGGCCATTCACACGGCCGGACCTCCGTGGTGGGCAAATTGAATTTGGGCTTCTCCTCTTCTTCCTTTTGTTTTTCCTTAGAGCTTCGGCTCGAAGAGCCCCTCAAAAATTTCTTCATTATTTCTGAAACAATCTGAAATTTTTAGTAACTTCAAATAAAAGTGAACCAACTTCAATAAAATTGATAGTAACAACTCCCACAAGTGCCCAGAGCCTATATACAGCATTGGAACTACTTGGAACCATATAAATTTGACATGCAAGCTCAAGAACATGGTCAGCTATGCAGCTCAATTTTGCAATGAATAAAGCACTAGAACAAAAACTAATTGGACCAATGGAGGAGTCACATACCAAGGAACAATCTCTCCAAGCAGCTTTGCAAGAGGTGCTTTGAGCAAGGAGATCGAGAATCACAGCAACGGGGGCTGGAACTCGTGCTTGAGTTGGTTTTTCGTGTTTGTGTGAGGCAGAGGAAGAAGATGGGTGCAGGAATAAGTGGAGGAGGGCCACCATGGGCCCACGAGGCAGGGGGCGCGCCCAGGGGGGTACGGCGCGCCCTCCACCCTCATGGCCAGGTGGCAGCTCCCCCCGTGGTAATTTTTGCACAGTAAATTCTCAAATATTCCCGAAAAAATTATATTAAATTGGCATGGCATTCTGAGGACTTTTATTTTCGGGATATTTTTATATTGCATGGATAAGTCAGGAAACAGATAGAAAAATATTATTTTACTTTATTTCTACTAAATAAAAGAAAATATAGAGAGGGTACAGAAGGTTGTGCTTCTAGTTTCATCCATCTCGTGATCATCAAAATAAACCCACTAACAAGGTTGATCAAGTCTTGTTAACAAACTCATTCCGAATAATCACGGAACCGGAGAAATTTCGAATGACACTAAGTTACCTCAACAGGGATATGAAAATCCCCAACAATAAGAATATCATACTTTTTCTTGACAGTAGGCAGAGGAAATTCAAAACCAACAAATATAATCGATGGAATTTTTCCAATAGAATTGATACTATAAACTTGAGGTTGTTTCCTCGGAAAATGAACCGTGTGCTCATTGCCATTAACTTGAAAAGTGACATTGCCTTTGGTGCAATCAATAACAGCCCCTGCAGTATTAAGGAAAGGTCTTCCAAGAATAATACACATACTATCATCCTCGGGAATATCAAGAATAACAAAGTCCGTTAAAATAGTAAAGTTTGCAACCACAACATGCACATCCTCGCAAATACCGACATGTATAGCAGTTGATTTATAAGCCATTTGCAAAGATATTTCAGTAGGTGTCAACTTATTCAAGTCAAGTCTACGATATAAAGAGAGAGGCATAACACTGACACCGGCTCCAAGATCACATAAAGCAGTTTTAACATAATTCATTTTAATGGAGCAAGGTATAGTAGGTACTCCGGGATCTCCAAGTTTCTTTGGTATTCCACCCTTTAAAGTATAATTAGCAAGCATGGTGGAAATTTCAGCTTTAGGTATCTTTCTTTTATTAGTAATAATATCCTTCATATACTTAGCATAAGGATTTGTTCTGAGCACATCAGTTAATCGCATACGCAAAAAGATGGGTCTAATCATTTCAGCAAAGTTCTCAAAATCCTCATCATCCTTTTTCTTGGATGGTTTCAGAGGAAAAGGCATGTGTCGAGGGAAACCTGACCCACGGACACCTATGAGACCGGCGGACCGAGCCCCTTTCGGTTCGGCGGGGGGCGGAGGTCGCGCGAAGAGCGCATCGAGGCGAAGCACATGAGCAGTTTACCCAGCTTTGGAGCTCTCCGGAGAGATAATACTCCTACTGCTGCATGTCTGAGTGTATTGAGTTCTTGCTCGAGAGCGCTGAGTGCTACAGTACACACTAGCAGCTAACGAGACCGAGCGTGAGTGTTTTCTGCCTTTCAACACCCCTCTACGTTGCGCATGGGCCTCCTTTTATATGCTCAAGGGGTCACCGACAGGTGGCAACGTAGACAAGGGTAAAAATGTAAAAGGTGTTGCGGTTGGTACAACTACCTGTATAGTGTATCCTACCTAACCCTGACGGCAGGGGACAAAGGCATTAAATGCCCGTCTGCGTCGCCCAAATAGTGTGGAAAGGGACCATCAGGGGCGCCACCGCTTGCCACGATGGTAATCTTGTCAGCGCCGCTTGCCACCTCGCACCGCTGGCTGCACAGCCTCTTGCCACGTCGTTGCCGAAAAGTCGAGTGACACGTTGGTGGATGTCTTTGAGCGCGAGTCTGAGTGGTAGCTTGCGCGACAAGCGCCTTGCCGCGGTTGTTGTCTTGTCGCGTCCGGAAGCTTGTCGCCCACCGGGCCTCGCCGGGACGCGTGGCGCGTCGCGGCAAGTTCCTGTATGTGCCTCGGTTGGCCTTCCCGGCAAGCTCCTCTTGTCGGGGCCTTGTCTCCTTGGCTTGAATACTTTGTTCTTGAATGGCTCCAAAGGAACCACGGAGGACCTTGGCGGTCACCCGGCAAGCCTTGCCGCGGGGTGCTGCGACTGCCCGTGCACAAGTTCGTGATACTAGGGTACCCCTGCTCTAGTACACCGACAGGAGCCCCTGGGCCTGGGCCACACATGGTGCCGAGCGCTGTTGGGCCAGGCCTAAAACAGGGCACGGGCACGCGCGGCCTGGGTTACGCCGTATCTTACTCCATACCCACCGCGCCCTCCCCGAACGGCACGCGTCGAATGCGGCGTCGTGGGAGAGATCGTGGGTGGTTTCTTTATTCAGAAAGATGGAACGTCCGCCCCCTCCCTCTATATAAGCAGGGGAAACAGGGGCAGTTCGCCCATCTCGCCGGTTGCTATTCCAATCTCAAAACTCTCCGCCGCTCCCCCCTTCTTCCCAAAGCTGAAAGAGAGCAGCGCTCCGCCTCCCATCGCCACCAGCACCACCAACGTCGTCGATCTCCCCCACCACCTCCGCCATGGCTCCGAAAGCCGGCAAGGGGAAGGCCGTGAAGTCGACCGAGGCGCAGCGGCTCGCGGCGCTGCGAAGGAGCGGACAACCTTCCCCCCAAGCTCGCCGCGAAGGAGCTGAGGGAGTACTACTACCTCTTCTGGTCGACGGAGACGCGAGCGCATCCGCGCACGAAGGTACTCTCCGCCGCCGCTTCGGAATGGGCTCCAAATGGATATCCCTTCTTCGCGTTGTTCTTCTACTGCGGGCTCTGCCCGCCTTTCTCTGAATTTTTCTGCGACATCATGAACACCTACGGGTTCCACCTCCTTGACTTCACCCCCAATGCCATTCTGACCATGGCAGTTTTCGCACATCTCTGCGAAAACTTTGTCGGAGTCCATCCAAATGTAGCTCTTTTCCGCCACTTCTTTATGCCCCGAGTTGAGAGAGGGGAGCCTTTATCCGGCGGAATTGCCTGGATCTTGAGAGCCGGCAAGAAGGAAACTTATCTGGAGGGAGAGCTCCGCGGCAAGTGGGAGGAATGGAGAGCAGACTGGTGCTGGATTGTCGAGGAGAACCCGCAGCCGTTCTTGCCCAGCGCTAAGCCCGATGGCGCTGCAACGATTGGAGCAGCGTGGCCCCGGAAGACGATAGGCTGAAGATTGCCGTCACCCGGATCCTACGCCTCAGGCTTGCCGGGCTCACTGTAGGCGCTGTTGGCGCAGATTTTCTTCGCCGCCGCATCGCCCCCCTGCAGGAGAGGAGGAGACTCGCCTGGGAGTTCCAGAATGCGGCGAACATCATGAGGCTACGCCCGGGCCTCAACTTCAACTTCACTGTCCTGGAACTGGACGCGATGCTTATGGAACTGTTCAAGCACGACCATCAACATCCCGAAATGTTCAGGTTGCCGAAGGATGTCGTTCCGCTGTGCAACAATTCCTCGCTCGACCGCATCCGTGCAATGATGCCGCTGTGCGATTCGCATGGAATTGTCCCAACTTGGCAAGAGCCTACAGACGACGTCGTGCAGGAGTTCTTCGACGGCTTGGTAGAAGTGTCGGTCTGCTCCGATGAGCAGAAAAGCCTCACCCGCGACACCACCGATGCGGAGATGCAGCGCATCGCCACTAGGCTGGAAGAGGCGGCGGCAGCCGCTGCCGTGGGCGAGTTTGGATTCACCGTGGAGGATGCAGAGGCAGCAGAGGCGGCAAGCCTTGCCGAGCTAGAGGAGCTTGCCGGCGAGGGAGAGCTTGCCGGGCCTGAAGTCGAGTCGAGCGAGCCCGCCGAGGGTGCGAGCGGCTCGTTGAAGACCAACTCCTCTTCCTCCTCATCTTCAGACAGCTCGCCGCAAGCAGAGCCCCCAGCTCCACCAAGAAGGCGTCTCCGCAAGGTCGGGGACGTAGCGGGGCGGCAGACAAGTCAACAGCCTCCGCGCCGTGCGACACGCTCCACCGCGACAAGCACCGTTGCCGCGGGAGCACCTCACGCCGCTGCGGCAACTGGAGCCGGGTCCTCCCGGACTAGCGCTTCTGCCCCCGCCAAGCGGCTAAGGGAACCTACTCCTCCGCCTCGTCACGCCGGAGGTGAGCTGGACTTCGACCTCTCCGCGCTCAGCTCCGACGAGGAAGAAGAAGAGTAAGAATCTTTGTTGTACTTGTAGTTCTTCAATTCTTGCTGTTTTGTCTTGTATCTGATTTGCTTTACTCCGAACCCATTCCTTTTCAGGACTCTGGCTCAGAGAGCGGCGAAGAGAGCCAAGGTGCTGGTGATTGTCATCGAGGACGAACCCACCGCGACAGCAGGGGTGTGTCCGAGACCATCTTGCCGGACCCGGCAACTATTCCCCAAAGCAGCCCCCAGCGCAGCCCCCAGCGTAAGTACATGGTTTACTTCCCGCTGTTAGGCGCACATGGGTGCTCTTTCTATGCTGACATCTGACTATTGGTTTGTGTAGGAGCGGAGCAGCCTCACCAGGAGCGCCCGGAAGCAACCCCCGACATGCCATCTGCTTCGACTACACCGCCAAGGGAGGGTTCCCCGGCAAGGGAGCGTTCTCCGGCAAGGGAGAAGTCTCCGGCAAGGGATAGTTCTCCGTCAAGGGACAGCACCAGCGACCCCCCGGTGGTGGAGCCCATGACTGTAGAACCCAGTACAGGTAATCCTCTTGCTTGAAAACTTCCCTTGGGTTCTTCTTCTTCCGATTTTCTTCTTGGATATTTGCTCGACTTTTCTCCCTTTTCCGGTCGTCAGATCCATCTTCCATGGAGCCGATGGAGACCGAGGTCACCGGCGAGGAGAACGCACGCGGCGATACCGACGACACCGCTGCCACCGAAGAAGAAGCCGGTGCTGATGATCTCGTCGGCGAAGAGGCCGCCAAAGCTGCCGCCGCAGAAGCTGGCGAGGGGTCTGGCGATCGCACTGACGGCCCCGAGGCCGCAGGAGCGCAAGGCGCTACGCCGACCGCCGATCCCTCTGCCGCTGCTGCAGCGCCAGGCTCCGAAGAGCCCCAGCCTGGCGCCTATTTGAAGGCCGGCAATGGTGTCTTCATCAAGCTCCCCTGAGCTTCAAGCTCCAGGGCGCCGGTCGAAGTAGAAACCTTTGATGGAGATGTGCTCGCCTCCGCTGGGCTGACGTAGGTTGACGCGTCGAGCAGCAGCAGCGGCGATTCTGAGGAGGAGCGGCTGCTACGGAAGCTGGTGTCGCTCTACCGCGCTCGGCAGGCCAAGCTGGAATCCTGAGAAGCGCTTGCCGCGAAGGCGGGAGTGGACATTGAGAAGCGCACGGAGGAGCTCCGGGGTCGTAACCAGGAAGCTCTCCGGTCCCTGGCAGAGGAGCGGGAGCAACTCGCCGAGGCGCGGAAAGCCTTCCTCCACAAGAAGACCGAAGTTGAAGAGCAACAACGGCTTGCCGCCGAGGAGCTGTCTGCGCGGGAGGGCGAGTTGGCGCAGCGGAAGGTCAATCTTCACAGCCACGAGGAAGAGCTTGCTGCGCGTGAGCAAACATTCAGTGGGGCTCTCAAGGAAGCAGAGGATGCTGTCGCAGCTGCCGAGGCCGCCAAGAAGGAGCTGGAGACGAAGGTGGCGCAGCTGGAGGCCGATCTCAAGGCGAGCGGTGAAGAACTTGCCGCGCTCAAGCGTGAGCGCGAGAAGGATGCCTACACCCTTGGCGAGCTGCAGGGTCGTCTCGCCGAGAAGGGCAAGGAACTTAGCGCCGCCAAGGACTCCAACGCAGATCTTGAGTTGAAGCTGGCTACTTTGACCAAGACGCTGGATGGCGCCAGGGAGCAGGAGGTGGCCTTGAAGAAGCAGATCAAGGCCGAGGAGGCGCTGCTGGCGAGTGCTGCTGCCACCCAGAACACTTTCAGGGAAAATGTGGAGCACTGGACGGAGGGTCTCGTGGATGTTGCCGCAGCCATCGACAGGGAGCTGGCGCAGCTGGGAATGGAGGATTTCGTGTATCCCTCCGATGAGAACCTCCAACCCAGCGCCAAGCTCACCTTGTTCTTCAAGGGCGTGGTGACGGCCCTCCAGCGACTCCGGGAGAGGATCCCAAAGCAGCTGGCCGACGAGTCACGCAAGATCTGCGCGGGAGCTCTTCAAAAGGTGTTGGTGAAAGTGGCCTTCCGCAACCCAGGCCTCAACCTCACCAACGTCCTCAAGACCCTGCCGCCGGAAGCTAATCTGGAAGCGCTCAAGACCCTTGTCGCACCCATTGTGGACAAGGTGAGCGAGATCAAGAGGGTTGAGGGCGATCGCGTAGACTAGGCCGTCCGTTTTCTCCTTTTCTTGTCGCTGCTGGTCATGTTATGAAAACAATCTGTTAGAGCTGCGACAAGCTATCTTGTAATATAACTCTATTTTGGGTAGCGATTGCCATGTTATTTCCTTTACTTGATTCCTTCCTTTGTATGTTTTTGCCCTACGCTTTTAGGGAACTTGTCGGCGCAGGCGCCTTAGCCGCGAGCGCTGAGTGCGGGACGTCAGCAGCCTACTGGCGGTGCCGCCACCGACAAGAAACCTTGTCGCAACTAGTTGCAGCTCACTTAAGTTGTTGAGCGGACTCGAAACAAAGTAGGGCGCAACTAGCTACGAATTCGTTCCTCCGCGCACAGGTTTTCCATACAAAGCACGGTCGTTCGAGGAAGATAACTTAAAATTTTTAAAACTGATTGCTCAAACTTTGGCAACTTAGCTTTTCTGTCGTTTGTGTCCCGGTAAGGCGAAATTTTCTTGAACGACGCCTGGTCCACACCATTATCTTCTCCTTTCCCCCCGGCAAACTTGTGGGCGAGGGAACCTTCCTTTCTTTGAGAAAAAGAAAAAAGAGAAAATAAAGATATGGAGCCTTACGGCTCGTTATTGTTTACCGGGGGTAGCCGCTGCACAAAGTGTCAGATAACACATGCAAAAAAATAGAAAGCATGGAATTGACAAGATATGCGGAGCACATGAGCTTTACTTATGCACGGGGTCTGCGCTCGGCTTTGTACAAAGGATTACATGCAACATCGGCAAGACTTGTACTAAAGGTGGTTGCCGGAACAGGTTCCGGCAACCGCGCCTTACGGGTAAAACTTACGAAGATGCTCAATGTTCCAGGAGTTGCTCACGGTGCCATCTTCGATCTCAAGGCGGACAAAGCGCTGTGCCTAGTGACTCGCTTTCACCCGGTAAGGGCCTTCCCACTTCAAGCGCCAACTTGTTGGAATTCTTGGCAGACTGAACGCGCCGAAGAACAAGGTCACCTTCCTCGAGACTTCTGGCATTAACTTTGCGGCTATGGTAGCGGCGCAAAGCTTGCTGGTAGTGAGCAGCTCGTACAGCAGCCTGAAGACGGTCTTCCTCAAGGAGCAGCATGTCATCTTGTCGCAGCTGCTCTTGCTCAAGCTCATCATAAGAGAGCACTCGAGGTGACCCGTATACGAGTTCCGTGGGGAGAACTGCCTCTGCTCCATAGACTAGAGTGAAAGGTGTCTGGCCAGTGGCTCGATTTGGCGTCGTCCTGATCGACCAAAGAACCACCGACAGCTCCTCAATCCAGTTCTTTCCGCACTTGCGCAGCCTGTCGAAAGTCCTGGTCTTGAGCCCGCGCAGCACTTCAGCATTTGCCCTCTCCGCTTGACCGTTGCTTCTCGGATGAGCAACAGAAGTGAAGCAGACCTTGGCGCCAAGATCTTGGACGTACTGCATGAAGGTGCGGCTCGTGAATTGCGTGCCGTTGTAGGTGATGATCCTGTTAGGGATCCCGAAGCGGCAAACAATCGACCTGAAGAACTTGATTGCTGACTGTGCTGTCACCTTCCTCACTGCTTCCACTTCCGGCCACTTTGTGAACTTGTCGATTGCAACGTACAAGTACACAAAGCCCTCGACAGCTCGGGGAAAGGGACCGAGGATGTCGAGCCCCCAGACCAAAAATGGCCAGGATAAAGGGATTGTCTGGAGAGCTTGAGCTGGCTAGTTAATTTGCTTGGAATGGAACTGGCACGCTTCACACTTGGTTACTTGTGCAGTTGCATCCTGGAGGGCTGTCGGCCAAAAGAAACCTTGCTGGAATGCCTTGCCGGCAAGTGCTCTTGCGCCAATGTGGTGACCACATATGCTTCCGTGTATCTCTGCCAACAGCTTTTGTCCATCTTCCCGGTGAATACACTTCAATTTCACACCATTGAGTCTTCTTCTGTACAGTGTGTTGTCGACAAACTGGTACATACTTGACTGCCGGGGTACTCTTTCCGCTTCTTCTTGCTCTTCGGGAAGTTCTCCTGTCTGAAGGAAACGGACAATCTGTTGTGCCCATGCTGGAGCTTGCGGCTCGACAACAAGGACTAAAGGCACATCTGCTGCTGCGGAACATCCGCTTCTCGGCGAGAACTCGCGGCTCAGCCGAGCTTGACATTCCACGCAAGCTTGCCGGAGCAAAACTTGTCGGGAGCGCGTCGCTTCAACGGAACAAACACTAGGGCTTGCCGGGCGCATCGCTCCTCAAAGATCCTTGGTGTTGATCTTGGGGACCTTCTTAGCGGCGGCTTCGGGGAGCTCTGCCGAAAATAGTCGCCAGAAATCAACTTCCTCTTCTTGCTCTGTCTAGTTGATGGCGTTACAGACGGTTGACTTAGTTTGAGCACAAAGATCCCTGGTTCCACATGTAACTTAAGTGCTGCACACTTCGACAGGCCATCGGCAATGTCGTTCTGAGCTCTTGGAACATGTTCCATCTGTAGGCCGTCAAAGTGCTCTTCTAGCTTTCTCACTTCATCAACGTAAGCTTCCATCAATGGACTCTGATAATTCTTGTTCACTTGGCAGACGACAAGCTGCGAATCACCCCTGACAATGAGCTTCTTGATCCCAAGGTCTACTGCGATCCTGAGACCGGCAAGCAAACCTTCATACTCTGTGGTATTGTTTGTTGCTTGCTCCTTGGGAAAGTGCATCTGGACAACATACTTGAGGTGCTCTCCGGTGGGCGCAACAAGCAGCACGCCCGCGCCGGCACCTTGCAGCGAGAAGGCACCATCAAAGTACATCAGCCACTCTTTGCTTGTTTCCTTGACGGGGATGCTCGTTTCTGAAATTTCTTCATCTGGTGTTAGCGTCCACTCTGCTATGAATTCTGCCAATGCTCTGCTTTGGATAGTTGAAGTGCTCTCAAACTTGAGGCCAAAGCTTGACACTTCCAGTGCCCACTCGACAATCCTGCCTGTTGCTTCTGGATTCTGCAGTATCCTCTTCAGCGGAAAACGAGTGACAACTGTGATCTCATGTGCTTGGAAGTAATGGCGCAGCTTTCTCGAGGCCATGAGAAGGCCGAAAAGCAATTTCTACACACCAGAATACCTTGACCTAGCCCCCTGCAGAAGGCAACTGACAAAGTAAACTGGGCGCTGCACCATTCTCTTCTGTATCTCCTCATGCGCCTGCGCAGATCCATCTTTGT
This sequence comes from Aegilops speltoides, assembly GCA_021437245.1. NCBI lineage: Eukaryota > Viridiplantae > Streptophyta > Magnoliopsida > Poales > Poaceae > Aegilops > Aegilops speltoides. Next base: position 323,906,045 of record CM038145.1, read on the forward strand.
CGGGACCAGAGCTTGTCGGTGAAGTCCCTTGCTTGTCGGTGGATGCATCTGCCGTGGTCGCTGGCTCATCATCTGCCTCCCTCTCTGCTACTAACGCAGCACTAACCACTTGATTGGTTGCCGCTATATACAGCAGCAACTTCTCTTATGGCTTAGGTGCGACAAGTGTTGGAGTGGAGGACAGGTATCTCTTCAAGTCTGCAGTGCAGCCTCCGCTCCGAGTCCATTTCATTGGACCTGCCTTTTCAATATTTTGAAAACGGCAGGCGCGCCAGCAGACCTAGAGATAAACCTCTTGAGAGCAGCCACGCAACCGCAAGTCTTCGTACATCCTTGACGCGCTTTGGTGCTTCAATCTGCTCAATGGCCTTGATCTTGTCGGGATTGGCTTCAATTCCCCGCTGAGACATGAAGAACCCAAGAAGCTTGCCGGAGGGGACTCCAAACACACACTTCTCGGGGTTAAGCTTGAGGTTGATCTTGTGCAGATTTGCAAAGGTTTCGTCTAAATCCTGAATCAGAGTTGCCTTGTCTTTGCTCTTGACCACTATGTCATCCATGTAGGCTTCCACATTTCTGTGTATTTGTGGCTCAAAAGCCTCATGGACTACCCTTGCAAATGTTGAACCAGCATTCTTTAAACCAAAAGGCATCCGTATGAAACAGTATGTGCCACATGGAGTGATGAATGCGGTCTTCTCCTCATCCTCTTCTGCCATGAAGATCTGATGGTATCCTCGAGTATCGCCAAGAAATGAAAGCAAGTCACATCCAGCCGTGGAGTCAACAATCTGGTCAATGCGTGGCAAGGGAAATGGATCTTTGGGACAAGCTTTATTGACATCGGTAAAGTCGATACAAAGCCTCCATTTCCCGTTTGCCTTGCGCACGACTACAGGATTGGCCAACCACGTAGGATGGAGCACTCCTCTGACAAGGTCTGCTGCTTCCAATTTCTTGATTTCTTCAGCGATGAATTCTTGGCGCTCCACTGCTTGTTTCCTGACCTTCTGCTTGACGGGCCGCACATGAGGACAGACGGCAAGATGGTGCTTGATTACTTTCCTAGGAACACCGGGGATGTCAGACGGTTGCCACGCAAACACGTCGACGTTCGCCCGCAGGAAAGCAACGAGCACGCTTTCCTATTTAGGGTCGAGAGTGGCACTGATGGTGAAGGTACCACCAGTGTCGTCCTCCTTGGTGGACACCTTCTTGGTCTCTGGCGGAGCTGCCATTGTCTTCTTACACTTGCCGGTGGAGCTCGATGGTGCGTCCTCAACGGTAGCGCAGCACTCCGAAGAGGTGCGCTTGTCGGAGTGGGCATCTGAACTCTTGTCGGACATGGTCTTCTTCTTCCCCCCGGGAGCTTCAGCGGCAAGTGACTTGCGATCTGTTGCGGCTGCTGCTTCCCGGTAGATCTTGTCGGCGCAGATAAGAGCATCCTTCTTGTCGCCAGGGACAGATATGACACTTATCGGGCCTGGCATCTTCAGCATGTTGTATGCATAGTGAGAGGCTGCCATGAATTTGGCGAGCGCTGGACGGCCGAGTATCCCATTGTAAGGCAATGGAAAGTCAGCAACGTCAAAAGTGACCCTCTCAGTCTTGAAGTTCAACTCGCTGCCAAATGTCACTGGCAACCTGATCTTCCCCTTCGGCTTGCTCCTTCCCGGATTGATTCCTTGGAATGTGCCGGTCTCTTCGAGCTCGCTGTCAGGGATCTGGAGTTTTTGGAGTACCGCGGAGGAGATCAGGTTCAAGCCGGCCCCGCCGTCAACTAGCATCTTAGTGACCTTGAGGTTGCGGATAGTTGGTGAAACCAACATCGGCAAGCACCGACCGCAGATTATGCGATCGGGGTGGTCCTCAATATCAAAGATGATAGGCATCTTGGACCATTTCGAGGCTTGCGTGACTCGGCGGGTAGTTCTCGCGCATTGACTTCCCGCACCTTTGCTTGAGCTGGCGGTGTGAAGTATCTGAGAAGCACCGCCGTCAACGCACAGGACCTCTGTGGCTTTCTGGAACTCCTGCCCACTGGTCTCGTCATCATCCATATCTTCATCGTCGTCGTCATCTTCATCCTTGTCGCGGCCGCGGGGAGGCCTGTCTCCTTGCCGCTGTTTGGCCTTGCCGCGGCGTCCTCCTTGGCCGGGGCATTTCTTGCCAGATCCTCCAGTACCTTCTTGGGCCTTCTCCTTGTCGCGTCGCTCGTATTCAGCCTTTTGCTGCTCGATAAGCTGTTCGACCTTCTTGCAGCTCTGGAGGTCATGGCCCTTGGTGCGGTGGATCTTGCAGTACTGTTTGTTGGCGCCGTCCTGCTTGTCGGAGACCGCCACAGCCTCGGCTTTCTCGGCGCCACCTCCGTTGCCGGACTGCTCAACAACTAGCACATCTTTGCCTTTCTTTTTCCTGTTGTTCCGCCGCCGGTTTTTCTTTGCCGGGGCAGCATCCTCGCTGTCAGATCCTCCAGCTCCTGTATTCTCTCCGGGGAGTTTCCTCCCTTCCTCAGCACGTGCACACTTGTCGGCCAGGGCATATAGCTCACTGACATCTCTGATCTTGCACATCGCCATCTCCTCCCGCATCCTGCGGTTTCACACGTTCTGATGGAACGTGCTGATGACCGCGGCAGGGTGGACATCTGGGATGTTGTGCTGTACACGGCTGAATCTCTGAATATACCTGCGTAGGGGCTCTCCTTCCTTCTGGGCGAGCAGATGAAGGTCGCTCTCTTGGCCATGAGGCTTGTGGCCGCCGGTAAAGGCGCGGACAAACTGATGGCATAGGTCGGCCCAGGAGGATATGGAGTTGTCTGGCAAGTGCATGAGCCAGGACCTGACATTGGGCTTGAGCACCGCCGGAAGTAGTTGGCAAGGATCTTGTCGTCCTGCCCCCCGGCAGCTTGCACCGCGATGGTGTAGATGCTGAGGAACTCCGATGGATGCGACTTGCCGTCGTACTTCTCTGGTACGTCTGGCTTGAAATTCTTCGTGCTGGGCCACTGGACTTGCCGCAGCTCACGAGTGAACGCAGGGCAACCTACCGCGTACGGCAAGTCGCCTGGTTCCCCTGGCGCATGCATGTCAACAGAGGGCCCAGCGCGCTGGTCCGATTGACGCCGCGCTTCTCTTCGACGCTCGATGCGAGTACGAGCGTCTTCTTGCTGTCGTTCGTGAAGAACTTGGCGCTGATCGCGACGAGCTCGTGGATCTGATGATGCGGTGGAGTCGCTGTCGAGGTAGATCCGGCGAGTCGGCGATCTTGGCCTTCGGGGTGGAGAGTGCATGGTGGTTGCACCCCCACCGGTTTTGTCGCCATCGGCTCGTGCCTGGCAGTCCTGCCGCGGCTGCGATGTACTCGGCTGCCGTGGAGTGTCGCCGTTGGCGAAGCCGATGAGACTCTGAATGGTGGCCCTGCATTCGTCGATCTTGTCTGCTGTTGGAGGGTAATACAGGAGCAGTTGAGCTCGTGCCAAAGCTTCTGCTGGAGTGGTGGGTGGCAGTGGCGAACAGTGCGAGGAGCCGGATATGCTTGGACTTCTAACTATGTTAGAAGGAGCAGTATCCCGTCCAGGTGACCGTGCCATGCTCGTGCCAGCATGCTGGCGTGCATGCTGGTCTTGAGCATCCCAAGATCCACCAGCTCGATCTTGGTCCAACAGGCGTATGGTACCGTGAGTACCATGACGCTGTCGGTCCCGCGCCTCCTGAGATGGGCGCGGTGCATGTACGGCCGCCGAAGTCTGCGCAGCCTTGTCTTTGGACCTGGCAGCACCATGAGCTCCTTCGTCGATGCACGTTCCTCCGCCGGAGTCTACCCCACCACCCGTTTGCTTCGGTGGTGGTGGGATCGACGCGGACGGAACAGCCGCCTCCGAAGCCTTCTTCTTTGGCGGCATGTCGATGAAGATGAAGAAGATGAAGATCTGGCTCGTGTGAACGCCGGATCAGGTTCACACAACCTCGACGCCCCCTACCTGGTGCGCCAAATATGTCGAGGGAAACCTGACCCACGGACACCTATGAGACCGGCGGACTGAGCCCCTTTCGGTTCGGCGGGGGGCGGAGGTCGCGCGAAGAGCGGATCGAGGCGAAGCACACGAGTAGTTTACCCAGCTTTGGAGCTCTCCGGAGAGATAATACTCCTACTGCTGCATGTCTGAGTGTATTGAGTTCATGCTCGAGAGCGCTGAGTGCTACAGTACACGCTAGCAGCTAACGAGACCGAGCGTGAGTGTTTTCTGCCTTTCAACCCCCCTCTACGTTGCGCATGGGCCTCCTTTTATATGCTCAAGGGGTCACCGACAGGTGGCAACGTAGACAAGGGTAAAAATGTAAAAGGTGTTGCGGTTGGTACAACTACCTGTACAGTGTATCCTACCTAACCCTGACGGCAGGGGACAAAGGCATTAAATGCCCGTCTGCGTCGCCCAAATAGTGTGGAAATGGACCATCAGGGGCACCACCGCTTGCCACGATGGTAATCTTGTCAACGCCGCTTGCCACCTCGCACCGCTGGCTGCACAGCCTCTTGCCACGTGCGCCTGGAAAAGTCCAAGGGTGACACGTTGGTGGATGTGCTGGAGCGCGGGTACAGAGTGGTAGCTTGCCGCGGCAAGCGCCTTGCTGCGGTTGTTGTCTTGTCGCGTCCGGAAGCTTGTCGCCCACCGGGCCTCGCCGGGACGCATGGCGCGTCACGGCAAGTTCCTTGATGTGCCTCGGTTGGCCTTCCCGGCAAGCTCCTCTTGCCGGGGCCTTGTCTCCTTGGCTTGAATACTTTGTTCTTGAATGGCTCCAAAGGAACCATGGAGGACCTTGGCGGTCACCCGGCAAGCCTTGCCGCAGGGTGCTGCGACTGCCCGTGCATAAGTTCGGGATACTAGGGTACCCCTACTCTAGTACACCGACAGCATGGGTTTCTGAACCCATGGTTCCCTTTCTTTACCGTGTTTCCTAGCAACAAAATCGCTTTTATCATAACTTTGATTCGTTGATTGTGTGTTATCAAGATCAACAGCAGGTTCAACTTCTACACCATTATCATTACTAGGTTGAGCATCAACATGAACATTATCATTAACATTATCACTAGGTTCATGTTCATCACCTGATTGTGTTTTAGCATCAGAAATAGAGATATCATTTGGATTCTCAGGTGGTTCAGCAATAGGTTCACTAGAAGTTTGCAGAGTCCTATCATTTTCCTTTTTCTTCCTTTTAGAAGAACTAGGTACATCTATATTGTTTCTATGAGAATCTTGCTCGACTCTCTTAGGGTGGCCTTCAGGATACAAAGGTCCTGAGTCATTCTACCAGTTCTAGTAGCCACTCTAACAGCATAATCATTTTTCTTACTATTCATTTCATCAAGCGCTTCTTTCTGAGCTTTAAGTACTTGTTCTACTAGAGTGGTAACCATAGAAGCATGTTCGCTAACAAGTTTAAGTTCACCTCTAATATCAACCATATAATCACCCAAGCGTTTAATCATAAAGGTATTCTGTTTTAATTGTCTACCAAAATAAGCATTAAAGTCATCTTGCTTAAACATAAAGTCATCAAACTCATCCAAGCACTGACTAGCAATTTTAGTAGGAGGGACTTCAGCTTTATCATATCAATAGAGAGAATTTACCTTTACTACCAGTGTCGGGATATCGGGAGGTTCTTCATTAAATAAGTAATTGAGATCATATAGTTCTTCAGCAGGCGGTAAATTAAGACCATGTATTTCTTCAATAGGAGGTAAATTCTTAACATCTTCAGCTTTAATAGCTTTTTCTTTCATAGATTTCTTTGCCTCTTGCATATCTTCGGGACTGAGAAATAAACACTTCTCTTCTTCGGAGTTGGTTTGGGAATAGGCTCAGTAATTGGCTCAGGAACTGGCTCAGGAGGTAGCTCGGGAGGCGCCCAATTATTTTCATTTGCCAACATATTATTCAATAGAATTTCAGCGTCATCCAGTGTTCTTTCCCTGAAAAGAGAACCAGCACAACTATCCAGGAAATCTCTGGAAGCATCAGTTAGTCCATTATAAAAGATATCAAATATTTCAGGTTTCTTAAGAGGATGATCAGACAAAGCATTAAGTAACTTGAGAAGCCTCCCCCCAAGCTTGTGGGAGACTCTCTTCTTCAATTTGCACAAAGTTGTATATTTCCTTAAAGCAGCTTGTTTCTTATGAGCAGGGAAATATTTTGCAGAGAAGTAATAAATCATATCCTGGGGACTTTGCACACAACCAGGATCGAGAGAATTATACCATATCTTAGCATCACCCTTTAATGAGGACGGAAATATTTTGAATAAATAAAGGTAGCGCGATCTCTCATTATTAGTAAACAGGGCAGCTATATCATTTAACTTAGTAAGATGTGCCACAACAGTTTCAGATTCATAGCCATAAAAAGGATCAGATTCAACCAAAGTAATTATATCTGGATCAACAAAAAAATCATAATAATCCTGATCAGGCACACAGATAGGTGAAGTAGCAAAAGCAGGGTCGGGTTTCATTCTACCTCTAAAAGACTCTTTACTCCATTTAACTAGCAACCTCTTAAGTTCACGTCTATCCTGGCAAGCAAGAATAGCTGCAGAAGATTCAGCATCAAAAAGATAACCCTCAGGAATAGCAGGCATAGGTTCATCATCACTAACATCATCGTGTTCAGCTTCAATAATTTCTCTTTCTCTAGACCTAGCAATTTGCTCATCAAGAAATTCACCAAGTGGCATAGTAGTATCAAGCATAGAAGTAGTTTCATCATAAGTATCTTGCATAGCAGAAGTGGCATCATCAATAACATGCGACATATCAGAATTCATAGCAGTAGTAGGTTTAGGTGTCGCAAACTTACTCATAACAGAAGGAGAATCTAGTGCAAGGCTAGATGGCAGTCCCTTACCTCCCCTCGTAGTTGAGGGCAATATAGTAGTTCGATCATCTTTCAAGTTCTTCATAGTGTCCAGCAGATATAAATCCCAAGTGACTCAAAGAATAGAGCTATGCTCCCCGGCAACGGCGCTAGAAAAAGGTCTTGATAACCCACAAGTATAGGGGATCGCAACAGTTTTCGAGGGTAGAGTATTCAACCCAAATTTATTGATTTGACACAAGGGGAGCCAAAGAATATTCTCAAGTATTAGCAGCTGAGTTGTCAATTCAACCACACCTGGAAACTTAGTATCTGCAGCAAAATGGATATTAGGGATCAAACCCTTACAAAACTAACTCGATTACATGGTTAATCTCATCCAACCCATCACCGTCCAGCAAGCCTACGATGCAATTACTCACACACGGCAGTGAGCATCATGAAATTGGTGATGGAGGATGGTTGATGATGACGACAGCGACGAATCCCCCTCTCCGGAGCCCCGAATAGACTCCAGATCAGCCCTCCCGAGAGAGATTAGGGCTTGGTGGCGGCTTCGTATCATAAAACGCGACGATTTCTTCTCTCTCATTTTTTTCTCCCCGAAAGCCAATATATGGAGTTGGAGTTGGCGTCGGAGGGCCACCAGGGAGCCCACGAGGTAGGGGGCGCGCCCGGGAGGGGGGGCGCGCCCCCCACCCTCATGAGCAGGGTGTGGGCCCCCTGGTCTTCATCTTTTGCGAGGATTTTTCTTTACTTTTTCTAAGGTGTTCCGTGGAGTTTCAGGACATTCCGAGAACTTTTATTTTCTGCACATAAAACAACACCATGGCAGTTCTGCTGAAAACAGCGTCAGTCCGGGTTAGTTCCATTCAAATCATACAAGTTAGAGTCCAAAACAAGGGCAAAAGTGTTTGGAAAAGTAGATACGACGGAGACGTATCATCCCTCTATGGTGGTGGCTAGTCCTATTTATAGAGGCCTTGGTCTTCTTCCCCAATGTTGGCGGGAAGGGATCCCACAATGGCCGGATTTGAAAGGGGACAAGTAGTATAGCTTATGCTGACAAAAGTAGTCTCCGCCTTTGAAAAGCCCCTGGTCGTGGCGCTGCGGTGGGCTTGGTGATGACCTCCATCCTGCCGTCCTGGCGTTCTTGGTCTTGTTGCACCAGAATGGAAACCTTTGGCACATTCCTCGGGACTCCGCGCCTGCGGCTTGCCTCCCTTGCACCGAAGTGGAAACTGGCGCTCTGCGCCCGCTGGCATCCGCCTGGCGCCCGCCTGGCCTTGGTCGTCATGGCTCACGTCAGCTGAGCCTCGTGAGGTATGATACGTCTCCAACGTATCTATAATTTTTGATTGTTCCATGCTATTATATTACCCGTTTTGGATGTTTATGGGCTTTACTTTACACATTTATATCATTTTTGGGACTAACCTACTAACCGGAGACCCAACACGTATTGTTGTTTTTTCTTGCATATCTCAGTATTTCAAAGAAAAGGAATATCAAACGGAGTCCAAACAGAATGAAACCTTCGGGAGTGTGATTTTTGGAACGAACGTGATCCAGAGGACTTGGAGTGCAAGCCAAGAAGCAGCCGAGGCGGCCACGAGGGTGGAGGGCGCGCCCACCCCTACAGGGTGTGCCCCCTATCTCGTGGGCCCCTCGGGCAGCCACCTACCTACTTCTTCCTCCTATATATACCCACGTACCCCGAAAACATCAGGGGAGCCAACGAAAAACAATTTCCACCGCCGTAACCTTCTATATCCGCGAGATCCCATCTTGGAGCCCGGCGCTTCGCCGGAGGGGGAATCGACCACAGAGGGCTTCTACATCAACACCATAGCCCCTCCGATGAGTTGTGAGTAGTTTACCACAGACCTTTGGGTCCATAGTTATTAGCTAGATGGCTTATTATCTCTTTTTGGATCTCAATACCATGTTCTCCCCGATCTTCTTGGGGATCTATTCGATGTAACTCTTTTTGTGGTGTGTTTGTCGAGATCCGATGAATTGTGGGTTCTATGATCAAGTTTATCTATGAGAAATATCTAAATCTCCTATGAATTCTTTTATGTATGATTGAGTTATCTTTGCAAGTCTCTTCGAATTATCAGTTTGGTTTGGCCTACTAGATTGATCTTTCTTGCAATGGGAGAAGTGCTTAGCTATCATGTCATCTTTCTTAATGCGTTACTCTGTTCTTATGAACTTAATACTCTAGATGCATGCTGGATAGCGGTCGATGTGTGGAGTAATAGTAGTAGATGTAGGCAGGAGTCGGTCTACTTGTCACGGATGTGATGCCTATATACATGATCATGCCTAGATAATCTCATAATTATTCGCTTTTCTATCAATTGCTCGACAGTAATTTGTTCACCCACCGTAATACTTATGCTATCTTGAGAGAAGCCACTAGTGAAACCTATGGCCCCCGGTTCTATATTTTATCATATAAGCTTTCAATCTACTTTTATTTGCATCTTTACTTTTCCAATCTATATTATAAAATACCAAAAATATATTTATCTTATCATACTATCTCTATCAGATCTCACTTTCGCAAGTGGCCGTGAAGCGATTGACAACCCCTTTATTGCGTTGGTTGTGAGTTCTTTGTTTGTTTGTGTAGATACGTGCGACTTTTGAGGAGCCTCCTACAGGATTGATACCTTGGTTCTCAGAAACTGAGGGAAATATTTACGCTACTATTGCTGCATCACCCTTTCCTCTTCAAGGAAAAACCAACACAAGTTCAAGACGTAGCAAGGAGGATTTCTGGCGCCGTTGCTGAGAAGGCTTCCACCAAGTCAAGTCAAGATTCGACCTCCCGCCAACATGCGATTTCTGGCGCCGTTGCCGGGGAGGTCTTCGCTCAAGTCAAGACATACCAAGTACCCATCACAAACTCATCTCCCTCGCATTTACATTATTTGCCATTTGCCTCTCATTTTCCTCTCCCCCACTTCACCCTTGCCGTTTTATTTGCCCTCTCTTTCCCAATCTTCTCCTCTCTCTTTCACTTGTCTTTTTTCTTCCTGTTTGCTTGAGTGTTGGATTACTTGTAGCCATGGCACAAATTGTGTGATTTCTCCAATACCAATAATAATGATTTCCTTAGTACTCCGATTGCTCCTCTTAATGATGTTGAGTCTTGTGAAATCAATACTGCTTTGTTGAATCTTGTTATGAAAGATCAATTCGCCGACCTTCCTAGTGAAGATGACGCTACCCATCTAAACAACTTTGTTGATTTGTGTGATATGCAAAATAAGAATGATACGGACAATGATATTGTTAAATTGAAGTTATTTCAGTTTTCACTTAGAGATCATGCTAAAGTTTGGTTTTCGTCTTTGCCTAAAAATAGTATTGATTCTTGGAACAAGTGCAAAGATGCTTTTATCTCTAAGTATTTTCCTCCTGCTAAGATCATCACTCTTAGGAACGATATTATGAATTTTAAACAACTTGATCATGAGCATGTTGCCCAATCTTGGGAAAGAATGAAATTGATGATTCGCAATTGCCCTACTCATTGTTTGAACTTATGGATGATCATACAAAAATTTTATGCCGGATTGAATTTTTTTCTAGAAATCTTTTAGATTCGGCCGTGGGAGGCACGTTTATGGAAATCACTTTAGGAGATGCTACAAAACTCCTTGATAATATTATGGCTAATTATTCTCAATGGCACACCGAAAGATCTTATAGTAAAAAAGAGCATGCTATAGAAGAAATCAATGTTTTAAGTGGAAAGATGGATGAACTTATTAAATTATTTGCTACTAAGAGTGCTCCGCTTGATCCCAATGATATGCCTTTGTCTACTTTGATTGAGAATAATAATGAATCTATGGTTGTTAATTTTGTTGGTAGGAATAATTTTGGAAACAATGCTTATAGAGGAAACTTTAATCCTAGACCGTTCCCTAGTAATTCCTCTAATAATTATGGAAATTCCTACAATAATTCTTATGGTAATTTTAATAAGATGCCCTCTGATTTTGAGATTAGTGTGAAATAATATATGATCTCTCAAAAGAATTTTAATGCCTTGCTTGAAGAAAAGTTGCTCAAAGTTGATGATTTGGCTAGGAACGTTGATAGACTCTCGCTTGATGTTGATTCTTTGAAACTTAGATCTACTTCTCCTAAGCATGATATCAATGAGTCTCTCAAAGCAATGAGAATTTCCATTGATGAGTGCAAAGAAAGAACCGCTAGATTGCGTGCCAAGAAAGATTGCTTTGTAAAAGCGTGTTCTTCTAGTTCCAATGAAAATAATGATGAAGATCTTAAAGTTATTGATGTGTCCCCTGAGGGAGTCCTGGACTAGGGGGTGTCCGGACAGCCGGACTATCATCGTCGGCCGGACTCCAAGACTACGAAGATACAAGATTGAAGACTCTGTCCCGTGTCCGGATGGGACTTTCCTTGGCGTGGAAGGCAAGCTTGGCGGATATGTAGATCTCCTACCATTGTAACCGACTCTGTGTAACCCTAGACTCCTCCAGTGTCTATATAAACTGGAGGGCTTTAGTCCGTAGGACACAACATACATCACAACAATCATACCATAGGCTAGCTTTAGGGTTTAGCCTCCTTGATCTCGTGGTAGATCCACTCTTGTACTACCCATATCATCAATATTAATCAAGCGGGACGAGGGTTTTACTCCATCAAGAGGGCCCAACACAGGTAAAACATCGTGTCCCTTGTCTCCTGTTACCATCCGCCTAGACGCACGCTTCGGGACCCCCTACCGAGATCCGCCGGTTTTACACCGACATTGGTGCTTTCATTGAGAGTTCCTCCGTATGCGTCCACCGATAGGAAGGATGCCTCCACCCGCCTTCAAGGACGGTATTTTTATAAAGGGCCTTGGGCCGCCGGCCAAACTATCCGGCTAGGCGGTTTTCTTATGACCGCCTGTCCGGCCACTGCTTCGACAATGACTTCCCAAGTCGTCAAAAGCAATCTCCACGTCAGCTCGGAATTCGCCGAGCGGCTGGATCCAATAGAGCTCTCGTGTGTCAATGAGCTCTTGGATCGCATCGCCGCCCTGGGAGTCGCTACAGACTACAATCAGATTGGGCTTAAAACTGATCTGAGTGAGATTAACTCTCCCCAGGCCACCCACCACGTTGCAGTGGTAGAGGAGCAATGCGGCGACTCTTCGCTTATATTGAAAACTAGTCACGTCCGGATTCCCGAACCCTCCATGCCGGATTTCCGCGGAGGGACGAACTTCGATCGAGCATTGAACTTAAAATCATGCATCGTTTCGGACTCGCTGGATGGTGTCCAGCAATCCAAGCTTCCGAATTCGGGAACTCCTCGGCCTTTAAGACCCAAGATGGGCAGGGGTCCGGATTTTAGTCCACCCACCCGCCCAGACATATGCGATCTATCTCTAATACGGCAAGAGCCCACTGAAACAATACATCACTACTGGGCCAGATTCCTCCTGGTTATGGACAGGATAAAGGACTGCCGAGAGGAAAACGCAATCTCAATCTTTTGCAATAATTGCACGGACAAGGGAATATTGAACGCCATCGGCCGTCGTAAAATTATACGCTTCACCGATCTAGCGTCCATAGTACGAAAGTACTGTGCGATGGAGAGTTTCCGGAAAACCGAAAACCAATTTTGGGATAATCCGGCCCCGAATACAACCCCAGTCCGCAACAAAAGGGTGCATCACACTCAGGCCCCAGATGCAAAAACCAAAAAGCAAAAACCCCATAAAGGGCAGGGAACCGTACTGGAGGGATGGCTCAATGGACCCTGTAAGCTTCATAGCACAGAGGGAGCCGTCCCAACACATAGCCTTTGAGCATGTTGGATATTACGGCAGGTGGCCAAAAGTGGCGAGGAGCTTCTAGCCCCGGAAAACCACTCCAACTATACCGGTACGGTATCAACAGTCTTCGAGACCTTCGCATCAAACAATATGCGAAAACGAACAATCCGTGGCCTCGCCGAAGTCTACCAAGTAGCAACAGCAAATCCATGGAGTGACACATCCATCACCTTCAACGCCAGCGACGAACCTAAATTCCGAACAGCCCGAGCACCAGCCGCACTTGTGCTTAGTCCCATAGGGGACGGCTTTCGACTTACAAAGGTCCTCATGGACGGCGGCAGCGGACTAAACCTCATCTACGAGGAAACTCTTCAAAAAATGGAAATCGATTGGAGCCGTATTGAGCGAAGCAGCACAACCTTCAGAGGAATAATCCCTAGCCGGGAAGCGCGCTGCACCGGAAAAATCACACTTGATGTGGTGTTCGGCTCGCCGGACAATTACAGATCCGAAGAAGTCACGTTCCAAGTGGCCCCGTTCAACAGCGGATATCACGCTATATTAGGATGAGAGGCATTCACAATTTTTCAAGCCGCACCCCATTACGGGTATATGAAGCTCAAAATGCAGGCCCGCGGAATAATCACTCGCTAGTGATCCGGACATAGCACTCCACGCCGAAAACAAGACAGCCGCACTAGCCCTGGAGGCACTATCAGAGGCCCTAGCGGCAGAAGAACTCACCGCGCTGCGCTCTACGGTAAACAGGGGCGATGTGATACTTGATAAAAGATCCAAGTCCACCTCCTTCAAACCAGCAGATGAAATAGTGAAATTCGTGTCCATCCAACGGACCCAACAAAGACGGCCTCCATTGGGGCACAATTAAACCCCGAGGTAGACGCCAAGATCGCTGCTTGAATTCGTTCGGGAAAATTGGGACATTTTCGCCTGGCATCCTTCGGACATGCCCGGAATCCCACGCAGATTGGCAGAACACAGCCTAAACATCCTAAAAGGATTCAAGCCAGTCAAACAGGCTCTTCGACGATTTTCCGAACCCAAAAGATAGGAAATGGGAGAAGAGCTAGCCAAACTATTGGAAGCCGGATTCATTAGAGATATCAAACATCCGGATTGGCTAGCAAATCTGGTAATGGTACCTGTCGGTGTCAAAACCGGCGGATCTCGGGTAGGGGGTCCCGAACTGTGTGTCTAGGCGGATGGTAACCGGAGACAAGGGACACAATGTTTTACCCAGGTTCGGGCCCTCTCGATGGAAGTAAAACCCTACGTCCTACTTGATTAATATTGATGATATGGGTAGTACAAGAGTAGATCTACCACGAGATCAAGGAGGCTAAACCCTAGAAGCTAGCCTATGGTATGATTGTTGTCATGTATGTTGTCCTACGGACTAAAGCCATCCGGTTTATATAGACACCGGAGAGGCTAGGGTTACACAGAGTTGGTTACAATGGTAGGAGATCTACATATCCGTATTGCCAAGCTTGCCTTCCACGCCAAGGAAAGTACCTTCCGGACACGAGCCGGAGTCTTCCATCTTCTATCTTCGTAGTCTTGGAGTCCGGCGGATAATGATAGTCCGGCTGTCCGGACACCCCCTAGTCCAGGACTCCCTCAGTAGCCCCTGAACCAGTCTTCAATGACGATAAGTCCGGCATGCATAATGTTCGGCATTGCAAGGTGGGTTCCTCCCTTGAATAATCCAGAGAAGATTATAAACACCCAGGATAGTGTCCGGCTCTGCAAAAATAATTTCCACATTGCACCGTAGAGAGAATAAAATATACACTAGCTCAATCTGCTGATGTATTATGCGGCATGACATCGCACCGCTACCAAGCCTTTGTTTGAATTGTTTTTTACTATACCACCTCAGTACGTTTAGCGAAGCGGTTTACTTGGCACGTCTTGTCGAAGCAGAGATCGTGTTCCCCTTATTCCGGGATTCTCATTAATACGGACGTGGGTAACCCAACCGCGCCATTGATGGTGGCGCTTGGGAGATAAGCGAGTTTTACCAGGCTGGTGGGGGACGCATAGTTTTGTCCGCCTATATATAAGGGATAAGGATTCACCTTCTCACCTACGCCTTCTTCCTCCTTTGCTTATCCATCTCCGCGCACTCAAGCTCCAACGCCCGAGCTCGCGCATCTCACCTCGACCTTCTCCGAACATGTCCGGAGCGGGAGGTAAATGGTTAGCCTCCACCGCCAAGGAGGAGGACATCACCAAGCTGCGCGACGCCGGATACCTTTCCAGCGATATCGCGCATCGGCTGCCCGACAAGGGGCAGCTCATCCCTACCCCCGAGCCTCATGAGAGGGTCGTCTTTCTTCCCCACTTCCTCCGCGGACTGGGCTTTCCACTCCATCCATTTGTCTAGGGGCTCATGTTTTACTACGGCCTGGATTTCCACGATCTGGCGCCGAACTTCATCCTCAACATCTTGGCGTTTATCGTCGTGTGTGAGGCCTTCCTCTGCATCCAGCCCCACTTCGGCCTGTGGCTCAAGACCTTCAACGTCAAGCCGAAGGTTGTGAAGGGCACGCAAGCGGAATGCGGAGGCGCTATGTTGGGCAAATTGCCCAACGTCCCTTGGCTAGAAGGGACCTTCGTGGACTCCGTCAAGGGGTGGCAATCGGGGTGGTTCTACATCACCGAGCCGCGCAAGCCCACATGGGCGGCGGCCCCCGAGTTTAGATCTGGAATCCCCACGCAGCTCACCTCCTGGAAAGAGAAGGGCTTGCAGTGGGGCAATCCGGTGGAGGTGACGGGACTCCGAGCCTGCATCAAGAAGATGGTGAGCAACAGGCTCCGACTCGTCGACGTGGTCCAAGTCATGCTCCTCCGGTGGATTCTCCCATGCCAAGAACGGGCATTCAATTTGTGGGAGTTCAATCCGGAACAGCACCAGGCGCTAAATGGGCTCTTCGATACAACATACGAAGGTGCCTGGAGGGTGCTGTTCAAGGGCGCCGAAGCCCCCGCATCCGCGACGGAAGATCGCGGATTCAGCCATGATGTCCAACCGACGCGTAAGTGATTCAACCCCATTACGGGACACTTGTGATAATTAAATTAACTTTTAGTGGGATTTCATTCTGCCACTTCCTTTGACAGGAATGGATGGAGAAGGCCAAGCTGCTTATCAGCCCGGCTCCCATGCCAGAAGACCCAGTGAACGCCCGCCATCAGGGCATTGGTTCGCACCGCACGTGGTGCCGGAGAAGAAGGCCAAGAAGGTGGCCACAGGGACTCTAAAGAGTTCCCACAATCAGGCGTCTGACGACGATGAGGACTCCTCCCCTGAAGACGAGGAGGAGGAGTATTCCCTCCCGGAGGAGGGAGAGAGGAAGAGGAAGGCTTCCCCAATCGGGGAGGCCGAAGGGTCCAAGAGGGGGAGAACTATCCCCCCGGACAGTTTCGCCAACATCAACGTTGGCGAGGATGAGTGGCCTCCAAGGGACAGGCATCCGGCAAGATCGTAAGTATTCGGATCATTTATATGCCGTATATTTTATGTCATGCAGCATCCTTCTAACGCCGCATTCTGCCCGTAGTCCGGCCGGTGACGATTTCCCCGACTCGATGAGCGGGTCGTTGGCCTCGTCGGACGTAAATTCCGTCCCGACTGCCTCTACCCCACGCGCCGACGAGGACGCCGAGGTGGGATCCCAAAGAGGGACCCATGAGGAGGAGGCTCCAGAGGCGCCGTCAGGCGACCTCCCGGACTTTGCGCCGGACTCTACATCAGAACCCGCAGTGGTTCCAGAGTCCGGCAAGCGGCCCCTTCGAAAGAAGGGCAGGACCGTGACCCCGGCGGCCTGTGTCCAACCGGAGGCGCCAGATAACCTGTTGGAGGCGCTTAATGGCGCTTCCATCGAGGAAGAGCACCGCACTATCATGAGTGCGGTGATTGAGAAGGTTCAGTTCGCTAAGAGCGGGCTGACCAAAGCCTGCAGCAGCCTTCTAACAGGCTTTGAGGTAAGAAGTTAAAATTATGTAATGTAATATCACATAGACAGTAGCCCCTGATGCTTAGTTCGGTGTTTGGAAAGAAAAGCCGGACTGAGGATCTAACAAGATATAAGCAGGGTTGCCTAACATATGTCAATATGGGTTTGCAGGCTGCGCTGCTGACCTCTGCCGCATTAATGGCGGAGGTCAAGGTGCTGAAGTAGGATCTCGAGCGGTCCGAGCAGGAGCTCGGCCATGCCAAGAGGCAGCTCGAGGAAAAAGAAGGTGAGTAACACCTCTTTAAATAAGTACCTTACAGAAAAGGAGTTTGGTTGCAAATAGAATTAACAAGGATAATATGTGTATTGCAGGGGCCACTAACGAGGTGGCAGCCCTGAAAGAAGGTGTCCATGACGAACGCAATCTTGCCATGAACGGATCTGAGCGAGAAAAGCAAGAGGCGCGGTGGCGGAAGTTCGGCAAGAGCTCCAGGCTCTCATGGAAAAGCATGAGAGTTTGGAGCGTGACTCCAAGACTCGAGAGTCCGAGCTTGCCTCGGCTCTCGAAAGTGCCAAGTCCGCCAAGGCCGAGGCCCATAAGGCCCTTCAGGAAGTTGAGGACATAAAGAAGATAGCGGCGGGTAAGGCATTTTTCATGCAAAGCAGGCATGTTAATGTGAACTACCTAACACTTACCCGGTCGAGCTCTCGAGGCGTTTGCAGATCTGCCGTGAGTGCGTCGATGCCGCCGCATTCTATCGTGGCGAGGAGGGAGCTCGACGGAGAAGGTCTTCGGTCTCAAGATTCGAGGCAGGCCATCCGGTGCCCCAAGCGACCAGTGAAGCAGCTGGTCGAACTCCACAAGGTAGCTGAGGAGGCCATGAAGGGCCTCATAGTCCGGCTGTGGACTGGACAGGCCATGTCTGGGAGCTACTTTGGCCTCGTGCGGCGGCTAGTGGATGCATGCCCCAGGCTTGATGTAATCAAGCGCTCCGCCTGTATCGAAGGCGCTCGTCGGGCCCTTGCCCGCATAAAGGTGCAATGGCGCAAACTGGATGCGGAGAAGCTTCTCACGGACCCGCCGCCGCCGGGCATGGAGCATCGCACGCCGGAGCGGTATTATAAAGTTGTCCTGAAGGGAGCCTGCGATATTGCAGATGAGTGCTCCCGAGATGTAATCTTTGAGTGAACTCGCTGTGTATTTATCCTCTGCGCTAAAAACTTCGTTTATATGCGCCATGAGCAACACTTGTTTAATTTAAAATATTACCTTCTGTGCGGCCGTTTGTAAAATCTGAGAGATGGCAAGTCGTTGGCTTCAGCCCCCAAGCCGCGAGTGCTGGGTTGTTCGGGATAAACTTGAGCACTCTTGTTCCCATTTTTGGGTCCATCTAGGGAGGTGCTCAACATGACGAACAAGGCAACCGGACTTATAGTGCTTGAACACTCTCACTTAGCCATAGAATTCTATAATTTTAAATTTCGGCGAAGCCCCTGGTATTCGGAAGACCGAATCCGGGGCGCTATCCACGCCTTCATCGGACATTATCCGGAACTTCGCTCGAAGCGGCGTGAGTCTTTAAGGACCCGAAAAAAGCTCTCGAACAGCGACCAGTCTCTCGCCTTATCATGCCGCCAGGTTTTAGCTTTCCATCGAGGCGTTAACCCGGCTCAACCGGGGCGCAATCGCAGTGGTTCTCCCAGTGCCACCTTAGCCGACAGAATGGAACGTAAGGCACCAAAACGTGGGAGCCGGGCAAACCCAACTATTGACCCAAGACATGATTCGGAGCCGATTCATATAATGCTATAAGTTCGGGGTGCCGCACTTGTGAAAGTGTTCGGACTTTATCACACCATAATTTGGGGAACAGAAGCCCCTGGCGTATTCGGCCGTACCAAAATATACGGGTGCAAGATGTCATATAATGAACATATATATAAAAGATAATGCAATTGCAATAAAAAGGTGCTGCATTATTATGAAAGAAAGTCTGCTAGTAGAGCGGACTGATACAAATAGTGCGGTAAGCAAGGGATTTGGACTCAATAAACATGTCCCCCTCCAGGGATGAGCTGCAGACTTGGTGTATATAATTGAATTTAATGGTCGTAATTGAGACCACCTGAATGTTCGTCGCGGCCTTCTTTAGTCCCTGACTATTGCATCATGAGTTCGGCAGGTTTGCCCCCGGACAGGGCTTCTGCTTAACAGAGACCTGTGTACATAAAAGAACTAGAAAGAAAAAAATAAAATAAAAAAAGGGGGGGCACACTTGTGAGCCCCTGGCGTGGTCAAGCCGCACTCTGGGTCCATTTTGATCGTGCCCCTTTCCCTGCGCCCATGGTATCTCCAAAGCGTAATGATGTATGCGGAGTGTTATTCTTGCGATCATGCGCGGGCGAGGGTTAGCCGCATTACTCTGGCGATGCTCGATCGCGCGGGTGGTCTTGGTTGGTATTGCTCGGGCGCTTTTGTGTCCGCCTTTTAACCGCCGGACTTGAGAGTTGCCTTAAAAGGCTGCTCAGATTTCGCCACAAGAGCCGCCAGTATGTTCCTCTGTTCGAGGGAGCATTCTCAGATTCCCATTGACCGTGATGACTCCACGAGGGCCTGCATTTTGAGCTTTAGGTATGCGTGTCTGACGGCACCGCGTTGAATTTTGCAAACGTGGTTCGTCCAAGCAGAGCGTGATAGCCGCTGCGAAACGGGACTATGTCGAAGATTAACTCTTTGCTCCGGAAATTATCCGGGGATCCGAAGACCACTTCCAGTGTGACTGAGCCTGTGCAGTTGGCCTCCACTCCTGGAATGACACCTTTAAAGGTTGTCTTTGTAGGTTTAATCCTTGATGGGTCTATGCCCATTTTGCGCACTGTATCCTGATAAAGCAGGTTCAGGCTACTACCGCCGTCCATCAGGACTCTTGTGAGGTGAAATCCATCGACGATTGGGTCTAAAACCAATGCGGCGAATCTGCCATGGCGTATGCTGGTCGGATGGTCTCTTCGATCGAAAGTGATCGGACAAGAGGACCATGGATTGAACTTTGGGGCGACTGGCTCCATCGCATAGACGTCCG
Organism: Aegilops speltoides; assembly: GCA_021437245.1. Taxonomy (NCBI): domain Eukaryota; kingdom Viridiplantae; phylum Streptophyta; class Magnoliopsida; order Poales; family Poaceae; genus Aegilops; species Aegilops speltoides. The sequence continues at coordinate 323,925,821 of CM038145.1, forward strand.
TGAGTGCGCGTTTCCTCTCCCTCTTGGGTATGTGGGTCGCGTATATCATATTCACCGACCTCACTTGTGGGGGGAAACCCTTCTGTCCTCTGTTGTTCGGCGGTTGGGTCTCTTCCTCGTCGTCGCTGTTTAGCCCCTTGTCATTGTTTTCGGCAATTAACTTGCCGGCCTGCTTGAACACCCAGCAATCTCTATTGGTGTGGTTAGCTGGCTTTTTAGAGGTGCCATGTATCTGGCATAAGCGGTCGAGTATTCGGTCCAGATTGGACGGACCGAAGTGGTTCTTTTGAATGGCTTCTTCCGCACGACCGGTTTAGAGCCTCGGAATCCGGCATTGACTACCGTATCCTCCTTATCGTCGCTGTTAATGCGGCGCTTGTTTTTGTTTCGACGTGACCTGCCGTTGTTGTCCTTGGTATCCGGACTGCCAGAATTTTTACGGAGGTTGTTGCTACGAGCTAGCCAGCTGTCCTCCCCCGTGCAAAAGCGGGTCATTAATGATGTGAGGGTTGCCATGGGTTTCGGCTTTTCCTGCCCCAGGTGCCGGGCTGGCCATTCGTCCCGGATGTTGGCGAACGTAGTAATTTCAAAAAAATTCCTACGCACATGCAAGATCATGGTGATGCATAGCAACAAGAGGGGAGAGTGTTGTCTACGTACCCTCGTAGACCGAAGCGGAAGCGATCACAACATAGAGGAAGTAGTCGTACGTTCTCCTCGCGATCCGACCGATCCCGCGCCAAGCATTCGGCGCCCGAGTTCTTGACACACGTACAGCTCGATGACGTCCCTCGAACTCCGATCCAGCCGAGTGTCGAGGAGAGTTCCACAAGACAACGGCGTGGTGACGATCTTGATGTTCTACCGGCGCAGAGCTTCACCTAAGCTTCGCGACGATATGACCGAGGTGGAATATGGTGGAAGGGGGCACCGCACACGGCTAAGGAACGATCCATAGATCAAAGTTGTGTGTTCTAGGGTGCCCCCTTGCCCCCGTATATAAAGGAGCAAGGGGGGGTGCGGCCGGCCTAGGAGGAGGCGCGCCGGAGGAGTCCTACTCCCACCGAGTAGGACTCCCCCTTCCTAGTTGGAGTAGGATTGGGGAGGGAAGAGGGAAGGGGGCGCCGCCTCTCCTTGTCCTATTCGGACTAGGGGGGAGGGGCCGCGCCTGCCCCGGCCGGCCCTTCCTCTTCTCCCTCGTGGCCCACTAAGGCCCAATAGCCCCGGAGGGTTCCGTAACCCCGGTGTTCCTAAGAAATCCGATTTCACCCTAACCATTCCAACTCCAAATATAGGCTTCCAATATATCAATCTTTATGTCTCGACCATTTCGAGACTCCTCGTCATGTCCGTGATCACATCCGGGACTCGAACTTCTTCGGTACATCAAAATACATAAACTCATAATATAACCGCCATCGAAACCTTAAGCGTGCATGGACCCTACGGTTCGAGAACAATGTAGACATGACCGAGACACTTCTCCGGTCAATAACCAATAGCGGGACCTGGATGCCCATATTGGTTCCTACATATTCTACGAAGATCTTTATCGGTCGACCGCATAACAACATACTTTGTTCCCTTTGTCATCGGTATGTTACTTGCCCGAGATTCGATCGTCGGTATCCAATACCTAGTTCAATCTCGCTATCGCAAGTCTCTTTACTCATTCCGTAATACATCATCTCACAGCTAACTCATTAGTTGTAATGCTTGCAAGGCTTCATGATGTGTATTACCGAGAGGGCCCGAGATACCTCTCCGACAATCTTAGTGACAAAACCTAATCTCAAATCGCCAACCCAACATCCGCCTTTGGAGACACTGTAGTACTCCTTTATAATCACCCAGATTCGTTGTGACGTTTGGTAGTACCAAAGTGTTCCTCCGGTAAACGGGAGTTGCATAATCTCATAGTTATAGGAACATGTATAAGTCATGGATAAAAGCAGTAGCAACATACTAAACGATCGTTTGCTAAGCTAATGGAATGGGTCATGTCAATCAGATCATTCTACTAATGATGTGACCTTGTTAATCAAATAACAACTCTTTGTTCATGGTTAGGAAACATAACCATCTTTGATTAACAAGCTAGTCTAGTAGAGGCATACTAGTGACATATTGTTTTGTCTATGCATTCACACATGTATCATGTTTCCGGTTAATACAATTCTAGCATGAATGATAAACATTTATCATGAAATAAGGAAATAAATAATAACTTTATTATTGCCTCTAGGGCATATTTCCTTCATCTCCCACTTGCACTAGAGTCAATAATCTAGATTACATAGTAATGATTCTAACACCCATGGAGTCTTGGTGTTGATCATGTTTTGCTCGTGGAAGAGGCTTAGTCAACGGTCTGCTACATTCAGATCCGTATGTATCTTGCAAATCTCTATGTCTCCCACCGGACTAAATCCGGATGGAATTGAAGCATCTCTTGATGTGCTTGGTCCTCTTGTGAAATCTGGATTCCTTTGCTAAGGCAATTGCTCCAATATTGTCACGAAGATTTTCATTGGACCCGATGCACTAGGTATGACACCTAGATCGGATATGAACTCCTTCATCCGCACTCCTTCATTAGCTGCTTCGAAGCTGCTATGTACTCCGCTTCACATGTAGATCCCGCCACGACGCTTTGTTTAGAACTGCACCAACCGACAGCTCCTCCGCTTAGTGTAAATACATATCCGGTTTGCGATTTAGAATCGTCCGGATCGGTGTCAAAGCTTGCATCAACGTAACCATTTATGATGAGCTCTTTGTCACCTCCATATACGAGAAACATATCCTTAGTCCTTTTCGTATTTCAGATGTTCTTGACCGCTGTCCAAAGATCCACTCTGGATTACTTTGGTACCTTCCTGCTAAACTTATAGCAAGGCACACATCAGGTCTGGTACACAGATTGCATACATGATAGAGCCTATGGCTGAAGCATAGGAACATCTTTCATTTTCTCTCTATCTTCTGCAGTGGGTCGGGCATTGAGTCTTACTCAACTTCACACCTTGTAACACAGGCAAGAACCCTTTCTTTGCTTGATCCATTTTGAACTTCTTCAAAATTTTGTCAAGGTATGTGCTTTGTGAAAGTCCAATTAAGCGCCTTGATCTATCTCTATAGATTTTGATGCCCAATATGTAAGCAGCTTCACCGAGGTCTTTCATTGAAAACTCTTATTCAAGTATCCCTTTATGCTATCCAGAATTCTATATCATTTCGATCAGCAATATGTCATCTACATATAATATCGTAAATGCTACAGAGCTCCCACTCACTTTCTTGTAAATACAGGCTTCTCCAAAAGTCTCAGATGAACCCAAATGCTTTGATCACACTATCAAAGCGTTTATTCCAACTCCGAGATGCTTGCACCAGTCCATTAATGGATCGCTGGAGCTTGCACACTTTGTTAGCTCCTTTGGATCGATAAAACCTTCTGTTGCATCATATACAACTCTTCTTCCGTAAATCCATTCAGAATGCGTCTTTACATCCATTTGCCAAATTTCATAATCATAAAATGCGGCAATTGCTAACATGATTCGAACAGACTTAAGCATCGCTACGGGTGAGAAGGTCTCATCGTAGTCAACCCCTTGAACTTGTCGAAAACCCTTTGCGACAAGTCGAGCTTTGTAGACAATAACATTACCGTCGTCCGGTCTTCTTCTTGAAGATCCACTTGTTTTCTATTGCTTGCCTACCCTCGAGCAAGTCAACCAAAGTCCATACTTTGTTTTCATACATGGATCCCATCTCGATTTCATGGCCTCAAGCCATTTTGCGGAATCTGGGCTCACCATCGCTTCTTCATAGTTCGTAGGTTCATCATGATCTAGTAGCATGATTTCCGAACAGGATTACCGTACCACTCAGTGCGGATCTTACTCTGTTGATCTACGAGGTTCAGAGTAACTTGATCTGAAGTTTCATGATCAACATCATCAACTTCCTCACTACTTGTGTAGATGTCTCGTAAACCGGTTTCGCGACAAACTACTTTCAAGTAAGGAGAAGGTACAATTACCTCATCAAGTTCTACTTTCCTCCCACTCACTTCTTTCGAGAGAAACTCCTTCTCTAGAAAGGATCCATTCTTAGCAACAAATGTCTTGCCTTCGGATCTGTGATAGAAGGTGTACCCAACTGTTTCCTTTGGGTATCCTATGAAGACACATTTCTCCGATTTGGGTTCGAGCTTATCAGGTTGAAGCTTTTTCACATAAGCATCGCATCCCCAAACTTTAAGAAACGACAACTTTGGTTTCTTGCTAAACCATAGTTCATAAGGTGTCGTCTCAACGGATTTTGACGGTGTTCTATTCAGTGTGAATGCGGCCGTCTCTAGAGCATAACCCCAAAACGATAGCGGTAAATCAGTAAGAGACATCATAGATCGCACCATATCTAGTAAAGTACGATTCGACGCTCGGACACACCATTATGCTGTGGTGTTCGGGTGGTGTGAGTTGCTTGAAACTATTCCGCATTGTTTCAAATGTAGACCAAACTCGAACTCAAATATTCACCTCCACGATCAGATCGTAGAAATTTAATTTTCTTATTACGATGATTTTCAACTTCACTCTGAAATTCTTTGAACTTTTCAAATGTTTCAGACTTATGTTTCATTAAGTAGATATACCCATATCTCGCTTAAATCATCTGTGAAGGTGAGAAAATAACGATATCCGCCACGAGCCTCAACATTCATCGGACCACACACATCTCGTATGTATGATTTCCAACAAATCTGTTGCTCTCTCCATAGTACCGAGAACGGGTTTTAGTCATCTTGCCCATGAGGCACGGTTCGCAAGTGCCAAGTGATTCATAATCAAGTGACTCCAAAAGTCCATCAGTATGGAGTTTCTTCATGCGCTTTACACCGATATGACCTAAACGGCAGTGCCACAAATAAGTTGCACTATCATTATCAACTCTGCATCTTTTGGTTTCAACATTATGAATATGTGTATCACTACTATCGAGATTCATCAAAATAGACCACTCTTCAAGGGTGCATGACCATAAAAGATATTACTCATATAAATAGAACAACCATTATTCTCTGATTTAAATGAATAACCGCCTCGCATCAAACAAGATCCAGATATAATGTTCATGCTCAATGCAGGCACCAAATAACAATTATTCAGGTCTAAAACTAATCCCGATGGTAGATGTAGAGGTAGCGTGCCGACCGCGATCACATCGACTTTGGAACCATTTCCCACGCATCGTCACCTCGCCCTTTGCCGTGTTCACTTAATCCGTAGTCCTGTTTCGAGTTGCAAATATTAGCAATGAACCAGATCAAATACCAGTGCTATCATGAGCTCTAGTAAGGTACACATCAATAACATGTATATCACATATACCTTTGTTCACCTTGCCATCCTTCTTATCCGCCAAATACTTGGGGCAGTTCCGCTTCGAGGACTATCCGCTTGCGGTAGAAGCACTCGCAGGTTTAGGGCCAGACTTGGGTTTCTTCTCCCGAGCAGACAACTTGCTTGCTGTTCTTCTTGAAGTTCCTTTTTCTTCCTTTGCCTTTCTTCTTGAAACTAGTGGTCTTATTGACCATCAACACTTGATGCTCCTTCTTGATTTCTACCTCCGCAGCCTTTAGCATTGCGAAGAGCTCGGTATAGTCTTTACTAACCCTTGCATATTATAGTTCATCACGAAGCCTTTGTAGCTTGGTGGCGTGATTGAAGAATTCATCAATGACACAATCATCCGGAAGATTAACTCCCAATTGAGTCAAGTGATTGTAATACCTGACATTTTGAGTATGTGCTCACCGACAAACTATTCTCCTCCATCTTGCAGCTATAGAACTTATTGGAGACTTCATATCTCTCAATCCGGGCATTCTGTTGGAATATCAACTTCAACTCTTGGAACATCTCATATGCTCCATGATGTTCAAAACGTCGTTGAAGTCCCGGTTCTAAGCGTAAAGCATGGCACATCGAACTATAGAGTAGTCATCGGCTTTGCTCTCGCGGACGCTCATAACATCCGGTGTTGCTCTGCAGCAGAGCTGGCACCTAGCGGTGCATCCAGGCGAACTCTTCTCAGGCAGCAATGAGGATAATCCTCGAGTTACGGACCTAGTCCGTGTAATTGCTACCATCATCTTTCAACTTTGCTTTCTCAAGGAACGATTAAAATTCAACGGAACAACAAAGACGAGCCATCTATCTACAATCAAACATAGACAAGCAAGATACTATTAGGTACTAAGTTCATGATAAATTTAAGTTCAATTAATCATATTACTTAAGAACTCCCACTTAGACGACATCCTCTAGTCATCTAAGTGATCACGTGATCCAAATCAACTAAACCATAACCGATCATCACGTGAAATGGAGTAGTTTTCAATGGTGAACATCTTATGTTGATCATATCTACTATATGATTCACGCTCGACCTTTCGGTCTCCGTGTTCCGAGGCCATATCTGCATATGCTAGGCTCATCAAGTATAACCCGAGTATTCTGCGTGTGCAAAACTGGCTTGCACCCGTTGTAGATGGACGTAGAGCTTATCACACCCGGTGTCTGGGCACGACGAACTTTGGCAACGGTGCATACTCAGGGAGAACACTTCTTGATAATTTAGTGAGAGATCATCTTATAATGCTACCGTCAATCAAAGCAAGATAAGATGCATAAAAGATAAACATCACATGCAAATCAATATAAGTGATATGATATGGTCATCATCGTCTTGTGCTTCGTGATCTCCATCTCAGCAACACCATCATGATCACCATCGTCACCGGCGCGACACCTTGATCTCCATCGTAGCATCGTTGTCGTCTCGCCAATCTTATGCTTCTACGACTATCGCTACCACTTAGTGATAAAGTAAAGCATTACAGGGCGATTGCATTTCATACAATAAAGCGACAACCATATGGCTCCTGCCAGTTGCCGATAACTTCGGTTACAAAACATGATCATCTCATACAATAAAATATAGCATCATGTCTTGACCATATCACATCACAACATGCCCTGCAAAAACAAGTTAGACGTCCTCTACTTTGTTGTTGCAAATTTTACGTGGCTGCTACGGGCTTAAGCAAGAACCAATCTCACCTACGCATCAAAACCACAACGATACTTCTTCAAATAGACTCCGTTTTAACCTTCTCAAGGACCGGGCGTAGCCACACTCGGTTCAACTAAAGTGAGAGAGACAGACACCCGCCACCACCTTTAAGCAACGAGTGCTCATAGCGGTGAAACCAGTCTCGCGTAAGCGTCTGCGTAATGTCGGTCCGGCCGCTTCATCTCACAATACCGCTGAACCAAAGTATGACATGCTGGTAGGTAGTATGACTTGTATCGCCCACAACTCACTTGTGTTCCTCGTGCAAAACATCAAACCATAAAACCTAGGCTCGATGCCATTGTTGGGGAACGTAGTAATTTCAAAAATTTCCTACGCACACGCAAGATCATGGTGATGCATAGCAACGAGAGGGAGAGTGTTGTCTATGTACCCTCGTGACCGAAGCGGGCGATCACAACGTAGAGGAAGTAGTCGACGTTCTCCTCGCGATCCGACCGATCCCGCGCCGTTACTCGGCGCCCCGAGTTCTTGACACACGTACAGCTCGATGACGCCCCTCGAACTCCGATCCAGCCGAGTGTCGAGGAGAGTTCCGACAAGACGACGTGGTGGACGATCTTGATGTTCTATCGGCGCGAGCTTCGCTTAAGCTTCATGACGATATGACCGAGGTGGAATATGGTGGAAGGGGCACCGACACGGCTAAGGAACGATCCGTAGATCAAACTTGTGTGTTCTAGGGTGCCCCTTGCACCAGATATAAAGGAGCAAGGGGGTGCGGCCGGCCTAGGAGGAGGCGCCGAGGAGTCCTACTCCCACCGGAGTAGGACTCCCCCTTCCTAGTTGGAGTAGGATTGGGGGAGGGAAGAGGGAAGGGGCGCCGCCTCTCCTTGTCCTATTCGGACTAGGGGAGGGGCGCCTGCCTGCCCCGGCCGGCCCTTCCTCTTCTCCCTCGTGGCCCACTAAGGCCCAATAGCCCCGGAGGGTTCCGTAACCCCGGTGTTCCTAAAAATCCCGATTTCACCCGGAACCATTCGAACTCCAAATATAGGCTTCCAATATATCAATCTTTATGTCTCGACCATTTCGAGACTCCTCGTCATGTCCGTGATCACATCCGGGACTCCAAACTTCTTCGTACATCAAAATACATAAACTCATAATATAACCATCATCGAAACCTTAAGCGTGCATGGACCCTACGGTTCGAGAACAATGTAGACATGACCGAGACACGCCTCCGGTCAATAACCAATAGCGGACCTGGATGCCCATATTGGTTCCTACATATTCTACGAAGATCTTTGTCGGTCGATCCGCATAACAACATACTTTGTTCCTTTGTCATCGGTATGTTACTTGCCCGAGATTCGATCGTCGGTATCCAATACCTAGTTCAATCTCGTTACGCAAGTCTCTTTACTCGTTCCGTAATACATCATCTCACAGCTAACTCATTAGTTGTAATGCTTGCAAGGCTTCAGTGATGTGTATTACCGAGAGGGCCAGAGATACCTCTCCGACAATCGGAGTGACAAAACCTAATCTCGAAATACGCCAACCCAACATCCGCCTTTGGAGACACTGTAGTACTCCTTTATAATCACCCAGCACGTGGCGCTTGGTAGTACCAAAGTGTTCCTCCGTAAACGGAGTTGCATAATCTCATAGTTATAGGAACATGTATAAGTCATGGATAAAAGCAGTAGCAACATACTAAACGATCGTGTGCTAAGCTAATGGAATGGGTCATGTCAATCAGATCATTCTACTAATGATGTGACCTTGTTAATCAAATAACAACTCTTTGTTCATGGTTAGGAAACATAACCATCTTTGATTAACAAGCTAGTCTAGTAGAGGCATACTAGTGACATATTGTCTTGTCTATGAATTCACACATGTATCATGTTTTCGGTTAATACAATTCTAGCATGAATTATAAACATTTATCATGAAATAAGGAAATAAATAATAACTTTATTATTGCCTCTAGGCCATATTTCCTTCACCGGATGTTATGTTTGAAGGCTGAAAGGGCCTCTGCATCCGGACAGTCGACGATTTGGTTTTTCTTTGTCAAGAATCGTGTCCAGAATTGTCTGGCCGATTCGTCTGGCTGCTGAATAATGTGGCTTAGGTCATCGGCATCTGGTGGTCGCACATACGCGTCTCGGAAGTTGTCGAGGAATGCGGCTTCAGTGTCTTCCCAAAGCACCCAATTGACTCTGCGGGCAAGCTGTTTAGCCAATGCCGAGCTGGTCCTTTAAGCTTGAGGGGAGATATTTGATGGCGTGGAGATCATCGCCAAGGGGCCATGTGAATGTGGACAAGGTAGTCTTGAGCCAAACCGCGGGTCTGTTGTGCCATCGTAGGATTCGATGTTTACGGGTTTAAACCCTTCGGGATCGATGATCCATTACTACGTCGATGAAGCATAGAGGGTGTCGGCGCCCAGTATTGAGCAATATCGCGACGCAGCTCGAGAGAGCGCTATCTTCGCTGTGTTCGCCCGCCGGGTTGTTGTATCCGCACGCCGTATTCGCTCGTGGGTCGAGGGCGCCCACGTGATCCGTAGATGGATCTGGATTGCCTTGCCTTGTCCTCCAATATGTCTCGCAAGTCCGGCGCGTTCCCTCTTGGCTTCAGACTTTGGAGCGATGCCGGGTACGGTTTTGGCTGGGGGCCTGGATGCCTCTCTCCACGACCACGGGTGGTCGGTCAGCCATATCGTCTTGCCGTGATGAAGGTATGTATGTTTCCTCCTCTAATCGGGGAGCAGCTTGCGTCTTGGGTAACTTTTGAGGGGCGTTCGAGTTTATACTCTTGACGCGAGACCTCGGTCCATCGATCGCCAGCAGATCTTGATCAGCTTGGAGCTGTTGCTGCTTTTTCTTTAGGCTGTTTGTTGTGGCGATAAGCCTGCGCTTGAAGCGCTCTTGTTCGACGGGATCCTCGTGTACGCACGAATTCATCATCGTTGAGGCTTGCTTCGTCTTCGAGGGAGGCATATAGTTATCATCCTCAACCCCTTCGCCCGCCCTCTCGTGGGGCTTGCTTCGTGATCCTCCTGCGCTGAGTCTTGCCGAGGGGATTGTCTTTGGCACTCTCCGAGTATTATTATCTCCTGTGCGGAATCTCCATTCTTGCTGTGTGGCGGGATTTAGAGCGGCGCCACGACGACGGCGTTTGGGCTATTTCTTTAGAGAATCTGCCTCCGCTGCTTCTTCGCCATCGCCGTCTTTCGGGGTGTCCACCATATATATATATCGTATGACGAGGTGGTCTTCCAGTGCCTTGTAGGCGCTGGCTCTTGTTCGTCTCCGGCATCGTCGTCCATGGCGTCGATGTCATCGGAGTCGAAGTCTAGCATGTCGGTTAAATCATCGACAGTGGCTACAAAGTGGGTGGTGGGTGGGCTCTGAATTTCTTCGTCGTCCGTACTCCAACCGTCCTGGCCATAGTCCGGCCAGGATTCTCTTGATAGCGAGAGATGCTTCAGTGAATTCAGGATATCGCCAAAAGGCGAGTGTTGGAAAATGTCCGCGGCAGTGAATTCCATAACCGGCGCCCAATCCGAATCGATTGGTAGGGGCGCGGGAGGTTCGGAGTCCGGCGAGGAGTCGGGCACCTCGGAATCACGGGTTTCGCAAGGGACAAGATCAGTGTTCGGCTCCATCGCCGTGGATGTTGAAGCCCCCGGGGCGGCATCTATCCACCGGCCCTCGATCTGGGCGATCGGCTCAGGGCTAATGGCCGAAGCGGATCCGTGTGCGGCCACCAAGGCACTGTCCGGCGGCAGAGCTAGATCGTGCCCATCGTCACAGTGCGGCGCGCTTGGATGTGGCTTGAGTCCGTCGAAGATCAAGTCTCCGCGACATCGGCCGTGAAGTTTAAGCTTCCGACCGACTGACGGCCAGGGCGAAGCTTCGATCTGCTCCAGATGGCCAAGTGAATTGCCCGCAAAGGCGGCCGCCGAATCTGAAGATCTGTCCGGGAGAAAAGTCTCACCGACAGCGTTGTTGGTTGAAGATGCCATCAAGCCTATTGGTGACGACACGAGGAACTCTCAATGAAAGCACCAATGTTGGTGTCAAAACCGCGGATCTCGGGTAGGGGGTCCCGAACTGTGCGTCTAGGCGGATGGTAACAGGAGACAAGGGACACAATGTTTTACCCAGTTCGGGCCCTCTCGATGGAGGTAAAACCCTCGTCCCGCTTGATTAATATTGATGATATGGGTAGTACAAGAGTAGATCTACCACGAGATCAAGGAGGCTAAACCCTAGAAGCTAGCCTATGGTATGATTGTTGTCATGTATGTTGTCCTACGGACTAAAGCCATCCGGTTTATATAGACACCGGAGAGGCTAGGGTTACACAGAGTCGGTTACAATGGTAGGAGATCTACATATCCGTATTGCCAAGCTTGCCTTCCACGCCAAGGAAAGTACCTTCCGGACACGAGCCGGAGTCTTCAATCTTCTATCTTCGTAGTCTTGGAGTCCGGCGGATAATGATAGTCCGGCTGTCCGGACACCCCCTAGTCCAGGACTCCCTCAGTACCAAAGAAGGACAAATCCTGGCGCCTATGCGTCGATTTTAAAGACCTCAATAAGGCTTGCCCAAAGGATCCTTCCCCTCCCCCGCATCGACCAAATTATCGATGCTACCGCAGGGCACGATTCATTGTGCTTCCTCGACGCATACTCTGGCTACCATCAAATCAAGATGGCGGAAGCAAACCAAGCCACAACGGCATTCATCACTCCATACGGACCATTCTGCTTCAACACGATGCCCTTCGGACTTAAAAATGCCGGCGCAACATATCAGCGCATGATTCAAACATGTCTGGCTACCCAGATCGGCAAAACAATCGAGAGATACGAGACGACGTAGTCGTCAAAACAAAACACGCCAAAACTCTAGTAGACGCGATTTGAGGCTCACATTCGACAACCTCGAGCATATGACATCAAGTGAATCCGAAAAAATGCATTTTTGGCGTACCAGCCGGAAAGTCTGCTGGGCTTCATTGTATCCGTAGAGGAATTGAAGCAAACCTGGCTAAAATCCGAGCTCACACGCTTGGATATCCCAAAAGACCTCAAACAGATACAAAATTAACAGATGCGTGGCAGCTTTAAGCCGCTTTATCTCCGTCTAGGAGAAAAGGCATTGCCCTCTATCGCCTCCTCGGGCACAATCAACACTTCGAGTGGACGGATGCTGCCACCGCGGACTCAAGAAATAAAGGCCATATTGGCAACAACCGGTCTGGCTGCGCCTAATCTGGGCGAACCAATGTTGTTATACATCGCAGCAACGCATCAAGTTGTAAGCGCGGTACTCGTTGTTGTCGAACGAGAGGCGAAGGGCATAAATTTCCTCTTCAAAAACCAGTGTATTATGTATCCACTGTGTTAACTCCTCAGAAGTCCTGCTACCCACACTATCAGAAGATAGCGTATGCGGTGTTCATGGCATCCTGGAAGCTCCGACACTACTTTCAAGAGTGTTTGATAACAGTGGCCTCAGAAGTACCACTCAATGACATCATAAATAACCGCAACGCAACGGGCAGGATTGCAAAATGGGCCATTGAGCTCTTACCATTCGATATAACTTACAAACCTCGGCGAGCTATAAAGTCACAAGTTTTGGCTGACTTCGTCACCGAATGGACAGAAGCTGAACTCCCTAAAGAGTACGGCGCATACTCCAATTGGACTATGCACTTCGACGGCTCCAAAATGTTGGCCGGACTGGGGGCTGGCGTCGTCTTGACGTCCCCAACCGGGGACATAGTCCAATACGTACTTCAAATAATGTACACGGACTCCGAAAATGCGGCCGAATACGAAGCCCTCCTACATGGTCTCCGGATGGCAATCTCCATGGGCATTCAATGCCTAGAGGTGCGCGGGGATTCAAACTTGCAATATCCCAAATAAACGGAGACTTTGACGCCAAGGATCCGAAAATGGCAGCATATTGCAACGTTGTCCTAAAAATGTCGGCTCGGATTGAAGGACTTGAATTCCATCACGTAGCCCGAGAAAATAACCAAGCAGCCGACGTACTGGCACGCATCGGCGCAAAACGTGACGCTGTCCCTCCAAATATCTTCCTGGAACGGCTCTTCAAGCCATCCGTACTATGGGAAGGGGAATCCAGAAATGACAAACCAGAAACAACCGCGCCAACCGGCGATTCAGCAGATGAGATAACACCTTCGGCCCACGACATAATGGCAGTAATTGCCCCGTGGACGGAACCATTCCTAGCCTATCTGCTTAGACAGGAACTTCCCGAACACCAAAATGAGGCCCGCTGTATAGTCCGGCGATCGAAAGCCTACAAGGTCCATGAGGGAGAACTTTATAAGAAAAGTACAACCGGAGTCCTTCAAAGGTGTATCTCCGAAGAGGAAGGGCGAAACCTCCTGGCTGAAATTCATGCGGACTAGGCGGACACCACGCAGCAGCCCGGGCCCTTGTAGGAAAGGCATTCCGTACAGGATTTTATTGGCCGACGGCCCGGGCAGATGCCTGTGACTTAGTCCAGAGATCGTCGGTTGTCGACTCTTTGCTAATCGAGCCATATACCACCCACCGCCTCAAAACTATACTCATTACCCGCCGTTCATGTCCAGGGGTTTGATATGGTTGGACCCCTCAAAGGGGGAACCCACAAGCAAAGGTACCTATTGGTCATGGTGGATAAATTCACCAAATGGATAGAGGCCAAACCGGTCAAAACGGCATAGACTGGACCAGTGATAGACTTTATATCCGGGGTGGTACACCGTTACGGAGTCCCCACAAGATCATCACCGACAACGCACGAACTTCACGGCCGACGAGGTTAAGTCATGGTGCAAAAATATGGGCATCAAGCTCGACTACGCTTCGCCTATCACCCTCAAACCAACGGTCAAGTGGAACGAGCAAATGGTCTAATAATGAGCGGCATTAAACCCGGACTAGTGCGGTCACTTACTAAATCGACACGACCGGGTTGAGAAGCTCGACTCAGACTGGGGCTGCGGACAACGCCTAACCGTACTACCGGATTCACACCATTTTTATGGTATACGGCGCAGAGGCAGTCCTGCCTCGCGACATTATTCATGACTCACCTCGAAAAGCGCATGTACGAAGAAAGAGAGGCCGAGCTGGATCGGCAGGACAGCTTGGATACATTGAGGAAGAACGCGACGTCGCCAAGGCTCGCTCCGCATTCTATCGCCAGCAGGCCAAGATATCAAAGCGAGAAGCACGGGCCAAGACTTACAACGTTGGGGAACTAGTTCTCGCTGCCGACAAGAAAAGGACAAGCTCAAGCCCAAATGGGAGGGCCCTTCATTATCGATCAAGTCCTGACCGCGGAGCGCATCGTCATTTAAATGCGCCGGATAACCGACTCGAGCGAACCCATGGAACGCAGCCCGCCTCCGAAGATTCTATGCCTAGCGACGGACTAAGAGTTCGTCCCTTCCTCTGCTCAAATTTTACACTTCAACCGTCTTTTGTTTCTCTTTCTTCCCTAACCTTTTACTAAAACGCCCCTACGGGCCTACTTCCGCATTGTTCACAGACACTTGATGTGCCATCCGCACTCATTATACCGGGGCTTCTTTCCGAAGCTCAATTATAAGGGCTTCATGCCCAAAGACATGTGTCAAGCTTCCACATGTACCTTTTACTCACCATTATATGCATCGATATGACTTAAGTTTTGGCCAAGCTGGGTTGTTCGCTCCTGTGCTTACCCCTCGCTCCCGATTGTTCGGCTAGGAGGTAAAGGAGCACCTCTGCGATTGTTACTACCGGTCACCGGATGTGTACCTCGACCGGGTGAAGCCGAAGCTAGCGTTCTTAAGGGAATATTCGGTCGGTGACTTGAAAGATGATGTTTTACCTACTTGTTTATCTGCCCCAGATGTTTTTTCTGCTTTTTTCGCAGTCCGGACATGCACCTTAGGGCATGCCTCCCAGGGAAAGGAACCCTTAACGGAACTATTCTCCCTGGAAGATGTTTCTTACTAACCATGTAATATAACATAACTAGTTGGGCACTTGTCTAATAAAGCACTAATGACCCCTACGCCGGGTCTCCATGCATACCCGGTTGTTTCTTAACCAAAAGGTATTCGACACACTCCGGACTCTAGGGTCCCGAGGTCGGCGAAAAAGGTCGGCAAAGACAAATGATCTACAATCCGCTAGAAGGCATTTCACATGTCATTTTAAAAAATACATTGTCAAATTCTTCGATTGTATTCCTCCTCAATCCCGCCTAACAGTGCTGTCTAACTTATAGTCCCGTTGGGAAAATTTAGCAGCCAACTCTACCTGGCTGTATACTAAACTCACAGGGATCTCCTTCCCATCGGGCCCCACCGGTCCAACTTCAGCCATGTGGTTGGGATCCGCCTTCTTGTAACACGTCTTCACCATGGCCCAAGCCTCCCTGGCACCTTGACGGCAAGCTGAAATCTTCCACAAACGGAAGCGCTGCCGCACTCCCTGAAGCTTCTCCGCAAGCTCCCCAAGGCCCTCGGGTAGGGAGAGGGCTGGCCATAAAGCCTGGACGACGATGCTCATTGCCTGCCGAACTCGTTCGAGCAGTTGCAACAGCTCGGGAAGTTGATCACCCGTTGATATGGGCATCTCCTCCGCAGGGCGACCTGTGAGCATACCTACAAGACATATTATGTCAATTTACTTCTTCGCCGAACTCTTCTTTTTAAAGGAGTCCGCTCAAGCACTTACTATAAATGCCGCAAGGAAGCCGCTGATTCTCCTTAACGGAGCCGGACAGCTCGGCTCGAGCGCCTTTCAGCTCCTCTCCGAGCTTGGCATTGGCATCCTGGAGCTTGTTCCTTTCTTGCTGCACCCTGTTCAGCACCCTCTCGCCGGCCTTTAGCTGGCGCAATAATCCTTGCCGGTCAGGATCTTGTCCGGCGGCACCAACAATGTCATTATTAGATTTGCGCGCACGCCGCACAGTGCTTATATTTATTAATAAAAATGTGTTACCAGGAGGGGTCTCTGCGCTTCCTCCTGCGGCAGCAAGTGCGGCCTCAAGGTGGGCCTTGCATTCTTCCAGCTCCTGAGACACCTGGGCATTCTTCTCGGTAAGAGCCTGCGTTTCAAATGATCCTTAAATCAGTTAACATAACTAATTTAAGTCTCGGGGGCTACTGGTATATATAACCATTAAAATTCACTTACCCATATGTCTTTTACATACTGCTCCATGGCTCTGGTAAAACCGTCTTGAACAGCATGGAGGTGCGCGTCCCCTGCGTTAAAGGCGTCCAATGCCTCAGGGGAAAAGCACGCCTCACGAAATACTGTCCGGCAGTGCCTGCGGTTCATGGCGCTCTCCACCTCAGACTTGGTGGCGGACAGTCTGTCGGCATCCTCCGTTGGAGGAGTATCCGGCCCGCGCCTTGCGCTTGCCTCCCCCTCCAGGCCGGGCGCTGGAGCCTGGCCGGTATAGGTCGGATCGGCAACCTCTACGCCCGCAGTCCGGCGGGCGCTCTTTCTCCTATAAAAGATCATGAGCACTCAGACGCTTCCTAGGAACGTTGCTCTGAATATTTAAATATGAGCTATACCTTTACGGCGACATTTCGGTCCGTGCCGCGCTCGTTTTCCGCCTGCGGGTCCGGACTGGCCTTTGTTGGTCAGCCGCCGCAGGCTCGGCTTCCCGCCTTGAAGGTGCTTCCTGTAAAACACCATCGTTCGCGAAGGTCAGAAATGGGCAACGAAGAGATAATGGTGTTCGAACCTCGGTCACAATCACCTGGGAAGCCGGATATAATCCGGGGTAGTCCGCCGTAATGGCGACCAAAGCATTATCCATGCTAAGCTGGTGAAACACCCCGTCGATTAGCTCCACCTTGATATCCGGATCCTCTTCGGAGGCCGGATCTTGGGATCTCCCTGGATCCTCAGGTTGCGGAGCCGGACTTATCATGTCCTCCACAATCCGGCGCAGTTCCTGCGCCGAAGACATAGTGTAAGAAGCTTAAACTTCGAAAGCGTGGGTTGAGCCCTTAAAAATGTTCGCTTACCCAGCTTCTAGGGTTGTTCATAGAAAACCCATTCAAGGGGTTCGTTCGAAGGAAATCCTCCTTTTCCCCCTTGTACAGGCCGGACAGGATCTGCACCAGGTCCTCGGTCGAATCTAGTCCTTTGCGGCCGTGGCGGGTGGCGTCGTCCTCCCCTTTGAAATCCCACATGGGGTGGCCCCTGTATTGTAGTGGTTGTACTCCCCGCATGATGCATATTGCCATGACTCCGATCATGGTCAATCCGGAATGGGCCAGTAATCTTATTCGGCCCATCAGGTAATGGACGCTCTTGTCTTCCTCCAAACGGGGGCTCCGCGGGCGCCAGCTGAGGCGTTTCTTCAAAGGAGCAGCACTGAACTCCGGGAGGCCAATCTGGACTGGGTCCGGCAGCGGAGCGTCTTCTATATAAAACCACTCCGAAGGCCAGTCTTTGGACGCCTTCTTAGGGGTACCGGATGGGTATCTGGTCCCGGCAATGCGCCATATTTCGGCGCCACCCACTTGATATATAGATCCCTCGTGAGAACGAGGTACGAGGCAGAACAGCCTCTTCCATAGTGCAAAATGGGGCTCGATGCCCAGGAATAGCTCGCAAAGAGCTATGTAGCCCGCGATATGCAGGACAGAGGCGGGCGTAAGGTGATGGAGCTGGAGTCCGTAGAACTCCAGGAGCCCACGGAGAAATGGATGTATTGGAAATCCGAGTCCCCTTATCAGATAGGGGACGAAGCATACCCTCTCCCCTTTGTTGGGACATGGGGTAGCCTCCGCTTGCTTCCCACCTTGGTAGGTGGCCAGCCTGGTTCGAACCGGGACCATGAAGGCCGGAGGGAGATATCCCCCCGCTTGGAGCTTCACTAGCTCGTTGTGTGGAATAGAGCACCTCCTCCAATCCCCTGGCGTTGGGCTGGGAGCGCGAGAAGAGGAGCCGCGTCGACGGTCCATGATGGAATGGATTTTTAGGTCAAGGGCGCTCCGATGAAGTATTCGCGGAAGGAAGATGATGTGGTTTGGATCTGGATTTTTGCCTCTTTTGTAGGCGGATGACTCCCACGACTAGGGGGTGAAATACAAAAGACACCCTAGCTTTTCGCATTCATGCGACGCGTGGAAGAAGGCCATTATTGGGCGTAGAGGCCAAGAAGCACAATATTTATGATGAAGCCAGACACTGTTCGGCAGGTACATGGAACCTAAAGGGAGAACCCGCCTTGCAACGCCAAAGACTATATATGCGCTGGACTTATTGTCATTGAAGCCTGGTTCGGGGGCTACTGAGGGAGTCCTGGACTAGGGGGTGTCCGGACAGCCGGACTATCATCGTCCGTCGGACTCCAAGACTACGAAGATACAAGATTGAAGACTCTGTCCCGTGTCCGGATGAGACTTTCCTTGGCGTGGAAGGCAAGCTTGGCGATACGGATATGTAGATCTCCTACCATTGTAACCGACTCTGTGTAACCCTAGCCTCCTCTGGTGTCTATATAAACCGGAGGGCTTTAGTCCGTAGGACACAACATACATCACAACATTCATACCATAGGCTAGCTTTAGGGTTTAGCCTCCTTGATCTCGTGGTAGATCCACTCTTGTACTACCCATATCATCAATATTAATCAAGCAGGACGTTAGGGTTTTACCTCCATCAAGAGGGCCCGAACCTGGGTAAAACATCGTGTCCCTTGTCTCCTGTTACCATCCGCCTAGACGCACAGTTCGGGACCCCCTACACGAGATCCGCCGGTTTTGACACCGACATCCCCCATTAGATCTTTGTTTTGCAATATGAATCTTAATAATGATGGACTGGACATGAGTCAACTTTACTTAAAAGGCGTCCCAATAATTCGGAGTTTTTAGATCTTGATGCTACATTTGGTAAAAGTGGGATTGGAGAGGTCAAGACTTTAAATAGCATTGAACCCACTATCTTGGATTTCAAGGAATTTAATTATGATAATTGTTCTTTAGAAGGTTGTGTTTTCTTGTTGCAATCCGTTGTTCATTCTCCTCATGCTTATAGTCAAAAAAAAGATTTTACCAAACATATCGTTGATGCCTTGATGCAATCTTTTGATGAAAAACTTAATTTCGAAGTTTCTATACCTTGAAAACTTAATGATGAGTGGGAACCTACTATAAAGATTAAAATTAAAGATCATGAGTGTTATGCTTTATGTGATTTGGGTACTAGTGTCTCCACGATTCCGAAAACTTTATGTGATATTATAGGTTTCCATGATCTTGATGATTGCTCTTTAAATTTGCACCTTGCGGATTCCACCATTAAAAAGCCAATGGGAAGGATCAATGATGTTCTCATTGTTCCAAATAGAAATTTGGTGCCCGTATATTTTATCGTTCTTGATATAGATTGCAATCTTTCTTGCCCTATTATTCTTGTAGACCTTTCCTTAGAACGATTGGCGCGATTATTGATATGAAGGAGGGGAATATTAGATTCCAATTTCCATTAAGGAAAGGCATGGAGAATTTCCAAGAAAGAAAATTAAATTACCTTATGAATCTATCATGCGAGCTACATATGAATTGAGTGCCAAATATGGCACTACTTAGATCTATCCTCGCTTTTATGCCTAACTAGGGGCGTTAAACGATAGCTCTAGTTGGGAGGAAACCCAATTTTATTTCTGTTTTTTGTGTTTGTTTCTGTTTAGTAATAAATTTTGCATCTACCTTCTATTTAGATGTGTTTTTATGTTTTAATTAGTGTTTGTGCCAAGTAGAGCCTATAGGATAACCTATGGTGATAGTTAATTTGATTCTGCTGAAAAACAGAAACTTTGGGCGCACGAAATTAGTTTTGTTAAATCACAGAAATGCGCTTTTGTGTTTATTATTTTTGCTGTAGATCAATAGACAAATTTCCCAGGACTTCCTATTTTGGTAGGATTTTTAGAGTTCCATAAGTATTCGTGGGTTACAGATTGCTACAGACTTTTCTATCTCTACTCCTAATGGAGCAGTTGGTAGTCTCGCTTCCAGGGTTTTTTTCGTCCCACCACTTTCGTCCGGGTTTTTTTCGTAGGTTAACCGTCTTAGAGTTTTTTCGATGCTGGTTTCTTATTCACCGGTTTATTTACCCCTCAGCTCTTTCCTTGCAAATCAGCACTTTCCAAACGTGCACGCAATCACAGATCTAAATTTACTAACTTATCCAAATCAACTGATACCTTCCATTATTGCAAATTTCTTTAGGAAACAAATAATAGATTTTAAGGAAACAAATAAAAGATTTTAAAGATGCATCATACTTTACTAACAATCACTAAAAATCAAATCTAAATTAATTAACCTTACCTTAAATCACTCAATCACTTTAATTAGAAAACATTTTCTTTCCTAACTGCA
The DNA here is from genome assembly GCA_021437245.1 of Aegilops speltoides. Classification (NCBI taxonomy): domain Eukaryota; kingdom Viridiplantae; phylum Streptophyta; class Magnoliopsida; order Poales; family Poaceae; genus Aegilops; species Aegilops speltoides. The sequence goes on from CM038145.1 coordinate 323,946,396, forward strand.
CCCCGCTTAGTGTGCACATAACAATCCGAAGTAATTAGAGTCAAATCAGCACTTTCCAAACGTACATGCAATCACGGATCTAAATTTACTAACTTATCCAAATCAACCGATACCTTCCATTATTGCAAATTTCTTTAGGAAACAAATAATAGATTTTAAGGAAACAAATAAAAGATTTTAAAGACGCATCATACTTTACTAACAATCACTAAAAATCAAATCTAAATTAATTAACCTTACCTTAAATCACTCAATCACTTTAACTAGAAAACATTTTCTTTCCTAACTGCACCCCGCTTAGTGTGCACATAACAATCCAAAGTAATTAGAGTCACATGATTGAATCCATTTATTTAGAGCGACATGATTGCGTTTCGGGATGGAGGCCATGATTTCGTCGAGGTTGTTGCTGCCTCCTACACTTAGGGTGTGTCGCCGAGATCGAGGCGAGCATGAGGAGCTGTGGCCATCGCCATGGTCACCCCATCGCAGGGGATGGAGCACGCTGTCGGCCTACAGCTTGTGGAGATCACTGTTGCTCTTTAGGTCATGTGGTGACCAGAACTTGCCGATGTGTCCCTCCCCGATGACCTCCTCTTCGCCCGTTGGCCGGCATGGATCTCGCCACTACTGCCCTCAACTTCTCTGCCTCGAGCTCGACGGTCAGCCACCATGGATCCCCCAGCTGGAGGGTCACGTGAACCAGCCGTCCTCCCATGCTGCAGCGGCGAGAAGGTGACATGGCTCTCCGTACACGAAGAGTGGAGTTCGGTCAAGTACTTATATACTTGGCCTCTACTGCTAATCCATGTACATGGAGAAGAACAGACAACCGCTCATTCATGCTTCGTTCCACTCCTTTGAGCTACATTACTAGAGGTGACGTTTTCCTATCTCTCTATGTTGTAACAAGCCTGCTGCCTGCATAGTTAATGGATTTTTTATTTAAATTTATCGTTGCTTAGTGCTTTGTTGCAATTGTTCGTATGTAGGCATACTTAGCTTTGCTATTCCATTTTTTCTGGCGCATAGAAATAAGAGTATGGTCCAGGTTAGGTATTCAATTGAGTATGGTATTTGGATTGCTATCAGAATGTCTTTTCTATGCATGTGATTTCTCACATCTGGTTATAATATTTGTGAATATGTGCATTGCACGTGCACTTGGAAGCGGGCCCGTTGCCTGCGCTGGACGGCGCCGACGCCGACCCGAGCCACCTCGTCCGCGTATTCTTGGAGCTGTGGCTGGTCTATTTACATGAAATTAATTTCCTCAGTTCTCGTGGCAAATATAATACACATAATCCATATTGTTATGCACTAGCGTGTATGTGTGAAATAGATGGATTATGGTCCCGTACCCAATAAGATGGACATGTGTGTGTGTTAGAGAAGAGGGAGAGGGGGATAGAGAGTGAGGAAGAGGGAGGGAGAGTGTGTGTCTGTGTGTGTGAGGATTTGATGGTAAAAAAGGTCGCCAATGTCGTAATATTGAACTCTTAAAGTTAATGTGGCCCCGTTGCAACGCACGGGCGTTCTTCTAGTTTTTGATAGATTCTGTTTTTTTTGTGTTGTTTGCTTATTTTAATGCATCTATGGCTAGTATTAAGTGGTATGAACCATAGAGAACTTGAAATAAAGTAGGTTTAACACCAATAAAAATAAAGAATGAGTTCATTACAGTACCTTATGTGGTGGTTTTGCTTTCTTTCACTAACAGAGCTTATGAGATTTCCTGTTGAGTTTTGTGTTGTGAAGTTTTCAAGTTTTGGGTAAAGATTTGATGGACTATGGAATAAGGAGTGGCAAGAGCCTAAGCTTGGGGATGCCCATGGCACCCCAAGATATTCACGGATAGCCAAAAGCCTAAGCTTGGGGATGCCCCCGAAAGGCATCCCCTCTTTCGTCTTTGTTTATCGGTAACTTTACTTGGAGCTATATTTTTATTCGCCACATGATATGTGTTTTGCTTGGAGCGTCGTGTATGATATTAGTATTTGCTTTTTAGTTTTCCACAATCATCCTTGATGTACACACCTTTTGGGAGAAGCCTACTTGATTGGAATTTATTAGAACACTCTATGTGCTTCACTTATATCTTTTGAGCTAGATAGTTTTTGCTCTAGTGCTTCACATATATCTTTTGAGATAGATAGTTTGTGCTCTAGTGCTTCACTTATATCTTTTAGATCACGGTTGTGGCTTAATTTTGTAGAAACTGCTAGTCTCTCATGCTTCACTTATATTATTTTGGGAGTCTCTTAGAACAGCATGGTATTTTCTATGGTTATAAAATTGGTCCTAGAATGGTGGGCATCCAAGTTGAGTATAATAAAAACTATCATAGGAAGTGAATTGGATGCTATGATCAATTTGATACTTGATAATTGTTTTGAGATATGGAGGTAGTGATATTAAATTCATGCTAGTTGGGTGATTATGAATTTAAAGAATGCTTGTGTTGAAGTTAGCAAGTCCCGTAGCATGCACGTATGGTTAAAGTTGTGTAACAAATTTGAAAAACATGAGGTGTCCTTGGATTGTGCATCCTTATGAGTGGCGGTCGGGGACGAGCGATGGTCTTTTCCTACCAATCTATCCCCCTAGGAGCATGCACGTAGTGCTTGGTTTTTGATGACTTCTAGATTTTTGCAATAAGTATATGAGTTCTTTCGACTAATGTTGAGTCCATGGATTATACGCACTTTTACATTTCCATCATTGCTAGCCTCTTCGGTACCGTGCATTGCCCTTTCTCACCTTGAGAGTTGGTGCAAACTTCGCCGGTGCATCCAAACCCCGTGATACGATACGCTCTATCACACATAAACCTCCTTATATCTTCCTCAAAACAGCCACTATACCTACCTATTATGGCATTTCCATAGCCATTCCGAGATATATTGCCATGCAACTTTCCATCGTTCTGTTTATCATCATGACATGCATTACTATTGTCATATTGCCATTGCATGATCATGTAGTTGACATCGTATTTGTGGGAAGGCCACTTTGCATAATTTTTCATACATGTTACTCTTGATTCATTGCCCTTCCCGGTACACCACCGGAGGCATTCATATAGAGTCATATCTTGTTCTAGTTTTGAGTTGTAATCATAAGTTTTAAACCAATAAAAGTGTGATGATCATCATTATTAGAGCATTGTCCCCAAAAAAAAGGCCAAAAAATAAAAAAAGAAAGGCCAAAGAAAAAAAGGAAAAAAGGAAGGCCAAAAAAAAGAAAGGCCCAAAAAAAGAAAAGAAAAAAAAAGAAAAAAGAAAAAATAAATAAATAAAAAGGGGGCAATGTTACTATCTCATTTCCACACTTGTGCTTCAAAGTAGCACCATGTTCTTCATATAGCGAGTCTCATATGTTGTCACTTTCATATACTAGTGGGAATTTTTCATTATAGAACTTGGCTTGTATATTCCTACGATGGGCTTCCTCAAAATACCCTAGGTCTTCGTGAGCAAGCAAGTTGGATGCACACCCACTAGTTTTATTTTGTTGAGCTTTCATACATTTATAGCTCTAGTGCATCCGTTGCATGGCAATCCCTACTCCTTATGTTGACATCAATTGATGGCATCTCCATAGCCCGTTGATTATTCTCGTCAATGTGAGACTTTCGCCTTTTTGTCTTCTCCACACAATCCCCATCATCATATTCTATCCTACCCACAGTGCTATATCCATGGCTCACACTCATGTATTGCGTGAAAGTTGAAATTTTTTGAGATTATTTAAGTACGAAACAATTGCTTGGCTTGTCATCGGGGGTGTAAAATTTGGGAGCATTTTTGTGTGACGAAAATGAAGCATAGCCTAACTATATGATTTTGTAGGGATGAACTTTCTTTAGCCATATTATTTTGAGAAGACATGATTGCTTTGATTAGTATGCTTGAAGTGTTACTATTTCTTATGTCAACATGAACTTTTATTTTGAATCATTTGGATCTGAACATTCATGCCACAATAAAGAAAATTACATTGAGAAATATGCTAGGTAGCATTTCACATCAAAAATTCTGTTTTTATCATTTACCTACTCAAGGACGAGCAGGAATTAAGCTTGGGGATGCTTGATACGTCTCCAACGTATCTATAATTTTGATTGTTCCATGCTATTATATTACCCGTTTTGGATGTTTATGGGCTTTACTTTACACATTTATATCATTTTTGGGACTAACCTACTAACCGGAGGCCTAGCCCGTATTGCTGTTTTTTTTTTGCCTATTTCAGTATTTCAAAGAAAAAGAATATCAAACGGAGTCCAAACGGAATGAAACCTTCGGGAGTGTGATTTTTGGAACGAATGTGATCCAGAGGACTTGGAGTGCAAGCCAAGAAGTAGCCGAGGCGGCGACGAGGGTGGAGGGCGCGCCCACCCCTACAGGGCATGCCCCCTATCTCGTGGGCCCCTCGGGCAGCCACCTACCTACTTCTTCCTCCTATATATACCCACGTACCCCGAAAACAACAGGGGAGCCAACGAAAAACAATTTCCACCGCCATAACCTTCTGTATCCGCGAGATCCCATCTTGGAGCCTTCGTCGGCGCTCCGCTGGAGGGGGAATCGACCACAGAGGGCTTCTACATCAACACCATAGCCCCTCCGATGAGTTGTGAGTAGTTTACCACAGACCTTTGGGGCCATAGTTATTAGCTAGATGGCTTCTTCTCTCTTTTTGGATCTCAATACCATGTTCTCCTCGATCTTCTTGGAGATCTATTCGATGTAACTCTTTTCGCGGTGTGTTTGTCGAGATCCGATGAATTGTGGGTTTATGATCAAGTTTATCTATGAGAAATATTTGAATCTCCTCGAAATTCTTTTATGTATGATTGAGTTATCTTTGCAAGTATCTTCGAATTATCAGTTTGGTTTGGCCTACTAGATTGATCTTTCTTGCAATGGGAGAAGTGCTTAGCTTTGGGTTCAATCTTGCGGTGTCCTTTCCCAAAGGATGTTAGGGCAGCAAGGCACGTATTGTATTGTTGCCATCGAGGATAAAAAGATGGGGGTTATATCATATTGCATGAGTTTATCCCTCTACACCATGTCATCTTTCTTAATGCGTTACTCTATTCTTATGAACTTAATACTCTAGATGCATGTTGGATAGCGTTCGATGTGTGGAGTAATAGTAGTAGATGCAGGCAGGAGCCGGTCTACTTGTCACGGACGTGATGCCTATATACATGATCATGCCTAGATAATCTCATAATTATTCGCTTTTCTATCAATTGCTCGACAGTAATTTGTTCACTCACTGTAATACTTATGCTATCTTGAGAGAAGCCACTAGTGAAACCTATGGCCCCCGGGTCTATCTTTTATCATATAAGCTTTCAATCTACTTTTATTTGCATCTTTACTTTTCCAAGCTATATTATAAAATACCGAAAATATATTTATCTTATCATACTATCTCTATCAGATCTCTCTTTCGCAAGTGGCCGTGAAGGGATTGACAACCCCTTTATTGTGTTGGTCGCGAGTTCTTTGTTTGTTTGTGTAGGTGCGTGGGACTTTTGAGGAGCCTCCTACTGGATTGATACCTTGGTTCGCAAAAACTGAGGGAAATACTTATGCTACTATTGCTGCATCACCCTTTCCTCTTCAAGGAAAACCAACGCAAGCGCAAGATGTAGCAAGGTACACCTTGCATAGAACTCTCCGCCCCTCGGGAGCCAGCCTGAAGAGGCCGATCCCCTCGGGGGTCTTGGCGTCATCCGCCTCGCGAGGCTTGGCCCTCGCGAGGGTCTTGAGCTACTGATGTCGAAGCTGGGTCGTACCAAGCCGTCGAGGGAGCCACGTGGTGGGCCGCAGGCAGGCAAGTCTAGATACACCCATATCCAGAACGCCGACAGTAGCCCCCGGGCCCAAGGCGCGCTCGGACTTGGCTTCCAGGCGAAGCCAAAGGGCAAGTGCGTAGCGCCGCGGGCCCTAACCGCCCGAGGCCTTGATGACGCATGGCGATTGATGGGATGTGGGCGTCTCCACATCCCCACACTGCCTCGGCAACTGTTCGACTTGACAGAACGATGCGACATGCAGAAGATCATCATGTTGCAAGGTCGTGGAGGGGGCCGCTTGAGTTGTGGCTGCAGCATGCTGGATGCTACAGCCTGGCCACCGGGGCTGACACTACAAAAAAATACACTTCCGTGATGATACGTGTTTGTCACAGTAGTTTATGTTTTCTGTCATGCATGTACATCCATGACGATTTTATGACAGAATCAAGATAGTCATACTTATGTTGTCGTAGAAGTGTTCCATGACATTACCAAAATTATCATCATGGAAGTGTCCACTTCCATGACGATAAATCGCGCGTCACAAAAGTGCTTTCGTCAAGGGTGACCCACACGTGGCATCCACCGTAACGTAACGCCGTTAAGCTATCCGATAACCCGTTAACAACCCCGACCAATGGGGATTTTCCACGTGTAAAATCATCATTGGCTAGAGGAAACACGTGTCGGCTCACCATTGGGACAGGATGTTATCCACTCATTGGACCGAAGGCGCCTATGATATGTTGACACGTTGTACGGCCCAATAGAGGCCCATTCCTGTGAAAAGGCCAGCCCATTTGACTTGGTCAATAGGCGGCGGGCCGGCCCACGGAAAGCCTGTTAACGACATGTTCGCATATAGCCCATTAATAGCCCTCTAACCCAGGGCCCGTTATGGCCAATCTGAATTAGGCCCAGTAGCGTCATCTGGGCCGTCCAATATGATTCCAGCCCATTTTAACTTCCGGCCCATGTATGGCCCATGACGTCTTTTGGCCCATATGAGGCCCTTTGTAACTCTTGGCCCATTAACGGCCCGTGGAGAAACTAGCCCGTAATGAACAGTGTATCACTTTATACCCATTAACAGCCCATTATTCCATTGGGCCGTTTCCAGCCCATGTTATCTTTCGGCCTTCTCAGGGCCCATTTATTCTTGGGCTCATTTCTAGCATTCGGTTACTTACGGCCCGTTACTGTCATTTTCTGCTTGTGGGCCAAATTCAGCCCGTTTTTACAGTCGGCCCGTTTGTGGCCCGTTAATACGTTGGGTTGTTTTCATAGTGTCATCAAATACGGCCTATTAACGGCGGCCTATTATAGTTGGCCCATGAATAGACGATTCCAACTCTAGCCCGTTTACGGCCATAATGCGGTCTATTATTGGCCCATGTTTGGCCAATCGATCATAAGGCCCATTGATGATACGGCCCATAGAAGGCCCATTGTGTCTACGGCCCGCCCATAGAAGGCCCATTGTTTCTACGGCCGGTAGGAGGCCCAGTGTCACTATAGTAAATATGTAGCCCATGGTTATTGTGGCCTAGTTTTAAAAAATAGGTTATTGCGGCCACTAGCAAACCGCAGAAAAAGAACTGCAGTGACTACAAGCCAACAAATAAACAAGACAACAAGGAAATAAATAAGCAAGCAACTTACGCTAGGCTATCACGGCTATTACACATATTACATCCACTGAGCATCAAAGTTCGCCACCAGTGCAAATATAGGGAACAAAGCAGCATATCATATACACTGGTTGTCAAAGTTGGCCACCAGCGCAAATAAACGCCGCAACAAAACAAGTCCAGAACTGAAACCACTTCATAAGATCTCAAGAAACAATATCCTGGTTACCCATAATGCTGGCAAGATGCTTAGCAAGCTTATTAACTTTCTCTTGTTTGGCGCTTAAATCCTCCAGCGCTTGATGTTGCACCAGAAAGTATGCATCTGAATTCTGCAGGGAGTTCCTCAGTCCTTCATCTTCCTGTCGCAGCACATCTGATTGATGTCTTTCAACTTGAAGTTGAGACTCAAGAAGACGAACTGATTCAGGCAGCGAGGTCGAAGAGCTTGTGCCAGCAGTATTGGCCAGTAACTCAAACACTACATCAAGATAGGACTTTTGGGTTCTCTCACTATCATCAAGATAGTTTTTATCAGCTTTCTAGGAGACCAACAGGGATGTCTCACTATCTTGAACCTTATCTGCATTACTTCCTTTACCATTGCATAACGGGGTACTGTTCTCCAATATTTTGTCCGCATTCTAAAAGAGAAACAAGTAGACACATCAGAGGTTTACCATGTTGTATATGAAACTCATTTTGGTAAATGAGTTCAGTAGTAAAGTGGACAGGATAACAACATGAAACAAACGTATATCTATGTACCATGGTCACTCTATGGTCTATATCATTCTAGTTTTTGTTACCCAATCAAGATAGAGAAACAGTTCAAATAATATTTGTTCAAGACAAAGCAGAATAGACAGAATATAAATGTGGGAAACTATAGAGCAATAACAAGACTTGTAATGTGCATGACATGAGAACGTAATTGTTTATTCAATTGAAACTGAAATCAGCATAGAGCAAGTTACAACAGCAAATCAGTTAAAGAAACAGGTTTAAAACATACATGTTGCCCCATTGGAGTTTCAGTTCCATCCTTCAAATTTGAAAATAGTTGGTATGAGTAAATACAGTAATGCGAGAGCAAAGGAGTATTGGACGGCCTGATATAATTTACATATAAGATGACTGGCTAAGCATGATTTCATTGCAAAATTCACATATATGATGCCTGGCTAAACAAGATGGCGTTGCATAATTCACATAAATGGTGAATAAACTAAACAGATGGCATTCGCACAAAGGATGTCTAAACTAAGCAGATGACATATTTGATGTATAATGTAATCAATGCAAGGCACCATATGCATGATATAACCAACATCATCATGCCAAGTTAGAGCGAAGACCTCAGGGGGTAAATAGGAGTGGTCTTCTCCTTCTGACAAATATCTTCCTCTCGATTACAATCCGAAATGGGTGGAGGGGGGCTGCCTTTGCGCCTACCATGGAGCGACGTCTACATGAAATTTTATTGCCATGCAAGGCTCATCTCTTTTGCTCTACATGTTCAGTTCCATTGTTTACAATAACTGTCATGCATAGGAATAAAACATAGTGAGATTATGTAAGGAGTGCATGCAGCAATCCAGAGTGATGGTAGCAACCTGTGGATAGACCCAAAATCAATAATAGCAGCCAGATAATGGCTTCAGTTAAAAAATACAAATAATGGCTTCTTTACTGTTTGTTTCCCACCCAACATGAAACTCATAGTAGACACCAGAGATTAACCAGATAGTAGATAGATACTATTGATTGCGGCCCCAATATGTACCCCACAACCATTTAAAAACTCAAGTTTGACCATTAGTTTGGAGCTGACTCAGAGTCTAATCGGTGAACAGGACGATAAAGTAGCATGTAATATTAAGCGATGCATAACATAAGCAGACACGAAAGAGTGCGACCTCTCTTACGGACCCGTGTAGTACTCAAGGTCATCTGCTCGGTTGATGATGGTAATGTAGTTTTCTTGGCTGCCGGCGGCGGGGACGAAGATCTGAGGCAGCGAAAGACAGTCTGGAGGCCGGATCCCTGCTGTGCTGGACCCTTCTGTCGTTGGAGCAGCTGAGCTGGGGTGGACGACGATGCAACAGGAGAGGGACAAACCACGCAAGGTATTCTTTGACAACTATTTGAAAGAGAAGTAATTATGTAAGGGCTCGTTTGAATTGGAGGATTCCTACAATGCAGGGATAGGAAATAGACAGGAATAGGATGGGAATGCACGTGCAAAACAGAGAATTTAAAAACACAGGATTTCTGCCAATCTGGGTGTTTGATTCACAAGAATTGGAACATCACATGATGCAAAGAAGCATGGTGAGATTAAATCAAACCACAAGAAAATGTACGGTTATAATGCTATTATGCTACTATCTATTAGTCATGTGCTTCATGAATAGGAATTCGAAAATGAGGACCAATGGAAATTAAAATTCCTACAGTTTTTCTTTCAAGGAGACACTAAATGAACAAATCCTACAGTTTTCCTTTGCTCCATACCTTTGAACCAAATTCATAAATAGTAGTACCATAGGAAACTTTCCAATTCCTATGTTTTTCATTCACTTTTCCTTTCAAGCATTGGCGATTCTAGTAGGCAGGCTTGAGCAAGGAAAAGCCTACACTAAAAAAATGTTTTTGTGCTACTTCTATTACTTTGGACCCAGGCCACTGCCCTACTAGCTCAACACCCAGGCCCATCGACAAATGCACAGCTCAAACACGCAGAGATAAATAATGATGGTGTTCAAGAGAGTCCATCATGGATAGCTAAGTTGCCTGGTACCTCACTGCTTGTCATATAGTAGGATAAAATAATCGTATTTCACATTACTACGTGTGCTGAGTGGACAATATATATAACATGTAGAGTAAAAAAGAGATGCAACAAGTGTACAACCTCTTTGGCGAAGCCATGTCGATCTTAGCGTGATTGGGTTGGCCGGTGAGGATGCTCCGGCTGACTTGTCTGTCAGAGGAGGGGAAGAAGATCTTAGGCTTCTGGAGATGGAGCCCAAGGTACTACTCCGCTGTGATGGAGGGTTTCGTCGTTGGAGCAGCTCCGGTGAGTTGTACGACGCCGAGGCTGAAGCAGGACAAGAAAGACAATGTTAACCTGAGTGGAATTCTAATAGCATCTCCAATAGATGACGTAAAATACATAACCACAAAGTGCTAGATGTAAAATACATTAGCCGCTCATCTCTGAACTTAACTGTCGAAACTGAACTTAATTGTCAAAACTAAACTTAACTGTCGAAACTGAATTTTGTTGTTGAAACTGAATACACTAGAGGTGAGGCTACACGTCAGTCGACTGACTTTTTCATCTCTGGTCAGTCGATTTTGCAGCCGTTGGATACGAAATCAAGGGCCTGTAGTTCATCTTCAACCTCCACCCCCTGAGCCACCAGCCCCCACCGACCAAATAGCCACCACCCGCCGCCTGCAGCCGGCAGTGCGCCGCCAAGCCCGCCCTGAAAACACTCCTCACCCCCGGTCCGCCGCCGGCCCGGCCATCCCTCTAGTCCCCCCCGTGCCGAGCTTTTTCTCCGGTGATCCCCATGCCACCGCCCCAACCCTGAACACTAAGATAGATAGTGGGGTACCTCTCCGGCGAGCCCCCTCCCCGCTGCGGCTGGTTCTTCCTTAACTCTGGCGAGCCCCCCCACCCACGGAAAATCGACTGACCCAAAAGTCGATTAAGTCGACGGAAGTGTAGCTAAATCGGAGCAGCATCGTAAGAAAGAGCAAGAGTGAGAGCAGCAGCGTGAGCAAGAGCAGGCCAGGCAGGGGACCGAGAGCAAGAGCAGAGCCGCAGCACGAGCGAAAGCTAAAGCACCAGCAGCTCCTAATGATGTGGATGTCGCTGCCGAGGGAGCGACACCGTGGAGGAAGTGGCTAGTAATACCGTCGTGGATGGAGCCGCGCCGTGTCGGCTCGGGACCAAGCGTCGGCAGCACCGTGAGATTGAACCAAGAAGAAAATGCGGCGATTAGTGTACAACCTCTTTGGTGGCGCTAATTAGGCCGCAGCTTCATCCGAGGAAATGGTGATGATGCTGCTGCTCTTTCGGTAGTGCAAGTGAAGACGGCAGTGTGGGAATGGAGGTGGCGCGAAAGACGAGAGGATCATCGGGACAGCTCCTTGGAGGTGGAGGACGGGTGGCTGAACCGGCGGGATGACAATATCGATGACGGATCCTCATCCGGTACGGTGGATGAGGGACATCGAGGTGTTGTTGTGGACGACGTCGTCGGGGAAGGGGCTCCGGCTGGGTGGCGGACGGAGGAGGGTCTAGGGCTTCACGGGTTTTCATGGGCTCGGTGTACGAATGGGCGGGCGGATGGGATGGGAGTGGGGAACCATGGCTTAGGGACGGCTTTGTCCGAAATGTGCGGTAAGTTACAAAAGTACCCCCACCGATTTGAGGTGGTTCTTTCGGTTCAGAGGTATCGCGGGAATTTCGCGTGTCGGGATTTCACAGGAGGTGGGAGTGTTCACGCGCATTGTAATTTTGGAATAACAAGGCGCGGGTTAAGATGGAGGGTGTTGTCAGAGCACAACGAGACAAAGATTTATCTTAAATATTTCGGGCTAACAAGGAGCGGGTTGAAATTTCTGGACAAGCCTAACGTGTATTGTACCAAATCAATTCGCACTACAAATGTCATTCAAAACTTTGAATCATGTTATGTTCAATTAAAATATTTCGCTACGTGTATAATGCATGCAACCTACTACTCAAATGAACGTTTTAGTGCATTCCAAACGTATATACTACCGCTTCAATATGAACTAAATTTGAATTCGTTTCTCTATTTGAATAAGATCTACAATAATGATTGTTGTGAAGTCAAACCATTTGATTCGTTTCTCTATTTTAATAAGATCTACAATCATCATTATTGTCAGTCAAACCATCATTTGTGTATTATCTTCATAGCACACCACATGATTAGTCTTGAGTTACATATGAACTATGTGTACTATATGAACTCGAACTCGATTTTTTGAATCCACTTTATGTTGATTTCAAATCACAGTACATTTCAAGCTCTAGCTAGATCTTCATATTCTAAACCATGTCTCATATGTATAATGTGTTTATCACATAATGTATGGTGCCCCGCCCCCTACGCCTACAAGTATTTAGATGTGAGTTGCAAACACCACACATTACCACAAATTCAAAAAAATGTGAGAATGTTTGATATATAGTATTGTTTAGATTGTTCGATATTTCATTGTAAGCTGCAAACGCCACACATTATCACAAATTCAAATAAAATGTGAGATTGTTCGATGTATAGTATGGTTTAGATTGTTCGACATTTAGCTGTGAATTGCAAACGCCATGCATTATCACATTATGGTATAACATGTGCAAAACCACAACACGTGTGTCGCCGCTATATTCATGCATGCATATGTTTATAACACTATGATCCCCTATTCAAATACATGAATCCACTTTCATATCAAATTATGATCTTTGTTAGTCTCTTACACCCACACAATCCTGTAACCTTTGTAGCTACCACTAACTTTCTCTCGTGTATGCACACGCCCTCCTCGCCCTCCCCCTCCCTCAGCATTCTATCCATCGCGCACATTCATTTTTTTTCTTTAGGTCGTTCTCCCAGAGTCTCCACAACTCCTTTCCGACACACACCGATCGATAAACCTCTCTAGCGATGTCTGCCTACAACATACACACACACCTTCAATCTTCTCCTTTATGTGTCCTTGCCTCGTGTCTCTCATACTGTCCCACACACGTGTTAAATCTCGCCCCTCTTTTCATCGATCTCACAACCGCACACTCCTCCCCCTATCTAGCTAGTAGCTGGGCCTCTCGCACCACCTCCTAGCTCCATTCTCTCTATCTATCCATCTCGCTGGGCCTTATTTGCCTCTAACAAATGGACATACACCGACCAATCTACCGCTATGCATATAGCTAGTTAGGTCTTTATAACTCGTTTTTCCCCACGCGTCGATCGATCTACCTCATTAGTTATGTCTCTCCCTTCCTCCGACAAACAACAATTGGTCTGCCGATCTAGTTAGGTATGCTTACCAAACACATGGTTCCCCTTCATCATCCATGGATGTGTCCCGGCAAAGCTATCACGCACAGGCACACACAGAAACACATCCCCACTCTTATTGATAATATTGCAGTTCCACCCTCATTTTGTCTATTAGGACTCTCCCACCATCTTCGAGAAGCAACTCCATCACCCATCCAGCACTCTACCCCTCTCCCTCCCTCTCTCTCTCTCCTCTCTCTCTGTCCCATCCTATTTCCCGTCCTTTAGTTATGTGTGGATGTCGACCGATCTCCCTCAAGACAGGCTGGGTCTCTCCTTCTCAACACATATACGAGTCATTCTACCTCTATAGTTAGGCCTCTACCTACCCCTCCCTCCCCCCACCCCCCCCCCACACACCGATACATTGAGCGCTCTAGTCATGTCTCCCTCCCACACACAAACTTGCACACACGCACAATTTTGATGGCTCTCTTCATCGATCTCGCACCCACCCACTTGATCCTATCTTCGACTCTATCGATATCTATGACCCTCCCTCTCTTCTCGTGGATCGCCCAGCCCTCTATATATGATATGGATAGGCCTCCATTTCACACACATTGCATGCAAAATTTTGTTTGAGATGTCATCGACACATATTCCCACAAATACATTCACGAAATCACCCCACCCCCCTCCCAAAACAAAAAACACTCAGGAACACACACGCCATCTGTCTAGGTTTGTATCTCTCTCACACACACCCACATAGGTGGGGGACGTGCATGAAGAGAAGAGGTGCACGCATGGCGCACGTACTTCCGTCTCTTTCCCAATCACACCCGCGCGGGTACACGGTGGACTGTATGAAAAGGTTGCCCACATGGTAATTTGACACATGTAATGGTTGTCCACTTGATGGAGGGAGGATCGTTTACCACGGGTGAACAAACAAATTGCGACTGGGCACATTATGTTAAAAAAGAGGCAAACCATGTGGGTCCTACCTTAGAGGCAAGGCTCTATACACTGGAGTACTTTTGATGTGTCCCGTCAACTCGCATAACAAGGAGAAGCTTGCTTAGTACGTCGTCTCCCCCGCCCATGGGCGCGGTGGCTCGCAGGATGAGGTGAAGCTTGCTTACTAGTAGTAGTACTGTACGCCTTACGCCCGCTCCCTCGCCCATGCGCGTGGTGGCTCGCAGGACGAGGAGAAAATTTTACTACTCCCTCCGTTTACTCCTCATCCCTACCTTGGTTAGAGAGATTATCATATTGTTTGGAATATATATGTCCTTTAGTAGATTTCAATATGAACTACTAGTACATACTCCAAACACTGATGTATATAGACGTATTTTAGAGTGTAGATTCACACACTTTGCTCCATATGTAGTCCATATTGAAACAGACGTAATAGTACACACTCTCCCTCGCCCCTCCACCCTCACACATGTGGTGGACGTGCAGGAATTCATTCCGTCTCATATAGCCAGAACGATATATACTGCAGTACCATTATTGCTCGACTTCCCGAAGAGGCGAAGAGCCAATCG
Organism: Aegilops speltoides; assembly: GCA_021437245.1. NCBI lineage: Eukaryota > Viridiplantae > Streptophyta > Magnoliopsida > Poales > Poaceae > Aegilops > Aegilops speltoides. Next base: position 323,961,454 of record CM038145.1, read on the forward strand.
CATGGTTAATATTTTGGAGATGCCAAGCGCAAGGTTTATAGGAGAACGAGTAGTAGGTGCCGCTTCATTTATAAATAAAGTTTTTTTTCTTCAGTGGCATGCACGCAATATAATAGGTTCATATGGAGAGAAAAGGAAACCGCTCCACTATATACATAGTTAGGACGGGCCAGCCTACACGGTTGCTTGCTGGGGTTGCTCTCTTCACACTCGCTCGCACAAAATGACTGTGGCCACATCTCTAACATCCCGGCGGATCACGTACGCCGGGGGAAGGGCTGGATGCTTAGTGTAGATGCGGTCACCATTGCTGACGGTGAAAACCCACTGTCGGCACGTCCCGACCAGGGGTCCCCGCCGTTCTCTCTCATAAAGTCGGTGAGGTTGCCTTCGTCCCATGCTTACTACCGCGACGTGGGCAGTTGCCGCCTCCCGCCGCCCTCCTCAAGGTTGATCTACGTCCCGACATCCCTCATGTACAACTCCCTTTACAGCCGGCTTGCACCACTGCTCCAGCTGCCCACATCACTCCATGTGGATATTTCTCTACTTCTTTGCCCCGCACATACCTCTACTGGCTTCTACGTACTGTATTTGTGATGAGTTATGTCTCATCAACTAGTCCCAGTAATCTTATTCTAATCACACTTCTTCAATTTCTTTGCCACAGGGATGATCATCTTGATTTTGGTGACACTGCACAAAACGATCTGATGGTCAAAGGGTTGCAAACTTCATTACTTGGGAAGCTCGAACGTTGCCAACAAATTAAATCCTGGTTATGGTTTACAGTTCAAGGGCTAGGGACAACATGGATCGTTTTTTTCTTTAGTTGCCTCTGTTCCAAAATAAGTGTCAACTTTAGTAGTAGTACAACTTTTTACTAAAGTTTGCATAAAGTTGAGACACTTATTTTGGAACGGAGGGAGTACATATTTGCTATGATCTGTCAATCATTGAGATGCAATAGCATGCATGTTAGTCTACTTTGTATTTGATGAAATGTTGCAACGGGCAACCTTGGACGCAAGATACATGTAACAGAAGCTGGAAGCTTCATAGCATTGTACAAATTTATCGCGCTGATAAATTACAGTACGTACTATACTAGTACTTCCTCCTTTCCTAAGTATAAGTCTATGTAGAGATTTCACCATGAACCACATACAGATGTATATAAATGCATTTTAAGTGTAGATTCATTCATTTTGTTCCGTATGTAGTCCACCTAGTGGAATCTCTACAACGACTTATATTTAGGAACGGAGGAAGTACTATGTAAGGAGTTAGGTGTCGCATTGTGTCGAGAAATATGGTGATAGTGTGAGGTGGGCCATGTAATCACTAAGCCTGCGTGTTTTCACTGCGCTTACACTCCTCCACTGTAAGAATGGAGAAAATTGTAATCTAGTAGTACCTCCTATCGCCGAAAGCATGGGACATCCAGCAGTCCTACCACCTCAGTAATAATGACCAATGAGCCGTCAAATCACATAGACCCAGCAGTAAGTTGGACGGACGAAGCAACCATCACTCTTGAATCTGCTTCTCCCTTCAACGCAGGCGCCAGTGAGAGGTCGCGTTTGCTCTACCCGGGCATGAATGCGGCACCGATTCTTTGGATTGGCGTTGACCGTTTTAGGCGGGAAGCACGCGCGGGCGATGGAGGGGCTTTGGGTGGGCCAGGCTAGTCAGGAGCGGGCGTGGCAGCTATCCTCCTGTCCCTACCGGACGCTCGAAAACGAGAGGATGGACCGACTCGCGCGGCGAAAATCGTACACTACACACCATCTCTCTATAGGAGTAGGTCGATCTGTCGCTCTCTCTAACACACACATGCTGTTAAATACACACACACACACACACACACACACAGACGCACGCACATGCACACACAGGTTCATAGAATAGGAAAATTGTGCGAGTGAGAAGCCACAGGAAGTGAGATACAAATGGAGTACGTACAAGAAGAGAAAAGGTGACCAATATTCCATCAAACCTGGACTGAGGAGTAGTACTCCCTCCGTCTAGGTGTTAAGTCATCTTACAGAAATCAGATATTCCCAAAATGTTTAGGCGTCGTCCATTAACTTCACATCTCAATCCCCTCCTGGGCTCGTTGCTAGCGAGCGTTGTTACTTAGGGAGCGTTTGGATCCTTAGCAAGAACAGCTTATAGCATAGCCGGGCAAGGTTAGGCGTTTGGAACTGTTAAAATATGTTAGCTTTTGTGGGCAAGCTAGCTTGGGTGGGCTAGAAAAACCTTGCTAGCTCAGGAGAGCCAGATCGGCTCGCTTCCGACGGCAAACTTCGCCTAGTAGTAACATAGACTAGTAACATATTCATGTTACTAGTCCAAGTTACTCACCACTATGACCAACCTAATCAATGTAACCAAACGCTCCTTACTCTGCCTTGTTATCTCCCCCGGAAACCCAATGCATGGAGCGCAACTATGCGTTGATCAGTACAAAAATCAAAGTCGGCTTGCATGTGAGTTAATACATGGCCCTGCATGGTAGCTAAAACGGCATCTCTTAGTTGTTTGGATTAATTGTTGCGTCTATAGACAGAAATCAGGGCTTTGATTGGAGCAATGACCGGTCAAGTTTCTCCTTCTCCTCCAATCTGCTTGCACCTTCTAACGTGACTTATTACACCTAGACGGAGGGGTTAGTATTGAATGCCATGTTTAACTTGTTTTGCTCATATCTTCTAGGCCATAGCTCCGAATTAAATGAACTTTATATGTAACTTGACTAGAATTTTGTGTAGATCATCTTAGTGCATCTTAACTGGCTGTTTACCAATTTGAACATAAGGTTTATTCAGTTCTGGACCAATTTCTAAATTTGCATATGAGGACTTACCGGAATTGTTATATGTTATTTCCGGCCTCATTTAAACTTGCCTTGATGTGTTGTTCTTGTACGCATCATCTCTTGCCATGAGTAGCTTTGTGTAGTCTTGTCTTGCATCATACTTGGTTGAGCATCATGTCATGTCCATGTGTGGTGTGTTTACCATGTTGTGTGCTTCTCCTCGATAGTTCCTGTTTCGTTGCGATCGTGAGGATTTGTTCGTCTACGCTTGGTTCGTCTTCGTGGCTTCATCTTCTTCATGGACGTGTTCTTCTTCCTAGCGGGATTTTAGGCAAGATGACCGTCATCCTGGATCTCACTACTATCATAGCTATGCTAGTTGCTTTGTTCTATCACTTTGTTGCGCTACCTATCACTTGTTCTTCAAGCCTCCCAATTTGCCATGTTAGCCTCTAACCTTTTCACCCTTCCTAGCAAATTGTTGCTTGGCTATGTTACCGCTTTGCTTAGCCCCTCTTATAGCGTTGTTAGTTGCAGGTGAAGTTGAAGATTGCCCCATGGTGGACAGGATTATGTTGGGATATCACAATATCTCTTATTTAATTAATGCATCTATGTACTTGGTAAAGGGTGGAAGTCTCGGCCTTATGCCTGGTGTTTTGTTCCACTCTTGCCACCCTAGCTTCCGTCATACCGGTGTTATGTTCCCGGATTTTGCGTTCCTTACGCGGTTAGGTGATTTATGGGACCCCCTTGATAGTTCGCTTTGAATAAAACTCCTCCAGCAAGGCCCAATCTTGGTTTTACCATTTGCCTCACCACCACCTATACCCTTCCCTTGGGTCGGCCAACTCGAGGGTCATCTTTATTTTAGCCCCCCCCCCCCCGGGCCAGTGCTTCTCTAAGTGCTGGTCCAAACCGGGCAGACTGCGTGGCAACCTCGGGGCAACTCGAGGGTTGGTTTTACTCGTAGGCTGACCTATTCAGTGTTGCCCTGAGAACGAGATATGTGCAGCTCCTATCGGGATTGTCGGCGCATCGGGCGGCTTTGCTGGTCTTGTTTTACCATTGTCAAAATGTCTTGTAAACCAGGATTCTGAAACTGATCGAGTCTTCCTGGGAGAAGGAATATCCATCGTTGATCGTGAGAGCTTATCATGGGCTAAGTTGGGACACCCCTGCAGGGTATAAACTTTCGAGAGCCGTGCCCGCGGTTATGTGGCAGATGGGAATTTGTTAATGTCCGGTTGTAGATAACTTGACACTTGATTCGAAGTAAAACGCATCAACCGCGTGTGTAGCCGTAATGGTCTCTTCTCGGCGGGGTCCGGGAAGTGAACACGGTTTTGGGTTATGTTTGACGTAAGTAGGGGTTCAGGATCACCTCTTGATCATTTCTAGCTTCACGACCATTCTGTTTGCTCTCTTCTCGCTCTTATTTGCGTATGTTAGCCACCATATATGCTTAGTCGCTGCTGCAACCTCACCACTTTACCCCTTCCTTTCCCATTAAGCTTTGCTAGTCTTGATACCCATGGTAATGGGATTGTTGAGTCCTCGTGGCTCACAGATTACTACAACAACAGTTGCAGGTGCAGGTTATACGATGATCTTGACGCGAGAGCGATGTTTGCTTGTTTTGGAGTTCTTCATCTGCTTCTTCTTTGATCAGGGGATAGGTTCCAGGTCGGCAGCCTGGGCTAGCAGGGTGGATATCGTTTGAGTTTCTGTTTGTGTTTCATCCGTAGTCGGATGTTGATCTTATGTAAGATGATGTTGTATTCGTGTGGCATTATATGCCTCTTGTGTGTATCCCCATCTATTATGTAATGTTGATGTAATGATATCCACCTTGCAAAAGCATTTCAATATGCGGTTCTATCCTTCGTGGGACCTTTGAGTCTCTTTAGGATAGTATCGCATATTGGGCGTGACAAGTTGGTATTAGAGCCTCGACCGACCATAGGAGCCCCCTTGATTGATCGTGTAGTTTGGCCGTTGTCGAGTCTAGAAGAAAACTGTTTTCGGAGTCTAGTTATATCGGAGAGTAGGAATTCTTTTTACTTCTCAGCCCCTTCGTCCCTCTGGTGAGGAATCTTGACGTAGGTGTTTTGAATTACTCCTCTTCCCCTTCAAATTTTTCTTTAGGTTCACGCAGTTGGTTTTCCGATCGTTGGTTCTCAACTCTTTTTATCCGGTGCATTTCTTGTCAAGTTGACTCGAGCCTCTTCATCTTTGCCAAGTTCAATTCCTCAGTTGTTTTCTTTTTCCCACCCACCGACCCCTTTTTCTTCTTAGAGCCAGAGTCCGTAATCGAGTATCCATCCTACTCGTGCGAAGTCTTTGTTTTTTTCCTCAATGATTTCAACCGGTGTTTTCTCTTCAAGTTGTTCATCGGTTTTTCCCCTGCCAAGTTGCCTTTGTTTTCCCGCCCTCCCACCCTTTTTCTTCCCGGAGTCTGAGTCTCTTTCGACCATAAATTTCATTCATGCGGAGCCTCTTCAGTCTTCCCTCAATCATTTCAACCGGTGAATTCTCGTCTCGTTCGACATTCTTCATCTATTTTTCTTCTCCGGTGGACTCAATTCAAGTTTTTTTTGGTAGTGATTATATTCTTTTCCTCGTCTCAAGTGTTTTCCCTGCTCGTTCGCCTCTCGCCAGTTTATCCTTCCAGAATGCTCAAGATATCTCAGGAGATTCGTCTGTGTTACAATTTATTCGAGGTTGCTACCTCATTCAAATATTTCAATTGTTCCGGTGCATCATCTACCTCTTCAACAACCCTTTCCAATGGTGTTTTCTTTTAGTGGGCCCTAACCCACAGGTCTTTTCCTAGGATCTTACCTGACTCTTCTAATTTCCCGGAGCTATTCTCAAATCCGTTTCGAAGTTTGACGTAAGTATTAATTTCATCAGTCAGATGCCATCTCCAAGATCGCTTTCAAATTCTTTTCATCTTTGGTTCAACCCTTCCTCTTTTACATTCTACCGTAGTACCTCAGTAATTTTGGTGGTGTTTCTCGTCGTCATTTGAAGATCAAAGAAGAGTTTTCCTCTAAATCTTGCCCGTTCTCTTGAAGTTTCGTGGTTCTAGCTTCATGTCATCTTCCCGAATTATTCCATTTGTCAGTTATTCCTTTTCTAACCCATCCGGAGTATGTCAGAAGTTGTTTTCATGTTTCTTTTCACCGGAGGCCATCGTTCCAGAAGAATTCTTCGTCCTCACATTTCAGCTAACGTTATCCAATTATCCTAGTGCTTCGTCCAAGTGTTCTTTTATCAGTTCGTGATCTCTTTGTTCTTTTGCATCTAAATCCCCTCTAGCATATTGGTTCTTCTAATTCTTCCCGGTGATTCAGTCTCTTTAGTCAGTCATTTTCTAATTCTTACGGTGGTTCGTTCAAGATTCTTTTTCCTTCATTATCATTTTAATCCATTCGTTCGTTCGAATCCTACCGGTGGTTCACGAAGACCTTCTCAAGTTTTGTGCCATATTCCCCCCTTAATCCTTTTCAACAAGAATAAGTTGTATGCAAATCCATTGCCTCTCATCAATTTAATTTGATGAAGGATAAGCATACAATAAATCTTATTCTTACTTCATCCAAGTGAGTAATCCCTTCCTTCGGATTTCGTTCTTGAGGAATAAATTCTAGTTCCAAGTGTTTTCATTTTACTTTTTCGGAGTTCAATTTCCTCGGCCATTTCGTCGGAACCTCCATCTAAATCATCGCAAGCTTTAATCTTATTCTTTCATCCTTCATTCTATCTCATCATCCTTTCTTGTCACCGGAGTTCTTCATGGTGGCTCGTCATGATTTTATTCGTTCCTCAAGTGTTCATCAAGATTCTTCTCGAAAGAGCTAAAATATCTTTCCTTTTTGCTTTTTGAAGTGCAAGTAATTCTCCGTATTCTTTTGAAGTGGAGTTTTGCATTTCTTCGTTCTTCTAAGCTATCCGAGAATTTCCGTTTGTGGTTGGTTATCACCTCAAAAATTTTGAGACGTTATCTATAAGTCCACAGCAAGCAATTCTTTTGTTGTTGAATTTCCAACAACTTTGTTCAATCCTTTCTTCTAAGGGTGTTCTCTATTTTGTTCGTGATAGAAGTTGCCATTTTCTTCCTCGTTCTTTTTGATCCGCTCTTTCAAGTCTTCCGGAGGCATTGTGTTCTTCCTCTTGTCAAGTATCGTCCCATTTTTGTCAATCTCAGTTCCAACTCTTTCCATGTTTAGCCGGAGTGCTGCCTAAATCCTTTCAGTCTTATTCGTTTCTTATCTCGTTCTAATCGGAGTGGTTTCATAGTCTATATGATTCCGTGAGCTTTCGATTCTCTTCATTCTCGTTGTTCCTCTCTTCTTCTTGAGTGCTCTCGATTCTTTGCTTCTTCTCTTGAGTTCTTGTTTCACCTCATCCCTTTTCCCTTCCGTCTCGGTCCTAAGATCTTGGGATGAGATCTCTTGTTAGTGGAGGAGAGTTGTAACGCACCAGATTCGATGCGCCAGGTGTCCGCCAGTTATTCGCCGTCTTTGCCATGTCATTTGCTTGTGTGTTGCATATTGTCATGTCATCATGTGCATTTCATTTTGCATACATGTTCGTCTCATGCATCCGAGCATTTTCCCCGTTGTCCGTTTTGCAATCCGACACTCCTGTGTCCTCCGGCGTCCCCCTTTTGTCTCTTGTTGTGAGTGGGTGTTAAACATTCTCGGAATGGATCGTGATTTGCCAAGCAGCCTTGGTACACCACCGGTAGACCGCCTGTCAGGGTTCGTGCCATTTGGAGTCCGTTTGATACTCCAACGGTTAACCGGGTAGCCGCAAAGGCCTCTTTTGTGTGCAGCCCAACACCCCTCCAAAGTGGCCCAATAACCCATCCAAACCCCCTCCATGCTCTTGGTCATTCGATCACGATTGCGTGGCCGAAAACCGCTCCTCATTTGGACTCTCCTAGCTCCCTCACGAAGCCACAAAAACAATCAGGGCAACGCCAAAGACCGAGACCACAGAGAGCAGATGAACGAAGCAGGTTTCCCCGGCAAGACCCGTGCCGGGGCAGCCTCAGCAGCCCCGGCAAGGCCCTTGCCGGGGCGGCTCGCCCACACCAGCGGAGTGAGCCACCCTCGAACCCACAGTCTCCAACACCATCAACCACGTTGGGCCAGGGCTCGGGAGGCACCTCCATGCTGGCATGCAGATCTTTGTGAAGGCAAAGAATATTCAAGATCAGATAAGGATTGGAAGGCAAAAATCCTCGACAAGATTCTTGCCGAGGAAATCCACAAGACCCCCGGCAAGATCCTTGCCGGGGACGACGGCGCGCCATGGCAAGACCCTTGCCGGGCCACCCGGCAAGACCCTTGCCAAGGGCGTCAGCGGGGCCACTGCCAGGCCCGCACCAACCAAGTTTCCACCGCCGTTCACATGCAGCTGCCAGCCCAACTAGTTGGGCAGGTACCTCCGTGGCAACATGCAGCTTCCAGGACAACTCAGCACACGCCTGCGTGGCGGCATGCAGATCTTCGTGGAGGCTCCACCATCGTGCCACCTTAGATGCTTGCCTACCTACTTGGCGCCGCATGCATCGCTGGCTAGGGCGCGTGTCGAAGCGAGGAGGAGCGGTGACGGACGGGACGGGCCTCGCTCCCGTCCCCAATAAAGCAAGGGGACACCTAAGCTACGCATTAAATGCGTCTTGTCCTGTAATACGATAGATAAGCTCATAGCACTGTAGGCCTTTCCACCTCCTGTGTGCCACTGTGGCAACCCCTTTCGAATATAAAAGGAGGCCCATGGCGCACTAGAGAGGGATTCGGCTCTTTGGAACCACGCAGCCACCGTAGCTAGTTCAAGAGCTCAAAACACTCAATACATCCACCAAAGCAGGACTAGGGTTTTATGCATCCTCGCGGCCCGAACCTGGGTAAAGGATCCTTGTGCTGGTTACTAATCCTGCTCTTCTCACAACCCCGCGCCCCGCAACCGCAGAAGGGATCCTCGTGATCCCATAGGTGTCGTTTCCCACCGACAGTGTCGTCCGCCTTGCGAGGCTTGGCCCCTCGCGAGGGTCTTGCTGTGTTGGTGTTGAAGCTAGGCCGTCCCAGGCCGTCGATAGAGCCACATGGTGGGCCGTAGGCAGGTAGGACTGGATACCCCCAGGTCCAAGACGCCGACAGTAGCCCCCGGGCCCAAGGCGTGCTCGGACTTGGCTTCCAGGCGAAGCCAAAGGGCAAGGGCGGAGCGCTGCGGGCCCTATCATCCTGCGGCCCTGAAGACACATGGCGGTTGATGGGACGTGGGCGTCTCCACTTCCCCATGCCTCCTTGATATCCGGTAGACCTAGCAGCCGCCCGTTGTTAGTGCAACTCGCCCTTCGTGGTGTACCGTGCCCGGCTCTTGTTTCCTCCTTCCCAATCTTGCTGTCGTGTCCATAGATCTGGTGCCGGCGCCTTGCTCTCTCTTGGTATTTGCCATGGCTCCCACACCAAGGAAGAAGAAGGTGAAGCTGCACGCGCCGACCGGTCCTTCGCCAACCCTGGAGCCAGCCCTTGAACAGTCAACATTAATCAATAAGGAGGGGCTGGACAATGCCATGCACTTGCCACCGGTTCCAATGAGGGGAGGGAGACGCATGTCTGTCCTGCGTCTTGGCAAACCAGAGAGATGAGTGCCACTGAGATTCCCATCCATCTCCATGCTCTTCTTGGTGGGTTGATTCCTCCCTTCTCCCCTTTCTTCAACACCGTGATGTCGCATTACCAGATCCATCTGCTGCATCTGGACCCTCGCTCCATCATCCTCCTCACCGTCTTCGCCTTCCTCTGCGAGGCCATGGTCGGCACCACTCCCTCTGTGGCCTTGTTTCGACATTTCTTCCTGCTCTGGCTCGCAGACGCTTGCCAACGCTCCGGGTGTGCGACCTTAGAGGCCGTGGCCGCGACCGCTAGCTCGGGGATCGACTTTGAGCTCTCGCCTATCGGGAAGGGATACTGGAAGCAATGGCTCTTAATGGACGCCCGCGCATTCATCCCCCTACTCACGATTCCTGGGTCGCCGGCTTCGCCGAGCTCTGGCTGGTGCCATGAGAAGCTCACCGACCGGCGTCTTGCTTTCATCTGGAAGAGGTCGGCAAGGCTCCAGCAACTGGGGGTGACGGCGCCAATGGTGGTGAAGGAATTCGTGAAGCAGCACATTGCTCCCCTCCAGCGCCATGCTCGCCCGATGTGGGACTTCATCGGCGCCGAGGATCCGATGAGGCTGCAGAAGCCGTCGCTTGCTGTTGACACCTTGAGTGTGGTTCTCAAGCTCCTGACTGGTGAGCCTGAGCCTGCTGACCTTCCGAGGGGTGGCTGTCTTCTTTATCTGTGCTCGAACAAGGAGGCCTTCATGGGGCAGATGCCTCTGTAGGACCTTGAGAAGAGGTGTCTTGAGGGGGGTGATTAGACACTAAGTACCAAAGTTGCAATTTTTAAGATCTTTAAGTTTAAGTGGAGTTTAGGCACAAGTTCAACATTCACAATACATAACTAGCAAGTATGCAAAGAGTTTATGAGCAGCAGAAAGTAAAGCATGCAACTTGCAAGAATGTAAAGGGAAGGGTTTTGGAGGACTCAAACGCAATTGGAGACACGGATGTTTTTGGCGTGGTTCCGATAGGTGGTGCTATCGTACATCCATGTTGATGGAGACTTCAACCCACGAAGGGTAACGGTTGCGCGAGTCCACGGAGGGATCCACCCATGAAGGGTCCACGAAGAAGCAACCTTGTCTATCCCACCATGGCCGTCGCCCACGAAGGACTTGCCTCACTAGCGGTAGATCTTCACGAAGTAGGCAATCTCCTTGCCCTTAAAAACTCCTTGGTTCAACTCCACAATCTTGTTGGAGGCTCCCAAGTGACACCTAGCCAATCTAGGAGACACCACTCTCCAAGAAGTAACAAATGGTGCGTTGATGATGAACTCGGTAGGACCGATATGGTTAGGGTTAGGGCATAACGTAATCTCGGTGAGACCGATTACACAAACTCGGTGAGATCGATTTTGGTAATAGGCTTTCCAGAGAGTTGGTCAGGCAAACTCGGTTGGACCGATTACACAAACTCGGTAGGACCAATTTTGGTAAAGAGTCAACCAGGAAGTCTGCATTGTGACCGATTTTGGAAATGGACATACACAGAGAGATTACAATCCCATCTCGGTGAGACCGAGATCCCTATCGGTGAGACCGATTTGCCTAGGGTTTGTGGCAGTGGCTATGACATCTGAACTCGGTGGCGCCTGATAGAAAGAATCGGTGGGGCCGAGTTTGACTTTAGGTTTAGGTCATATGTGTGGAAGTGGGAAAGTAGTTGAGGGTTTTGGAGCATATCACTAAGCACTATGGAGCAAGAAACTCATTAAGCAACACCTCATCCCTTCTTGATAGTTTTGGCTTTTCCTATAGACTCAATGTGATCTTGGATCACTAAAATGTAAAATGAAGAGTCTTGAGCTTGAAGCTTGAGCCAATCCTTTGTCCTTAGCATCTAGAAGGAGTTCCCACATCCTTTAGTCCATGCCACTCCATTGTTGAACTTATCTCAAACATACTAGATAAAAGTGTTAGTCCAACAAGAGATATGTTGACATTAATTACCAAAACCACCTAGGGAGCACTTGTGCTTTCAATCTCCCCCTTTTTGGTAATTGATGACAACATACATCAAAGCTTTAAATAAAGATAAAGAATAGTAAGTAAAGCTTTGGAAAGACATGTAACAAGCATAGGCTCCCCCTACATGTATGCAATCATGTGAATATGGAATATAGAAGCATGTGAGAGCATAACCATGATAGAGCAGGCAATGTGTTACATGTATCTTGGCCATATGCATCAGAGCAAAGAATACTAAGGAAAATACCTTCATGCCCATGAGTCCTTCTTGCAAACAGTATGTACATCAGCAAGAATTCCTCATACTCATGATTGTGATGCATATACTTAACTTGTAGTCTTGAGTTGGCTTAGGATGGAATGAACCTGCGTAAACAAGGTTAGATAACACAGGTACATCTACTAGCCAGAGCAAACAGAAGAAACCACAAGAATACCAAGATTGGGATGACATGTAGAGAGTGAGTACTAAGTACCACATTAGATTAGACATGTCCCCAAGAGTAAAGATATGCAATGAATTTAAATGATTTCTTTCCCTTAGATGTCTTGCTCCCCCTGAATCTAGCATAGGATGCTAGGAGAAGATAGGGAACAGAAAATCAGAGCTGAACAATATAAATGAACAGAGCTAATGCAAACTAATGCAAAAAAGATCACAAGAACATGTCTCTCCCCTCAACAAAACATGTGGCATCTCTCCTCTTGAACACCAAGCATCTGGAATCCTTGAGAAATACTTTCTACTTAAGTATTCTCTCCCCCTGGAGATCTCTCTCTCCCCCTGAGGATCTCTCTCCCCCTAAGGAGGTGATATACTCTTTCTCTGATGTGATCTCTCTCTAAATGATAAGCTTTGATGTGATCTCTCTCTCCCCCTTTGACATCAATTTCCAAGAAGGGTTCTCAGGAATCGGTATAATGGGTTTGGTCCTTGAGTCACAGCACAAAGCAATGATAAAAATGTGATGCTTGTAGAGGACAAGATTCATTGAGTGGAGCTGGATCAGAAGAAACACAGAATAAGTGGTAAACTGTTTTTCCTGTTGTGAAATCGGTGGCACCGAGTGGTATGCTTCGGTTGTACCGAAAGGATTCGGTTGGACCGAAAACAACAAATCGGTGGAACCGAGTTCATCGCAGAGAAAACACTTGTCACCGCAGCTCACTAGACTAGTAAGATCTCACAAAGATTTCCAAGGAATTTACTAAAAGATATGCAATGAATTGGATGTAGAAAATTCAGAGCAAACAGAAAGAAATCTAGATGAAGTTTTTTTTAAAGGGGAAACCAATATGCATGAGACAAATGCAAAAACACAGAAAAGCACACAAGAGAACTTCATCTAGAGATGGTCGGAGGCAAAGTCACCTATGTTAGAGTATATTGACTTAGGAGTCAAGTGAGATCACTTGATCATAGGTCAAACTCATCGTTTAAGCTCAAAATGGGGTTGCCATTTTTCGTTTAAGCATCTTGATGTATTCACATCTTGTCGGGTTGCTTTAGCTCATGACTTTGAGTAAAGCTTCTCTAAGATGAAATAGCATACCTTGGTTGGTGGAGTTGAACATGTAGTTGAACTTGTGTGGGTTGCTCAAGGTTGATGTAGCTCATCAAGAGTTGGGAGCACCACTTGGAATTTGAGTCCATCTACCTACATGGGTTAGTTCTTGCAAGGAAGAGCACTTGTGTATCCAAAAATGGCAACCATGAAGCTCAACATAGAATTTGTCAAAGGATATGTTTGAATGGTTCCGTGCTTCCTTGTCTTCAACCACCATAGTGTAGAAACTTGGTGATGTAGAGATTGCTCAAGATGTGAGTAGATTACAATCTCATGGAATTAGATTCATCCAAGTACCTACACGGGTTAGATAACATGCAAGATGCAAATATATCCTAGACATAAGATTTTCATCATAAGAGAAAAATATCAAGGATTAGTCATAAGCTCATGTCTTGCATGTATCCAATGGAGTTCCTACTCCAAGTTTGAAGCATCAATGATGTTCAATTCTCCTCTTAACCTACAAAACACTTTCTCATCAAGAGGTTTAGTGAATATATCCACTAATTGCTTCTCGGTGCGAACATGCTTAAGATCAATGTCACCCTTAGCAACATGATCTCGAATGAAATGATGACGAACTTCAATATGCTTAGTTCGAGAATGTTGCACGGGATTATGACCAATTTTGATAGCACTTTCATTGTCACAAAGCAATGGAACATGTCTCACATATATCCCATATTCTTTAAGAGTTTGGGTCATCCAAAGTAATTGAGCACAACATGAACCAGTGGCAATGTATTCCGCTTCGGCGGTGGATAAGGATACTGAGTTTTGTTTCTTGGAGGACCAAGACACAAGAGATCTACCAAGAAATTGCCAAGTACCCGAAGTGGACTTTCTATCAACCTTGTCTTCGGCATAGTCCGAGTCGGAGTAGCCAACAAGATCGAAAGAGGCCCTCTTAGGATACCAAATGCCAAAATTTGGTGTATGGATTAAGTATCTCACTATCTTTTTCACGGCCTTAAGATGACATTCTTTAGGAGCAGCTTGATATCGTGCACACATGCACACACTTAGCATGATATTGGGACGTGAAGCACATAGATATAACAATGAACCAATCATAGAGCGATAAACCTTTTGATCAACCGGTTCACCATCTTTGGTCAAGTCAAGATGTCCACTAGTAGGCATGGGTGTAGACATACCTTTGCATTCTTGCATATTGAACTTCTTGAGTAGTAGTTTGCTTGATTTGCAGCCCAAGAAAGAATTTGAGTTCACTCATCATTGACATCTCAAACTTCTCCGACATTAGATTCCCAAACTTTTCACTAAAATGAGGGTTAGTTGAACCATATATAATATCATCAACATAGATTTGGCACACAAATAGTTCTCCATTAACCCTTTCAGTAAAAAGTGTTGAATCAATTTTCCCAATTTCAAAGCCTTTTTCAATAAGGAACTTGGTCAAGCATTTATACCATGTTCTAGGAGCTTGTTTAAGACCATAAAGAGCTTTGTGAAGTTTGTAAACATGATTGGGTTTCTTAGGATTGACAAAGCCGGGAGGTTGCTTAACATAAACTTCCCCCTCTATTTCACCATTTAGAAAAGCACTTTTAATGTCCATTTGGTACAAGGTGATGTCATGGTGATTAGCATAGGCAAGTAAGATGTGAATGGATTCAAGTCTAGCAATAGGAGCGTAAGTCTCACCATAGTCCATACCTTCGACTTGTGTGTAGCCTTGGGCGACGAGACGTGCTTTGTTGCAAACTACTTGTCCATCTTCATCTTGCTTGTTGCGAAACACCCATTTGGTACCGATGATGTTGTGGTTGTTGTCGGGCTTCTTAACCAATGTCCAAACTTGGTTCCTCTCAAAGTTGTGTAGCTCTTCATGCATAGCATTTATCCAATTCGGATCTTCCAATGCTTCTTCAACCTTCATAGGTTCAATGCTAGAGATGAAAGAATAGTTTTCACAAGAGTTAGCTAAACGAGTTTTAGAGCGAGTGATTCTCCTGGTTTGAATATCATTGTAGATTTGCTCGACGGGATGGTCTTTAGCAACTCTTGCTCGAACTCGTGAAAGCTTTTGCTTGGTTGAAAGCACATTTGCTCCCTGGGTGGTTTTGGTAATTAATGACAACATACTTTGTGGTTGGACTAATGCTTTTATCAAGTATGTTTCAGGAAGGTCAATCACATTGGCATGGCAAAAGGACTGAAGAGGTGGACCCCTCTAATGCTAAGGCAAGCATTGGCAAAAGCTCAAGACTCCACTTTTGGTTTAGTGATCCAAGATCACATTGAGTCCAGGAAAGCCAATACTATTAAAAGGGGATGAGGTTATGATAATGATCCGTTGCTCAAAGTGCTTAGTGATACATCTCCTAAACTATCGAGAACTCTCACCGCAATATACACTCATAAGTAATCTCGGTCCCACCGATTTCCTAAACTCACCACACCGAGATGAACCACCTCACCACAAAGCCAAACCCTAGAAATTTTGAATTTTCCGATTCGAACTCGGTCTCACCGAAACTTGAGTTGCCAAGCTTCAGAACCTTCATCATCAAATCTGTGTCACCGAGATGATGAAGTCGGTCCCACCGAGATTGGCAAGCTCTTGTCTTTGGACGAATCGGACTAACCGAGATTGTATTTTCGGTCCCACCGAAAATCCCAACATTCACATGATTTGAACTTTCGGTCTCACCGAGTTGTCAACTTCGGTCTGACCGAGATTGGTCAAATGTGTGTAACGGTTGGATTTTGTGTGGAGGCTATAAATACCCCTCCAACCCCTCTTCACTCGTGGAGAGAGCCATCAGAAAGAACTACCACTCCTACCTTACATTTCTGAGAAGAAACCTACCTACCCTTGTGTTGAGATCAAGTTGCTCCACTCCCACCATATGAAGCTTGATCTCTAGCCTCCCCAAGTTGCTTTCCACTCAATCCTTTCTTCCACCACAGCCAAATCAGTGAGGAGAGTTGAGTGTTGGGGAGATTATCATTTGAAGCACAAGAGCAAGGAGTTCATCATCATCAACACCATCTATTACCTGTTGGAGGGTGGTGCCTCCTAGATTGGTTAGGTGTCGCCGAGCCTCCGTCAAGATGTGGAGTTGAACCAAGAAGTTTGTAAGGGCAAGGAGATCGCCTACTGTGAAGATCTACCCCGAGTAAGGCTAGCCCTCCGTGGGCGTGGCCATGATGGCATAGACAAGGTTGCTTCTTCGTGGACCCTTCGTGGGTGGAGCCTCCGTGGACTCTCGCAGCCGTTACCCTCCATGGGTTGAAGTCTCCATCAACGTGGAATGACGATAGCACCACCTATCGGAACCACGAGAAAAATCTCCGTGTCTCCAAATTGCGTTTGATCTTCTCCACTTCTCTTTACTACTTGTGCAATTTACTTTCCGCTGCCCATACTCTAGAATTGCATGTGTAGTGTGCTACTTGACTTGTGTGATATGCAAAATCTGCCAAAAACTTGTCTTTACCAAAAGGCATAATTTTTATCTTGTCGAGTAGTCTAATCACCCCCCCTCTAGACACTCTCACCTTCTTCGATCCTACAATTGGTATCAGAGCTTTGGTCTCCATTGCTTTGGTTTACACACCATTGGAGGAAGATGGACGTGTCTACGTTTGGGAGTGTTAGCCATAGAGTGCCTATTCTTGATGGAGTGTCCTATAACTCGTGGAGGATTGAAATGCTTATTATCTTTAAGATGTATAACTTGCGCAAATATGTTGAAACCCCATATGTGCCTCCATTTGACCCCTTGCACCCTACCATGGATGAAGAGCTTGATTTGCTTCGTAACCTTAGAACTGTAAATCTTATCATTAGAGGTTTGCCCGATAACTTGCTTAAGCTTGTCACAAACTTTGATTGCGCCTATGCCATGTGGAAGTTCTTGGAAGAACTTTATCCGGACCACTCTTTGAGAGGTCTTGATGAAATTCTATACAAGACTATTGAATTTGATATGATGCACCCCAATGATCCCAACTTTGATCTTTGAGCTTCGTGATCTTATGAAAAAGAAGGGTGATCCTTATCTTATCAATGATCTAATTAGAAATGCTCTTGTATTGCATTCCGATGATTATTGTCACATTGACAAAACTAATGCAAGTCGTTGTCAAATTGACCTAGGTATTGATGATGAACAATCTATGGGTCGATATGATGATGAGCATGAGCACGATGATGATTACTCCGATTCGGACACCGAGCTAGACAAGATCATGAAGAGTCTCAATCTTATGGCAAATCTGAGAGACTACATATCCGGTGGAAAAGAGTGGATTCTTGATAGTGGATGCACCGATCACATGACCGGAGACGAAGACATGTTTCGAGAGCTTGCAAAGAACGATGGTCCACGCAAGTATGTGACTTTTGGAGACAACTCCAAGGGTAAGGTACTTGGCCTTGGTAAGGTGGCCATATCTCATGATAGCTCTATTCAAAATGTCATGCTTGTTGAATCACTTGGATACAATTTACTTTCCGTGTCTAGATTAGCTGACTTTGGATTCAATGTGCTATTCACCGAAGTAGATTGCCAAGTCTTTCGTCGTGACAATCATAACATGGTATTTACCGGTATCCGTAGAGGTGATCTATATATTGTTGATTTCACTAAGAAAGCCCAACCTAGAACTTGCTTCATTGCTAAATCCGCTAAAGGTTGGTTATGGCATAGAAGGCTTGGACATGTTGGTATCGTAATCTAGACAAGCTAATCAAAGGTGATCATATTCTTGGTGTTAAAGATGTTCTCTTTGACAAAGATAGACTTTGTAGTGCTTGTCGGCAGGAAAACAAGTAGGTGGAAGTCATCCGTGAAGAACATCATGACCACAAGGAGACCGCTTGAGCTTCTCCATATGGATCTCTTCGGTCCCAATGCTTACAAGAGCCTTGGTGGTAACTCCTTTGGTCTAGTTATAGTTGATGATTATTCCAGATTTACGTGGGTATTTTTCCTTGATGACAAATCGCAGGTTCAGAGAATCTTCAAAACCTTTGCGAAAGGCCCAAAATCAATTTGAGGTGAAGATCAAGAAAGTTCGGAGTGACAATGGAGCGGAGTTCAAGAACGCCCATGTAGACTCTTTTCTCGATGAGGAAGGATTCTACATGAGTACTCGACTACGTACACACCTCAACAAAATGGAGTTGTTGAGAGGAAGAACCGAACGCTCATAGAGATGGCGAGAACGATGCTTGATGAATACAAGACACGAAGCACTTTTGGGGAGAAGCCGTCGAGACAGCTTGTCATGCTATCAACAGCTTTATCTTCATAAGCTTCTCGGCAAGACTTCATACGAGCTCCTCACCGGTAACAAACCCCAAGTGGGATACTTTCATGTCTTTGGTTCGAAATGCTATATCCTTGATAAGCATCGTCGGTCTAAATTTGCTCCTAAAACTCATGAAGGTTTTTTTCTCAGTTATGGATCAAACTCCCACACCTACCGTGTCTACAATAATTTCACCCGAAAGGTTGAAGAGACGGTAGATGTGAAGTTTGATGAATCTAATGGCTCGCAAGTAGAGCAAATGCCTATTGATGTAGGAGACAAGGACCCATCGGAAGCCATTCAAGATTTGTCTATTGGAAAGATCCGTCCCATGGAAGTGAAGGAGAGGACCTCATCTACATATGTGGAGCCCCCTACCTCAAGGCAAGATGAACCTCAAGGCAACATGGAGGCCTCCACAAGTGGAACTCACCAAGATGAGGAAGTGCAACAAGAAGATCCACCACAACCTCCTTCTCCACCGCCTCAAGAAAACACCAACAACAATGAAGAAGAAGAGGAAGATGAGGATGATGAGGAAGCTCAGCCTCAACCACAACAAAAGCTATCCCGAGTCCGAGCAAGAGTCAAGAAGAATCATCCCGTGGAACAAATGATGAACGATATCGACTCCGGGAGAATTACTCGCTCTAAAACTCGCTTAGCTAACTTTTGTGAGCATTACTCATTTATCTCTAGTCTTGAACCTATGAAGGTAGAAGAAGCACTTGAAGACCCGGATTGGGTGAACGCTATGCATGAAGAGCTACACAACTTCGAGAGGAACAATGTATGGACTTTGGTAGAGAAGCCCAAGGATGATCAAAACGTCATTGGAACCAAATGGGTGTTTCGGAACAAGCAAGATGAAGATGGACAAGTCATCCGCAACAAGGCTTGTCTCGTAGCTCAAGGTTACACACAAGTCGAAGGTACGGACTATGGTGAGACCGATGCCCCCGTTGCTAGACTTGAGTCCATTCGCATTCTTCTTGCTTATGCCAATCACCATGATATTACTCTCTATCAAATGGATATTAAAAGTGCTTTCCTAAATGGTGAAATTGAGGAGGAAGTATTTGTGAAACAACCTCCCGGATTTGTGAATCCCAAAAAGCCTAATCATGTTTACAAGTTGCACAAAGCTCTTTATGGTCTTAAACAAGCTCCTAGAGCTTGGTACAAATGCTTGACTAGCTTTCTTCTTGAAAAAGGATTTGAGATTGGAAAAATAGACTCAACGCTATTCACGAAAAGGGTTGATGGTGAACTATTTGTGTGCCAAATATATGTTGATGATATTATCTTTGGTTCAACTAACCCTCATTTTAGCGAGAAGTTTGGAAAGCTCATGTCGGAGAAGTACGAGATGTCCATGATGAGTGAACTCAAATTCTTCCTTGGGTTGCAAATCAAGCAATCTATGGAGGGTACCTTTGTCTCACAAACAAAGTACACCAAAGAATCTCTTGAAGAAGTTCAACATGCATAATCATGTTTACAAGTTGCACAAAGCAAAGGTATGAGAACCCCCATGCCTACTAGTGGACATAATGACTTGACAAAAGATGGAGAACCTGTTGATCAAAAAGTTTACCGATCCATGATTGGTTCTCTACTATATCTTTGTGCTTCTCGTCCTGACATAATGTTGAGTGTATGCATGTGTGCTCGATATCAAGCAGCCCCTAAAGAATGCCATCTTAAAGCTGTTAAAAGAATTGTGAGATATTTGATACACACACCTAACTTTGGCATTTGGTATCCTAAGAGGGCCTCTTTCGATCTTGTTGGCTATTCCGACTTGGACTATGCCGGAGACAGGGTTGATAGAAAGTCAACTTCGTGCGTGTCAATTCCTTGGTCGATCCCTTGTATCTTGGTCCTCCAAGAAACAAAATTCGGTATCATTATCCACTGCCGAAGCAGAATATATTGCTGCTGGTTCATGTTGTGCTCAGTTGCTATGGATGACACAAACGCTTAAGGATTATGGAATACATGTGAGACATGTTCCTTGCTTTGTGACAATGAGAGTGCGATTAAGATTGGACACAATCCTGCAACACTCTCGAATCGAAACATATTGAAGTTCGTCACCATTTTATTCGTGATCACATTGCCAAGGGTGACATCAATCTTAAGCATGTTCGAACTGACAAACAACTTGTTGATATCTTTACAAAACCCCTTGATGAGAAAGTGTTTTGTCGCTTAAGGAATGAGTTGAACATCATTGATGCTTCAAACTTGGAGTGAAAACTCCATTGATGCATGCAAGGCATGAGCCTACTTGACTAATCCTTGATATTTCTCTTATGATGATGATCATATGTCTTGGACACATTTGCCTCCTTGTATTGCATCTAACTCCTTGCAGGTACTTGGATGATCTACATTCCACAAGATTACCACACACTCAAATCATGAGTAATCTTGTCATTGACCAAGTATCTAGCCCTTTGGGATGTTGAGTTCAAGGAACAAAATTCCACATATCCTTTTTGACACCTTATACATCTAGTATTTCACTCTTGTCATCTTGGATATTCTTGAGTATTTCCTTGCTTGCCTAACCCATGTAGGAAGATGAACAACACAATTGGAAATGGTGCTCCAACTTCACATTCTATGAGCACCTACATCAAGTTCACCTACATGAGCAAAGCAACAACAAGCCCAAGGTATGTTCTTCACATCTTTAAGGAGCTTTGCTCAAAGTCATGAGTACAAGCAGCTTCATAAGATGTGATCACAAAAATGCTTAATCGAAAAATGGCAACCCCATTTTGAGCTTAAACGATGAGTATGACCTATGATCAAATGTTCTCATTTGACTCCTAAGTCAAAATACTCAAACATAGGTGACCTAGTCACGACCCTATCTAGATGAAGTACATATGTTTTTGCAGTCTTTCTAGTTTCTCTTATGTTTTCTCATTGTGTTTTCATTAAAAAAAACCTTCATCTAGCACTCGTTTTCATTTCTATTCTTCTGTCTTTGTGAATATTCTTTTGGCTCTGATCAATTCCTTGAAAATCATTTACAAATTCATTGCAAATCCTTTGAAACATTCCTTGCAAAGTGAGCTGAATTATTTCTGTATTTCCTTGGAATTAAACTCGGCGTCACCGACTTAAAAATTTCGGTTTGACCGAAAAAGGATCTGCCCTAAGTCCCAGACTTTCGGACCCACCGATCCATCTAATTCGGTGTCACCGACTTTCTTTCAGGATATCATCTTCTGCAGCTCCGCTCAATGATTTTCTTTGCATATTTCTTTTTGCCCAGTTGTGATTCTTAAGGATCCCACTTCCTTTCTTCCATCTTCCCTGACCTTCCTAGTTTGCTGTCCTTTTCGGCACTTGATGTCAAAGGGGGAGAAGATTTAGGGGGAGATAAGGGGAGAAGAGAAGATTTAAGGGGAGAAGAAGAGCAATCTTATCTTAAGGGGGAGAGAATCACATCAAAGCTTTGCCGTGTTCCACATTGGATACTACATTTGGCATCATTCTTTTGATTTTGCTTTCACAATTGATATCTTATGGAAAGCAAAATCTCTCAGAGTTCATTGAAAAATCCTTTTAGTTTTGGGAGACATGTTTGCTGATTCAAGCTTGTGCTCAAAATGAGACACCCTTTATACATGTCATCCCTGGCTTGGTACTCTTGATGTTCTTGCTGTTGGATGAAGAAATACTCTTGTGTTATCTAACCTTGTTTTCCCAAGTTTATTTCTTCAGGTACAATGCCAAGGAACCTCAAGGTAAGTATATGCACTTTGCAGAATGTGCATGATGGTGACTTGCTTGTGAATACTTGTTTGCAAGAAATCACCATGCACATATGCATTATCACTCACTTCTTTTCATCTCGCTTCGATGCATATAGCCAAGCTGCATGTAGCACATCTTGCCTTTCTCTCTTGTGTGCTTGTGGTAGTCCAAAACCATAATTTATGAAAATCTTGCACACTTGTAGGGGGAGCCTGTGTACTACATGTTTGTCAAAGCTTTCGTGATAATTCTGTCTTTCTTTCAGCAAGCTTTGATGTCTTGTTTTGTGTGTTGCCATCAATTACCAAAAAGGGGGAGATTGAAAGCACATTTGCTCCCTGGGTGGTTTTGGTAATTAATGACAACATACTTTGTGGTTGGACTAATGCTTTTATCAAGTATGCTTCAGAAGGTCAATCACATTGGCATGGCAAAAGGATCAAGAGGTGGACCCTCTAATGCTAAGGCAAGCATTGGCAAAAGCTCAAGACTCCATTTTTGGTTTAGTGATCCAAGATCACATTGAGTCCATAGGAAAGCCAATACTATTAAAAGGGATGAGGTTATGATAATGATCTGGTTGCTCAAAGTGCTTAGTGATACATCTCCTAAACTATCAAGAACTCTCACCGCAATATACACTCATAAGTAATCTCGGTCCCACCGATTTCCTAAACTCACCACACCGAGATGAACCACCTCAGCCACAAAGCCAAACCCTAGAAATTTCGGATTTTCGATTCGAACTCGGTCTCACCAAACTTGAGTTGCCAAGCTTCAGAATCTTCATCATCAAATCGGTGTCACCGAGATGATGAAGTCGGTCCCACCGAGATTGCCAAGCTCTTGTCTTTGGACGAATTGGACTAACCGAGATTGTATTTTCGGTCCCACGAAAATCCCAACGCTCACATGATTTGAACTTTCGGTCTCACCGAGTTGTCAACTTCGGTCCGACCGAGATTGGTCAAATGTGTGTAACAGTTGGATTTTGTGTGGAGGCTATAAATACCCCTCCACCCCTCTTCACTCGTGGAGAGAGCCATCGAAAGAACTACCACTCCTACCTTACATTTCGAGAAGAAAACTACCTACCCTTGTGTTGAGATCAAGTTGCTCCACTCCCACCATATGAAGCTTGATCTCTAGCCTTCCCAAGTTGCTTTCCACTCAATCCTTTCTTCCACCACAGCCAAATCAGTGAGGAGAGTTGAGTGTTGGGGAGATCATCATTTGAAGCACAAGAGCAAGGAGTTCATCATCATCAACACCATCTATTACCTTTTGGAGGGTGGTGCCTCCTAGATTGGTTAGGTGTCGCTTGGGAGCCTCCGTCAAGATGTGGAGTTGAACCAAGAAGTTTGTAAGGGCAAGGAGATCGCCTACTTCGTGAAGATCTACCCCGAGTAAGGCTAGCCCTCCGTGGGCGTAGGCCATGATGGCATAGACAAGGTTGCTTCTTTGTGGACCCTTCGTGGGTGGAGCCCTCCGTGGACTCTCGCAGCCGTTACCCTCCGTGGGTTGAAGTCTCCATCAACGTGGAATGACGATAGCACCACCTATCGGAACCACGAGAAAAATCTCCGTGTCTCCAAATTGCGTTTGATCTTCTCCACTTCTCTTTACTACTTGTGCAATTTACTTTCCGCTGCCCATACTCTAGAATTGCATGTGTAGTGTGCTACTTGACTTGTGTGATATGCAAAATCTGCCAAAAACTTGTCTTTACCAAAAGGCATAATTTTTATCTTGTCGAGTAGTCTAATCACCCCCCCTCTAGACACTCTCACCTTCTTCGATCCTACATTGGTTCTTGGTTGAACTTCTTCTTCATCTTGTTCTTCTTCTTGGCCTTCTTCATTGTTGGCGTTGTCGTTCTCTTGTCGTGGTGGAGAAGGAGGTTGTTGACGTTCATCTTGATGCACTTCCTCGTTTTCTTCATCTTGGTGTGTCCCACTTGTGGATGCTTCCGTATCAACTCTTGGTTCACCTTGTCGTGAAGTAGAAGCTTCCACTTGGACGGACGAGGTACTCTCCTTCACCTCCGTTGGACGAACCTTGCCAATAGACAAGCCTTGGATTGCTTCCGAAGGATCTTTGTCTCCTACATCAATTGGCAATTGCTCTACTTGCGAGCCGTTAGATTCATCAAACTTCACATCTACCATCTCTGCAACCTTTCGGGTGAAATTGTTGTAGACACGGTAAGTGTGAGAGTTTGAGCCATAACCTAGTAGGAAACCTTCATGAGACTTAGGAGCAAATTTAGAACGACGATGCTTATCAAGAATGTAGCACTTTGAGCCGAATACTCGGAAGTATCCAACTTGGGGTTTGTTACCGGTGAGTTCGTATGCCGTCTTGCTGAGTAGCTTGTGAAGATACAAGCGATTTGTTGCATGACAAGCTGTCTCAACCGCTTCTGCCCAAAAGTGCTTCAGTGTCTTGTATTCATCGAGCATCGTTCTCACCATTTCGATGAGCGTCCGGTTCTTACTCTCAACAACTCCATTTTGTTGAGGTGTGTACGTAGCCGAGAACTCGTGTGAAATCCCTTCTTCATCAAGAAAGGTGTCCACATTTGCGTTCTTGAACTCCGTTCCATTGTCGCTGCGAACCTTCTTGATCTTCACTTCAAATTGATTTTGGGCCCTAGCGAAGTTTTTGAAGATCTTTTGGACCTGCGATTTATCATCGAGAGAGAGCACCCACGTAAATTTTGAAAAATCATCAACTATAACTAGACCAAAATAATTTCCACCGAGACTCTTGTAAGAGTTGGGACCAAAAAGATCCATGTGAAGTAGCTCGAGTGGCCTCCTTGTGGTCATGATGTTCTTCACGGGATGCCTTCCTCCAACCTGTTTACCTGCTTGACAAGCACTTTAAAGTCTATCCTTATCAAATATGACATCATTAACTCCAAGGATATGATTTCCCTTAATAAGTTTGTCAAGGTTTTGCATACCAACATGACCTAATCGTCTATGCCATAACCAACCTTTTGAGGATTTAGCAATGAAGCAAGTTTTAGGTTGAGCCTTTTTAGTGAAATCAATAATGTATAGATCACCTTTACGCACACCAGTAAAGACCATTTTATGATTGTCTCGACGAAACACTTGGCAATCAACTTCAGTAAATAAGACATTGAAACCGAAATCAGCAAGTCTAGATACTGAAAGTAAGTTGTAACCAAGATATTCAACGAGCATGACATTTTGTATGGAGCTATCATGTGATATGGCCACCTTACCGAGGCCAACCACCTTACCCTTTGAGTTGTCACCGAAAGTGACATACTTTCGAGGACCATCATTTTCAGCAAGCTCACAAAACATGTGTTTATCTCTGGTCATGTGATCGGTACATCCACTATCAAGAACCCATTCCTTTCCTCCTGACATATATCCCCGAAGATTTGCCATAAGACCAAAATGTCTCATTGCATCATCAAGATCGAAGTCACTATCATCATCCTCATCATAGTATCCATGTTCAAAATCGTCATGTGGTGGATCAAATCCTAGAGAGAGTGATTCGTTAGAGTGAGTTTGACAATGATCTTGCTTATGAGTTTTTATAGCTTCAGAAATAATATCACTAATAATTCCAACATCTCCTTTTGCACGCATAAGGTTTGTAAGCTCAAATAGACGATCACCAAACATAGGATCACTAGTATTCATCTTACTCAAAGCAATGGACTTATGGAGAATTTCATCTAGATTTTTCAAGGAATAACTCGGAAAGCGTTCCTCAAGAAATTTCCATATAGTATAGGCACACTTAAGAGTAGGCAAACATCCAATCAAGTTTCTAGGCAATCCTCTAATGATAAGTTCGACAGTTCTAAGATTCCTAATCATATCAATTGACTCATCAAGAATAGGATGCATAGGATCAGCATGAGGTGCACAAGGGCTAGCAATGTACTTGTTCAAATGATATTGATTGAAAATTACAAGCATCTCATTTTTTCACTCATGAAAATACTCTCCATCAAGAATAGGCACTCTATGTCTAAGACTCCCCAAAGTAGACTCATCCATCTTCCTCTAATGGTGATTAAACCAAGGCAATGGAGACCAATGCTCTGATACCACTTGTAGGACCTTGAGAAGAGGTGTCTAGCGGGGGGTGATTAGACACTAAGTACCAAAGTTGCAATTTTTAAGATCTTTAAGTTTAAGTGGAGTTTAGGCACAAGTTCAACATTCACAATACATAACAAGCAAGTATGCAAAGAGTTTATGAGCAGTGGAAAGTAAAGCATGCAACTTGCAAGAATGTAAAGGGAAGGGTTTTGGAGGATTCAAATGCAATTAGAGACACGGATGTTTTTGGCGTGGTTCCGAGAGGTGGTGCTATTGTACATCCACGTTGATGGAGACTTCAACCCACGAAGGGTAACGGTTGCGCGAGTCCACAGAGGGCTCCACCCACGAAGGGTCCACGAAGAAGCAACCTTGTCTATCCCACCATGGTCGTCGCCCACAAAGGACTTGCCTCACTAGCGGTAGATCTTCACAAAGTAGGCGATCTCCTTGCCCTTACAAACTCCTTGGTTCAACTCCACAATCTTGTTGGAGGCTCCCAAGTGACACCTAGCCAATCTAGGAGACACTACTCTCCAAGAAGTAACAAATGGTGCGTTGATGATGAACTCCTTGCTCTTGTGCTTCAAATGATAGTCTCCCCAACACTCAACTCTCTCTCATAGGATTTGGATCTGGTGGAAAGAAGATTTGAGTGGAAAGCAACTTGGGTAAGGCTAGAGATCAAGATTCATATGGTAGGAATGGAATATCTTGGCCTCAACACATGAGTAGGTAGTTCTCTCTCAGAAAATGTATGCTGGAAGTGCAGGTTCAGTCTGATGGCTCTCTCCACGAATGAAGAAGAGGTGGAGGGGTATATAAAGCCTCCACACAAAATCTAACCGTTACACACAATTTACCAAACTCGGTGGGACCGAATCAACAAACTCGGTCGGACCAATTTAGTAAACCTAGTGACCGTTAGGATTTTCGCTGGGACTGAAATGCAACTCGGTACGACCGATATGGTTAGGGTTATGGCATAACGTAATCTCGGTGAGACCGATTACACAAACTCGGAGAGACCGATTTTGGTAATAGGCTTTCCAGAGAGTTGGTCAGGCAAACTCGGTTGGACCGATTACACAAACTCGGTAGGACCGATTTTGGTAAAGAGTCAACCAGGAAGTCTGCATTGTAATCTCGGTAGTACCGATTGCTCAAACTCAGTGAGACCGATTTTGGTAATGGACATACACAGAGAGATTACAATCCCATCTCGGTGAGACCGAGATCCCTATCGGTGAGACCAATTTGCCTAGGGTTTGTGGCAGTGGCTATAACATCTGAACTCGGTGGCGCCTGATAGAAAGAATCGGTGGGGCCGAGTTTGACTTTAGGTTTAGGTCATATGTGTGGAAGTGGGAAAGTAGTTGAGGGTTTTGGAGCATATCACTAAGCACTGTGGAGCAAGAAACTCATTAAGCAACACCTCATCCCTCCTTGATAGTATTGGCTTTTCCTATAGACCCAATGTGATCTTGGATCACTAAAATGTAAAATGAAGAGTCTTGAGCTTGAAGCTTGAGCCAATCCTTTGTCCTTAGCATCTAGAAGGAGTTCCCACATCCTTTAGTCCATGCCACTCCATTGTTGAACTTATCTCAAACATACTAGATAAAAGTGTTAGTCCAACAAGAGATATGTTGACATTAATTACCAAAACCACCTAGGGAGCACTTGTGCTTTCAGCCTCTGTTCGATGAGTGGGGGTTGCTTCCCGAGGGCAGTGAGGGGCCTCGCGAGAGTCCCTTCTTCGTGGCTCCTCTCCTGATTGACCCTGCCGCGTGCACCCTGAGTGTGGAGGCAGGGGGCGCGCGCCTCCGTTAGCTGTCAAGAGCTCCTCCGGAGGCTTAGCCTCGTTAGACGCTCAGGAGCCTCAGGCTTCTGGGGTCCCAGAAGGGGCTGCTGCAGGGCCTGCACAACACCAGGCTCCAGAGGCAGGAGCCTCTGACGCCCGGGACGGTGGCTCCGGAGCGACCGCTGGCGATGAGGAGCCCACCAATGGCCCCGAAGTCATGAGCCAGGAAGTCTCGCTGGGTGCCCCTGCCTTTGGCCAGATATCATGTTCGGCGCTCCCCCTCCTGAGGATCACTCGTAAGGACTGGGTCGGCGCCACCTCTGCCTCGAGTCGCTCCTAAAAAGGAAGAGGTCTCCGTGCCGCGACAATGGCACCCGTCGACCGCTGAAGCCGAGGAGATACGTGGCTGCCGATGAGTAAGTATCTTCGCTCTTGATCCCCAAGCGCGCCGCATTTTCTCATGGCTGGGGTTTTTGCAGGATCTCCATGAAGACGAAACCTTGGGAGGCGGGCACCCCCAAGGATTCTAGCTCGGCACATGCATGCAGCCCCCAGCGCCCCGAGCCTGCGCAGGGTGCGAGTCCAACTCCATCCAGCACGACGCCACGAGGGTGCCCCGGAGCCGGGCCCCATGTTCTCTCCCCCGCGACATTGCCCCCGAGGTGAGGGGTGCGTCGGTGCTCCTCCTTCTTGTCGTTGCTGGTAGGGGGCGTCCTCTGGGCAGCCTTCGTCTTCAAACTATGGGGCTATGCCAGCCAGCCCCCGGCCGGCGACTAGCGGAGCGCCCGGCGCCTCCCGAGCGACTTCCGGAGCCGGTGAAGATCTTGGCGATGAGATCGCGTTTTCCCGTGGGCGTAGCATGGTGCGCTTCGGGTTTTTTGGTGAGGCGATGCGTGCGATGGTCCATCTTGGCGGGGAGCTCGCCAACGTTGAAACCAGGCTCGAGGCAGAGAACCGCCGCTTGGAGGATGAGTGGCAGCGGCTGAAGGTGGCCATCAACCTTGGGAAGCTTGCGCCCACGCCATGGAAGAGGCCGAGGCAGCCAACCGCCGTCGTGAGGTGGCTGAGGAGTGGGAGCGAGATCTCCTGTCTTCAAATACGGCCCTGCTGCGCGAAGTCGAGGAGCGCTGTTGTTGACACCAGATTTTGGCACGGTCAATAACTTATTTAAGATGGCCTTAAATAGAGAAGTGATCTTCACGAAAGAGTTCCGTATTGTCGATATGAACATCTTTGAAGTTTGGGTCATCGCAGTCCGATTTCATCTCCAAGGCCGAAACTATGCTCAAAGTACTAAGATCTCATATTCAGAGTACAGTTTGGCTGATTAAGCCCCCAAGACGACCTCAAATGGAAAAATTATCTACACGGATTGTCTTTGTCTCGTCGAAACGATCAATTTTGATATAAAAATCTTTCCAATCCGAATTCGTATGCAAAAGTTAGAGCCATCGGAATACAGCCCTGTCAGGAGGCAAAAACTGGCGCGCCCCACCAGACACCCTATCTGATGGGTAGGGCGAGGGATAGCCTATTTTGCGCGACCGATTTGACCCTCAAGGTGACCTCTGATCAAAAAACGTTCAACATAAAAGTTGTTCGTCTCGTCAAAACGGTCAAGATTGCTTTTTGGCTCGTTTCCATCCGAGATCGTTTACCACCACAAAAAAGACCCGCAAGGTGCAGCCAGTTTAAACCGAACAGTTTTGGAAAGTTCGGACAAGACCAATCCGAATTTGACTAGGGTTTTGGACGTGAATCCAAGCCTTTTCCTTGCACGGGAAGTCCAGCCGCCTCTTATATACCTAAGGGGTGACGGCCGATTGAAGAACACACAATCTATCAATCAATCTATCACTTTTTATCTTTTATCTTTTCTCCTTAACCCTAGTTCTTCTTCTTCCTCGTTTTTTGTTCGTTCTTCTTCATTGCAGGGCGGCGAACCTCGAGGCCCTACGAGCGATCAGGTCGACCTAGGGCAGCCCATAGCTGCCGCGCGCCCAGACGGGGTCCCTCCCAGGCGTGTGGGGTTTCGGGTCCTCAAAAGCACCCGCCGGATTGCCTGCGTACCACGCTTCCGGCCGGGTCTCCTTCAACGTGAGCTGCGGTGCATCACTCTCGGTGTTGGAGGTACACGGTGACGTGTTCGTGTGCGAACACATTTTTTGGCAACTCCGCTAGGGACGAAGCTTTGAACGGTCTCCGGCCCGTTCTTGCTACGAAGAGATCGTCATCTAGGGTTTGCAATCTAGAAAGGTAATATGAATACCCAATTCACATATGTAGATGCAAATAATGCATATGTTGTTGCTAGATCATCTAATGAGCATAATGTATCGGCTAGCCCTAGCTTTATCAATCATGCATCTAATTATGTGCAAGGGCCGATGCATTAAAATATCCATGATTCTACTTCATATAATTTTAGCAACATGCAACATATGTATCCCAACTCCCATGCATCGGCAACCCCACAAATTTATATGCCGATGAATAACATGATGAGTTCGGTTAATCAAGTTGAGACACCCTATGTAGGAACTTCCAATGGTATGCAACAAAGTGTTTCAAGTTTTTATTCATCGACAAATAACTTGCAGTACGCTAATCCAAACGTGCCGGTGGAGAGTGGAATTGGACATGTTACTACTAGTTATTTGGCCAATTACCCTCAAACATCATATGCTACGCCTAACGCTACTAATTTTTTGGCACCATACGCAACTGTTGATGTCCATAATTCGGCTCAGCACCTTCATGGTCATGGCCGAATAA
This sequence comes from Aegilops speltoides, assembly GCA_021437245.1. Taxonomy (NCBI): domain Eukaryota; kingdom Viridiplantae; phylum Streptophyta; class Magnoliopsida; order Poales; family Poaceae; genus Aegilops; species Aegilops speltoides. Next base: position 323,992,243 of record CM038145.1, read on the forward strand.
GTGAAACTTCTGCAGGAGCACAAATGCCTTCACCTACTACCATGGCATATCATGCCCCCCCTACACAATTACAGAATTTCGGCAACATCTCATTGCCGAAAGAGTCTAAAAGCATTGGGGGCAACCATATCCAGACTGGGTAATTAAGAACAAGCTTACATTCTCTTGGGATTTGTGCAACTCTATTCGCCAGGAACTAATAGAAGGCGGGAAGCCTCATGATTTTGCTGCTGTAAAAGCTAGAATTGTGCAAATGATGCGATGCCAATCTTTGTACCATCCAAAGTACCACCTAAAAAATCATAAAGTTTCGGCACCTCATTGCCGAAAGAGTCTCAAAGTATTAGGGGGCAATCTCATGACGAGTGGATGGAAATTGAGATGAAAAAGTTTAAAGCTCGCCAAGCTGAGATGTGGGCTAAAATTAGACGAGAGCGAGAAGCCTTGCAAATTCAAAAAGATAAAGTTGTTGATTCAGATAACAAAGAAAATCCGGTTATTAGAAAAGCCGAATCAAGTAGTATATATTCTGAGACCATCAAATCCAAAGAGGCAAGCATTATTGAGAAAGGGCATGGAAAGCATAGCAAAACAACCATACTTGATTTTTCCGAAGTCAATGGAACCTACTTCCTGCCCTATGAGTTTCGTGCCATAGAAATTGACAAGCCTCAAGGACAAGAACAAGTAGCCGGACAAAGTTCGGCTGACATGGATCTACAAAGCAATGATGCACGGAATCAAGAAAAAGATGATGACAAGGTGTTGGGGAGCCATCCAAAGACGGAGCAAGATGTTCTTCAAGTGGCACCACCATCATGCTCTCCAACATATTTGAAGAGGTATGCATAGAGAGTAATTTGCCTATTTTCAGATTTGGTCGCAACTTCATTATTGATGCATCTATAAGAAATATTCTCATAAGTAATTTTGAAAGACCAATGAAGAAGGGTAATTTACTTGTTAGCAACAAACTTGTTATGGAACATATCGGTCAACACATTGCGCCATTTATAAAGACCGATAATGACTTATTGTTACAGCCAAAGCTTTTCCCGTTGCTTTATCTAAAGTTCGTATCTAGTTGGGTAGCTTTGCTTATTTCAGATTTGGCTTGCACTTGGTCTCAATTGAGACATGCGTGTTCTAAATATTTTCGTTTCAGAAGTTTAAAGCCAAGGTTAATTTCTTTTGAGAAATCCGATGCTAATATAATATCTTATCCAAAGACACCGGATATAGAGTGGAAAACACAATGTATAGCCGAATGGGGAGATTCCAAATCTGAACCATTCGTTTGCTTATCTCCAAAGCCGTTCACACAGCAAGATCGGCTAGAAAACAAGAAGTTTACCTTCAATTCAAGCATGTGTGACCAAATATTTGATTTATTGCTGAAAAATAATTACATAAGAATTCTTGGTCACCATGTTGAGCCATCTATCCAAGGACAAATGTATTGTAAGTTGCATGATTCGTTCAAGCATAATTTTGAGGATTGCAACATGTTCCGTCAAATAGTTAAATCGGCCATTGAAAAAGGACGATTGAAGTTTGTTGAAACACCAAGAGATGACCAGTCTATTCCGATTGGTCCTGATGGCAAAAAGTTTTTGCATCGGCTGCTTCAAGCCGATACATTTAAAGAGAAGGTAAAAACTACATGTGATGGGATCAAGCTTTCAAGTAAAGAAGTTGTTGAAGAGCATAATGAACATAATCTTGAGGGTGACAATTCAATCGAAGCTACAATGGAGATACCAAGTACTGGGGGCAGCAAGCAAATCCAAAGATCGGTGCAAGCACAACCAAAGAAAACAAAGGCCGACGTAAGCACAAAGGTAAAAAGCCAAAAGTCACTTTTGCACAACTATTGGAAAAATATCAAAAGAAGAGTGAAGATAAGAATGCTTATCGGCCAAATCATGCAAAGAAATCAAGATCACCCCCAAGGTGCAAATATGAGGATTGGTATTGGCAAAGTGATAATTTTAATGCAACATATTCATATCCTTATTTTGGGCCGTCAATGCCAATGCCGTGGATGCCTCCCTATGCTCATATAGATACATATACATCATGGGACAGGTATGATACAAGGGCACATTCTACATCTTATTCTAGACCATCTCACCAATACTATGCAGCTCAAAGAAAATCAACATTTGAGCAATCACACGTCAAAGACCGTTTCAATCATAAGGTATCGGTCCAGAGCTCAAGGAAGAAGAAAGAGGTGGTCAAGCAGGTTTACCGCATTAAAAGAGATGGTCGTAAGAGTGCAATTTCAGATTTGATCTCAAATGAAAAAGAGCCAATTAAAGTGTTGACATTGGCTACTAAAGGCAATGAGACAAAACAATCAATTGATAAAAATCAGAGTGTCAAATCTGAAGAAAAGAAGTTGAGGGTGCACAAGGCCCAAAAAGAGTTGCTATTTGTTGAAACAAAATCACAGCCGAGATGCCCACTCGGTTTATCGTGATGAAAGAAGGAATTACAAAAACTTAGTGCACAAGAGCTGAAAAAGAAGAACATGGCATGGGTTCCGAAGAGGAGCAGTCAAAATGAAAGTGATGTGCAACCTTCTATTGCAACAAGTGTTACAAAAGTGAAGAAAGAGAAGGATGGAAGCCAAAAACAGTTAAGCCGAAGGTTTGCATCACCCCATCAAAATCTTCGGTTAGCACATCATCCATATTCTTCAACCATACCATTGATGCCTTTGCCATGGAATTCATCATCAGGTATGATAAATTACCCTCCCTGGATTTATTTTAATCCATGGAAGCGACATAATTTGCTGCATCATGAGAGGGTATTACCAAATCTCTATACAATTTATTAGCTACATTTTTCTTGCTAATCCAAACGGCCGAAATATTTGATTGCTATTTCATTTGTTTATTTCGGCTATACATGATTTGGTGAATGAATTCTACATGGGCATTATGTTGATGGTCGGTATTTATCTATCGCCCTAAGAATATGTCAAAGCATGGCTGATATAGTATCCTAACATCCTCCTTAGTTCAATTAGAGGCCAAAACGAGGTACATGTGAAGGAAATATGCCCTAGAGGCAATAATAAAATTATTATTTATTTCCTTATTTCATGATAAATGTTTATCATTCATGCTAGAATTGTATTAACCGGAAACATGATACATGTGTGAATGCATAGACAAACAGTATGTCACTAGTATGCCTCTACTAGACTAGCTTGTTAATCAAAGATGGTTATGTTTCCTGACCATGAACAAAGAGTTGTTATTTGATTAACAAGGTCACATCATTAGTAGAATGATCGATTGACATGACCCATTCCATTAGCTTAGCACACGATCGTTTAGTATGTTGCTCTGCTTTTATCCATGACATATACATGTTCCTGTAACTCGAGATTATGCAACTCCGTTTACGGAGGAACACTTTGGTGCTACCAAACGTCACAACGTAATCGGGTGATTATAAAGGAGTACTACAGGTGTCTCCAAAGGCGATGTTGGGTTGGCGTATTTGAGATTAGGTTTTGTCACTCCGATTGTCGGAGAGGTATCTCTGGGCCTCTCGGTAATACACATCACTGAAGCCTTGCAAGCATTACAACTAATGAGTTAGCTGTGAGATGATGTATTACGGAACGAGTAAAGAGACTTGCGATAGCGAGATTGAACTAGGTATTGGATACCGACGATCGAATCTCGGGCAAGTAACATACTTGATGACAAAGGAACAACGTATGTTGTTATGCGGTCGACCGATAAAGATATTCAGAGAATATGTAGGAACCAATATGGGCATCCAGGTCCCGCTATTGGTTATTGACGGAGACGTGTCTCGGTCATGTCTACATTGTTCTCGAACCGTAGGGTCCGCACGCTTAAGGTTTCGATGGATGTTATATTATGAGTTTATGTATTTTGATGTACCGAAGAAGTTCGAGTCCGGATGTGATCACGGACATGACGAGGAGTCTCGAAATGGTCGAGACATAAAGATTGATATATTGGAAGCCTACATTTGGAGTTGAATGGTTCCGGTGAAATCGGGATTTTACCGGAACACCGGGGGGTTACCGGAACCCTCCCGGGGGTTAATGGGCCTTAGTGGGCCATGAGGGAAAGGAAGAGGGGCCGGCCAGGGCAGGCCGCGCGCCCCCTCCCCCCCTAGTCCGAATAGGACAAGGAGGCGGCGCCCCTTCCCTCTTTCCTCCCCCAATCCTACTCCAACTAGGAAGGGGAGTCCTACTCCGGTGGGAGTAGGACTCCTCCGCAGCCCTCCTTGGGCCGGCCGCACCTCCCCTTGCTCCTTTATATACGGGGCAGGGGCACCCTAGGACACACAAGTTTGATCGACGGATCGTTCCTTAGCCGTGTGCGGTGCCCCCTCCACCATATTCCACCTCGGTCATATCGTCATGAAGCTTAGCGAAGCCTGCGCCGATAGAACATCAAGATCGTCACCACGCCGTCGTCTTGTGGAACTCTCCTCGACACTCGGCTGGATCGGAGTTCGAGGGACGTCATCGAGCTGTCGTGTGTCAAGAACTCGGGGCGCCGAGTAACGCGGGATCGGTCGGATCGCGAGGAGAACGTCGACTACTTCCTCTATGTTGTGATCGCTTCGCTTCGGTCTCACGAGGGCGTAGACAACACTCTCCTCTCTCGTTGCTATACATCACCATGAGCTTGCGTGTGCATAGGAAAATTTTTGAAATTACTCGTTCCCCAACAAAGGCATCCGAGCCTTGGTTTTATGGTTTGATGTTTTGCACGAGTAGAACACAAGTGAGTTGTGGGCGATACAAGTCATACTACCTACCAGCATGTCATACTTTGGTTCAGCGGTATTGTGAGATGAAGCGGCCCGGACCGACATTACGCGTACGCTTACGCGAGACTGGTTTCACCGCTACGAGCACTCGTTGCTTAAAGGTGACTGGCGGGTGTCTGTCTCTCTCACTTTAGTTGAACCGAGTGTGGCTACGCCCGGTCCTTGAGAAGGTTAAAACGGAGTCTATTTGACGAAGTATCGTTGTGGTTTTGATGCGTAGGTGAGATTGGTTCTTTCTTAAGCCCGTAGCAGCCACGTAAAATTTGCAACAACAAAGTAGAGGACGTCTAACTTGTTTTTGCAGGGCATGTTGTGATGTGATATGGTCAAGACGTGATGCTATATTTTATTGTATGAGATGATCATGTTTTGTAACGAAGTTATCGGCAATCGGCGGGAGCCATATGGTTGTCGCTTTATTGTATGAAATGCAATCGCTTCGTAATGCTTTACTTTATCACTAAGCGGTAGCGATAGTCGAGAAGCATAAGATTGGCGAGGAAAACGATGCTACGATGGAGATCAAGGTGTCGCGCGCGGTGACGATGGTGATCATGATGGTGCTGCAGAGATGGAGATCACGAAGCACAAGATGATGATGACCATATCATATCACTTATATTGATTTGCATGTGATGTTTATCTTTTATGCATCTTATCTTGCTTTGATTGACGGTAGCATTATAAGATGATCACTCACTAAATTATCAAGAAGTGTTCTCCCGAGTATGCACCGTTGCCAAAGTTCGTCGTGCCCGCACACCACGTGATGATCGGGTGTGATAAGCTCTCGTCCATCTACAACGGGTGCAAGCCAGTTTTGCACACGCAGAATACTCGGGTTATACTTGACGAGCCTAGCATATGCAGATATGGCCTCGGAACACGGAGACCGAAAGGTCGGCGTGAATCATATAGTAGATATGATCAACATAAGATGTTCACCATTGAAAACTACTCCATTTCACGTGATGATCGGTTATGGTTTAGTTGATTTGGATCACGTGATCACTTAGATGACTAGAGGATGTCTGTCTAAGTGGGAGTTCTTTAGTAATATGATTAATTGAACTTAAATTTATCATGAACTTAGTACTGATAGTATCTTGCTTGTTTATGTTTGATTGTAGATAGATGGCTCGTCTTTGTTGTTCCGTTGAATATTAATGCGTTCCTTGAGAAAGCAAAGTTGAAAGATGATGGTAGCAACTACACGGATCGGGTCCGTAACTCGAGGATTATCCTCATTGCTGCACGTAAGAGTTACGCCTGGATGCACCGCTAGGTGCCGAACTCTTCTGCAGAGCAACACCGATGTTATGAGCGTCTGGCGAGCAAAGCGATGACTACTCTATAGTTCGATGTGCCATGCTTTACGGCTTAGAACCGGGACTTCAACGACGTTTTGAGCGTCATGGAGCATATGAGATGTTCCAGAGTTGAAGTTGATATTCAACAGAATGCCCGGATTGAGAGATATGAAGTCTCCAATAAGTTCTATAGCTGCAAGATGGAGGAGAATAGTTACATCGGTGAGCACATACTCAAAATGTTTGGGTATTACAATCACTTGACTCAACTGGGAGTTAATCTTCCGGATGATTGTGTCATTGATGTAATTCTTCAATCACGCCACCAAGCTACAAAGGCTTCGTGATGAACTATAATATGCAAGGGTTAGTAAAGACTATACCGAGCTCTTCGCAATGCTAAAGGCTGCGGAGGTAGAAATCAAGAAGGAGCATCAAGTGTTGATGGTCAATAAGACCACTAGTTTCAAGAAGAAAGGCAAAGGGAAGAAGAAGGAACTTCAAGAAGAACAGCAAGCAAGTTCTTTGCTCAGAGAAGAAACCCAAGTCTGGACCTAAGCCCTGGCCGAGTGCTTCTACCGCAAGCGATAGTCATTTGAAGCGGAACTGCCCCAAGTATTTGGCGGATAAGAAGGATGGCAAGGTGAACAAAGGTATATGTGATATACATGTTATTGATGTGTACCTTACTAGAGCTCGCATAGCACTGGTATTTGATCTTGGTTACATTGCTAATATTTGCAACTCAAAGCAGGGGACTACGGATTGCGAACACCGGCAAAGGACGAGGTGACGATGCGCATGGGAAATGGTTCCAAAGTCGATGTGATCGCGGTCGACACGCTACCTCTACATCTACCTTCGGATTAGTCTTAGACCTAAATAATTGTTATTTGGTGCATCGTTGAGCATGAACATTATATCTGGATCTTGTTTGATGCGAGGCGGTTATTCATTTAAATCGAGAGAATAATGGTTGTTCTATTTATATGAGTAATATCTTTTATGGTCATGCACCCTTGAAGAGTGGTCTATTTTGATGAATCTCGATAGTAGTGATACACATATTCATAATGTTGAAACCAAAAGATGCAGAGTTGATAATGATAGTGCAACTTATTTGTGGCACTTGCCGTTTAGGTCATATCGATGTGAAGCGCATGAAGAAACTCCATCTTGATGGACTTTTGGAGTCACTTGATTATGAATCACTTGGCACTTATGAACCGTGCCTCATGGGCAAGATGACTAAAACACCGTTCTCGGTACTATGGAGAGAGCAACAGATTTGTTGGAAATCATACATACTGTATGTATGTGGTCCGATGAATGTTGAGGCTCGTGGCGGATATCGTTATTTTCTCACCTTCACAGATGACTCAAGCGGATATGGGTATATCTACTTAATGAAACATAAGTCTGAAACATTTGAAAAGTTCAAAGAATTTGAGTGAAGTTGAAAATCATTGTAATAAGAAAATTAAATTTCTACGATCGATCGTGGAGGTGAATATTTGAGTTACGAGTTTGGTCTACATTTGAAACAATGTGGAATAGTTTAGCAACTCACGCCACCCTAACACCACAGCGTAATGGTGTGTCCGAGCGTCGAATCGCACTTTACTAGATATGGTGCGATCTATGATGTCTCTTACAGATTTACCGCTATCATTTTGGGGTTATGCTCTAGAGGCGGCCGCATTCACCTGAATAGAACACCGTCGAAATCCGTTGAGACGACACCTTATGAACTGTGGTTTAGCAAGAAACCAAAGTTGTCGTTTCTTAAAGTTTGGGGATGCGATGCTTATGTGAAAAAGCTTCAACCTGATAAGCTCGAACCCAAATCGAGAAATGTGTCTTCATAGGATACCCAAAGGAGACAGTTGGGTACACCTTCTATCACAGATCCGAAGGCAAGACATTTGTTGCTAAGAATGGATCCTTTCTAGAGAAGGAGTTTCTCTCGAAAGAAGTGAGTGGGAGGAAAGTAGAACTTGATGAGGTAATTGTACCTTCTCCCTTACTTGAAAGTAGTTTGTCGCAGAAACGGTTTACGAGACATCTACACCAAGTAGTGAGGAAGTTGATGATGTTGATCATGAAACTTGAGATCAAGTTACTCTGTAACCACGTAGATCAACGAGTAAGATCCGCACTGAGTGATGCGGTAATCCTGTTCTAGAAATCATGCTACTAGATCATGATGAACCTCGAACTATGAAGAAGCGATGGTGAGCCCAGATTCCATAAAATGGCTTGAGGCCATGAAATCGAGATGGGATCCATGTATGAAAACAAAGTATGGACTTTGGTTGACTTGTCCGAGGGTAGGCAAGCAATAGAAAACAAGTGGATCTTCAAGAAGAAGACCGACGCCGACGGTAATATTCTCGTCTACAAAGCTCGACTTGTTGCAAAGGGTTTTCGACAAGTTCAAGGAGTTGACTACGATGAGACCTTCTCACCCGTGGCGATGCTTAAGTCTGTCCGAATCATGTTAGCAATTGCCGCATTTTATGATTATGAAATTTGGCAAATGGATGTAAAGACTGCATTCTGAATGGATTTACGGAAGAAGAGTTGTATATGATGCAACCGAAGGTTTTATCGATCCAAAGGGAGCTAACAAAGTGTGCAAGCTCCAATGATCCATTTATGGACTGGTGCAAGCATCTCGGAGTTGGAATAAGCGCTTTGATAGTGTGATCAAAGCATTTGGGTTCATCTGAGACTTTTGGAGAAGCTTGTATTTACAAGAAATTGAGTGGGAGCTCAGTAGCATTTACGATATTATATGTAGATGACATATTGCTGATCGGAAATGATATAGAATTCTGGATAGCATAAAGGGATACTTGAATAAGAGTTTTTCAATGAAAGACCTCGGTGAAGCTGCTTACATATTGGGCATTAAGATCTATAGAGATAGATCAAGACGCTTAATTGGACTTTCACAGAGCACATACCTTGACAAAATTTTGAAGAAGTTCAAAATGGATCAAGCAAAGAAAGGGTTCTTGCACGTGTTACAAGGTGTGAAGTTGAGTAAGACTCAATGCCCGACCACTGCAGAAGATAGAGAGAAATGAAAGATGTTCCTATGCTTCAGCCATAGGCTCTATCATGTATGCAATCTTGTGTACCGGACTGATGTGTGCCTTGCTATAAGTTTAGCGAGGAGGTACCAAAGTAATCCAGAGTGGATCATCGACAGCGGTCAAGAACATCTGAAATACACGAAAAGGACTAAGGATATGTTTCTCGTATATGGAGGTGACAAAGAGCTCATAAATGTAAACAGTTACGTTGATGCAAGCTTTGACACCGATCCGGACGATTCTAAATCGCAGACCGGATCGTGTTTACACTAAGCGGGGAGCTGTCGGTTGGTGCAGTTCTAAACAAAGCGTCGTGGCGGGATCTACATGTGAAGCGGAGTACATAGCAGCTTCGAAGCAGCTAATGAAGGAGTCGGATGAAGGAGTTCATATCCGATCTAGGTGTCATACCTAGTGCATCGGGTCCAATGAAAATCTTCGTGACAATCTTGGAGCAATTGCCTTAGCGAAGGAATCCAGATTTCAAAAGGACCAAGCACATCAAGAGGCGCTTCAATTCCATCCGGATTTAGTCCGTGGGAGACATAGAGATTTGCAAGATACATACGGATCTGAATGTAGCGAGACCGTTGACTAAGCCTCTTCCACGAGCAAAACATGATCAACACCAAGACTCCATGGGTGTTAGAATCATTACTATGTAATCTAGATTATTGACTCTAGTGCAAGTGGGAGATGAAGGAAATATGCCCTAGAGGCAATAATAAAGTTATTATTTATTTCCTTATTTCATGATAAATGTTTATCATTCATGCTAGAATTGTATTAACCGGAAACATGATACATGTGTGAATGCATAGACAAACAATATGTCACTAGTATGCCTCTACTAGACTAGCTTGTTAATCAAAGATGGTTATGTTTCCTGACCATGAACAAAGAGTTGTTATTTGATTAACAAGGTCACATCATTAGTAGAATGATCGATTGACATGACCCATTCCATTAGCTTAGCACACGATCGTTTAGTATGTTCCTACTGCTTTTATCCATGACATATACATGTTCTGTAACTATGAGATTATGCAACTCCGTTTACGGAGGAACACTTTGGTGCTACCAAACGTCCACAACGAATCGGGTGATTATAAAGGAGTACTACAGGTGTCTCCAAAGGTAGATGTTGGGTTGGCGTATTTGAGATTAGGTTTTGTCACTCCGATTGTCGGAGAGGTATCTCTGGGCCCTCTCGGTAATACACATCACTGAAGCCTTGCAAGCATTACAACTAATGAGTTAGCTGTGAGATGATGTATTACGGAACGAGTAAAGAGACTTGCGGTAACAAGATTGAACTAGGTATTGGATACCGACGATCGAATCTCGGGCAAGTAACATACCGATGACAAAGGGAACAACGTATGTTGTTATGCGATCGACCGATAAAGATCTTCGTAGAATATGTAGGAACCAATATGGGCATCCAGGTCCCGCTATTGGTTATTGACGGAGGCGTGTCTCGGTCATGTCTACATTGTTCTCGAACCGTAGGGTCCGCACGCTTAAGGTTTTGATGACTGTTATATTATGAGTTTATGTATTTTGATGTACCGAAGAAGTTGAGTCCGGATGTGATCACGGACATGACGAGGAGTCTCGAAATGGTCGAGACATAAAGATTGATATATTGGAAGCCTATATTTGGAGTTGAATGGTTCCGGTGAAATCGGGATTTTACCGAACACCGGGTTACGGAACCCTCCGGGGTTAATGGGCCTTAGTGGGCCATGAGGGAAAGGAAGAGGGCGGCCGGGGCAGGCCGCGCCCCTCCCCTAGTCTGAATAGGACAAGGAGGCGGCGCCCTTCCCTCTTTCCTCCCCCAATCCTACTCCAACTAGGAAGGGGAGTCCTACTCGGTGGGAGTAGGACTCCTCAGCAGCCTCCCTTGGGCCGGCCGCACCTCCCCCCTTGCTCCTTTATATACGGGGGCAGGGGGCACCCTAGGACACACAAGTTTGATCGACGGATCGTTCCTTAGCCGTGTGCGGTGCCCCCCTCCACCATATTCCACCTCGGTCATATCGTCGCGAAGCTTAGGCGAAGCCCTGCGCCGGTAGAACATCAAGATCGTCACCACGCCGTCGTGCTGACGGAACTCTCCCTCGACACTCGGCTGGATTGGAGTTCGAGGGACGTCATCGAGCTGTACATGTGTCAAGAACTCGGGGGCGCCGGAGTAACGGCGCCGGGATCGGTCGGATTGCGAGGAGAACGTACGACTACTTCCTCTACGTTGTGATCGCTTCCGCTTCGGTCTACGAGGGTACGTATACAACACTCTCCTCTCTCGTTGCTATACATCACCATGATCTTGCGTGTGCGTAGGAAATTTTTTGAAATTACTACGTTCCCCAACAACATGTTCATTGATATTGCACTTGTCTTTCTAGTACTATGGAGATTATTTTCGACGGTAAATTTGTGGCAATGGCCAAGGTGTTGGTGTTGCTTATTTATCTTCATATGGAGCTATTTTGTGAAGCCTCAGGCCGCTTATAATATTTTTGCACAATCATCAAAGCCGAATATGCATTGTCATTCAGATTGGAGCTTTGCCTTGATATACGTGCTATACATATTGAGGCTTCCGGTGATTCCTTATTAGTAGTGCAACAAACATCCAAGGGTTATCAATGTTTTGACGGATCACTTATAGTTTATCTTTTGGTATGTCTAGATGCAAGATTTACCTTGGGTTGCTTTGAAATTGTTCATATATCTAGGCATGACAATTCGAAAGAGTTGGCACAGCAAGCGTCCGGCTACTATGTTAACCATGGTGTATTGATTTCTTTCAATAGCCGATGCTAGGTCTTGTCAACATAGGTAAGGCTGAATCAAAGCCCACCGCTTCGGCCACTAATGAAACTTTTATGCAGGCGAAGTAAGGATTGAAGGAAGTTCATTCTTGATTATCTGCAAAATCCTAGCGAAAGGGTGAACAATATGGTTCGGAAGATGGTTTTGATCTATGAAACCTTATCACCGGATTGTTATAGAAGCTGAGAAGTTTTCACCCAAGTTTGCATCAAGAGGTTCAAACAAGCAATGGCCGATATATACTTGTCGTCCTAAGAACATGCAAAATGACCGATGGAGTGTTGACATCGTCCTTAGAACAAGCTATGCGGAAGTTATTTTTCGGCACACAAACTTTGCCCAAAAACAGGGGGGCATGTGTTGACACCAGATTTTGGCACGGTCAATAACTTATTTAAGATAGCCTCAAATAGAGAAGTGATCTTCATGAAAGAGTTCCATATTGTCGATATGAACATCTTTGAAGTTTGGGTCATTGCAGTCCGATTTCATCTCGAAGGCCGAAACTATGCTCAAAGTACTAAAATCTTATATTCAGAGTACAGTTTAGCATTAAGCCCCCAAGAAGACCTCTAATGGAAAAATTATCTACATGGATTGTCTTCGTCTCGTCAAAACAATCGATTTTGATATAAAAATCGTTCCAATCCGAGTTCGTATGCAAAAGTTAGAGCCATCGGAATACAGCCTGTCGGGAGGCAAAATCGGCGCGCCCACGGACACCTGTCGATGGGTAGCGCGAGGATAACCTGTTTTGCGCGACCGATTTGACCCTCAAGATGACCTCTGATCAAAAAACGTTCAACATAAAAGTTGTTCGTCTCGTTGAAACGGTCAAGATTGCTTTTGTGCTCGTTTCCATCCGAGATCGTTTACAACCACAAAAAAGACCCGCAAGGTGCAGCCAGTTTAAACCGAACAGTTTTGGAAAGTTCGGACAAAACCAATCCGAATTTGACTAGGGTTTTGGACGTGAATCCAAGCCTTTTCCTTGCACGGGAAGTCCAGCTGCCTCTTATATACCTAAGGGGTGACGGCCGATTGAAGAACACACAATCGATCAATCAATCTACCACTTTTTATCTTTTATCTTTTCTCCTTAACCCTAGTTCTTCTTCTTCCTCGTTTTTCGTTCGTTCTTCTTCATTGCAGGGCGGCGAACCTCGAGGCCCTACAGGCGATCAGGTCGACCTAGGGCAGCCCATAGCTGCCGCGCGCCCAGACGGGGTCCCTCCCGGGCGTGTGGGGTTTTGGGTCCTCAAAAGCACCCGCCAGATTGCCTGCGTACCGCGCTTCCAGCCGGGTCTCCTTCAACGTGAGCTGCGGTGCATCACCCTCGGTGTTGGAGGTACACGATGACGTGTTTGTGTGCAAACAGCTGTGCCGTGCTGGCGTCCTCTCCAGATGAGGTGGCCTTTGCCGAGGCGAAGCTCCTGAGGCGCCATGAGGACTTGGCGCTGGAGGCCGTGGAACACAGCTTGGCGCTGGAGAGGCTGGAGGTGAGGGAGCGACAGGCCGCCGTGGCTGAGGATGTCGTCGCCGCCCGAGAAGCTCAGGTCCAAGTGGAGGTGGAGAAGAGGGTGGTGAAGGCACGTGCCGAGCTGGATGGAAGGCATCGCCTGGACTTGGAGCTGCTTAAGGCTGAGTTTGAGGGTCGGACCTCCGTCGTGAAGACCGAGCTGCGGGCTATGGAGCGGTGCTAGGGCGCTGCCCAGGAGGCCCTGGCTTCTTCTGAACCTGCCATGGATTCTGCCCGCGCCGAGATATCCTCTCTCCGGAACCAAGACGAAGACACCGCCTCCCTCCTAGAGAAGGCTTCGAGTGAAAAGTGCCACCGCCTGACACTGGAGCGCGAGCATGGCCCCATGCTCCAAGGTCTGTGCATCAGAGCCAACAACACCTTGGGTGATGTTTGTGATGAGTGCGCTCCTCACCCGCATGAGAACGACTACGCCAGCCATCTCCGCTTCTTTACTGATGTTGTGACCCGCCTAGAGGATCAGGCCACAAAAGCCCGCCAGCTCATTGAGGAGAGGAGCCGGGGCCTCCTTGGGTGTGCTCTCTCGCGCATCTTCAGCAACCTCCTGAACCTTGACTCCCTCTTCGATTTCAGCACCGTGCTAGCCCCTGTGCCTGCGGCCACCCAAGACAAGCTTGCCAAGTGGATGGACGGTCATGTGGATGCTTTGGTGAAGGAGCTGAATCCGGAGGACGACACAACCATGCTTGCAGCCAAAGGAGCTGGCGCGGGTGGTGATGACAAAGAGGATGGCAGCTTCAGCACAAGCAGCGTGAGTGGGAGTGAAGAAGAAGGTGCGTCCAGCTAGGCCTGTGTTTCTTTTGCCTTAACCTGTATAACGAAAACTCAAACATATTCTTGTGAGAGCATTTTGAAAAGGGGGTGCCCCTAATGATGTGTGAGATTGCTAAACTCTTTGGGAGTGCCATCTGGGGCGGGGCCCCATAGGGCCGTGAGCTGCTGAGCAAGGTAATTTTTTATGACTTATCTTGGGTTTCGGGGGTCTTGCGTGGGGCCTGGCATCGCGGCCGGGGCCCTTCTCCTGAGGTGAGCCTGCCGCAGGCTCGTGAGGCCCTGTGCCTCTCGAGGTGCCTGCTGGCCTGCCGTGGAGTGCCTCGTGAGGAGCCAACTTCTAGACTGTGGCGAGGTGGGCGCGTGGGGTGGCCGCACCTTCGAGTCCCCGGGGGAAAGATCGGCACCAGCATGTACACCGTACCCAGCCCCCGCTTGCGAGGTGCTAGAGGGCAGGGTAGTGGTCACGAGCTCCAAGAAAAGAACGCAAGAACTGAAGGCAAGAGAGCGACACGAACGAAAAAAGAAAACTCCCCCCGTTTTATAAACACACGGAAAACAAACTGCTCCAAAAAGGTCGGCAAGCAAGTACAAAAAGGAGGCAAAAAACAGACGGCCGCGTCCGGCTCCTGGCTGGTCTTCAGTCTTCGGTCTTCTCACTAGCGCGGAGCTAAGTGGTCCACTGGCTAGGCATAGTCATTGGGGACAGTGTCGACGGCCAGCGCGGAGCATGGTGCTTCCACTAGGACGTTGGTGGGAGCCCATGTGAGGCCCCAGGGCGGCACTCAGGAGACTCCGAGGCGTGTGCAGCCCCACTCATTATTATGCGAGAGTGTCACGAGCGGAGACCTTCACAGGCCGGAGCCTTGCTTCATGTCTCCCGACGAGGACCCCGCCGTGCGCCACCCCTGACCACCGTTGGGGAGCCCGGAAACCAGGACAATACCAAGGGGCCAAGGGGACGCTGGCGGCGTCCTCGGGGACCGTAGGCCCCCTGCCAGGGGGAAGGACTCGCCGGCGCCTTCCCCGGCAGGGAACCTACCTCCAGGCTGGATCCTGCTCCATGCAGCGCGAGGAAGGCCCTGCCGCTGGGCTTCCCTCGTGCTGCTCCCAACGTCCTTCGCGCTTTTGAGGGGGGTCCACCGTCCTGAGGGTCCTGGTGGTCGCCGCATCTTGGTTCACCTGCGATCCATGGTTAGTGTAAGCATGCCCCTGCGGCGTTAACTGTACCGAGAGGCTGCCGCCATTGGGGGCGTCGACAGGGCTTGGTGGTGGTTCGAAGGAGAGCTCGGCCTCGTGTATGTCCAGCGCCCAGCCTGGCGTGGGGGATCGGTTGGGGCCCTCTCCTAGCGCGTGCCTTGGATCCATCGCGACGGGGATGTAGGCTTCCGGGCTGTTCGCACCAGGGGGGCCGCATGGCCGCCTAACGTTGCCGCTCCCTTCTTCCATCCTCTGGTCCTGCTGGCCAGGGGTCGGCACTCCAACGCGGCCCCTGGTGGTGTCGCATGAAGCAGCCCCGTGCCGAGGAGGCACAATCGGGGCGGCGCGGGCTGCTCCACGAGGCTGGTCGGCGTCAAGAGGCTCTCCGTGGCCCCTGGGACGGGGCACGCGGTTATGTCAGGGATGAGCACGCGCCCCGCCATCGCCTGCGACGTGGGGAGGGTGCAGAACAGCGCTGTTCCCCTGCATGCCGCATCCAGCAGCTTAGTGACCCGTTCCAGCAAGGCGTCATGGCCGCTCTCAAGAAGCCTGCACCGCGGGAGCTCTGAGGCCACAATGACTGCTGCCCACATGTTTGCTTGCTCCCTGCATGAGTGTAGAGCGGTCGCGGCATTGTAGTTCGCAGATCGCGCGGCTGCGGCGTGGTGCTAGTGGAGAAGGCTGCGCCGCGCGCCCCCCGCGGCTGGCCGCCCCTGGCGGAACACGGGCTGTGAGTAGGGCGGAGTGAAGGTCTTCTTCGTCGGTGGGTGCGACCGAGGAGGTCTGGATGACCCAGTGCTCGACGTGGGCTCTCGGGGTGTCGGCCATGGTGTTGGTGTAGCGGCGGAGGATTGGTCGACGGAAGAGAAGATCTGACGCACCCCTACCTGGCGCGCCAAATGTCGGATTTCGAGATCAGGCAACCCTTGAGAGGTTCGAACTCTGAGGTGCGTGCGGAGATCTCAACCTGCCTAGTCTACCTACTCGCGATCCTCCCTAGCCTAATGTGCAGAGCTCAAAGAGACACAGAGACACAGAGGTTTATACTGGTTTGGGCCACCATTGTGGTCTAATACCCTAATCTAGTGTGGTGTGGTGGATTGCCTCTAGGGGCTATGGATGAACTAGTATAAGGATGAACAAGCCTCAGGAGGTGAGGTGTTCTTGAGCTGGTGTGGTGCTCGGGTCGGAATGGATCTCCTCCTTACTATGGTGGTGGCTAATTCCTATATATAGTGGCCTTGGTCCTCTTCCCAAATATGAGCGGGAAGGGATTCCACAACAGCGGGATTTAAAAGGGGACAAGTATTACAGTCTATCCTGACGAAAGTAGTCTTCGCCTGCGAAAAGCCTCCGGTCGTGATGCCGCTGTGGGCTCGGTGATGACCTCAGTCCTGCCGTCCTGGCGGTCTTGGTCTTGTTGCATCAGAATGGAAACCTTTGGCTGATTCCTCGGGACTCCGCGCCTTGTGGCTTGCCTCCCTTGCACCAAAGTGGAAACCTGTGCTCTGCACCCGCCTAGTGCCCGCCTGGCCTTGGTCGTCATGGCTCACGTCAGCTGAGCCTCATGAGGTACTTGCATAGAATTCTCCGCCCCTCAGGAGCCCTCCTAAGGAGGCCAACTCCTTTGGGGGTCTTGGCATCGTCCGCCTCGCGAGGCTTGGCCCCTCGCGAGGGTCTTGCTGTGTTGGTGTTGAAGCTGGGCCATACCAGGCCGTCGATGGAGCCATGCGGTGGGCTGCAGGCAGGCAGGACTGGATACCCCCAAGTCCAGGACACCGACACGTACATTAATGTTATGCTTGCTTGGATATTCATTTCATATGCTCTTGTATGATCATCTTGTTTACTTGGTGATGAGTGCTATTTATGTTGAAATTTATCATTTTGAGCGCTCCACCAAGATGTATGTGACATGTAAGAGTAGCCCATGAAACCTAATCGATTGTGCATTTGCATGCAAAGGAATTTTTTTTAATAATGCACAAATTTAGGGGAGCTCTTGCTTATCACATACTTCTTGAAGCGACGATGTATTTCATTCATTATACCATTTGTCGAAGCTTTGATCTATATGTTGTCATCAATTACCAAAAAGGGGGGATTAAAAGTGCAACTAATCACCGGGTGGCTTTGGTAATTAATAACAACATATATGTCATTGATCTAATGAACATTGATGATAGATTTCAGAAAAGATCAATGATTGGCATGGCATGGACTAATGGATGTGGACCCCTCAAAATGTCAAGGGCATGATTTGGCTACCCCCAAGACTCTACATTTTTGGTTTAGTGATCCAAGATCACATTGAGTCCCTTAGGAAAGTCAATACTATTAAAGGGGATGAGGTATTGTTGATGAGGTTGTTGCTCAAAGTGCTCAGTGATATTGCTCCAAAAAACCTCAATCACTTTCCCACAATCACATTTGTCCAAACCCTTATTCATCATATCGGTCCCACCAATACTATCTACTCCGACCCACCGAGATGATGATTCTGCTCCCATAGCCAAAACCATAACATTTCAGTCTGACTGAATTGGTTATCGGTCCCACTGAGAAGGCCTTGCCAAGTTTCTGTGACGAAGTCATTTCATTTGGAATCACCAAGACAAAATGATCAGAATTACCGAGACGCGGCTCTTCCCTAGTCATTGCACTTTGGTCTAACTGAGATGGTACAATCGGTGTCATTGAAAATGCTAACGGCCAATTCTTTTGCACTAGTCGATCTCACCGAGATTTTCATATCGGTGTCATCGAGTTGCTTGTAACGGTTGGATTTTTTGTGCTGCCTATTTATACCCCTTCACCACCATTTACTCTCAAGAGAGAGACATAAGAACTAAACACAACTTCCACCATTCGTTTTCTAAGAGAGAACCACCTAGTCATGTGTTGAGATCAAGAGATTCCATTCCTACCATTTGAACATTGATTTCTAGCCTCTTCAAGTTGCTTTCCACTCTGATCCCTCTCCTACCCAAGCCAAATCTGTGAGAGAGAGATTGAGTGTTCAGGAGACTATCATTTGAAGCACAAGAGCAAGGAGTTCATCACCAACACAATATCTATTACCTTTTAGACAGTGGTGTCTCCTAGATTGGTTAGGTGTCACTTAGGATCCTCCAAGATCATGTGGAGTTGAACCAAGGAGTTTGTAAGGGCAAGGAGGTCGCCAATTTGTGAATATCTACCCGAGTGAAGCTTGTCCTTTGTGGACCGAAGCCATCGTGGAATATACAAGGTTGCTTTTCCGTGGACCCTTTGTGGGTGGAGCCCTCCGTGCACTCGCGCAACCGCTAACCTCCGTGGGTTGAAGTCTCCATCAACATGGGTGTCCAATAGCACCACCTATCAAAACCACGCCAAAAAACATCGTGTCTTCATTGCATTTGAAATCTGCAAACCCGTCCATTACTTACATGTGCAATGTTTTACTTTCCACTGCTATACTCCTAGAATTGCATGTGTAGGGTGATACTTGACTTGTTAGACTTGCTAAAATCTGCCTACAACAAAAACTGGGAAAGGTTAGGTTTTATTTGGTCAAGTAGTCTAATCACCCCCACTCTAGACATACTTTTGATCCTACAGTTGTGCCGGTCGCCAGAATTCAATAGCTTCAATTGCACACAATTCTTGACGCAAAAGCCGTGTGTGACTTCACATCATCGACGGTTCCCAATACAGAATCGCATGCGATTAATTAATAACCCATGCTACTCAACTTCCAAACCTCAAGATGCGAAATAGAGTGCCAATCATGTGGTTGTTTTGCCAGATATTTACATTATCTTTCCAAATGTAATGCATGAATGCGATTTGTGTTACCACTCTGATATTATATTAAAATGCAACTGGTTGTCTTATAGTTTCTTACATGATGAAAATTTATGGGCCTATTTATGGCTTACGCCGGAAGCTTGATCGGCTTTGTCTAGCTCAAGTGTCATTCACTCTCGATCCCCATTCCCCAACCCCTTTTGAAAAGAATGACACCATGGGGACGCTTTGTGAGGGCGCATACAATCGCCTCCTCTACTCCAAGCGCTTTCGCCTCCACCGAGAGCGCGGCCGCATCCGCCTTGAGTGTGCCGACATGGCAGGTGCAGCAGCTGAGACGGCTGTAGCCGTTGTTGCAATGATGGTTGCAAACACCGAGAGCACTCGAGCAGACGTCAGTGCCGCAGAGGTCGCCCTAGCCCACTTCAAGGCCATCCAAGCCAAGAACGAGGACACCCTAATACGTCTGCAACATATCTATACTTTTTATTATTATTTCATGCTATTATATTATCATTCTTATATGCTTTATATGCCATTTTACATTATTTTTATGGGCTAACCCATTAACTTAGTGCCGAGTGCCAGTTCTAGTTTTTCCATATTTATTTGTTTCACAGAAAAACCATACCAAACGAATTCCAAACACAATGAAACTTTATGTTGATACCCTAGAAGCATTGGGGAGAGACCAGAAGATGAATGAGGGAGCGACAAGCTCACACGATGCGCCCATAGTGGGCGGAGGCTGGGATGTTGGCTGACGATGCGGCGATGGAAGCCATGGAGCCCCTTCCCCATGAGATCGCCGAGTGTGAGCTGGAGATGTAGGATGCGGCGGACACCGACAAGCAGCATGAGGAGGTGTTAAGCGTGGCTAAGGAGGAGGTACAGAAGCGCCTTTTCGATAAGGAATCGGAAGTCGTGTACCAACGCGAGCTCTCGCCCCGCCACTACTACGAGTACGACAACGATGAGGGCGGGGGCGAGGATGACACCATGGATGAGTTCATCCCGGGAAAAGCAGAGTCCACCAACGGCGGAATGTCGCCCGGACAAGTCATCGACATCACATCGTACATCGGCAAGGCATAGGGCAGTGCATTGGCGACTTCGTTAAAATATCCATACTAATAGTCTTTCTTTAGAGTGTTGGTCTTTTGTTAGAGCTATGCCTAGGTCAACCAGCTCTTTATATTCAATGAACTTGCTCGATTAATTAACTGTGAGCTATGTTGTCGGCTATTTTATTTACCCAAATTAGCAGCTGATGTTAAATTATGCAATGACGTGGATGACCACTCTAACGAGGAAAATTCGCATGAAAATTTGTATGTTTTAATTGATCGCATGCACGTAAAACAAAAGAACCATTTGTAATAGTATGTTATCGCACACATTTGTTCAAAAGGAATCGTGTACGATGACAGTTTGCACGCCAAGTATCCGTGCACCTAGCGAAAAAATTGCCAGCCGCCGAAATATCTACCCCCTTTCTCCCCAACCAAGAGCCAAATTTCCCACGTTTCCTCCTTCCTTCCTAAGCTCTAGCATATTCCTTGCTTGTTTGCTCTCTCTCGTCGTCTCTCCAACGACCGCCGCGGACACCATGATCTCCTAGAATTACCTCTCCAATGGTTCCTCATCCGATGATGACTCTGTCACCAGCTAGGTATGCCTCTCTTCTCCCTCTTGCTCGCCTAGGCTTAGGGTTATGGTTTGGAATTGAAGATTTTAATCCGGTGGCTGTTTTGAGCCATTTGTTCCTCTTTTAGCTCCCTAGGACCATCACTTGCAAGGAATGGAGCGGGGTAGCTCAAGATCTTCCTGCTTGTTATCAGCATCAATCTCCATGCGCAAAGTTAGTGACTTTTGAATCTGTGGAGAGTGGGAGGAAGTTTCTGGCATTTTAAGAGAAGGTTAGCTCGCCTTTTGTTGTTGGAAATCATTTGTTAGATGTGATCTAGACACTTTCATTGTTCTATGTTATTCTGTATGTGATTAAGACATGGTCACAGTTCTATGTTGGTGCTATTTTAATTGATGGCATCAGTTCCATGATATAAAATTCTAGATAGAATCGATGGCAGTGCTATTGGCATTAGTACTATGTTATAAAGTTTGTGCATGTACATACCTATTAGTATTAATTTGATGTCACTTAAACACCGTCCCTATGTTGTTGAAGTTATATTTAGCTTCCTCATATAATGGCCAATTTTTTATTATACATGACTAACAAATTTTAGTGTTGTTGTAGTTAATTTTAGCATGTGATGTTCCTGAATTTGGTTGTTGTCTTATTAGCAATTAATTCATTTGCCGATTGAAATTTTTTAAGAACATATATCATAATTAATGTGTTTCTTCAGGTTTTCAAATGGTATGTATGGTGATTTTCTAAGTTGCTAGAAACAATTTTTCCTATAATTGTAATCTTATTTAGTTTTAAATAATATAGGATGAACAGAAGTGTTCTTACCTAGAGTGGGTTGATCCAGACTGGCCACACTCTCTAAAGATGTGCCTAGCAAAGCTTTGGAGCATGTATGAGGAAGAGAATAGAGATAGGCTTACAGGAAATGTTGTCAACATTGAGGAAAATTTCAAGATACTGGAGGAAGATGGACAATGAGCTCATTTTTTTTAAAATTAGACTTTGTTAAGATGGTGTGTGAGAAGGAGGATGCACTTTCCCAATTGGGCAGTGCAAAATTGGGTCTTACTGAACTAAAAGTAGTGCTGGAGAATAAGAAGTTGGCTGATCATGCACACATCCACCAGCATACATTAGCCGCTTAGGGAAAAAATATATTGTTCTAATATTGTGCTCAACATACTTTGTGTTTATCAAGGTGAACTAGTTATATGGTGTATTGTGTTGTGGTGACGTACCTATTTGTACTGTGATGTTAAAATATATTGTGTGCCCGATATGAAAATGTGATAAAAATCTGTTTGATATGAAATCTGAACTTTCTTAATTCTGGGACTATTAATAGTAAACTAATAAACCTGCTAAATGGGTCATGGCACTTTGCAAAATTTCCAGCAGGAAAATTATGTGTGATGGATAGCCTTATGTCATATAGTTTCCTCCACTGAATTGTATCTGATATACTTGAATAACATAAACTGAGCAAAAGCATCTATGATGGCTCTCCCTACCAAAGATGAGTTCATACAGAAAGTTGTGTGTGATGTACTCTTCTAATGCAAACGTTTGTTTCAACCTTATTGTATGGGATTAAAAGCCATCTAACATGGCTTGTCCGGCGTAATTGTCTGTGATAGCTCTCCCGGACGCACATGAGCGTATTTGCTAAGCCTGTGTGACCGGAGGATCTATCGCAGACGATTTATCTGGGTTGTGTGGGATGGACCCCCCCCCTCCTATCGCCCATGTTAGCAAGGACTACTTTTAAAATTTTGTCACTTAAAGGGGGTAAAAACCATTTGCATAGGGCATCTCTACACTAGTGAAATGAGTGGAGAGAGCTTAGATAATAATTGGGGAGAATTTTGAAACAGGAAGAGCTAAAATGGCTATACAGATATAGGTAAGGGAATTAAAGAGGGAGATAGTAATACTAGATATTACCATGCTAAAGCCAATCGTGCGAGAAGGAAGAATAGGGTTGTCTCTCTGGAGAAGGAGTAAGGGCGACTCATTTATTAAGTTACATCACTAATTTCTGAAAAAATGTTTGGACATGTTGAGGAATCTGCTATTACCTTGAATGTGAGCTTTAAGATTATTACTAAAGTTTTGATTAATAGAATTAATAAAGTGGTGAATCCTGTTATTTCACAAACTCAAATTGATTTTATTAAATGGAGGTATATTATGGAAGTTGTGGTTGTTCTTCATAAATCCTTTAATTCTATATATCATAGGAAACAAAATGCCCTCCTTTTTAAGGTTGATTTTGGAAAAGCTCATGATAAGATTAAATGGCCATTTGCTTATCATATGTTGAAATTTTAAAACTTCCCTGATCAGTGGTGTGACTAGATTTTGTACACTATGAGAGGGGGTCATGTGGGAGTCAAAGTTAATGATGTAATTGGTCCTTATTTTAAAACACCTAAAGGATTGAGGCGAGGGAATACTCTCTCACCCTTATTGTTTGATTTTGGATGTTGATGCTTTGACTATTATGATGGAGAAGATTAGTCAAAATGACCTATTTAAGGGGGGCTTTGGGGAATTTTTGGACAAAGGGGTTAATATGCTCTAATATGTATATGATACCATTTTTCTTTTATAAGATGATGAAAGTAGTGTAACAAATCTGAAATTCATGTTTTTTAGCAAATGTCAGAGCTGACTATTAATTTTCATAAAAGCGAGATCTTCCTATTTCAGGAGGTTGTTGAAAAAGCTAGATTACATCAGGAGATTTTTACTTGTGAGTTAGGGGAGGTTCCTTTAGAATATCTGGGTGTACCTATCAAGCATTCAAATTAGAAACAAACATTGGTAAGTGTTAACTGAAAAAATGAGAAGAGGTGTGCTTGTTAGCAAGGAAAGATATTAAACATTGCTAACAGGGTTACCTTGGTACTGTCATGTTCAACTATCATTCCCTTGTTCATGATGTCTGAAAGCATCGATATGGTTGACTAGAGGGGGGTCAACAGGCAACTACCAATTTTTAGCTTTTCTTAACAAATAGGTTGTCTAGATGTTCAACTAGGTGAGCAACCTATAGAATGCTAACAACAACAAGAAGAGCAAGCAAAGGATACAGCACAATAATAGCTAGCACAAAGTAAATTTAAGAGATAACCACAAGTGGAGCCGGTGGAGACGAGGATGTGTTACCAAAGTTCCTTCCCTTTGAAGGGAATACATCTCCGTTAGAGCAGTGTGGAGGCGCAATCCTCCCCAAGAAGCTACTAGGGCCACAATATTCTGCTCACACCCTCGCAAAATGCAAGATGTTGTGATTCCACTAGTGGTGCCTCGAAGGCGTCAACCGAACCTTTACAAACAAGGTTGGGGCAATCTCCACAACCAAATTGGACGCTCCCAACAACACCACGAAGCTTCACCACAATGGAATGTGGCTCCATGATGAACTCAACCGTCTAGGGTGCTCAAACACCCAAGAGTAACAAGATCCGCAAGGGATTAGTGGGGGAAATCAAATTTCTCTTGGTGGAAGTGTAGATCGGGTCCTTCTCAATCAATCCCTAAAAAATCAACAAGTTTGATTGGCTAAGGAGAGAGAGAGATCATGCAAAAATGAGCTTTGGAGCAAGAATGGAGCTTAGAGTAGGAAGAGGTGAGTCTTCTTGGGGAAGAAGACCCCCTTTATATAGGTGGGGAATATCCAACCATTTTTTGCCCTCAGCCCACATCTAAGTGGTACTACTACTCCTAGGGGCGGTACTACCTCTTAGGCCGTACTACAAGAATCCAGACATAGATAAAGGAGAGAACAGGGCGGTAGTGCCGCAGGAACGGTACCACCGGACCCCATAGCGGTACTACCGCTTAGGTGCTCTGAGCCGGACCAGGCAGCAGTACTAGAGGGTGCTAGGACAGCAGTACCATGCCAAGCGGTACTACCATTCTAGTACTGCTTGAAGGAAAGAACTAACAGTAGCTAGCACGGGAGGGGGAAACCCTAAGCGATACTGGCAGCGTCAGTAGGTGTGATAGTACCGCTGGAGCAGTACTACCATGCTACTATCGCTCTAGTACCGCTAAATAAAACCAGGCAACCGAGAGTTGCAAAAGTGGGAACCCCCTAAGCGGTAGTAGACCGGTAGTGACCAGTGGTAGTACTGCCGAGCGGTACTACCGTGGTCACTAGCGTTACTACCGCTTGTGTGCTACCTCTCGCTAATCCAGAAAACAGGCAGAGTGCTCCAATGAAGAGGAAAGGCAAAGTGGGTGCAAGTGAGGTCCTGTACGTGTTGATTCCGCCCATACCTTTCCAAAGCGAACCCCCTCTTAATAGTACGGGTTCCCTATGACTCAAACCACCAAAAAGAAATCATCGGGAAAATAATTGTCTTCACTTAAAGCCATCGAGGGGAAATGAACCATCTTGTGCCAACTAGGGTTTTCTCTGAAAAACTCGATGCACACGATTAGTCCGCAAAACATATTGTCATCAATCACCAAAACTAGTAAGGGAGAAATATGCCCTAAATGTCTTTTATCCCATTCCTTTTGGAGGGAGGAAGAAGGCTGAGTTTTTTAGTGCTAGTTGGTTTGGCAAGTTGATGAGGATAAGAATA
Source organism: Aegilops speltoides (assembly GCA_021437245.1). Lineage (NCBI taxonomy): Eukaryota > Viridiplantae > Streptophyta > Magnoliopsida > Poales > Poaceae > Aegilops > Aegilops speltoides. Next base: position 324,017,886 of record CM038145.1, read on the forward strand.
TATACCATTTGGTTAACTGAAAAACATGCAGCCAACACAAAAATTAGGGGGCTTGGGGGTTCTGAATTTGGAGCTTATGAATAAAGCTTTACTTGCTAAATGGTTTTGTAAACTGTAAACAGAGATTGTGCTATGGTAAGATGTTCTGCTTAATAAGTATGGGAATGGAAAATGTATCTCTAGAATTAAACCCAAGGTGGGACATTCTCACTTTTAGTCTAGTTTGTTGAAAGTGAAAGACATATTCTATCAGCACTATAAGAAAAGTTATAAGGGATGGAAAAAAATTACCAGAATCTGGAAAAATTGGTGGGTAGGAGAAAAATCTCTATACTTGTCCTATCCGGATTGTATTTTCTTAGCTTTAATCATAATATCTCTATGGCTGGTGTTGTTAACAGAGGCTAGGATGGTATTACTTTTAGAAGAGCTATTTTTTTGAAACTTTAGATCTATGGAATAGCTTAAAAATAAGATGTGAGAACGTTAGGATGATGGGGGTACAAATCAAATCAAGTTGATGCTTGATTGGATGAGAGATGGTCTTCTCAGCTGAATCAGATTCTCTCGAGGTGATCAACTTATGTGCTCTCAGGTACAATGGTTTGACTCGGCTGCTGCCATTTATGCAAAATGTCTAGATGTGGCAAATATGATTGGGAAGGTCAAATTTAGGAACTTTTAGAGAGAAGCTAATGGTGCATCTCATGAGCTAGTTAGAGTTAGTTATCTGAATAAACTTTCTTGTAAGTGGGTTGATGACCCTCCCTACTGGATCCTTTTGGTCCTGGAAAATGATGTAATCGTTGTTAAGTTAATAAAGATAGTCGTGATGGTCTTTCCCTAAAAAATCAAGTGGATGTTTACTTTAGATAGGACCTTTATTGTTAGATCCTTATACCCGTTTTTCTTTATAATCTATTTGTGGTTTTCCCCATAGGTTCCTATGAAAAGCCAAAGTACCTTCAAAAATTAATATTTCCCTGTAGTTAATGACCAAGAAAAGTATTTTAACTAAAAGTAAACTTTTGAGAAGAGGTTGGAAAAGTAGTAAAAGTTATGTATATTGTGTACAAGATGAATCTATTGATTATTTGTTTTTTAATGCTCTACTACTAGGCCAATTTGGAGTCTGATCAAGTGTGCTTTTTCCCTTAATTCTACTCTTGTATATCTCACTGATGTTTTTGGTAGATGGGTTAAGGGCTTTACAAAGCATGATAAACAGTTGGTTCTGGTAGGAGTTGGCGACGTTGTTTTGAATGGTTTGAAGATATCACAATGTTATTATTTTTTAGAGAAAAAATATCTCTAATCCCATGACTATGATCAAGCTGATGTCCTCTTGGATCATCTATTGGTCTATTCTGCAGATAAAGGAGCTAGGACAAAGGGCGATGAAGCTAGCTGCAAAACTCATAGAGCGAGTAGCAAGTGAGGTCTATCGAGCATCGTAGGGCTGGAGAGCATGCGTTCTTTGAATTAGTGGTTGATTGTGGACCCGGTGCTTGTGTGGCTCCCTTTCGTCTTCTAGTTAATGGCTTCTTTTGCCCTGTTGTATTTTCGTCCGGATGTTTCCTCATATGTTGTAGATTGAACTCTATTTTTCGTGTCTTGGAGTCTAGAGTTTGGGATGGTTTTCAGCTTTAGCATGGCCTCCCATGCATCTTGCAGGATCCTAGTCCTGCACTATCACGGTGATGTAAATTGGTGGTGATGTGCATGTTGCTTTTGAGTTTGGTTGGAGTCTAGGGTTGATAGCTTGTCTCAGACCATACGATTTTTTTGGAGTGAAGTGCATTGTAGGTCCGTGAAATATTTCAGGGGTGTCATATGTAGGTCCTGAAACTATAAAAACCGACATCTAGGTCCTCGAAGTGTAGTAAGTGTGTCATTTAGGTTCAAAATCTGTCCGACCCCTCCTGACCGGCCAGCTAGCACCGTTGACCCAGGACACGCCAGGTCGGGGGCCTGCAAGGTAACGTCTGGTGATGGAAATATGCAGAGAAATTCAAATTCATGAACTTTAAAAATATGTCCGCGTCGTTCGCGAATATGGAAAAAAATTATGTAAAAACTCATATACTTTAACGACTTCAAAGTGAATATGGAAAAAATGTTCACAAGTTTTCTTTAGAAAAAAGTTCGCGTCATTCGCGAATATGGAAACAATGTTTGCGAACACTCAAAATACTTTCACGACTTTAAAAAAATGTCTGAGAATATGGAAAAAAATGTTCATGACTTCAAAAAATATTCGCGTCATTCGCGAATATGGAAAAATGTTCACAACTTAAAAAATATATTCGTGGACTTTTTTTGAAGTCGTGAAAGTATATGAATGTTTGCGAACATTTTTTTCCATATTTGCGAATGACGCGGACATTTTTGAAGTCATGAGCATTTCTTCCATATTCAGAAACATTTTTTAGAGTCGTGAAGGTATATGAATTTCCGTGAATTTTTTTTCTATATTCGCGAACGACGCAATCATTTTTCTAAAGTTTATGAATTTGAATGTATTTGCATATTTCCGTCACCGCGGTTATCTTGCGGGCCTGGTCCAACGTGTCATGGGTCAACAGCGCTAGCTGGCCAGTCAGGAGGGGTCACACAAAGTTTGGACCTAAATGACACACTTACTGCACCTCGATGATCTTGATCGCGATTTCCATAGTTTGAGGATCTACAAGACACCTCCGAAATAGTTCAGGGACCTACAATGCACTTCACTCATTTTTTTTTATTTGAGATCGAAGAGGGATTTCTCTTGTACTTTCTTATGGCTTCCTAAAGCTGACAAGTGGGACCGGATGGATTCTTAAATTGTTGAAGGCATCCTCTAAGGTTAGAGGCGATGCTAGCTATTTTTGTTAGAGGTAGCTCATGCAATATATAGAGGCTGCCTCTAAGAGGAGAGAGAAGGCTTACAAGCAGCAAAAGGCATACATTGTGGATGCCCTCATGGGAGACTTGCCGCACGGGTCAAGTCATGTTCGTTTTCGAAACCAATAAGAGTACTATACATATAATCATCATCCGTACCCATAAACTCATAGAGAAATTATCTTCATCCGTACGTCACATGATCTTCACTATTCATACAGTTCCTCAATCGTTTTGTTGCCGCCGGATGATCGCCATACCATATTAGTAAGTGGGTGGAGTAATCAGGTATTGTGGCCGGTTTGACGGGTGGGAATGGAACCATGCAGGCAGGGACGGTATCGAAAGCGGGGAACCGAGTGGAAGAATCTCAGGGGACAGTGAACTGCTGGGCACTGAAAGAAGTGTGAAGGGAAGAGCCCCCACTAGAGATAAAATTTGAAAACCTCCGTAGGCAAACACTGTGGCAGCAGCTCAGCTATGGCACTAGTAGTCCAAAACAACACGCACAAACACACACGCAGCAGTGCAGCACGGCTCTCCCTCTCCTCTCTCTCTCTCTCTCTCCGCCTGCATCATGTCGATGTCTCAGGGGGTGAAATGATGAAACGACTCTGTAGAGGGGTAGTAAATGGCGGGCATGGAAGCAGATGCGGACGCTCGCGTGGATTTCAGCGCCACCATGGCCTGGTCTAGCTCCCCTTGTCTGTCTTGGGCCGGCTAGCTAGATCATCATCATCAAGTAGCCTCTGGTGTCTCTGCACCATCTCGTAGCACTGAAAGCTATGCAGAAAGTCACATTACTGCTCCTGCCTGCATGAATGCACCAGCTCCAGCTCCAGCTCCAGAGGGAGAGAGAGAGAGAGAAAGAAAGAGAGACACCCTGACCAAGAGGTGAACGGTACAATTCAGGCAGCAGCCTAGCTAGCTAGCTAAACCTACGTACATGTCTGCGGAAGCGGAAGCGGAAGCTGAGTCGTGTTGCGGGCTTGTGATGCATGCCAATGCAGCAGAAGCTAAGCTATAAAGCTAAGAAAGGCTATATGGCGCGAAGCCATGGACGGAGGGAGGCATGCAGCGCAGCCGGATCGAAGAAATTTCGGCGCGCGCGTGCGAGGGCGTGCGTGCATGGAGACTAGCGCGCGCGTGCGTACGTACGTAGCCGCGAATGCTGCATGTGGAGAGGCATACCGCGAATGTACGCGCCCTGTTCATGCACAGTGATGCCCCGGCGTGCATACATTGCATTAATTTAGGCGCATGCTACGCACGTCGTGTGAAGCTCAGACACTGCCACACTGAGCTAATATTTGATCGGCGCTTGTCCATCTCCAGCAAGTATATATGCAGGATGCAGCAGAGGTAAGAAAATGGAGTGTGTGAACTGGGACGAGAGCAATATACTACAATGGGCTGGCTAAACCCTAAACAAACTTTATTTTCAGCAATATCCAATGGGCTCAGCTCCCGTGCGGTGCGGGTTTCATCTTGGCGTGAGGTCAGGTCGCCACCGATGATGGATGGACGGGTGAATGGATCGGTAGTTGTACCGCATCAGATACCGCAATGAATTCGGGGCTCGTGGGGTGGGCAGCGGCAGCGCATTGGTTTCAGGGCAGGGTGCTTTCGATGGCTTGTCTCTACTCTATGTCGCCTGTACGCAAGTCCTCGGCTTTTGGACGTGCGTGCCAGGATCAAAGCCATTGATGGGTGGCCACTGCATGTCACAAATTCTGAATGTGTCTGCCTGCTCTCTCTCTCTCTCTCTCTCTCTCTCTCTCTGTAGTACTACTGTACTGTACTGCACCGCACTGCACTGCTGCAATCAAAGCCAAGGACGGGCCAAGTGCGTGCATCTCAACCGCCCGTTACATGCCACGCTAGCCGTTCGTGATCCCCGCCGCGCTCGGTTGCCGCGGACTGTGATGCCCCCGCCGCGCCTCCTCAGCTCAGCAAGGCGGCGGAGCAGAGCGCGCAGCTGTCTACTTATTTCGAGCTGTGCAGCTGGCTCCATGGCGTGGGATGGGAGGAAGAGGAGAAACCCTAGACGACGACTCCGACCAAGAGGTGAAGCACGGCACGGTGAAGCCCTGATAACCACGGAGCTGGTGGCCGCGACGAGGCCGGCCTGGTGAAGGACTGCCTGTGCGCTCGTGCTCCACGTTGTTTGTTGGGCATGATGGGGGTTAGAAAGGACTGCTAATACAGATAGGCGCTGCCCTCTCGCAAACAGAAACTTGAATGTTCTTAAGTTCTGGATTCATTTGGACCGTACGTGCATGCGTGAGGTCCCTTGGGTACATACAGTACTACTATGTCAATTTACTGGCGACCATTTACTTCTCCTGTCGGTCCTTTCGGCTTTGTCTGTAACTCTGTATTCTAGTCAACAGCAGCAAAATCATGAACGCGCATGTGTGATGGGGCTGGAGTTGCACAGAGCTTCAGTGGGGCTACGGTGATTACTTGGCACGGGCTCCATCGTCGATCCGAGGTTACCGGGCACGGTACGTTGCATCCCGGAGCTCGCGTGTTGCACACTGCTTTGTGCCTTTGTGGATATGGTGGGTGGTACTCAGCCTGTCAAAGACTGAATGTTTTGCATTGGTACACAAACGGTCAGTAACGAGGCTGTTCCTCTGTGGTGACTTCTTCATTTTTAACTTTGGATGAACACATCTTTTTAGAGGAATTCGGATGAGTCCGGTGTTGTGAGCGTGGTGGCGAGTTGTAAGTTGCTGATTTTCTAAAAGGGAAACATACTCTGAAATCTTTTTTTGGGGGGACATACTCTGAAATCTTGACTATGACCATGGTTAGTTAAAAACATGAAGCTCTCATACTCCGGACCGATGATGGGGAAAGAGAGATTAGAAGACTCTCGGGAGGACCTTGATGATCCAGCCCAGACGTATGAGGCCGGGTTGAGGCGCCCGTCTGGGTTGGTATTTTTTGACCGGCCACTGACCGTGCCTTCCGTCCGGGCGCATGAGTGGGGTTTGAGGTGCCCGGCTGAAGATGCTCTTAGCTCTCTGTTTGGGTAAATTTTCTTTTTCTCTCTTTGTACAGAACTTCCATAAAAATCTACACACACAGAAAAAGACTACCCCAAAAAGCAATAAAAATATATACAGTTGGGACCTACCGTTATCTCAAAAAAAATTAATAAACCCTCGCAAAAATGAACATCCCGGTTCCAAAGGTACTCATATAAGTAGATATGCATGCATGTGTTCATAGCACCGAAAGTATGTGCATGTATGTGAGCTCCTACGTATATGTATGTACTAGCAAACATGCCCGTGCGTTACAACGGGAGAAAAAAAGATACATGCTTCTATAGTTGTATAATAAGCACAACTTAAGACCCCTCAACTGGTCCTCCTTATCTATATCAACATAGTCCACCTCCGTGTTGTCACTTATACCCTTTCATGCCTTCACTAACCATGCATGGTCGCGGTGTCTAATTGGTCACAATGCGTCTGAACGTGGCCAATCCCAAGGCGATGATGTCGGCCACTACCTAAACCCACGCACACCTGCCATTGAACAACATCATCGTAAGTGAATATCTAATAGTTATATACTAATCTCGTTGAGCTGGAGGTGATGGGTGCCCTTCCCCGAGCTACAATATGCACCTAGTGCATGCATACACCATCTCTCATAGGCCCATTCACTTTTAAACTATATATTTGTTTTCCAAAATGCATCAACAATCTTTTTGAAATAATAAATAATTTTTAAATCACATGGAATTTTTAAAGTGCATGAATGTTTTTTAATTACAAAATATTTTTAAGCATGTGAACACTTCTTAGAATTACATGAACTTTTTTTGAGAAAAAGGTGAACCATTTCAACTGGTATAAACATTGTTTTGATACATGAACAATATTCTTAAAACTACATGAACATTCTAAAATTCATGAACGATTTTTAAAAACTACTGGCATTTTTCAAAAGGCAGAATCACATAAAATTAGAACATTGGTAAATTAAATTTTGGGTATGTAGCAAGTGATCAGATTACACGTACATTGCGCCTAATTTTTCTTTTTTATATATATAGTGAACGGGAGGAGAGCTATTCTAGTTGTGCCCAGAGACAACAATTTTCTCGTTGGTGACTACGTGGAGCAGTGCTCACATAAAGGCCAAAAAAAGGATTACGTGGAGCACTGCACAAAGATTATTTTGCTCGGCTCTAGAAGCGAACCAACATCCAAACCTTTGACCGGTCAAAATAAAATGTAATATCCTCATCGTGTAACGAAGCATTGCGAGAATATGCTGTTGCCAATGCATTCTTATAAGTTTGACGCTGCAATCAGGCATTAACAGCCATTAGTGTGGTGGTTAGTAGCATGCATATTGGAGTGGGAGCACCTGTGTTCGAACCTCCGTGATAGCGCTGAGCTTTTTTAAGTTTTATTTTTGTGTTAGGCGCTTGCTACTGGGCCGGTCCAATAGCTGTGTGTTCGGCACGCTGTTTTGGACGCAAAAAAGTTTAGTACCACATCAGAATCACCTAAAATCATCTAAGCAGGACGAAACCAAGAATATCACCTCCCTTTAATAGTAGGTATAGATTATATATTTTGTAGATGAAACCTCCTGGTAAAGAAAACTCTGCATCCAAATTCTGCGAGAGAGCAAACAGATGTCTAATACAGTAGCGATAGTTCTCCGAAAAACCAGGAGCCTCGCGACAGGCTACTAGGGTTTTCGAGGGGAAACGGCGGCGCTCGCCTGATCCCAATCGGCGAGGCGCACCTGGGGCGGCGCTAAGATGAGTTCATCCGCGCCGCAAAGGAAGGATGGTTATTGGCGCCTTGTGCAGAGCGAGAGCGACTTCGAGGCGATGGGCAAGTTAGATCTGACTGACGAAGAAGCCACACCCCTCGTGCTCGACGACGTCGAGGAGGGAGAGCCGGCGAAGTGGTCGCTGGCGGGCAAGGTACTACATCGACACACGCTCCATATTCAGACGATCTCCAACGCCCTTCGTCCCGCCTGGGGAAACCCTAAGGGTTTGAGCTTCAACTCTGTGGGAGAAAACACGTTTGTGGCGGACTTTTCCAACAAGCGCGATCGCGATCGCGTGTGGGATGGCAGTCCGTGGCACATCAGCAAGCATGCAGTAATCCTCTCCGAATTCTCCGAGTGCATGCAACCATCTGAACTTCGGTTCAATAATCTGCAGCTATGGGCGAGGGTTCTTAACCTGCCCTTCAACTTGCGCAACGACACGCGGGGTCAAGCAGTGGCCAGACAAATAGATCCGAACGCCCAACATGTGCAGTTTGATCCCGTGGGGTTTTTTTTAGGGCGAGAGTCACCATTGATGTCAGAAAACCTCTGAGGAGGTGGATCCTTATAGACTCTGCGGCTCGAGGCAGTCAAGATTGGTATGACATCCAATATGAACACGTCCCAAATTTCTGTTTTTCGTGTGGCCGCCTCGGTCACTCGGACCTGGTCTGCTCGACGCCGGGGACTAGAGACGAAAAGGGCAACCTGCCCTTCTCGACCAGTCTGCGAGCGTCGGAGGAGAAAAAGAAGGCCTCTTCTGGTGAGAACTCTGGGTCAAATCAGCACAATGCTAAGACGAACCGTAAAGAAAATCCAGAGACTAGCTCAACCAAAGATGCCAACCCGGAAGTCACTTCCCCAATGAAAAAGAATCCCAGCGGGAGGAATAAGAGGAAAGTGGCATCTCCGAAGAAGGTTTATAGACCCCTTGCGCTACCCGCACCGGCTGAAATTGCACAAGAGCCAGTGAACATCTCTGCCATCATCCCAGTCAGTTCAGCTCAGCCAAGTGGGGGTGACACTTCAGAGGACATTGTGGAGGAACGAGCACCAAAGAAGAAGAGGGACACACCCACGACATCTGATAATTCAACAGGAGCTGCAGGTCAGCCCTGCCGGGAACAATGAGTTGTTTAAGTTGGAACTGAAGGAAATATGCCCTAGAGGCAATAATAAAGTTATTATTTACTTCCTTATATCATGATAAATGTTTACTATTCATGCTAGAATTGTATTAGCCGGAAACATAATGAATACATAGACAAACATAGTGTCACTAGTATGCCTCTACTTGACTAGCTCGTTTATCAAAGATGGTTATGTTTCCTAGCCATGGACAAAAGAGTTGTCATTTGATTAACGGGATCACATCATTAGGAGAATGATGTGATTGACATGACCCATTCCGTTAGCCTAGCACTTGATCGTTTAGTATATTGCTATTGCTTTCTTCATGACTTATACATGTTCCTGTAACTATGAGATTATGCAACTCCCATTTACCGGAGGAACACTTTGGGTACTACCAAACATCACAACGTAACTATGTGATTATAAAGGAGTACTACAGGTGTCTCCGAAGGTACATGTTGAGTTGGCGTATTTCGAGATTAGGTTTTGTCACTCCGATTGTCAGAGAGGTATCTCTGGGCCCTCTCGATAATGCACATCACTATAAGCCTTGCAAGCAATGTGACCAATGAGTTGGTTACGGGATGATGCATTACATAACGAGTAAAGAGACTTGCCGGTAACGAGATTGAACTAGGTATTGGATACCGATGATCGAATCTCGGGCAAGTAACATACGGATGACAAAGGGAACAACGTATGTTGTTATGCGGTTTGACCGATAAAGATCTTCGTAGAATATGTAGGAACCAATATGGGCATCCAGGTTTCGCTATTGGTTATTGACCGAGAATAGTTCTAGGTCATGTCTACATAGTTCTCAAACCCGTACGGTCTGCACGCTTAACGTTACGATGACAGTTTTATTATGAGTTTATAAGTTTTGATGTACCGAAGTTTGTTCGGAGTCCCGGATGTGATCATGGACATGACGAGGAGTCTCGAAATGGTCGAGACATAAATATTGATATATTGGACGACTATATTCGGACACGGAAGTGTTCGGACGTTTTGAGAAAAACCGAGTGCCGGGGGTTACGGACCCCCGGGAGAGTTAATGGGCCACATGGGCCTTAGTGGGAAGAGAGAGGGCGGCCGGGTGGTCCGCGCCCTCTCTCCTCCAGTGCGACTGGATTAGGAGGCGGCGCCTCCTCTTTCCTTCCCCTCTCCCCTTCCTTTCCCTCCTAGTAGGAGTAGGAAAGGAGGAGTCCTCTCTACTAGGAGGAGGACTCCTCCTCCTGGCGCACCCTCAAGGGCCGGCCGGCCTCCCCTTGCTCCTTTATATCACGGGCGGGGGCACCCCATAGACACACAAGTTGATCTACGGATCGTTCCTTAGCCGTGTCGGTGCCCCCTCCACCATATTCCACCTCGGTCATATCGTCGCGGAGTTTAGGCGAAGCCTGCTGCTAGTAGAACATCATCATCGTCCTGCACGCCGTCGTCTTGTGGAACTCATCCCCGGCTTTGCTGGATCGGGCCGGGGATCGTCATCGAGCTGAGCGTGTCTGAACTCGGAGGTGCCGTGACGTTCGGTGCTTGGATCGGTCGGATCGTGAAGGCGTCGACTACATCAACCGCGTTGTCATAACGCTTCCGCTTACGGTCTACGAGGGTACGTGGACGAACACTCTCCCCTCTCGTTGCTGTGCCATCACTATAATCTTGCGTGTGCGTAGGAAATTTTTTGAAATTACTACGTTCCCCAACATTGGCATCCGAGCCTAGGTTTTATGCGTTGATGTTATATGCACGAGTAGAACACAAGTGAGTTATGGGCGATACAAGTCATCTTGCTTACCAAAGATGTCATACTTTGGTTCAGCGGTATTGTGAGATGAAGCGGCCGGACGGACATTACGCGTGCGCTTCTGCGAGACTGGTTTCACCGTTACGAGCACTCGTGCTTAAAGGTGGCTGGCGGGTGTCTGTCTCTCTCACTTTAGCTGAATCGAGTGTGTCTACGCCCAGTCCTTGCGAAGGTTAAAACAGCACCAACTTGACGAACTATCGTTGTGGTTTTGATACGTAGGCAAGAACCGTTCTTGCTAAAGCCCGTTGGAGCCACGTAAAATTTACAACAACAAAGTAGAGGACGTCTAACTTGTTTTTGCAGGGCATGTTGTGATGTGATATGGTCAAGACGTGATGCTATATTTTATTGTATGAGATGATCATGTTTTGTAACCAAAGTTATCGGCAACTGGCAGGAGCCATATGGTTGTCGCTTTATTGTATGAAATGCAACATACAGTAATTGCTTTACTTTATCACTAAGCGGTAGCGATAATCGTAGAAGCAATAGATGGCGTAACGACAACGATGCTACGATGGAGATCAAGGTGTCGCGCCGGTGATGATGGTGATCACGACGGTGCTTTGAAGATGGAGATCACAAGCACAAGATGATGATGGCCATATCATATCACTTATATTGATTGCATGTGATGTTTATCCTTTATGCATCTTATCTTGCTTTGATTGACGGAAGCATTTTAAGATGATCTCTCACTAATTATCAAGAAGTGTTCTCCCTGAGTATGCACCGTTGCGAAAGTTCTTCGTGCTGAGACACCACGTGATGATCGGGTGTGATAGGCTCTACGTTCAAATACAACGTGTGCAAAACAGTTGCACACGCGAATACTCGGGTTAAACTTGACGAGCCTAGCATATCTGAGATATGGCACGGGAACACGGAGACCGAAGGTCGGCGTGAATCATATAGTAGATATGATCAACATAGTGATGTTCACCATTGAAACTACTCCATCTCACGTGATGATCGGACATGGTTTAGTTGATTTGGATCACGTGATCACTTAGATGACTAGAGAGATGTCTGTCTAAGTGGGAGTTCTTAAGTAATATGATTAATTGAACTTAAATTTATCATGAACTTAGTCCTGGTAGTATTTTACAAATTATGTTATAGATCAATAGCTCGCGTTGTTGCTTTCATATGTTTATTTTGATATGTTCCTAGAGAAAACTGTGTTGAAAGATGTTAGTAGCAATGATGCGGATTGGATCCGTAACCTGAGGATTATCCTCATTGCTGCACAGAAGAATTATGTTCTTAATGCACCACTAGGTGACAGACCTATTGCAGGAGCAGATGCAGACGTTATGAACATTTGGCTAGCTCAATATGATGACTACTTGATAGTTTAGTGCACCATGCTTAACGGCTTAGAATCGGGACTTCAAAGACGTTTTGAACATCATGGACCATATAAGATGTTCCAGAAATTGAAGTTGATATTTCAAGAAAATACCCGAGTTGAGAGATATAAAGTCTCCAACAAGTTCTATAGCTAAAAGATGGAGGAGAATTGCTCAACTAGTGAGCATGTGCTCAGATTGTCTGGGTACTTCAATCGCTTGAATCAAGTGGGAGTTAATCTTCCAGATAAGATAGTGATTGACAGAATTCTCTAGTCACCATCACTAAGTTACTAGAAGTTCGTGATGAACTATAGTATGCAAGGGATGACGTAAACGATTCCCAAGCTCTTCGTGATGTTGAAATCGACGAAGGTAGAAATCCAGAAAGAGCATCAAGTGTTGATGATTGACAAAGATCACTAGTTTCAAGAAAAGGGCAAAGGGAAGAAGAAGGGGAACTTCAAGAAGAACAGCAAACAAGTTGCTGCTCAAGAGAAGAAACCCAAGTCTGGACCTAAGCTTGAAACTGAGTGCTTCTACTGCAAGCAGACTGGACACTGGAAGCGAAACTGCCCCAAGTATTTGGCGGATAAGAAGGATGGCAAAGTGAACAAAGGTATATGTGATATACATGTTATTGATGTGTACCTTACTAATGCTCGCAGTAGCACCTGGGTATTTGATACTAGTTACATTGCTAATATTTGCAACTCAAAGCAGGATCTGCGGATTAAGCGAAGATTGGCTAAGGACGAGGTGACGATGCACGTGGGAAATGGTTCCAAAGTCGATGTGATCGCGGTCGGCATGCTACCTCTACATCTACCATCGAGATTAGTTTTAGACCTAAATAATTGTTATTTGGTGCCAGCGTTAAGCATGAACATTATATCTGGATCTTGTTTGATGCGAGACGGTTATTCATTTAAATCAAAGAATATTGGTTGTTCTATTTATATGAGTAATATCTTTTATGGTCATGCACCCTTGAAGAGTGGTCTATTTTTATTAAATCTCGATCGTAGGGATACACATATTCATAATATTGAGGCCAAAAGATGCAAAGTTAATAATGATAGTGCAACTTATTTATGGGACTGCCGTTTGGGTCATATCGGTGTAAAGCGCATGAAGAAACTCCATAAAGATGGATTTTCGGAATCACTTGGTTATGAATCATTTGATGCTTGCGAACCGTGCCTTTTGGGCAAGATGACTAAAACTCCGGTCTTGAACAATGGAGCGAGCTCTTGACTTATTGGAAATAATACATCTTGATGTATGCACACCAATGAGTATGAAGGCTCGTGGCAAGTATCGTTATTTTCGACCTTCACAAGATGATTTGAGCAGATATGGGTATATCTACTTGATGAAACATAAGTCCGAAATAGTTGAAAGGTTCAAAGAATTTCAGAGTGAAGTGGAAAAATCATCGTAACAAGAAAATAAAGTTTCGCGATCGATCGCGAGACGAATATTTGGAGTTCTGAGTTTGGTCTTCAATTAAAACAATGTGGAATAGTTTCACAGCTCACGCCACCTAGAACACCACAACGTTATGGTGTGTCCGAACGTCGTAATCAAGACTTTATTGGATATGGTGCGATCTATGATGTCTCTTCTGATTTACCAATATTGTTTTGGGGTTATGCATTAGAGACAGCTGCATTCACATTAAAAGGGCACCATCTAAATCCGTTGAGGCGACAACATATGAACTGTGGTTTAGCAAGAAACCCAAGTTGTCGTTTCTTAAAGTTTGGGGCTGCGATGCTTATGTGAAAAGTTTCATCTGATAAGCTCGAACCCAAATCGGAGAAGTGTCTTCATAGAATACCCAAAGGAAATTGTTGGGTACACCTTCTATCACATATCCGAAAGCAAGATATTCGTTGCTAAAATGGATCCTTTCTAGAGAAGGAGTTTCTCTCGAAAGAAGTGAGTGGGAGGAAAGTAGAGCTTGATAAGGTAATTTGTACCTTCTCCCGAATTGGAAAGTAGTTCATCACGAAATCAGTCGATGATTCCTACACCAATTAGTGAGGAAGCTAATGATGATGATCATGAAACTTGAGATCAAGTTACTACAAAACCTCGTGGGTCTTCCAAAGTACAGTCCGCACTGAGTAGTGCGGTAATCTGTTCGGAAGTCATGTTACTAGACCATGGTGAACCTACGAACTATGAGGAAGCGATGATGAGCCCAGATTCGCGATATGGCTTGAGGCCATAAAATCGAGATATGATCCATGTATGAGAACAAAGTATGGACTTTGATTGACTTGCTCGATGATCGACAAGCCATGTTAAATAAATGGATCTTCAAGAGGAAGACGGACATCGATAGTAGTGTTACTATCCACTAAGCTCGACTTGTTGCAAAAGGTTTTCAACAAGTTCAAGGGGTTGAATACGATGAGATTTTCTCACTCGTATCGATGCTTAAGTCTGTCCGAATCATGTTAGCAATTGCCACATTTTATGAAATCGGCAAATGGATGTCAAAATTGCATTCCTTAATGGATTTATTAAAGAAGAGTTGTATATGATGCAACCGAAGGTTTTGTCAATCCTAAAGATGCTAACAAAGTGTGCAAGCTCCAACAATCCATTTATGGATGGTGCAAGCCTCTCGGAGTTGGAATATATGCTTTGATGAGTTGATCAAAGCATATGGTTTTATCTGAACTTTTGAGAAGCCCAGTATTTACAACAAAGTGAGTGGGAGCTCTGTAGCATTTCTAATATTATATGTGGGTGACATATTGTTGATTGGAAATGATATAGAAATTCTGGATAGCATGAAAGGATACTTGAAAAAGAGTTTTTCAAATCAAGACCTCGGTGAAGCTGCTTACACATTGAGCATCAAGAACTATATAGATAGATCAAGACGCTTGATAAGATTTTTCAATGAGTACATACCTTGATAAATTTTGAATAGTTCAAAATGGAACAGTCAAAGAAGGAGTTCTTATGCGTGATGCAAAGGTGTGAAGTTGAGTAAGACTCAAGACCCGACCATGGCGAGAAAATATAAAGAGAATGAAAAGTCATTCCCTATGCCTCGACCATAGGTTCTATAAAGTATGCTATGATGTGAACCGGACCTATTGTATACCTTGCTCGAGTTTGACAAAGGAATACAATTTTGATCTAAGAGTAGATCCTTTGGACATCGGTCAAGAATATCCTTAGTGAGAACTAAGGAGATGTTTCTCGATTATGGAGGTGATAAAAGAGCCCATCGTAAAAAGTTACAACGATGCAAGCTTTTACACCAATCCAGATGATTCTAAGTCTCAATCTGGATACATATTGAAAGTGGGAGCAATTAGCTAGAGTAGCTCCGTGCAGAGCATTGTGGACATAAAATATTTGCAAAATACATACGGCTCTGAATATGACAGACCCATTGACTAAACTTCTCTCACAAGCAAAACATGATCATACCTTAGTACTCTTTGGGTGTTAATCACATAGCAATGTGAACTAGATTACTGACTCTAGTAAACCCTTTGGGTGTTGATCACATGATGATGTGAACTATGGGTATTAATCACATACAGATGTGAATATTGGTGTTAAATCACATGGCGATGTGAACTAGATTATTGACTCTAGTGCAAGTAGGAGACTGAAGGAAATATGCCCTAGAGGCAATAATAAAGTTATTATTTATTTCCTTATATCATGATAAATGTTTATTATTCGTGCTAGAATTGTATTAACCGGAAACATAATACATGTGTGAATACATAGACAAACATAGTGTCACTAGTATGCCTCTACTTGACTAGCTCGTTTATCAAAGATGGTTATGTTTCCTAGCCATGGACAAAAGAGTTGTCATTTGATTAACGGGATCACATCATTAGGAGAATGATGTGATTGACATAACCCATTCCGTTAGCCTAGCACTTGATCATTTAGTATATTGCTATTGCTTTCTTCATGACTTATACATGTTCATGTAACTATGAGATTATGCAACTCCCGTTCACCGGAGGAACACTTTGGGTACTACCAAACGTCACAACATAACTGGGTGATTATAAAGGAGTACTACAGGTGTCTCTGAAGGTACATGTTGAGTTGGCGTATTTCGAGATTAGGTTTTGTCACTCCGATTGTCGGAGAGGTATCTCTGGGCCCTCTCGGTAATGCACATCACTATAAGCCTTGCAAGCAATGTGACCAATGAGTTGGTTATGGGATGATGCATTACATAGCGAGTAAAGAGACTTGCGATAGCGAGATTGAACTAGGTATTGGATACCGACGATCGAATCTCGGGCAAGTAACATACCGATGACAAAGGAACAACGTATGTTGTTATGCGGTTTGACCGATAAAGATCTTCATAGAATATGTAGGAACCAATATGGGCATCCGGTTCCGCTATTGGTTATTGACCGAGAATAGTTCTAGGTCATGTCTACATAGTTCTCGAACCCGTAGGGTCCGCACGCTTAACATTACGATGACAGTTTTATTATGAGTTTATAAGTTTTGATGTACCAAAGTTTGTTCGAGTCCGGATGTGATCACGGACATGACGAGGAGTCTCGAAATGGTCGAGACATAAAGATTGATATATTGGGCGACTATATTCGGACACGGAAGTGTTCGGACGTTTTGGAGAAAACCGGAGTGCCGAGGTTACCGAACCCCGGGAGAGTTAATGGGCCACATGGGCCTTAGTGGGAAGAGAGAGGCGGCCGGGGTGGTCCGCGCCCTCTCCCTCTGGTCCGAGGTGGATTAGGAGGCGCCCCTCTTTCCTTCCCCTCTCCCCTTCCTTTCCCTCCTAGTAGGAGTAGGAAAGGAGGAGTCCTCTCCTACTAGGAGGAGGACTCCTCCTCCTGGAGCGCCCTCAAGGGCCAGCCGGCCTCCCCTTGCTCCTTTATATCTGGGCGGGGGCACCCCATAGACACACAAGTTGATCTCGATCGTTCCTTAGCCGTGTCGGTGCCCCCTCCACCATATTCCACCTCGGTCATATCGTCGCGGAGTTTAGGCGAAGCCTGCGCCGATAGAACATCATCATCGTCCTGCACGCCGTCATCTTGTGGAACTCATCCCCAAAGCTTTCTTTGGATCGGAGCCCGGGATCGTCATCGAGCTGAGCGTGTCTTGAACTTCGGAGGTGCCGTCGTTCGGTGCTTGGATCGGTCGGATCGTGAAGACGTCGACTACATCAACCGCGTT
This sequence comes from Aegilops speltoides, assembly GCA_021437245.1. Classification (NCBI taxonomy): domain Eukaryota; kingdom Viridiplantae; phylum Streptophyta; class Magnoliopsida; order Poales; family Poaceae; genus Aegilops; species Aegilops speltoides. The sequence continues at coordinate 324,035,100 of CM038145.1, forward strand.
GTCATAACGCTTCGCTTCGGTCTCACGAGTGCGTGGACGAACACTCTCCCCTCTTGTTGCTATGCCATCACCATGATCTTGCGTGTGCGTAGGAAATTTTTTGAAATTACTACGTTCCCCAACAGGAACTGCCGGGGGCTTGGGAACCCCTAGGCAGTTCGAGAGCTTCGCAATGTGGTGAAGCAAGAAGGGCCCACGCTGGTTTTTGTTATGGAGACGAAAATCAGAGGAAAACGTGTAGAGGATCTGCGGTACACCTTGGGGTTTGCTGGCAGTTTTGCGGTTGACAGTGATGGCCTCAGTGGAGGCATCGGTTTGTTTTGGTCCAATGATGCGCATGTGGAGCTAAAAAACTACAGCGCCAACCATATCGATGTGTTGGTGCGGGACTCATCAGCGGACACACAAAGTTGGAGGTTTACAGGGTTTTATGGCACTTCGAGAGCAGCCGATCGCCACCATAGCTGGCGTTTTCTCCGAACCCTGCATGCCATTCCTCATGATTCATGGTTGTGTGTTGGGGACTTCAACGAAACTCTCTTCGCAGAGGAACATTTTAGCCGCTCCCCCCCCCCCCCGCCCGGAGTGGCAGATGAGAGCGTTTCGGGAAGCCACAAGTGACTGTGCGTTTCAAGACCTCGGTTGGTCAGGTGTTCCTTACACTTGGGATAATCGACAGTCAGGGGATGCTAATGTTAATGCAAGGATTGACAGGGCTTTCGCAAACGAACAATTCAGGCAACGATTTGAGCATACACGAGTTTGGCATGTGTGTGCGGTGAAGTCGGACCACTGCTTCGTCCTCACTGATTTCAGGCACCACGCCTTCACACATCGGCAGCAGGGTACCAAACAGTTCAGGTACGAAAATGTTTGGCAATCCCATCAAGATTACGACCAGCTGATTGCAGATACTTGGAAGAATCAGGAGCGAGTTCCAGGGCTGCAGGGCATCGTGGACTCCCTCGCTGGCCTCCAATGCCAACTGGAGCCATGGGGGGTGCGTGAATTTGGTAGTCTGTCCAGGACAGTACGTAACCTGAATACACGCTTAGACAGACTACGGCAACGTTCAATGGGTCGTGGGCCTTCAGATGAAGAGAAGAGCATCATGAAAAAACTGAGAGAAGCTCTTCGCTTGGAGGAAATATGGCTCCGGCAACGTTCTCGTGTGCCGTGGCTGCGAGCAGGAGACCACAACACGGCATATTTCCAAGCACAGGCCAGGCAACGGAAATGAACGAATAAAATCGCTAGTCTCACTAGGCCTGACGGCTCGGTCTGTGCAAATGAAGAGGAGGACAAAGCTGAAATCAATGCTTTTTATCAGGCTCTGTACATGACACAGGGAGTCAATAACATGGACGTGCTTTTATCGCATGTGCCACTTCGGGTCACGCCGGAGATGAACGAAGACCTATGTAAACCATATGAACCTTCTGAGGTACGCCAAGCTCTATTTCAAATGGCTCCGTCGAAGGCGCCGGGAGTGGATGGTTTTACGGCAGGCTTCTTCCAACGCCACTGGAAGCTTCTTCATCATGAAGTAATGGAGGCAGTGCTGGATCTCCTCAATGGAGGTGAACTACCAATGGGCTTCAACGAGACGTCGATCACCCTAATTCCCAAGGTACGTCACCCCCAGAGCATCTCACAATATCGTCCAATTGTGCTCTGTCCAGTGCTATACAAAGTGGCAGCTAAAGTGATAGCCAATAGATTGAGAAGATGCATGGATGACATAGTAAGTGAGGAGCAGAGTGCTTTCGTCCCCGGACATTTAATCACCGACAATGTACTGGTTGCATTTGAAAGTGTTCATACCATGAGGAGGCAGAAGAAAGGCAAAAACTACACTTGTGCGATTAAGTTGGATATGATGAAGGCTTACGAAAGGGTAGAATGGCATTTTTTGGAGGCTATGCTCTTGAAGTTAGGCTTTCAAGCGAGTCTGGTGAGGTTGATCATGAAGTGTGTTACTTCAGTTCGCTTCTCTGTGCGCGTAAATGGGGAGCTGCAACCATACTTCAAACCATCGAGAGGATTGCGACAGGGCTGCCCAGCGTCGCCATACCTATTTCTCCTATGTGCCGAAGGGTTCTCATCCCTTCTAAAATATTACAGACAGTTCATCGACCGTGGCATAAGAGTGAATTTCAGAGCACCATGGGTGAGTCACCTCCTTTTCGCTGATGATAGTCTCATCTTCATCAAGGCGAATGCCGACAGTGCGGCAAGGCTTAATGAAATTCTTGAGATCTACGGTGATGCATCTGGACAAAGTGTTAACAGAAGCAAGAGTGCTATATACTTCAGTCCAAACACCCCAGAAAATCTCAGGTAGAATCTGAAACTTCTCCTTGGCGTGCAAGTGGAAGCATTCTCAGAAAAATATCTCGGTCTACCCACTGCAGCAGGCAAGATTAACAGTGGCACTTTTGAACATTTGGGTGACCGAGCTCGGGGTAATATGAATGGCTGGTCAGAGCGGCTTTTTGCGTGTGCCGGGAGGGAGACACTTCTCAAATCTATCGTGCAAGCGATCCCGACATTTAGCATGAGCGTTTTTCTCTTGATAAAAAAGGTGTGTAAGAGTTTGACTTCAGGCATGGCGAAATATTGGTCGGGAAGTTCCCTCGATCGTCGATCCTTACACTGGATAGCCTGGGATAAATTGGCTACACCCAAACCCAACGGGGGGATGGGTTTTTGCGATATGCGAGTTTTCAACCTGGCTCTACTGGGAAAGCACCGATGGAGATTTATGACCAATCCGGATTCACTTTGCGCCAAGGTTATGAAAGGTAGATATTTTCCCAACTCTGGTTTCATGCAAGCTTCTGTGCCAAAGTCATCTTCAGCTATTTGGAGAGCGATTGTATCAGGCCGGAAAGCACTAAACACAGGGCTTGTGAAGAGAGTGGGCGATGGATCGTCTATTCGGGTGTGGGAGGACAAGTGGATTCCATCCACCAACACCATGACCCCCCTGCTACGACCATCTCACACGGCAGTCCAAACCGTTAGTGATCTTATTGATACATCTAATTGGTAATGGCGTCGTGATCTAGTTCAAGAGACCTTCATTGCTCCGGATGTTGCGGCAGTGCTAAACATTCCATTGCGGCATGGAGGAGGGGAGGATTTCTTAGCCTGGGCACATAAGAAGTTAGGCATCTACACTATTAAATCAGCGTATCGAGCTCTGGTGAATCAAAAAGAGCGACTAGCTCTAGAAGAGGGGCAGATTACCGGCACTTCAACGAACCAACAACATATGTGGAAGGATGTTTGGAAGCTCAATGTAGTCCCAAAAGTAAGAGTGTTTTGGTGGCGGGTGTTAAGGGGAATTTTACCAGATGAGAGCATATTACACCGTCGTCATATTTGACAAACAAGCACCTGCAAGGTCTGTCTCGCCATGGAGGAGGATTTGGAGCACGCTCTGCTGCTCTGTTCCCATGCACGTCGGTTTTGGGAAGAAGCCTGGTTGCTTTTCGACATCAATATCCCGTAGCTGCACCCACACACATGGGCTCGAGACATTTTATGTGATCCTCGCTTCTCTGAGAGAGAACGAGCAATCATCGTCACGGTTATGTGGGCTATTTGGACGTCGCGCAACCGGTTGACACACGATAGGGACGGGATGGATCCAGCCAGTTTCGTTCGAAGAATCAGGGAGGACCTCGCCATCCTCGAATTGCCTAAACAGTTCAGCTTGGTACTGCCTGGTTACGGTTGGCAACCAACAGTTGATGCTACCATCAAGATCAACACAGATGCGGCTACACATTTGGATGATGGGCATGCAGGAGCAGGTGGAGTTGCCCGGTCTTTCTCGGCTCTAAAGGGTGCATGGTGCAAGCCCCTTCCCGGAGTTACAGATCCCCTCATTGCCGAGGCCCTAGCTCTCAAGGAAGGTGTGATTTTCGCTTCCTTACACGGCTACACACATGTGATCATAGAGACCGACTGTCTCGAGGTAGTTAACCTCTGGAACTCGCGCCTCACCGACCGTTCGGTGATAGCACCTATTCTGGCAGAAGTTGGAGAGCTCTCTCTTAGTTTTTTCTCTTTTGTAATTCAACATGTATCGAGACCAGCTAACGGTCCTACACACCTTTGTGCTAAGCGAGTTTGTTCGCTTAATGTGACCGAAAGCTGGTTGGACTCTACCCCTAGCTTCCTGATCAGCAGCCTCCTGGCTGACTGCTCGGCGAATGCGTTTGTTGAATAAAGCTCTCAAATTCCCCTGCAAAAAATTTTTCTGCGAGAGCTATTTCTGACTTTAAGTGAGCCTGATGAACCCTCTCGCGTTGAGGCGCTATAGTATTGGGCCGGCCCACCAACGCTCATTCTCGGGAAAACAAAAACTAAAAAAGCTTGTGCCCACAAGGGATCAAACTTGGATGTCCTCGTTCGGAGGCAATGCTGCTAGCCACTGCGCTAGCATTGAGTTTTGATTTTTTTTAAAAAAATATGTTTTTATAACAAATTCGAGATATGTTTGCCCTGATTCACAAAAACCAAAAGTGTGACCCTGTCGGCCTCAGTCAGGCCGAAGACCACCTTTTCGGTCTCACGTCGGCCGAAGAGAGGCTTTTCGGTGTACTGGCGGCCGAAGACATGTGTATGTGGGCCGAAGAGTAGCTGTCGGTGGCCCATGGACCAAATAAATTAACTTCGGCCACGCCTCGACCGAAGAGGGCCTTTTCAGCCTACCAGTGACCGAAGAGCGGTCTTCGGCCAATTGCTGACCGAAGAGGTGGGATAAGGCCGACCTTCTTCTTCTTCCAACATGCTCTTTCTTTGTGTCTTCTCTCTCCTTTCTCTCGCGAAATTCTGGCAAGCTCCTCCGTTTTCCAGCCAATCTTGCATCCAACCCGCAGAAATAATAGAGCATAGCCATCCCCTGCGGCCTATGGTTCGATCTATCCATGGGGTAGCTTTTTTGCAAGAAGTGAGCATAGGTGAGGAGCAGCAATGGTGGGTGAAGGTGCGGCTGGGGGGAGGAGGTGATGGGGAGGAGGTGCGGCTTGGGGGTGGAGGAGGCGCTGGCGGTGATGTACCTTGGTTGGAGGTAGCGGGAGTCCAACCTCCGGGAGCTGAGGGGGAGGCGGTGGTGGTGCCCGGTGGTTCAAGAACTCCGGGAGGTGGCCGGTGCCGCTTAGTGGAAGAGAGGAGCAAGGCAGCGGACCGACACGTCGAAGGTATAACCATGTCGTCATATATTTTTCCTAATTATTTTTGTATGTACATATTAGGTTTTAGTGTGTAGTTCGTGTAGATGAGTCATATTGCATACTTGTAGTGCTTAATTAGTGAAGCGGGGATTATTGTTTCATTGTGATTGATGAACAAACGGAAATGTCTGACAGGTGAAAATGTCTGAATTGGTTAATTTGACTCTTTACTATGGCCCCAGTAATGTTCGATATAATGAGGTGGGGGTTGATCTTAGCGAGTATAAAAATTACATGATGACACACCCACAAAAACTTGACACTAAGCAATTGAAGTACTGGTTGACTACTAGTTTTGGGCTGGATCGAGAAGTATATTCTGTCAGTATTCATGCATTGTGGATCAAATCATGTAAAAATGTATCGTGGGAGTTGATGCCGATAGATAGGAGCCAGAAGAGGTTGACCCTGTTAAGGCATTGCAGAGACCGAAGAATCCACCCATATGCCCTAGTGCAACCTGTGGCGAAGGAGGAGAATATCGTACAAGTCGATGGGGGGTATGAACCCAGGCAGGGCAGTCAAGTGGCTAACGAGATTGATATATCCGAGTCACAGCCAGTGGATGTGGATGTTAGCCAACCCAGACAAGAGTTAGATTATGTGCCACACAATTTGTGTGGTCATGATATAGGGCAGAGTGGTCAGTCAAGAGTATTTGCTGGTTCTGCTTTTGCTAATGGGGATGAGCAAGGGGAGGAAATGCAGAGGGTGATGGATCTGGATTCTGGAAATTCAAGGAGGAAGTGGAGGTGTTGATTTCTTTTGCATGGGAAAAGGACATATCGATTGGCCTTACTGTCAACGATGGCCATGAGATAGGGGCTATGTATGATGCCAAGAAAAAATTGAAGTATGCGGCGACAAAGTGGGCTATGTCTACGTAGAGGGTTTTCCGGACACACATATGAAGTACAACAAACTTTAGGTAATGAGGAAAGGAGGTACGAGGTACAACTACCTACCGATGGTTTTGGTTCTACAAATGAGGTGAACACACACGAGGTAAAAATTGGAACAGAATTTTAATCAACGTGTGAGTGTACATGCAACAAACCAAAGTTGTTGCACTTGCCTTGCTCACATGTGCTGGTTGTCTGTGGCCAAATTGGGTTGGACGCCCTCTCATTCGTGCCCCTGTACTATTTATTAAAAAGAGACAATGCTCAACACATGGACCGGTGAGATGACAAGGTTTAGAGTTGGAAACAAATGGCGGGAAACAAGATGGCAGGGGAAAATGGCAGGAACAAATGGAGGGAAAGGTTTGGCAGGAAGAATAATGGCGGGAACAAATGAAGGCAAAGGGATGCGGGAAAGTATATTTTTTCAGTGACTATGGTGGGGAATGGTTGTACTAGATTGATAAACCAGTTTTCAAAAAAGGACTCTTCGGCCTAATTAAAACCGAGAAGTGGGGCGATGCAACTTCGACTTGCTGTTTACGTGAAGAGTTGGCTTCTGAGCACTCCTCGGACTAAAGTTAACCGAAGATAGCTCTTCGGCCTACAGAAAGTTGAAAAGTCCCTTTTCGGCCCGTCCCACCACCTCTTCAGCCAACGGTAGACCGAAGACCACTCTTCGGCCAGCAGTTGACCAAAGAGACCCTCTACGGCTTTGGCGAAGCCGACGGGGTCATAGATTTGAATTTTTTTTTTGTTTTGGTCATACATTTCTCGAATTTGTTACAAAGAACATAATATTTTTTTTAAAAAAAATCTTGAGTCCTACGTAGGACGTGACCTTCACGTCATCCAATACAAAGGACGTGACCTACTTAAAGACAACAAAAGCCGTTCTTCGTACTGGTTCGTTCCTTTCCCTGTTTTCTTTATTTTTTATTTTTCTATACTATACCACTCGCGTTGTCGGGATTTTCTATCTCTGCATTTGAGTAGGCAGGTTTTATATTTTCTTTGTGAGTCAATTACACCAATAGTGCTTAAACTTGGCGAGAAAAGTCACTTTAGTGCTAAAACTTGTGGAATACATTGAACTAGTACCAGAACTTGGCTCGGACGTTCATATACAGTGCAAATCCTGCTCATATATATACGCCGGCGGTACTGACATGACACTGTATATATGTACTCTGCCAACATGGCAGTGATTTGGTCCCACTTGTCAGCTAGCAGTACGAATTATTAATAGTTGCCTGTGTGGCATCGGCTGGGTCCCACCTGTCAGCCAAAGAATACAAATAACAGAAAAAAGTAAAAATACTATTACACCGCGAGGGTTCGAACTTGTGAACTCAGCTTTATTAGCGAGCGCCAATCGCCAACCAGCCGACTAATTTCATTAACTAAAGGAGCACATTGTTCTTGTCTTTTCAGAATCAAACGGGCTACTGCCATTGCCGCCCATTTTGCACTGTCATTTTCTTATAGAAATTTGTAAAACATATGTAAATTATGATCGTGTGTTAAATATAATATATTACATAATAATATTCATATTGATTTAAAAATTATTCAGTCACATATGAAATATCCATATAATTAAATCATCAATTAAAAATTTAACAATTTACATGTTTAATAAAAATATTAAAGTAATTTTAGTTTTTCTATGTATCTAAAAATTACCATATGAGTTTAAAATGTTCATTATTTTAATAAAGTAATGATGTAGTGTACAAAAGTGTTCAACATTTAAGAATTTTTTATGTTGATTTAAAAAGTGTTCACATGTTTTTATAAAGTTAATTAGTTTTTATATAGAAAAATATTTTTTTAATGAAAAATAAATATGAGCCTAGTGTGCGCATAAATTGCGGATCGTCAATTGAACAATATTTAAATTGTGTTACCGTTTTTATAATTCGTATTTTTAAGTTAAATGAATATGTTTTCAAATAATATGTGATTATTTTAATTTATGCTAGTTCCTTCTTCTTTGGATTACAATTTCAATGTATGTTGTTTGTTTGAAAGGATATAAAATATATGTATGCACTTATATTCAAAAGTTATTGGTTATGTAGCTCTCAGAAAAAGAGTTATTTGTCTTGTTGGGTAGCCACGCGCCCTGGGAAAGTTTTGTTCTGGTTCGAACGCCCACTACTTCCTTCTCCTTTGGATTAAAATTATAACATATGTTATTTTAGTTAATGAATATGAACGCTGTGTATCCAGTCATGATAACTAAAGTCGTTTGCCAGTTTGCTGGTTCGAAACAGGAGAGCGCAGTATTTTTTTTCTTGTTAATATTATATATGCTCTTTGGCTGACAGGTGGGACCCAACCAATGCCATACAGGCAACTACTAATAATTTGTCTTGCTACCTGATAGATGTGACCCAATTACTGCCGCGTGGGCAGAGTATACATATACAAAGCCATGTCAGCGGCGTGGGCGTATACGAGCGAGATTTGCACCGTATATGCACGCCCCAGCCAAGTTCTAGCACTCGTGTAATGTATGCCATAAGTTTTAGCACTAAAATGATTTTTCATGTCAAGTATAAGTACCGGTGGTGTAATTGACTCTTTCTTTTTTCTTTTCTTTCTTCATATTCTTCTGTGTTAATTTTTTTTCTTCTCCGTTTTTTGTTTTTCTCATTCTTTTTTCGTTTTTTTCTTTTTCTTTTCTTTTTCGTACATGTCAAAAATATTTTTTGTAACAAGTGATCAACACTTTTAGTATACACGTTCAACACTGTCCGAAGGCTATTTCAACATTTTTAAATACTTGTTCAACATTTTAATAGTTATTCAAAAAAATTCAAATAGTTAATCAACATTTTTTAAATGACTGTTCAACATTTTTAATACTTATTCAATATTTTCAAATACTTATTCAACATGTTTAATACTTATTCAACATTTTAAATACTTGTTCAAAAAAATCGAATTCTTTTTAACATCTTTAAATACTTTTTCAAAAAAAATCATATACTCATTCAACATTTGTATTACCTATTAAATATTTTTTTAAATACTTGTTCAACATTTTCAAATTCTTGTTCAACATTTTTAATACTTACTCAAGCATTTTTTGGATGTGTTTTTCAAGAGAGTTTTTTGTAAAGTATAAAGAAAAGTACAAAATTAACAACAAATGAGAACAGAAAACAAACAAAAAACAGGTTGTGGCTGCCGCGCGGCTGGGCCGGTCTGTCTGGGGCTCGTCCCGACGTGAGCGCAACCCCCTGTCTCGCTTAAAGCGAGACATAGGGGCACGACAACAACTAGTTGACGAGCGCTTCTTTGAGAGCCTCACAACGTTCAGCGCCACTTGGCGCGCTCTCAGCCGCCCCCCACGTGTCACGCTCTGGGCGTTCCCTTTGGATTTTGTTTTTATTTTATTTTTTCGCACGCATTTTCGGCTTTTCAAACGTTTCTTTTACGTTTCGGTTTTTCATCGGTCTTCCTTAGCTTTTGGACAACAAAAAATTTGCGTGAAAGAACATGTTTTCTTTTTTTTCCGCGAGAGGCATGATTCTTCTTCCGTGGGAGACACATTTTGCTTTCGTGAGAGGCACGACCATGACTCTCGGAAACGAAAAAACGCGTTTTCTGTTGTTTTTCTCTTCCGCCAGAGGCACGATTTTGCTTACGCGAGAGACATGTTTTTGCTTTCGCGAGAGGCACGACCATGACACTGAAAACGAAAAAAATGCATTTTTGTTTTTTTTCGCGAAAGGCACGGTTTTGCTTCCGCGAGAGGCACGATTTTGCTTATGCGAGAGACATGTTTTTGCTTTCGCGAGAGGCACGACCATGACACTGAAAACGAAAAAAATGCATTTTTGTTTTTTTTTCGCGAAAGGCACGGTTTTGCTTCCGCGAGAGGCACGGTTTTTTCTTTCGCGGGGGGCACGACCGTGCCTCTCGGAAATGAAAAAAAATTGCATTTTTTTGTTTTTTTTTCTTCCGTGAGAAGCACGGTTTTGCTTCTGCGAGAGGCATGATTGTGTTTTCGCGAGAACCACGGCCGTGCCTTTTCGGAAACAGAAAAGAAAACGCGTTTTCTGTTTTTTTTCTTCCGTGAGAGGCACGGTTGTGGATTCGCTAGAGGCACGATCGTGCCTCTTTCGGAAAGGAAAAAACTGTGCTCCCAATTCGGTTTTTTCGTGGAAAAAAGTTCGTCAAAACCTATCAACATGGGATCTAGTTTTGAAGATCTCAATGCAAGGAATCCAACGGTGAGAATGGTTCAAGATTTAGATGCCGATTTAAGAGATAAAATATTTTAAGATTTACGAAAAAAGGGAAACTCCTTTGCGACAGGAGTGATCTTTGCCGGGAGTACTGATTTCGTAGGGGCGCCCTCCAAATTCTTGTAGCCTCCCGAGACTGTGGAAATGGGCCGCCATGGCTCTATAACAGGCCGTCTAGGAAAGTCATCCATCATCCCAGCGCTTTGGTTCGTTTCCAGCACATGGCCCAGTAACAGCAGGCCGGCCGGACTACCCCCACCGCCGTCTCTCTACGCCCACACGACGCCGGAGAACCTCGCAGCGCCGAAGCGGAAAAGGACCGTGCGAGCGCCGCCTGGCTCGGTGGTGTTCATCGCCGGGAGGCGAGAGCGCGTGCCGCGCGCAGCGGCGGAGGCTTTTCTCATCCCCCGCCGCAGCTCCTGAAACCCCAACCCTCTGTTCCGCTCATACTCCACGCGTCGAGAAATTCGGGGAGGATGTCCGGACTGGCCGCGAGCGCGCTGCCTCTCGCCGCAGGTCCCAACCGCTCGCCGCGCCCACTGACGCCATGTCCGTGCTCATCTCCTCTTCCTAGCCAGATCCTCACTTTCCGCCCGCGGTTTCCTTCGTTTGCAGGCCCGTCTCCGCTTCAACGGTGCAGACCGACTCGACCCAGCGGCCTAACGAGGCCTCCACTACTCAAGGTCGTAATTTCAATGGCGTCAGAACCATATTCCCTTGTTCTATTCTTCTTCTTCTGGTCACTATGCTAGTGCTATATATACATGGTTTGCGCTTACAGGTTGCCGAGCGGCAGCCATGCCTTCTTCGCCGATTCGCTTCGGCCAGACGGCTGAAATGTGCGGCTGCGTCGGGCAATGGGCGTCAGGGACTTCGCGCCAGCCAATACCGGTTTGATGATGATGAGCCGCTGTGGCTTGCGGTGGTTAGAGAATTCGCTGTGTAAGTGCAGATCTTGCTGACTTGCTCCCCCTTGTTTGTGCCGTTCGATGATGAGATGAATTAGAATTGCCCTCTGTTATCAGGAGTGTGAGGAACTTGGTGGTCTTCTTGGCTGAGCAGCCAGGGCAATTGAAGCACCTCGAATGGCCAGGCTTCCGGAATACGGTATGGCACTTGCATTTATAGTTTATTTCTTAGGTCGGTGTTATTCAGGTTCTGTTTTCATATATTCTTAACAGTGTAATCTATTCCCTTGTGGCCCTATCAGCTTACCAGTTAAGGAATATGAATCTGTGAGGATATGTTGAGTTTGCTATATGTGTTGGGATGTGTTCTAAGTTCTAACACATGATTTAGAGTAATGCAGTAGGTTGGTTTTAAGATTGCAGTGTGCATAGTTCATTCTCGACGAGTTTGCGTAGATAAACTCTGAACTTTATAGCTTGAACCAACAGGAGTCAAAATGTATTTATGTTCAATAAAGTAGTAATAAATTATGCCCTTATCATGATTCCTTTCATTTTATCCAATGTTCGTTCTCCATGAATCTTCTAGACTTCTAGTCTAGTATCATATGCATACATCCTAAATGCTAGAGTAGCTCGTTGCTGTTCAGTATTTTAGTTGTTGGTCAGTTTGTTAGCACACTATATTATTTGATGTCTTGCTGCTTTTAGGGCGTTAAGATTTTTAAGTTGATACATCATTCATGTCATGGCTACTTTGGAAACCGTCTATGTTTAATTAAATCATTGTCATTGGCACTTTGGCAGTTGAGGACGGCAGCACTTACTCTCATACTCGTTGTGGTGTTCATTGTTGCTTTGTCTTCCGTTGATGCTGCCCTTTCATACATTTTGTCCTGGCTACTTCGGAAATCTGCGTAGTTTACTGGTATGCTACTTGTCCCTTTTTTTTACAACTTCCTAGTCCAATGTGCATTTAGCCTCAGAATGCAGATGCATTGTTCCTCATATAAAGGATGTAATTATTTTTGGGATATGTCGAAATGCTACTATCAACTGACAACATGCTCCTCCCTTGAGTGCCTTCATGCTATTAAATTGAGAGAGTAATAGCAAATGTGAATGCCTGATGCTGTATTAATTTGTAAGGACCACATCGGTCAATGAACTGTACGATACCATCTGTCATGCTGTCGAGTTGGCTGGCAAGTTATTCATTGATCAGCATGTATTCCCTCTGTTTCTGAATATAAGTCTTTTTAGAGATTTCAATGCGGACTAGATATGGATGTATATAGACGGATTTTAGAGTGAGATTCATCCATTTTGCTTCGTATGTAGTCTATATTGAAATCTCTAAAAGGACTTATATTTAGGAACGGAGGGAGTATATGTTTATTATAAAACTCTGATTTAGCAGAGCAAGATAGAAACAGCACTACAGCAGCAATTCAATCTCTTGTTGTTGCTTGTATACCATGCAGACCTGGCAAATTATGGAGTAGATGATGCTATATAGACTGGAGGTGGGAAGGTGGTTAATGTCCCAGTATACCATGTCATCCTGAGTGTCGAGAGAATCAAAAGGAATGCTCTGCAACTGACATTTGTTTGTCGCGAATGTATAATGTATTTATGCAGTTGCTTAGTATGGTAGTTAAATGCTAATTAATTGTATTTGGTTGAGAAAGGAAAGAAGACAGAGTTACTCATTTGCCCCTAATTCTGTAATTCAAACTCTTATCTAGTTGCTGTCAGTTCTTGTTGAATGTGTCCACCAGTGAGAATCTCAACTTGTTACGTTAAGAACTATTTTCTTTTTCTTGTAAATGTATCGGTCCATATTCTGAGATCTGAAGAAATTTGCATTTCTTAGATGCTGAAATGTAACTGAGATACGTACTGAGGCAATCACAGCTTTTTTCTTTCTCATGCACCTGCCAATTTGTATTAGAAGAACTGATTGCATCCTGATCCATTGTTTTTTTTTCAGAAAATTCCCCATATTTGTCATACGTTTAAAGTGCGCAGGGCACCGATATAAAATGTTTGCTGCAAGCAAGCATCTATCTGGCAGTTATCGGCGTCATGGATCTGAATTTTTTGACTTTCTGTCTCATGGATCTGAATTTGGACTTTACGTCTCATGGATATGAAACTACATAACCATTTCCTCTATACAGTTCCATAGTGGATGCAGATCCTTGGAGAAATGAGGAGACGAAGATGGAGGAGATCGAGTTTTGCCGGAGACGAAGCGCTCGGGTCCTCACCGGAGCAAGCAGCCGGCATTCATCTTCCTCCAGGTTATCTCTCATGATCACATATTTTGTTGCATCATATCAACTGGGGTTGCCCTGAAGTCTGAATCACAGACTGCACCATGCAGTTCATGTTTATAATAGCGATAAAAATGCACTTCTCAATTGACACAACTCATGGGATGGGACCACACATGACAAAGAATCTGATGCACTGTGATGATTATTCATAGTTCTCATCTAATCAATTTGCTTCCGTCATTTCGTCTGACAGAGCATATTCTTTAATGTCTGTATTCACAAGCACTATTCAGTTATAACGTTATATACATCCAAGTGGAATTGAGAAGCATGGGATGGTGGGAGGGAGAAGCACAAATGCATTTTATGGCATGGATTCTGCCTTTTCTGCTCATAAAATAAGGGTACTGAAATCCACATGCATATTGCACAAGAGAAAGAACTAGAAACTACTGCCGAAGTATGATATGTTACATCCGTACATATATTTCAAACTATTTCTGCAAGGTTGCAACACACAAGCCAGTCACATAAATTATGACATTTGATATGGTACAAGTGATTACCCCTAAACCACTCACTACATCTTTCACCTAATCGTCTAAAAGAGCCATCAGCTCGAAACATTAATTTCAAACCCGAAACCAAGTCAACCAACCCAGTGCTTACTAGTCAACAATACTAGCTATAGCTAAATACATGGCATCAGTAATGTACACACAAATGCAAAAACTTCATAGCACACTGGTCCATTTACAATGCTAAGTACTTGGCAATTGACCCAATAGATTGACCTGCCAAAATAATTAACATAATACATTGTTTAACCATCATCGGTAACAAATATGCTTGAAGATTGTTGTTAGAAGAAATGCATGAAGAGATTGAGATAGTACCAGGAGCTTATCCCATAGAAGGGGATTCTGGTTCAGAACCACTAATTGATGTAAATGTTGATAGTGAATCATCGCCGAAGTTCAGTTGTGATACGGATAGCCGCCTTGAATCACCAAAGTATCTATTATAGCGACTGGAATATGATTTGGGTGTCGAAAGCTCAGGGGTGGCACTGCCTAGGGATGATCGGCGAGGTGTTGGGGTCATTAGTCCATTGCTGCTTCCATTTGAACGGTACCCATTTGTCTTTCTGGTTAAGCTGCTTGCTCTCTTTGGGCTTGGTTTGGAGCCAAAAATTGCTTCTTTCTCTGCAAGTAGGATGCTCTCCAATTTCTTCTGATCCTGCAAATGAAAAAAGTGATGTTTAGACCAGAATATGCCATATTATTTTTCAGCCAATAATGGTGATTTGGTAAACAATCACTACCCGATATCGCCGTTTTTCCTCCTCCTTTTGTTTTCTGTTAAGTCTGTACTCTTCTAGAACAGATACTAGCCGTCCCTGTCAAATAATATATACGAGTCAATTACCTAAAGAAACAAACGATAAATGCTTACCCTACTGATCAGATTGTAGGCATACCCCATCATATAAGAATGGCTTATTTCTTGCATTTTCCCAAGCGAAGGTACGGTTTATCAGGTTGTCCATCATAGCTGAGAAAGATATGGGTCATTCATTGAACTAAACTGAAATACACGAATAATCTCCAGCATCAAAACCTACCTGGAATTTTAGTGACCAAAATCCGTGCCTTTTCCGCCCTTCTAAGGTTTACATGAGCACCCCTTCCAGAACTATACCTCTTCGAGTCCTGCAAAAGAGCTTTGGTGTCATTTTTCATGATTTAGGGAAGCACAGAGTTATCTAGAAAATGCATGCGGGGGCAAGTTAGTCCGTGCAACAAGTGCACATGCTATGCTCAGAATTTGAGCATTTTGTAATTCCAAAGCAAATAGGCTTAAAACTACCTGGTTATATTCTTCAAGCCAAGCCTCTTCATCACAAGCAGCAATCCATTTATTTATCCTGTCCATAATATCTTTTCGACTTAGTGACTCTTCTTTTGCTTTCAATATTTGTGACTCGATATTCGCCAGGAGTTCAGAAGGGTCAATAGTACCTGAATGGAACAGGGGCAAGAGAGTCACAATTGTAAGAAAACAACCACTGGTCAAGATAGTACTTGAGCAAGATGCATAAAGTACAACCAGAATCAATCAGAGCGTTAGTTTGCTCAGGGGCTGTGCTGAGATCAGGTTCTATGTGTGCATTCTTGCATATATCTTCTAATTCGGCCCTTCTCTTCGTGACAATTTCTTTCAATCTGTTGGTTTTAAGTTCTGTTAACCTCTCAACCTCAGCTTCCATCTGGGTAAGAAATCAACACCGAAATTGTAAAAAATGATTAAGATAAGCAGCAAAAACAGCGTACTGAAGAAAAAACAAAGGCGAGCTGGTAAAACCTTCTCGATTGTTTCCTGGGAAAGAACACCAGCGGATGTGATTCCCTCTTCTGGTGATATGAGAATGCTGATTACTTTGCTGAATTGCCTCTTCTCCACTTCAGAAGAGTCCATTAACTTCCAGAGGTGACATAATGACTCCATTGTGTCTCTCATCTATAGGTAATCGATTGCTTGAGAATGTGTTACACAGAACTCATATAACAAAACGCCGAGAAGAAAGGAACCTTGAGAGTACCTTATCAATTCTAGATTTTCTCTCTGCTTTAAGATTTGATATTGTGCTAGCAAGGCCTTCCAGTGTGCCGTTGCTGATGTTTCTGGACTGCTCAACACCATTCTGATGTAGACTAGGATGAATTCCGTTTACGGTCTTTGCGAAATCAATTCCAAGGACTCCACATAAAGAATGCACTTCATTTACATATTTCAGAACTTTGTGAAGTCTATCAGACTGAAAATATTGCAAACAAGAAAACATTTCCAGTCAACCCTCAATCGTAAAGTAACTTCTATTAGATGACCAGCAGGCAGCAGCCCTAGACAGTTGATAAACATTACATTGCAGTGGCGAGCTTATCAAATTAATCATCTTGTATCACTTTATAGAAACTATATACCGCAAAATCTAGGAAGGCATTTTTTTCCTGAGTTGAACCATTTCGGAGTGCTTACGCATTCCTTAGCAGCTGCCAGTTCTATTTATTCACAAGTACTGCAAGAAACAAAATATTTTGAAAGGCAACTGAAGGTTTCATATTAGTTAGCTTATTCATGACGGTTTACCTTATCTTTCTGAAGAGCACTAAGTTGCGCTTGGTAGCTATTAAGCTTCCTTGTCGACAAATCATGTTCATCAGCAGCTGGACTGTTGACATGATCACCCTTATCATTATGCTCACTTAACTCAGAGCGTATCTTCTCAATCTGTGATCGAATATCGTAGTACTGCTTGATCCTTTCTTCTTTCTTGCACTTCAGGTCGTCAAGCACAGGGACGACAGCGGCGAGTTGTTCCTTGAGCGACACGTAGCCCTTGTCTTTCTGCGCAAGCGTGCGATCATAAATTAACAAAAGCATCCTAGTAAAAAGATTAAAGTAAGGTGGTGTTGCCTAGAGATTTACTATAAGCCAGTAGCTACTTTGACAAAAAAAAAAAAGCAATCAGGCAATCAACAACTTGAATCATGCATGTTACCAACAACAGCCAGATTCCATCATCTCAAGGGAACCCAGCAACCACTCAGGAAGCCAACAGACAACCAACCAATTAGTGCATCATCATCATCATGATTAGTATGCATACCTTGAGATACAGCTTGTGCTCCCCTAGAGTAGCCATTAGCAATGCAACCTCGGCTTCCTTGGTGGCCACAGACTGGTGCAGCTGGACCCTGGTCCGATTGGCATCGTCCACCTTCCTGCGGTACACCTCCAAGCACTCCCTCTCTATCTCTGACAAGACCTTGCTCTTCTCACCCTCGCTTTCCCCCACCTCTGCCCAGATTTGCTGAGTGCCAGAAACAACAGGGCATGCATGAGTAATGGCGCTTCAACCTTATGCATGGTCAAATAAATGCAAGGCTAAGGCAATAGAGGTAATCAATCAAGAATGCATTTTGATCATTACTATTGCCTGATTCATGCACTCCCCTGGGCATCTTAATAAGTGTTAAAGATATTTTATTTACAGTAAAAGCCATAACGAAATGATGGCATTACAGGTGAAAAACAGAGTGTTAGTTGAGAAGAAAAAAATGATTAATTTGTCCCACCTCAACTGCCTGGCGCACTAAGCCGAATAGAATCAAGGAAATGCTTTTTTTGAGGTGGTGAAGAACCAGAAAGGTGACAAAAGAGAGAAGCTTCCGCCATAAAGCCACACTGCGCTGAGGCATGCAGTTCACCTGCCGCGCAGCTCACCACCAAGAAAAAAGAAGACAACAACTACTTACTACACAAGGAATACTCGCTCACGCTGTTACGCAATACTCGAATAAAAAGTTGTGACTTTTCTGCAGCCCGTGTAACCCCAGTAACACTCAACCCTCGTTCCATGTCAAAATAAAATAACACCCGACTCTCTAGTCTCAAATCACAAGGACACTCAAACACAGTGTAGTTCCAACAATGATTTTTTCACCTAGTAAGATATGGAATCTGAACTTTTTCTTGTGAGATGAAGCATGCGAATTGGGTAAACACAAGTGAAGATAGCAAGAACAAGTTCACCAACAAAAGAACAGACAAAACGCTACGATGCAAATTTTGTTTTCAGAAACCAAAACTCTGCTTCACTCAACACTAGCACAGGCGCAAGGTTCAGAAGCAAGTACCTGAAGCTCTCTGAGCAAAGCGCCACAGCCGGTGCCCTCCATGCCCACCATGGAACGGAACCAAGCAGAGGACACCACCAAGGGAGTATTACCAGCTCAAAGAAGAGAGGAGACTGGGAGGTGAAGAGACAAGGCGAGGAAAGGCCGGTAGCAAAGCCTGAGAGGCTCTTATCCACCCCTAGGCCGGCCGTCCAGCTGCGCCGCCCTGATCAGCTAGCTAGGCCATTAGGCAAAGCGGCGCCTGAGCTTTTTGTTTAGCCTCGTCTCCTCTCCTCTCCTTGGGATTAGGAAAAGAAGAAGAGGAGAAAAAGCACACGCACCAAATGCCGGCAGCCCTTTGGGATCAAAGGAAGCTAAGCTCTTTTCCTGGCGAGTTTAGAAGCTAGGCTGTGTTTGCCTCCCCTTGTGTTGACGGAGGCGATGGAAGGGAAAGGAAGAACAGAAGTGGAGCGGAGGACAAGGGCGAGGTTGCATGAGCATTTGGGACCTTTTTTTTAGGTTGGATGGGTTTTTGCCGGTTGCTTATAGGGAGGTTTGTTTGTGTGGGACTTTGGGGAGGTTGGGAGTGAGCAGAGGTCAGCCGAGAGGGGAGAGGCAATGGAGGGTGGCCTTTGTCTTTCCTTTTATTTAATGGCGTCGCAATGGTGTGCGGCTGCGCACGCAAGATTCCCTCGGAATTTCGTTCAAGCCGAAATGATTTGAGTCTAGCTGGTGCCAAATACTTTCATACAGAGAACCACCAAAAGGTCGTTACTGCATCACACCCCGCCAAATTCTCACAGGCAATCGCCATATACTAGTAGTATAATAGATGGTCACTTTTTAAGTTTTAACCGAGTGAGGTGGTTCCGGCGGGGCCATCATGCCACGGTTGTACTGGCAGTACCAGCAGGGTACTGCAGCTCGAACTCCCCTACACTTGTCGTGAGCCGCCAAGGAGGCCATGAAGTGGCAAGGGAAGCTCACCGAATCCACCTGAGCGTCCTGCCCACAGGGTACCTGAACTGGAACATACACCCTCGCGCCATTAACTGCGCGCTTGCGCCCTCTTTTATTATGTCGCGACGGGCGGTACGCCCCCATGGGACGGGATCATGCGATGCTTGCTGCTCTTCCTTCGAATGATCAAGCCCGGGCCGGTTCTTGCCATCTTTGGGGCGTGCAGAGCGTCCGGTCCGGAAAGAAAGGCCTCCAGGATCCCTCCCCCGACCTAACAAAAGGTACGTCGAGCCAACCAACCAGTACTCCGATCCGCACGTTCGATCAGGGATAGCGGATCACTGTTTCATCCCGCAAAATTCTCGCGGAATAGCGGATCGTCGAGCTGACCATTGTCGGGCTTCTGAACTGGGAATCACGTAGTGCAGCTTATTTTGTAGAGAGTGGACTCTAATTTACATAATGCTGCTTATTCTGAACTTGGAACGAGTTACTGTCAAAATAATATCCCCTTTCAGGGCTTCTTTGGATCACAGGATTTGCAAAACAAAGGAATAGGAAAAATGGAGGATTTGATTGCAATGACATAGCCAATCCTATGGATTTTTTCCAGAGGTCGGACCTCATGTGTAAATTCCTTTGGAATCAGCACCTTGGAGACCCAATCCTGAGGAATTTTAATGGCCCAATCCTTTGATCCAAATGCGTTCCATAGGAAACAATCCTGAGGATTGATATCCCGTGAAATTCCTGTGAAAATCCTCCAATCCAAAGAAGGCCTTATAGTGTCGAAAAACGTCTAACATTTTGAGACGGAGGGAGTAGAAGGCTAAGAATTATACTTCTAACAGTTACACCCCGGTTAACCCGCGGACAAAACAAGGTCACTATCGTGCTACCTCCGGGTGGAGTCAAAACCCTCCCTAATTCATTCGGCAAACTGAGGTCAAACACGCTCATCCTCCTCAAGCCACGCATGCATCCGTCTGATTATTGGCGTATTCGCAGCCTTTTGTGGGAGCTCGCTAGCTTGTGCATGCCTGATTAATTAGGTGCGGCTAGTTAATCAGCCGTGCAGTCCGCGTCGTAGTAAATGATTGGGACCGGCCAAGGAATTGATTAGACATTGTCAAGCGATGAGAGCAAGGGACGCTGAAGTGGACGCCCGACCGAACTCCACAGTGATCCGAGAGCTTCATCGCGCTGTGTCACGGCCTCGTCCTCCACTGCAGCTGCATGCCCGTAATGCGATACGTGCCGCTGACGTGCGCGTTATATTATCCTATCTTCTTTTATAAACATGCAGATCGGCGCATCATACTGTCGGGTTTCCTTTCTCTCTTTCAGTATCGAAGTCCTAGTAGCATAATCTCCAGATGGGTCCCTGCGGCTCGACTGTGAGCGAGCTAATCTCCACTGACAGTAAAGCGGAAGGCGCTAAATGAGCTCAAATTAGCCAATTAGGACGGCATAATTAAAAGTCGGACAGATGCTAATTTGGGGCCAACAACAAGATGCCCTCCCTACGTTGCCTATACTCCCGCGAATTCAGGGGGGAGCCGACCGTGATCCGAACTAAAGAACGGTGTCTCATGTCCGTACTTGGTGACATGTCACTGGACGCCCTCTGTGAACTGTGGCTCCGTCTGCCTGTGACCGTGAGCTTATCTGCAAGGAGATCAATCATTGGTTTCATGCCTGCCGTAACCATCCGTGGATCAAAGTTTGCACACGAGTGGGTGGCGAATGATTACTACCTTATCGTGCCAGTCCATGGACCATAATATTGCGAAGACTTATCATCAACACGTACATATATACCTCTGATCCGGGGGAGATGATACTATATGGGATGGGATTCTCCTGTACCGAAGTGCAGCTGCCGGCTCGTACCGGCGCTGCATATTTATAGCCGTACCAGCTAAGTCGTCTTCTACGAGGCAGGACACAAGAAGATCATCATTGCCACTGGTTTTCTCGGGTTTCCGGCGAATGATTGAGCTGGAGGGCTGTTGGTGCATGGCCGCTTTGGACGGGACGTATGATTCGCTAATATCCATACGGTTTGATCGACGTGATCTGAGCCACGTAGCCGGTGCTTAATTTTGCTGCTCTCTCCGCTCTCCACCATGTAATAACCCTCGCCGTTTTAACTGTCGGTGTGTTTCAGATATATACGGAAAAGAGATTAAAAAAAGGTTACATGGAGGAATCAAGGACAAAGGCACAGCAACAGACATGAACCCTCACATCCGGATAGATTACCGGCGCAGCTCGCGTCGACTAGTCCCGGGCTTCATTCTCGTCCTCTTCCCCACACCGCGCAAGTTGCACCTTACACGCAGCAGCCAGCCGATGGAACAATAGCACGCAAGTTGCACGCAGCAGTGAGCTGATAGAACGGTCCTTGTAGGGCGGCGTTTCATCGTTGTGCTAGTCTTCCAAGTTCTGATCCTTTTTGAGTTCATCCGTTATGATGGAGTCTGATTGAGCTCCGGCGTAAATTCTCATTGTCTCCTTGAAACAATGAGGTCAGAGCTTTTTTTTATCATGCAGACGCGATGACGGGATCTGGTGTCAGACAGTTCATGATTGATTTAAGGGTTCAGTGACGACAATTGTAGCTTCAGGGGTTGTTCCTCGGAGGCACGTGTACAAAGTCTTCATGAATGTCATCGACATGGTTATACTGGCTTCAGTAGGGGAGTGACGGCGACGCGTCGACTGCTTGTTCTGGCGGCAGCGAGGGTCGTTTGGTGGTCCAAGGACCTCTATGTAATTTTTTATTATGTTTGAGGTGTTTTATACTTGTGACAAAATTTTATAAAAAACATGGTCTTTTTTTGCAAAAAGGAAATTGATGAACAATAACTATTTCCAAACTAATATTCAACCATACTCCCTTCGTTCCAAAATGTAGTGCGTATAGATTTTTTAAGAAATCGAATTTTATAAATTTGTATACATTTATAGTTAGTTAGTTATACTCCCTTCTTCGCAAAAAAAGAAAGTTAGTTATACTCCCTTACTTTTCTACAAAATGCAGACACTATACGGCTAGAACCTCCGACCGACGATGGGCTTCTAGGTGGGGAGCAAAGCATCCCTTCGGCCACAAAGGTGATGCTTCCATGATTGTGTCGTGCGAACGTACTGACAACCCCGCTGCACTGTACCGGCTTGAAGAATACTTCGAGTTAGTGCGTCTTATTCATAGCTAGTAGTATCGATCGGAGCAATCAATCAAGAATCTAAAGCAGCAGCAAATCAATAATTCTTTCTCTTCGCCGATTGATCGGGAGCCATACCCAGCTCGCAGATGCTCGCGCACTGCGATCCGCAAAGGAAAGAGGCGGCTCCCGGTGGCGTCGCCGTACGGCGGGGCCCGGCAGAGCCAGCTGTTGCACACTCGCACGTCGACGTCGGCGAGACGGGGGGAAACCAGGTCGGCGCGCCAAATTAACGGCAAAGATGTCCGACGGCGCTGGCGGTGCTGGAGTAGCTAGCTAGCTGCCTTTACCGACGCCTCCTGTTCACCGTGGTGAAAGCGCGAGTGCGCTGCAGTGCATGCAGGGTAGGGATCGGAGATCCGCGCGAGCCGGGCGCGGGTCGCCGTGCGGCAGCGGGCACGCGCACGGGGAGGCCTGCCGTTGCCGGACCGCCCGCGGCCTCTGCCTGCCTTCCCCTCATGTTCGAAACGAAATACAGCTGCTTCCCACTGCCGCCGCACGGGGAATCATCCTTGCATGCCGCTGCTGGTAGTACGTGCGCACCGCGTACCTTCCATTGGTGGGCAGTGGACGTGCTGTGGTAGTAGGTCGGAGAGTGGCCGGGAAAGAGAGGTGGAGCTGCCCGTACTTTCCAGCGGCACCCGTCGTCCATCCCCCGGATGTGACCGCCCAACCGTACGTGCGCTCTGCTTTGTGGAGAGTGAGTAGGGACCGGACACGGACAGGCACACGACGCAAGCGGCGGGCAAGAAAAAGGGTACATGGAGGAATCAAGGACAAAGGCACAGCAACAGACATGAACCCTCACATCCGGATAGATTACCGGCGCAGCTCGCGTCGACTAGTCCCGAGCTTCATTTTCGTCCTCTTCCCACAGCGCGCAAGTGGCACCTTGCACGCAGCAGCCAGCCGATGGAACAATAGCACGCAGCAGTGAGCCGATAGAACGGTCCTTGTAGGGCGGCGTTTCATCGTTGTGCTAGTCTTCCAAGTTCTGATCCTTTTTGAGTCCATCCCTCGGGATGGAGTTGATTGAGCTCTGGTGTAGATTCTCGTTGTCTCTTTCAAACAATGAGGTTAGAGGTTTTTTTATCGTGCATATGCGATGACGAGATCTGGTGTCAGGCAGATCATGATTGATTTAAGGGTTCAGTGGCGACAATTCTAGCTTCAGGGGTTGTTCCTCGTAGGCACGTGTACAAAGACTTCATGATTGTCATCAACAAGGTTAGACTGGCTTCGGTAGGGGAGCGAAGGCGACGCGTCGACTTCTCGTTCCGGCGGCAGCCAGGGTCGTTTGGTGGTCCAAGGACCTCTATGTAATTTTTTATTATGTTTGAGATGTTTTATACTTGTGACAAAATTTTATAATAGACGTGGTCTTTTTTCGCAAAAAGGTAAATGACAAACAATAACTATTTCTATTTTTTTTTTGCAAAAATATCAGATCTTTATAAAGATTCACCAGAAGTACAAAGCACTCCAAACATAATAAACATTACATCGAGGTCAATGGACAACCGAACGACCATTACCGCTGCCAGAAGGAGCCGAGACGCGCCGCTGTCGCCGCTCCCATATCGGGAGCCAGCCTGACCTTGTCGATGACATCTGGGAAGTCTTCATGCACGTGCCCCTAAGGACCAGTGTTCGGGAGCCGCAGTTGTCGCCACTACTAGGAAAAGGGCTATAGATGGAATGAACACTAATGGCGCACCTGTCATGTGGTGCACATGGCGCACCTGCACATGGTGCGCCACTAGTAACAATTTTTTTTCCAAACATACTAATGGCGCATCACGGCACGGTGCGCCGCGCCACTACTGTTGTTTTTTTATTCTTTTTTTTTGCAAAACTACTAATGGCGCACCGTAGTATAGTGCGCCATTACTAGTTTAAACTAGTAATGGCGCACTATGCCACGGTGGACACCACCCCAAAGACAACACCGCCAGTCGTGCCGGCGTCAAGCCATGGCAAGACCGCCGCAACGCTACCGGACATGCCGGACATCCCTATGGCACAGGATCCGAACATGCATATGGCACGGATCACGGGCGGCGACGACAACGACGACGGCCGTACATTTAGCAACGTCGATAAGTACTTTGCCGAACATGGGTACGATGACGAATTCTGCAGGCCTCTTTCTCAAGAAACCAACCCTACAAAAGACGACCGCGGTCTAGCTGGTGCGGCGGAGAAACCCAATTACAACAGGCCGTCGGCGTTCGGTTCTCGAGAGCGCCTCCACCGCCGACTTCGCGAGCCTCGAGATAGCCGAGGTGCCAAATATTATCAGCCCAACACACTCAAGAAGGCGGTGCAGGAGCGAACTCGGTCCCATTACAATGAAAGAAGAAGGGGCGAAAAAGAAAGAGTAACAAGGTGCGAGCCAGCCGGCTCCGAGTATGATCCGTGCTCGGGGCGGGCCACCTTCACCTAAGGATATCTCGAGGAGGGTGCATGTGGCGGGTAGGGCGATGCTACCGACAAATATGCTCAATCTGCAACCGGTGCTATCGGAGTCGCATGATGGTGTTCTTTCTTTGGAGAAGCGGCGTCTCGAGAGAATGATGTGGCATACCGGTTTTCGTGGCCAAGGTGCGGAGGGCAAGGGCTTTGTGGATGGCCCCATCGAAATACGATCGTCTCTGTGGTTTGATGACATCTTTGCTATGTTTAACCTTCATCCGCTGCACTACACCTTCGTTCGGCTGTTTTCGCTGAGTATGGAGATGCGGATCATTAGAGACAAGACCCCGGACATCGTGATAGTCGACCCCTTCTACATGCGTGCCAAGAACTTGTGCAGCGCTGGGGACCGGCATGCCACGAGTTCTTACCTCGAAGGCGTCATTCTGGCAAACCCAGATAAGGATAACTTCCTTGTGCCTTACTTTCCCAAGTAAGTCATCCCCTAACCGCCCCGTAACATATGATTTCTTAGATTTCCATCGTTCTTTTTTTCCTAACATTCCGTGTTTTGTGCAGTGACACACATTGCACACTCATCCTCTTAAGCCCGAAATATTCCATGGCCACGTTGATGAAGCCATGTACCTAGGGTAGGGTCATGGACTTGTCCAAGGTACCCTCCCCAAGGACATCTTTAGAAGAAACTTCCTTTCAGTCGACCTGGAAGGATTCCACTCGACGGACTCGAAGACACTCGACCATGAAGCCTCACTCGACCACCATGAGATCAAGAGTCACTCTGCACCCAAATGGTCTGTTATTAAGTAGTCTTTATGGTCATGATAGCACTTTATGTAGGGCGTTACCAGTAACGCCAGGCTTTAATGTACTTTAAACCCCGCATAACTGAGGGTCGGAGGGGTCTGGCAGACTCTATATAAGCCACCCCTCCTCAGTGTAAGGGGTTCGCACCTTTGTAACTCATACGCATATAATCCAGTCGACCGCCTCCGGGCTCCGAGACGTAGGGCTGTTACTTCCTCCGAGAAGGGCCTGAACTCGTAAATCCCTTGCGTATACAACTACTCCATAGCTAGGATCTTGCCTCTCCATACCTACCCCCCTATTCTACTGCCAGACTTAGAACAACGACAGTTGGCGCCCACCTTGGGGCAGGTGTCTTAGCGACTTATTGGAGAAGTTGCAATCGTTCCGACTACCTTCATCATGGTTTTTGGCGGAGTTTTGGTTGAGGTCCGCGAGATCCGTCTCGGCGCGCTCACGTTCATCGCCGACGATTCCGCTTGGCTTCAGGAGGCTCCACTCGACACCGACGCGCTCCCAGTTCGCGGGGCAACGCACTTTCGCGCGTGTGTCCGCGGCGTCCTCCTGCGGCAACCGTCGGCCCCATATCGGTCGACTCCCGTGTCGTCCTCCTCCCGTCTCCCTTGGTATAAGCGCTCCGGTCAGTCGAGATTTCAGCGGTGGGTGAGGCACGTAGTGGCCCGCCAGTTGGCCACCCCCCAAGTCGCGGCGATCGAGCCCGACGAATCTCTCTGACGGCTGTTCAACTTGTCGGCCGCTCGTAGAGATCGCATCCGAAAAGCGACGAGAGTGATCCGTGGCGGATGTCACGATGGTCAATGGACCGCGCAGCCCTCCCGGCTTCCCTCGCACCGACGGGGGAGACGGCAGAGGCGACCCAACGCAGGTCCACGAGGAATATCAGCCCGAGCCACTCACTTCCTTTCAAAGAGAAGATCTTCGCCGCCGGAACATGGATGCGCTGCATACTCCAATCGTTGGAGAAACCTTGAGGCTCGTGCCTTGGAGGACGCGTTTAGCCAACTTGGCGGCGCGCTCGACCGAGAACCTTCAGCGAGCACTTTCGGCAGCAGCAGCAGCAACGAGTTCCAGACTCGGTCGGCGTCAACTCTTTCCACCACCGACTCGGTATATCGAACTCCGATTCGAATCTAGCAACAGCAGCCCGTATAGCGAGTCGATTCAGCCCTCGATCGAGTGGCGAGAGGCTTGATGCGATCGAGATTTACTCCGGCGGCGGAGATCAAAATTCAGTTGTATCGCGATCGCGTAATAGGATCCTGACCAATCCGTCGCTGCGAATACAGTCCGATCGACCCATAGCCCAAGATCGCCCCAGCGTGAGGGCGTGGGGTCGGCGTGATCGATATGATGACCGATTCGATCACGATGATCGGCGTCGGCGCCCACTCCTCCCCAAGGGTGGGTCGTCGCCCTCGGCAACAAGATGACAGACGCCTTGACCAGGTGTTGGCGAAGAGTTCGGTCGACCCAGAGAGAACCGTGCTTTGATGCGAGATCCATTATCGTTCGGGGTTTGGTCGACCGAGCAGAGCTCACCGAGAAGGTCATGATAGAGATGTACCCACCAGCAGCGAGTTCATGTTTGAGACCGAGTGTTTTAGCAGGCCATCGAGCGCGGTGATTCCTCCCAACTTCAAAGTTGGCGGTGGGGTGAGTAAGTTCATTTGGTGAGTCCAAGCCCGATACTTGGCTTGAGGACTACCGAGTGGCTGTTCAGATTAGCGGTGGCAATGATGAGGTGGCCATGAAACACCTACCTCTCATGTTGGAGGCTCGGCGAGCCCGGCTGAATCGATTAGCGCCTAGCAGCATTTACACTTGGGAAGATCTTGCCCGAGTGTTTGTCGGACATTTGAAGGAACTTGCAAGCGACGATGGGTTTGACAGAGTTGCGTGTTTGCGTGCAAAAGTTGAATGAGACCACGAGAGATTACATCGAGTGGATCACATTGCATCACACGGTGGAGAATGCATCGATCACCAGCGATCTGTGCCTTCAAGGAAGGCGTTAAGAACAGGGAGTTAAGTTTGAAGTTCGGTCGGACCGGAGACATGACTCTGAGTCGAATGATGGAGATTGCCACCAAATATGCCAATGGCGAAGAAGAGGATCGGCTCTGGAGTGGCAAGTACAAGCCGACTGCTCATGAAACCGGAGGAGGGAACTCCAGTCGGAAGTAGAAGCGGAAAGCCGAGCCAGCTGCTCCTGGAGAGGCCTTGGCCGTGACTCAGGGCAAGTTTAAAGGGAAGCCCAAAGGATCTTGGAACCCCAAGAAGGTGAAGGACAAGGAGGGAAACGACATGATGGATTTGCCATGCCATATCCACACGAAGAAAGACGAGGAGGGTAACTTCATTTACCCGAAACATACCACTCGCCAGTGCCGACTCTTAATCCAGCAGTTTCAGGGGAAACAACCCAAGGATAAGGAAAAGGAGTCGGACAAGGTTGAAGACAAAGAGGACGGTGATGGAGGATACCCCATGTCAATTCCACCGATGATTTTTGGCCGATGTTGAGAGCAAAAGTCGATTGAAAGTTATCAACCATGAGGTGAATATGGTTGCTCGGCGACACCAGTTATCTCGAAATGGTCCTGCACCGCCATCACGTTCAACCGATCGATCATCCGACACACATAGCCACCCCGGAGGCAAGCTTTTGTGGTCGACCCGGTCATCGAAGAACTCGATGACTAAGGTTACGATGGATGGTGGCAGCGGCTGAATATATTGTATGCGAGACGCCGAAAGGAATGGGCATTCGATGTCGGACTCGATTCGACAACATGAGTTTCCATGGAGTCATTCCTGGAAAGAAGGCTGAGTCACTCGGCCAAATTGCTCTTGATGTGGTTTTCGGTGATTCTAAGCATTTCTGCAAAGAAAAATTAACATTTGAAATTGTGGATTTCCAGAGTGCTTATCACGCTATCTTGGGCAGGCCAGCTTATGCACGATTCATGGCTCGACCATGTTACATGTACCTCAAATTGAAGATGCCTGGTCCCAAAGGTGTGATCACCATCACTGGCAATCGGAAGAAGGCAGAAGAGTGCTTTCAGAAGGGCTCAAAGATTGCCGATGCTCAGATAACAGTGGTGGAGCTGCAGGAATACCAGAAAAATGCAGATTCGAGTGATTTATTGCGGGCCAAGAAGCCCGCCACGGAGTCAGCGTTACAGTCGTCTGGTGAGACGAAGCCCGTTCACATTCACCCGACCGACCCCAGTGCTGCTCCGACTCATATCTCCACAACACTCGACTCTAAATAGGAAGAAGCGCTCATCCAGTTCCTCCGTGAGAACTGGGACATCTTCGCATGGAAGCTGGCGACATGCCGGTGTTCCTGTGGGCTGGTGAGCATCGTTCTGAGTCGAATCAAAAGCGAAACCTGTCAAAGAACATCTTCGGCGGTCCGCCGTCCATAAAAGAAAGGCCATTGACGAGGAGGTGGCTCAGCTCCTGGCAGCAGAGTTTATCCGAGAAATTTACCACTCCGAGTGGCTCGCCAATGTTGTCATGGTCCCCAAGAAGGACAAGTCACTTCGCATGTGCATTGATTTCAAACATATCAATCGGGCCTGCCGAAAGATCATTTTCTCTCCCGCATCGACCAAATAGTCGACTCAAGCTGCGGATGTGGCGCTGTCTTTTTAGGCGCTTATTCCGGTTACCATCGATCCGTCAGATGGACCCAATGAGATCAAAACAGCTTTCATCACTCCATTCGGTGCTTCGCTATGTCACCATGCCATTCGGCCTCAAGAATGCGAGCCACGTTCATGAGGATGATTCGAAGTGTTTACTCACTCAAATCGGTCGAACATGGAAGCATACATGGATGATATTGTGGTCAAATCACGGAAGGGTTCCGACCTGTTGGTGACCTCGCTGAAACATTTGCCAATCTCGGAGGTATGATATCAAGCTTAATCCATCAAAGTGCACATTTGGAGTTCTGGCGGAAAGTTACTCGGTTTTCTCATTTCGAGCGAGGAATCGACGCCAACCCGAAAAAGTTGGCACTATACTCCAATGAAACGTCCGTGCGTGTGCACGATGTCGAAGCTTCTTGGATGCTTGGCGCGTTAAGTCGATTCATCTCTCGCCTCGGTGAAAATCGTTGCCTCTTTACCGATGATGAAGAAGTCGACAAGTTCGAGTGGACTCTAGAAGTCGATGCAGCGTTTGCGAGCTAAAAGCTCGCTCTCCACCAACCGGTGCTTGCTGCTCCAATTAGCAAAGAGCCTTTGTTGCTTTACATTGCAGCCACAGGACAAATCGTCGATCAAGATTTACGGTCGGCGGGAAGAAGAAGGGAAAGCCTTCAAAGTTCAGCGCCCAGTATATTATCTTTCCGAAGTGTTGACCCCATCGAAGCAAAGATACCCTCATTATCAGAAGCTTGTAATGGGATTTACATGACCACAAAGAAGGTTGTTCATTATTTCTCTGATCATTCCATTACAGTCGTCAGCGACGCCCCATTGTTAGAGATTTTGCACAACAGAGATGCAACTGGTCGAGTGGCGAAATGGGCGATTGAACTCCTTCCCCTTGATATCAAGTTTGAGGCAAAGAAAGCCATAAAGTCCCAAGCAGTAGCAGATTTCATCGCCGCGTGGATTGAATAGCAACTACCGACTCAAGTTCACTCGGAGCACTGGACCATGTTCTTTGACGGTTCTAAGATGTTGAATGGTTTCGGTGCTGGGGTAGTATTGGTTTCCCCCCGAGGAGATAAGCTCAGATATGTGCTCCAGATCCACTTTGATTCCTCCAATAATGAAGCAGAATACGAAGCACTTTTGTATGGGTTGCGCATGGCCATTTCACTCGGCGTCTGTCGCCTTATGGTTTATGGCGACTCAGATTTGGTGGTCAATCAGGTGATGAAGGAGTGGGACGTCCGAAGCCCAGCCATGACTGGTTACTGCAATGCAGTAAGAAAGCTTGAGAAGTAATTTGAAGGGTTAGAGCTCCATCATATACCCCGACTGAAGAATCAAGCGACTGATGATTTGGCAAAGATAGGTTCAAGAGAGAAGCCATTCGATAATGTGTTCTTGGAACATATCCATACTCCATCAGTGCAGGAAGATCCTTTTATCGAAGAAGCTCCGTAGCCAAAAAGTGTCACAGATCCGACTGAAGTTGAAGTTCCAACGGTGGTCGACCTGATCATGGAAGCGTTGGTCATCACTCTCGATTGGACAGTGCCGTACATCGCGTATATCTTAAGGAAAGAGCTCCCAGAGGATGAAGAAGAGGCTCGACAGATCGTCCACCGATCCAAAACCTTTACCGTGATAAAGGGACAGTTATACAAAGAAAGCGCGACTGGAGTCGGTCAGAAATGTATAACGCCAGAAGAAGGTCGGATAATCCTTGACGATATCCACTCGGGGGCCTGTGGCCATCATGGGTCCTCTCGGACCATTGTGGCTAAAGCATACCGAGCGGGATTTTACTGTCCGAGAGGAAATGAAATGGCAAAGGAGATAGTCGACAAGTGTGAAGGATGTCAATTTTACTCCAATATGTCACACAAGCCTGCCTCAGCCTTGAAGACCATTCCACTCGTTTGGCCTTTCGCTGTATGGGGATTGGATATGGTTGGACCACTAAGAACAGTGAAGGCTTCACCCATGTCTTTGGTGGCGGTCGACAAGTTCACTAAGTGGATTGAAGCTAAACCCATCAAGAATCTTGATCTTTGCATCTTTGTCGGCTTCATTAGAGAGTTGATATTCAGATATGGAGTTCCACATAGCATCATCACTGATAATGGGTCAAACTTCGATTCCGAGGAATTCAGAGCCTTTTGCACATCTCAGGGCACACGAGTCGACTATGCTTCTATCGCTCGCCCCCAGTCGAATGGACAGGCAGAACGATCAAATGGTTTAATTCTCAAAGGGCTGAAACCCCGACTAATGCGCGACCTCAAGCATGCGGCTGGTGCATGGGTCGACGAGCTTCCGTCAGTACTTTGGGGATTGAGGACCACACCTAATCGGTCGACTGGGAGAACTCTGTTCTTCTTGGTCTACTGAGTCAAGCGGTCTTGCCGAGTGACACCTTCTAACGCACCTCGATTCAACTCTACATGAAGATGAAGCGAGCAAGCCCGACAGGACGCAGTCGACCTTCTAGAAGAAGAAAAAGAGATGGCAATGATCTGATCGACCATTTATCAGCAGGACTTACGTCGCTTCCATGCAAAAAACGTGAAGAGTCAAGCCTTCCAAGAGGGAGATTTGGTTCTCCGAGTGGATCAGCAGAAGCCAGACAAGCTTGCTCCTACTTGGGAAGGTCCCTTCATCGTCACCAAAGTTCTCCACAGCGGAGCGTACCGCCTTTACAATGTCGGTCACCAGATTGACGAGCCCCGAGCTTGGAACGCGGAGCTGCTCCGCCCCTTTTATACTTAAGTATTCACTCGGAAGAGATGTAATAAAAGTACTTTTGTAGTTTATTTATCAAAGAAGAGAGTGATATAATTTTCCCAGTGATTGTTATTACTTTTGTTTACATGAGCAGTCCCCCAGTGGGTGGCTTAGCTGCGAATCCGTTTTGCCTAAGTTTGTAAAAGAAAAAATCCTTGCCGAGTGGTGAGCCAGTCTCCCACTCGGGGGCTTAGCTGCGAATCCGTTTCGCCTAAGTACTTTTGAATCCTACCAAGTGGTGAGCCAGCCTCCCACTCGAAGGCTTAGCTGCAGTCCAAGTACTCGCCTAAGTTTGTAAAAGAAAAAATCCTTGCCGAGTGGTGAGCCAGTCTCCCACTTGGGGGCTTGGCTGCGAATCCGTTTCGCCTAAGTACTTTTGAATCCTACCGAGTGGTGAGCCAGCCTCCCACTCGGAGGCTTAGCTGCAGTCCAAGTACTTGCCTAAGTTTAACAAAATCCTACCGAGTGGTGAGCCAGCCTCCCACTAGGAGGCTTAGCTGCAGTCCAAGTACTTGCCTAAGTTTAACAAAATCCTGTCGAGTGGTGAGCCAGCCTCCCACTCGGAGGCTTAGCTGCAGCCCAGCACTCGCCTAAGTTCAAATACAATGTGCGCTCCGCAAGGAGGACGAGGCGTAGGTCGACTGCTACCTACTGCTACCTTCTCCTTCCGAGCTATGCCACAAATACAATGTGCGCTCCACAAGGAGGACGAGGCGCAGGTCGACTGCTACCTTCTCCTTCCGAGCTACGCCACAAATACAATGTGCGCTCCGCAAGGAGGACGAGGCGCAGGTAAACTGCTACTTTTTCCTTCCGAGCTACGCCACAAATACAATGTGCGCTCCGCAAGGAGGACGAGGCGCAGGTCGACTGCTACCTTCTCCTTCCGAGCTACTCCACAAATACAATGTGCGCTCCGCAAGGAGGACGAGGCGCAGGTCGACTGCTACCTTCTCCTTCCGAGCTACGCCACAAAAATCCTACCGAGTGAAGAGCAAACCTCCCACTCGGGGGCTTAGCTGCAGCCCAGTGCTCGCCTAAGTTTTTGAAAATCCTACCGAGTGGAGAGCAAACCTCCCACTCGGGGCTTAAGCTGCACCAGGTGCTCGCCTAAGTTTTTGAAAATCCTATCGAGTGGAGAGCAAACCTCCCACTCGGAGGCTTAGCTGCAGCCCAGTGCTCGCCTAAGTTTTGAAAATCCTACCGAGTGGAGAGCAAACCTCCCACTCGGAGGCTTAGCTGCAGCCCAGTGCTCGCCTAAGTTTTTGAAAATCCTACCGAGTGGAGAGCAAACCTCCCACTCGGAGGCTTAGCTGCAAAGACACCTTTGCCGCCTAAGTTTTTGAAAATCCTACCGAGTGGAGAGCAAACCTCCCACTCGGAGGCTTAGCTGCAGCCCAGTGTTCGCCTAAGTTTTTGAAAATCCTACCAAGTGGAGAGCAAACCTCCCACTCGGGGGCTTAGCTGCAGCCCAGTGCTAGCCTAAGTTTTTGAAAATCCTACCGAGTGGAGAGCAAACCTCCCACTCGGGGGCTTAGCTGCAGCCCAGTGCTATCCTAAGTATGAGATTCATTCCGCTTTGCAAGGATGACGAGGAACAAGTCGACTGCTACCTTCCCCTTCAGAGCTCCACCACAAATACAATGCGCACTCCATCCCGATCCGTAAGGACGCAAGTCGACTGCAATCTGTGCTTCATTCCTACCTGCAAGAGTGCATCACAAGCACTGGCATATATTCCGAGCGAAGAACAATGTTCGTTCGAAGACAAATGCAAACATATTCAACGGCAAACCCAAGTTCAGATAGCATCCTACGGATCCATAAGTGCTCAGGCACCAAGCCTGTTAAAGTTTACCGGTTACAAAAACCACTCGGCATTCCGAGGCAAATTTAAGGCATCAAGCATAGAAGTTTTTTACTCCTCCTGTGGAGGACGGGAAGGCGCGGCAAACTCGTCCAGGTCGATTCCATCTGCAATCCGAGTGGCAGCAGCAATGAAGGTCTCCATGAAAGATCGGAAGTCATGCTTCTTGGTATTGGCCACCTTGAGAGACGCCAGCTTGTCCTCTCACGCGTCCTTGCAGTGAACACGGACCAGAGACAAAGCAACATCAGCACCACACCTGGCAGAAGACTTCTTCCATTCTTGCACTCGACTTGAAATTTCATTTAGTCGAGTCATCAGAGACTCGAGGTCATTCTAAAGTGTTTCCCCCGGCCAGAGTGTTGTGTCGATGCGCGACGTTGCATCCTTCAGTCTAGCAAGATAGTCGACCACGACAGCAACATGAGACTCCAGTCGGAGCACGTTCATGGCGGCTTCATCCTTCACACAAGAGTTGATGGGATCCAGGCTTGTCTCCACTTGACCAGTCTCTTCCTCAAAGTTTTGGCAGAACTCTGTAGACACAACCCAAAGATAAGCCCGCAGTTTTGTGGTAAGTCCATAATTACAAGCCAGTCAGATATAAGAGATTACCTTCAAGCATGAGGAATAGCTTCTTGGCGAGTCCTCCCAGATAAACCTCTAGATCATTCTTCTTTCCCGCCAGTTCGCTAGCCTTGTCGCTCAGGGCTATCTTGTCATTCTTCAGTCGACTGACCTCCTTGTTGGCCGCGTCGAGAGCAGCTTTCAGATTGATATTCTCCTCTTCAAGATTGTTGAGTGAAGCCAGCTTTTCTTCTGCAAGTTTCGTCTTGTCCGAAGCTGCTTTCTGTGCCTCGGCAAGGTCAAGGTCCTTCTTCTTCAGGGCATCCTTCAGTTTATCTGCAAAATGACAGTGAGATCAGACTCAGGAATGGACAAGAAATAAGGACAGTCGTCAAGGTTCTCACCAAACATACCTTTTGCCTCCTCCTTCACCTTCGTGAAGTTCTCTTGGACAAGCTTCAGATCAAGTTCTAGCTGGATATGCTTGTTCTCCAACTCAGTATAACGAGCCACAAGCTCGCAAGATTTCTGTGAAAGATCAATCGACGGGCGTCAAAGATAGGTCACTTCCGAGTGACTAAGAGAAAGATCATAGTATTTCTAAGACTACAGCTGAATCAAAATATTCAACTGTAGTCTCGGGATTACACCGATGGGTGCACTCAGCGATGCCCCACTAGTTTTATCGATTGGCCGATCGATGCGACCAAAAGAGGCAAAAAGGCTAACTACCAGCAGTTAGCCACAGTTTCAAAAAAAAAGTGTTCTTTAGACCATAGTCGATTGCCAGCAGTCGACCACAGTCTCGGGGACACCCAGTGGGTGCACTCAGCGTGCCTCCACTGGTTCCATGATTCCATTCGACCAGAGCGAGTAAAGAAAGTAAAGAGAAAAAGTTCAAAGTATAAAGACTATAGTCGATCGCCAAAGATCCACCATAGTCTCGGGACTACACCCGTGGGTGCACTCAGTGCCCCACCAATCCAGATATTCAATCGACACACCCGGTGGGCGTCTGACGATATACTAAGATCTTTAGAAAGAAAAGTTTTCAGTACCATATCCTAACAGTAACAAAGGTGATCAACTAACTTGGACATTGCTCAAGGATGAACTTGCATCATAAGCTGCTTGGTGGCGTCTCGGATCGCCTTCACCGCTCCATCATGACCCCGCCGGCGTATAGCTTCTTTAGCAGCGCCTGCTTGGTCCTCCGGGACGTGGTGGGTGGAGAAAAGGGAAGGCGGATCAGCACTCGACGACGAAGGGCGAGCACTCGTCAGCGGCACAACAAAGGATACGGTAGCCCGAGTGACGTTGCCCCCTTCCGGAACCAGCGTCTCAGGTGCTGATACAACCTGAGTAGTCTTGCCAGCTGACGCCTTCCTGTTCCTCCGCTGCCTCAGTGGCTCCTCATCGTCATCATCAGGGAGATCAATGATGATATTAGGTGGAGCTACAGAAAAGATTCAAGGTTAAAAATGAAGATCCTATCGACCGAAAGTGAAACTACAAGAGATCATACCAGGGTTGGAAGTGACAGCATTCTCCATTTCTTGATCTTCATGTCTGATCGAGGTCTCAGAAGTAGCAACACTGCGATTTCAGAAATCAGTCGGTCAGCGAATGAGTTGACCAAGGGTGTATCCATGTTAAACAAGAAAACACAAGTTATGCCATTACCCAGAAATAGTGGGGATCGCCATCCTCATCTTCGGCAGGGCCTTCGTCGGTTTTGATGACGTCACTCGGAGTTGCTTCGGCGCTTTCTCAGTCGGCACCGGAGAGGTCGTCCGAGGACATTTGGTCGACTGCCCAACAGGCATGACAGCCTTGCCACGCTCGACTGTAGGGTCATGGACGAGCTTGGATCGTTTTTCAGTACGGGGAGGCTGGACTTCCTCCTTCTCTTCCACATCAGAGCCGGCATCTTCGTCACCCTCCTCACCATCAGATTCCCACTCTTCCTGACTCTCACCCCCGCTCCCTTCCTCCTCTTCGGTCTGTTCTTGCGCCCCGTTGGGCATCGAATACATCTCGGTAGTGATATGGAAGACAATAAACAAGTCAAA
The DNA here is from genome assembly GCA_021437245.1 of Aegilops speltoides. Lineage (NCBI taxonomy): Eukaryota > Viridiplantae > Streptophyta > Magnoliopsida > Poales > Poaceae > Aegilops > Aegilops speltoides. The sequence continues at coordinate 324,071,794 of CM038145.1, forward strand.
AGTCAGTCGACCGAATGGTAGCAAAGCAGAATGAAGGAAACAGAGTCACGGTCAGAGATACGTGGTCAGACCTTGTCTGGTTCGTATGACTGGTCGAGCGGCGGGATCCTCCTGGCTCCACGGGGATTATCATTGTTCCCTGTGATGGCAGTCATCCACCTCTCCAGAGTGGCATCGTCGACCTCCTCCGGGTGGACCCGAGTGGTGTCTTCGGTACCAGAGTACATCCACATTGGATGGCCCCGATATTGAAGTGGCTGAATGCACCGTCGAAGGAAAACCTCCAGAAGATCCATGCCAGTCACCCCGTCGCGGATGAGCTGGACTACACGCTCTACCAACACCTTAACCTGAGCCTTCTCCTCCGGGACCACCTTCAGAGAGGACGGCTTGTTCACTCGGTCCATGGAGAATGGAGGGAGTCCAGTCGACTGCCCTGGCGTCGGCTGGTCTTGGCAGTAGAACCAGGTCGACTGCCACCCTCGAACTGACTCGGGAAGGGTCATGGCTGGAAAGGCACTTTTACTCCTCATCTGAACCCCAAGACCCCCACACATCTGGATTACTTGGGTTTTCTTGTCACTCGGACTAGCCTTTTTCACTGTCTGAGAGCGATAGGTGAAAATGTGTTTGAAAAGACCCCAGTGCGGCCAACAACCCAAGAAGTTCTCACACAAGGACACGAAAGCAGCGAGATAGACAATAGAGTTGGGTGTGAAGTGGTGGAGTTGTGCCCCGAAGAAGTTCAGAAATCCCCGAAAGAAAGGATTCGGCGGTAGAGAAAACCCACGGTCAACGTGGGTGGCTAAGAGGACGCACTCACCCTCTTGAGGCTGCGGCTGCCACTCCTTCCCCAGAAGCCCCGCTGCTCCATGAGGGATCAGTCCTTCGTTGGCCAAGTCATCGAGGTCCTTCTGGCGGATGGTCGAGCGGATCCAGTCTCCCTGGATCCAACCTTGCGGCAGACCGGCCCGCGACGAGGATCCACCCCGACTGGTCGCCCTCCCCTTCGCCTTTGCCGTCGCCTTCTTCGCCCGCTCCAAAGCCGCCGTCTTCTCCTTCACCATCGTCGCCGGCGAAGCAGACACAGAGCAACAGCGTTGGGACGGTGGCAAACGCAGCAGGTGAATCTGAGGAAGAAAGAGGGGAAAATGAGGACGCACCGTTCAAAAAACCCCGTCCGGTGCCTTATATGGAGCCTCTTCCGAGTGGCTGACTGGTAGGCCCGGTCGATCCTGTCAAATCCCGCAGCAGTCGCGCGCATGAGACGTGGTGAATAAGGTGGCGCAAAGATCGAGGCATCCCTGCCTTATCGCATCCGAGTACCACGGCCTCCTCCGCTTCGCGCGCTTCCCAAAATTCGGATCCCACTAAATCCGCTAAGAGCAGAGCAACTTGTCAGAACGCAGATTTCCTCCGATCCGTCGCTCAGAAATCTCCAAGCTCATAAAGGCCACTCGACAGATACAAAGAATGGATCAAGGTGACTGAAAAAGAAGTCGATGCCATCACTAAAAGTCATTGGTCTAGAATAAGACACACTCGCAGCATGAAAACAGGTCGGAAGAATTCTCAACTCCTTCCTCACTCAAACCTTGACCCATTCGGGGGCTAATGATGAAGCCATGTACCTAGGGTAGGGTCATGGACTTGTCCAAGGTACCCTCCCCAAGGACATCTTTAGAAGAAACTGCCTTTCAGTCGACCTGGAAGGATTCCACTCGACGGACTCGAAGACACTCGACCATGAAGCCTCACTCGACCACCAGGAGATCGAGAGTCACTCTGCACCCAAACAGTCTGTCATTAAGTAGTCTTTATGGTCATGATAGCACTTTATGTACGGCGTTACCAGTAACGCCAGGCTTTAATGTACTTTAAACCCCGCATAACTGAGGGCCGGAGGGGTCTGGCAGACTCTATATAGGACACCCCCTCCTCAGTGTAAGGGGTTCACACCTTTGTAAGTCATACGCATATAATCCAGTCGACCGCCTCCGGGCTCCGAGATGTAGGGCTGTTACTTCCTCCGAGAAGGGCCTGAACTCGTAAATCCCTTGCGTATACAACTACTCCATAGCTAGGATCTTGCCTCTCCATACCTACCCCCCTATTCTACTGTCAGGCTTAGAACCACGACACACGTATTTCGACCCGGACCGTGACTCGAAGATAGACTACACAAATATCAAGAAACTTCTTGATGTTGTTCTCCCGGCTATGCCAAATCTGGAGGCACCTTTGCCAAGCCAGTTCATAGGCGGTACGACGCGCATGTGTTTGCCCAGAATACAAAGTTCTCCTGCGTCAACCAGCCGCCTGGCGGTCAGAAGGTTGCCTACTACGCCCTCCATCACATGCGGGGGATCGTACGGGACCATCATCACCTTCTGCTACCAGATAATCTCAAAGATTGGGCCACGAGCTTGTCGGCAATCCAGGACGCGGACATCAGACAAGAATTCTTTCGCATTCAGTCGGAGCTTGCGGAAATTATCCATCAAGATGTCCTTCGTACCTCGGGGTAGTTCTACCTCAGATATCAACCGTCCAACCGTGAGATAGACACAACACTACAAATGCATGCTGACAACGCCCGCAATTTCATGACCATCATGATAGACGGCGGCTTCATCCACGCTCCGGTCCCATGAGTCGAGTCAAAAGTAGTGATGCTATGTGTAGTTCTGAAACATTGATTGGCTCATGTTGTAATTAAACTTTAATGAACTTGTATGTCTCTTTGGTTTGGACAGTCGTTCAACTTAGATGTAATCGATGCTATTTATTAGTAGGACCATGAATCGTGCTATTAATGTCTTGCTTTTCTCTTCCGATCCTTTTGTTGCATACTTATATATTGCTTATGTATTGTCTGTTGTTTGGCTTGTGCATAGAGATGTAAATGCGTATGTAGTGTACAAGGGTAAGGTTCGAGTCTCTGACGGCGGGAGGAGTGTCGAAGAAAGGTTCACCGTTTAGCGATATGATTACAAAGGGTACACCACTAGGGCGGGCGGAATCTAGATCGCCCGCTATCTAGCGGAGAGAGAGGAGGGCGTTGGAGGAACCGGATGAAGACCAGTTTCATCGCGATGATGCTCATCGTGATGACCGCAGCTCTCTTCTATGTGATGGTAGTTTAGATGATCGATATCGACTTGTAATGCGAAGACAAACCCGCTACTCGCGGTCTCGAGACTTGTAATGTTCTATCTTTATTCGGTCTTTTGAATTCGGAGACTAATATGATGAATTGTATTCAGAGACTAATCTTCTATTGTATTCGATGAACCTGCTGTTGCTGTGTGGTGTTGTCTAAATTATGTCCAATAATATATTTTGTAACCTGTGAAAATATCAGAAAAGAAAAAAAATAATCCCTAATATTCATACTAGTGGCGCACCACACAAGACACTAATGGCGCCTTTGTGATAATCACACTAATGGCGATCAACCATCGGTACGCCATTAGTATGCCAAAGCACATGGGTACATATGGCCCCCTGGGAGGAATTCTAATGGCGCACTGTGGACAATACTAATGGCGCACTACGTGGTGCGCCATTGAACACCAGATACTAATGGCGCACCAGTGATGCGCCATTAGAATTTAATTCTAATTGCGTGATGCTAGTGGCGCACCAGTAGTGCGCCATTAGTAGGCAAAACTGGTGCGCCACTAGCATGCCTTTTCTTAGTAGTGCGCCATTGAATCCTTGAATCGATCTGAAGAACCTGACACCAAATCTCGCCGTTGCGTACGCATGACGAGGAACCCTAACCTCGCCGCTTCGAGGAGCTAGTGGGAATCTACGACGGAGCTCCGTCTCATTCGTTCGGACGAACAACTTGAGGAGGATCGGAGCCCGGAAGGCTGACTCGAAGAAGAAACACCGCCATCCGTCCAAACGCCGCCCTTGCGAGAACTAAAACCCTACATATCTAAGCCGAGGCACCAGGAATACCCTCCCTGCCACCGGCCGCCGGAGCGGCAGGCGGAGGGGAGGCGAATCCACGGGCTCGTCGACGGAGATCGAAGGGAGGAAGGCTTTCCCTAGTCGTCTTGGGAGAGGGGAAAGAAAAAGCACAAAAGTTAATTTGTTCTTGAGGCTATCTAAACTAATACTCCCTCCGTCCGGAAATACTTGTCATCAAAATGAACAAAAGGAGATGTATCTAGATGTATTTTAGTTTTAGATACATCTCTTTTTGTCTATTTTGATGAAAATTATTTTCGGACGGACGGAGTATTCAACAATGCTCGCTTCATTCCAAAATGTAGTCGTATAGATTTTATTTTAAGAAGTCGAACTTTATAAATTTGTATACGTTTATAGTTAGTTAGTTATACCCCCTTCTTCGCAAAAAAAAGAGTTAGTTATACTCGCTTACTTTTCTACAAAATGCAGACACATATATACGGTTAGAACCTCCGACCGACGACGGGCTTCTAGGTGGGGAGCAAAGCATCCCTTCGGCCACAAAGGTGATGCTTCCATGATTGTGTCGTGCGAACGTACTGACAACCCCGCTGCACTGTACCGGCTTGAAGAGTACTTCGAGTTAGTGCGTCTTATTCATAGCTAGTATCGACCGGAGCAATCAATCAAGAATCTAAAGCAGCAGCAAGCCAATAATTCTTTCTCTTCACCGATTGATCGGGAGCCATACCCAGCTCGCAGATGCTCACCGCACCGGCACTGCACTCGGCAAAGGAAAGAGGCGGCTCCCGGTGCCGTCGCCGTACGGCGGGGCCCGGCAGAGCCAGCTGTTGCACACTCGCACGTCGACGTCGGCGAGAGGGGGGAAACCAGGTCGGCGCGCCAAATTAACGGCAAAGATGTCCGACGGCGCTGGCGGAGCTGGAGTAGCTAGCTAGCTGCCTTTACCGACGCCTCCTGTTCACCGTGGTGAAAGCGCGAGTGCGCTGCAGTGCATGCAGGGTAGGGATCGGAGATCCGCGCGAGCCGGGCGCGGGTCGCCGTGCGGCAGCGGGCACGGGGAGGCCTGCCGTTGCCGGATCGCGCACGGGCGCTGCCTCTGCCCCTCATCTCCGAAACGAAATACAGCTGCTTCCCACTGCCGCCGCACGGGGAATCATCCTTGCATGCCGCTGCTGGTAGTAGAGTACGTGCGTACCGCGTACCTTCCATTGGTGGGCACTGGACGTACTGTGGTAGTAGGTCGGAGAGTGGCTGGGAAAGAGAGGTGGAGCTGCCCGTACTTTCCCGGGGCCGAGCGGCACCCGTCGTCCATCCGCCGGATGTGACCGCCCAACCGTACGTGCGCTCTGCTTTGTGGAGAGTGAGTAGGGACCGGACACGGACAGGCACACGACGCAAGCGGCGGACAAGAGTAGATAGATAGACGGACGTGTATCAGTATGTACGTGAGGTGTGTTCACGTGTGCTACTACGTACAGACAGAGACATGTGTGTATCGCAGGCGCCAACCTTGAGCTTGATTGGCAAACCATCATCTAGACTAAAACCTCTGTGTACGGATGCATGGCACACGCACGACTCCCTGGGGTGCATGGTACGCGTGGTCGATGGTCCAAATGCGGTTGACTGACCTCGTCCGCAGGCTATCGAACCGTTGACTGGCCTGTTAGCGCTATGGGCGCGTGAAGTGCCGGGTGGATCATGGATGGTAGTACCGCTCGGCCGTATATCTCTTGATCGGCGGGAACGTTTTTTTAGAACGAAGGCTCAAGAAGAGCCGGCTTTAAATTAACAAAGCCATCAACCGATCAGGAGTACAAGCACAAAAACACCACACCACATCGGCCAAACGATACAAGGGGGCTGCAAGAACAGCTAACAACGCTACTCCTACAACCAGCAAACAGAAGATAAACTATGAAAAACTGCTAGTTGAGGATAAGCCCCACTACAACAAGGCACCAATATGACTACAAGTGCAGCCTCGAGGAGCACCGGCAAGGAATCAAACACAGGGCGGAAACCAGCAGATGAGATGACCCAACACTTGCCCTCTCTAACATCGAAAGGGATCCCTTCCCCTCGCCTAGGCTCGAAGGCGCCGCACCGTCGAATGAAGAGACGCTCACCCGAGAGCTTGAGCAAAGGTTGGTCTCGAGATGGGCCCGCCACGAGCACGACCACGATTTGAGCACACACAACAAAGAAGACAGCAGACACAAGGCGCCAATCGTAGAGGGTAAGCCGCGGAAGAGTTGCTTGAAGTGAAGGAGCTACCGAGCCACGGGGACTCGATAGACACCACCACCACCTACCACCACCGCGACGCAACCCCAAAGCACCAATCTTCCCTAGGCGGCGCCCAAGGAGGACATGACGCCTTTTCTGCCGCCGCCCATCCAACGAGGATTCGAGCTTTCGCCGGGAACATTGGCGGGGTGTGGAAAGGAGCCCACAACGGCGACTCGGGGAGTAGAATGACGCCAAAAGCGCCGCCGCCGCGTCTTTGGAGAAGACCAAACAGGGTTCCCCTGCTCGACCCACACCACCGGCTTAGCGCACCACGCAAGACGGATCCAATGCCAGAGGCCCCAAATCGAACGAGCACGGAGGCAGAGAGAGAGAGAGAGAGCGACCTTCAGATCTGGATCGGAGGAGGATGACCTCGCCGCCCCACGGCCGCAATCCGCTTCTTCCTCGCCGCCAAGCAGCCGAGGAGCTGCCCGCACCACCACAAGACGCCGCCAGGAGGAGACGGCGCCGCCGCGCTCGATCCGAGTCCTTCTCGAGAGAAGCGGCGGAACCTCGCCGCCATCGTTATCGACAACCGCACCGCGCTGCCGCCCGCCGGGTGGTGACGGCAAGGGAGGGAGGGAGGGTGGAGAGGGGCTGCGCCGGGAAACCCTAGGCGCCATCGAGCCGCCCTGGGGAGGGCAGCGCGACGGAGGGGTGTCAGATAAGTTTTTTTGATCCGCTGCTCACCATCGGCGGGAACGTTTCCGACGACTTGATCGGCGGATATCAGCCACCAGCCAGGCATCCAAGAGTGGAGGGAATGTTCATTGTCGACGACTTGATCGGAGGAGATATCCGCTGAAATTGCGTCTCCTTTTCCAACCATTGGAATGGAGCCAATGCTCTCGCATGTTCACTGATGTCGAATCTGGAATTTGATGGCCCAGGTAATAAAATGATGAAAAATCGGTGCAGAAAATCCAAAGGAGTAGGTTCATCGCGGCGCGGTTGACAGTACGTAGGGGGGCCGCGGACTAGACTAGACGTAGCATACACCGTACCTACCGGCTGGCGGGCTGACCGGCTGTTATCCACAGGAAGAAACAGCTGCCTCTATCAGTGCTTCCAAGCTGGACCTGGACGGATAATATCACATTCTCGTCACCTGGTCAGACCATCGGAGCATCTCCAATTGAGTCCCAAAATAAGTGACTCGACTAAAAGTCGAGTCACTTATTTTGGGACGGAGGGAGTATGGATCTTATACTATCAGATTTGCTAAATCTTATCTGGATAAAATTTAACTATGTCTCATCTAAGTCCATCCCCGTTTGATCTATTGTCGCTTGTTTTTTGGTGCAAAGCTCTTGATTCACGTACCGTGTCCCACGACCCGCCTCTTTGTGGGTGCCCCTATGTCTCGCTTAAGCGAGACAGTTGGAAGGCCTCGCGTCGGGGAAGCCTCAGATGGGCCGGTCCAGCCGCGTGGGAGGCTACAACCTCCTTTTCTTACATTCTAGTATGTTTTCTTTTTTGCTTTATTGTATTAATTTTTTAGAATTTAAAATATTATAAATATATATTACAAAAAACTATATTGAACATTTAAAAATGTTGAGCAAGTATTTAAAAAATATTACATGTGTATAGAGAAAATGTTTATCATGTATATGAAAAATTGATCATGATTTCAACAAATGCAATCAAGTATTTGAAAAATATTTGAAAAATAATTTGAAAAATGTTACTCAAGCATTTGAAAAGTGTTAAATGTGTATAGTAAAAATGTTGACCATGTATTAAAAATGATGATTTTTTTTATCATGTATATAAAAATATGAATCAAGCATTTCAAAAATGTTGAACAAGTATTGAAAAAATGTTAATCAAGCATTTGGAAATGTTAAATGTGTATAGAAAAATGTTGACCAAGTATTGAAAAATGATCAAATTTGTTTACAATGTATATCAAAATTTTTAATCAGGTATTTGAATAAAGGTTGAATAAGTATTTGAAAAATGTTAATCAAGCATTTGAAAAATGTTAAATTTGTATAGAAAAATGTTAACCATGTGTCAAAAAATGATGAATTGTTTTGATCATGTATATAAAAATGTTAATCAAGCAATTAAAAAATACTGAACAAATATTTACAAAATGTTGATCAAACATTTTAAAAACGTTAAATGCATATAGAAAAATGTTGACCATCTATTGAAAAAATGGTGAATTTTTTTACAATGTATATGAAAAAAGTTAATCATGCATTTGAAAAATTGTTGAATAAGTATTTGAAAAATGTTAATCAAGCATTTGAAAAAGTTAAATATGTATAGAAAACATGTTGACCATGTTTAAAAATGATATTTTTTTATCATGTATATAAAAATGTTAATCAAGAATTGAAAAATGTGGAACAACTGTTTACAAAATGTTGATCAAATATTTGAAAAATGTTAAATGTGTATAGAAAAAATGTTGACCATGTATTAAAAAATATTAAACTTGTATTTGAAAAATGTTAGTAAAGAATTTCATAATAAAATTTTTCAATATGTCTAGAATATTTTTGACGATGTAATTTAAAATGTTAATCTTGCATTTAGAAAATATTAAATGTTTCTTGAGGTATATAAAATGTAGAATAATAGCCAATAGAAAGAAAGAAAAACAAAAATTAAATTATATAAAATAAGAAACTAAAGAATAAATATACGAAAAAACCAAAAACCAAATGTAAAAAGAATTGAAAATTTATGAAAACCAATAAAGAAACAAAGAAAACACATTGAGAACCAAGAAAGAATAGAAAAACAAAAGATAAAGGGGAGAAAAAAAGGATAAAACGAAGTATAATGACGAAAAAAAGAAACCTGATAATAATAAAACTATCAAACAAAAAGGAAAAAAAAATGGAAGAAAAGAGAAAAACCCAGTGTTTTCCCTCAAGTTATTCATGTGTTATATCCTAACGTGAACCGACCCTGCCTCAGTGGCTACAAGCATCAGCCACGACCATAGAAACTTGGGTTCAATCCGTGGGTTGTTGTTCTTTTTGAGAAAATCCATGGGTTGTTGGTTGTCACGCTTTTCTTTGTTTGTCTTTGTTCATCGCGTCACGCATGTTATGTTGGTTGGCATGCTTTTTTTTCGTGGCTTGTTGTCCTGCACTGGGCTTGGGCCCGTTTTTCTTATTTTTCTGATTTGTTAGGCCCTGGGGCGCTAGGCGCTTGGGAAGAAGACACTTAGCGATGAAAAGGTGGCATGGAGGTTTTGTCCCTTAGCATTTTTCATTCTCTTATTTTCCATTTTATACTTCATTTCAAATTCATGAAATACTAGAAGGGTTCCATTAGTGTTGTTGGATTTTCATAAAAAATTACTCTCTCTGTTTCAATATATAGGGTGTACTAGTTTTTCAAAAGTCAAACCTCTTTAAGTTTGATCAAATATGTAGAGAAATATATCAATATCTGTTATATAAAATTGGTATCATTAGATAATTATGAAATGAATTGCGATATTTTATTTATTTAGTATTGTGATTGTTGATATTTTTGGCTCTGAACTTGGTCAAAGTAAAAGACAATTGACTTTTCCAATACCTTATATTTTGGAATTTTGGGGATACTTGGTTTGGTGAGTGGGGGAGATGATGGAGTGTGTTTTCTCTTTTATTTATATCGTGGTGTTTTGTTGGGCCTTCCGCGGTATGATTCTGACTGCATCTACTATATTGATGCTACAGTATCACATGTTGGCGTTTCTTTTTCCTAGGTGGTGAGAGGGTGCACGTGATATGTTTTTATAGGCCGGTTATTGTCAATTGATTTGAAAAATCGTTGACCCGGTCAAAATGTAAAATATATCCAAAATCGTATACCTTAATGAAATATGAGAGCTCCAAAAATTGGGAAACATAGTGAATTAAAAATAATAAGCGAGAGTGCTCATTGAGAAATTGTTGACCCGATCAAGATCGAGTGACCCAATTCCAAACTGAAAACCTCAATTGATCGCAAGGCCTTAAAAATTAGAGAGCGTAGTGTATGTAATACATTTACTCCGATGTGAGTATTATTTTTTCGCTGCAAGTTATAAATCTATGATTCTTTTCACCGTAAGTTATAATCACTTCATTTTATATTTTTATCTAAATTTATGGCTTTTTCGGTGTAAGTTATATATTCATCACTAAACAAGCAATTGTGAATGTCGTGCCTACGTCGCCACTACATGCCTTTGACACGGCTACAATTTGAAAGTGAAAGCACAAGTGCTCCCTGAGTGATTTTGGTAATTAATGTCAACATATCTTGTTGGACTAAACTTTTATCTAGTGTATTTCAGACAAGTTCAGCAATGGCGTGGCATGGACAAGAGGATGTGGAACCCCTTCAAAATGTTAAGGTCACATATTGGGAAAAGCTCAAGACTCTTCATTTCTATTTTAGTGATTCAAGATCACATTGAGTCCATAGGAAAGCCAATATTATTAAAAGGGGATGAGGTGTTGCTTAATGGTCTACTTGCTCAAAGTGCTTAGTGATATTGCTCCAAAGCCCTCGAACACTCTCTCAATTCCAAATATGTCCAAAACTCAAAGTCAAACTCAGCCCCACCGAAACATTCTATCCGGTGCCAACGAATTCATTTGACCTAGCCACAGCTAGAAACCCTAACAAAAACGATACGGATCTCGGTCTCACCGAGATGGCCCTGCAAACTCTCTGTTTCCCTTTCGTAACATTTCGGTCTCACTGAAATGAGCGATTGGTCCCACCGAGTTTGCTTGACCAACTCTCTGTTTGCTCTTTGCTGAATTTGGTCTCACCGAGTTCAAGCAATCGGCTTCACCGAGATGAGGTTTTGCCCTATCCCTACCACATCAGTCCCACCGAGTTGTTCCAGTCGGTCCCACCGAGATTCCTAACGTTCACATTTTGAACTAAATCGGTCTCACCGAGTTCTTCTATTCGGTTTGACTGAGTTGGGTCAAACGTGTGAACGGTTGGACTTTGTGTGGAGGCTATATATACCCCTCCATCCTCTTCTTCATTTAAGAGAGAGTCATCAGAACGTGCCAACACTTTCAGCTTACATGCCCTGAGAAAAAACCACCTACTCATGTGTTGAGATCAAGATATTCGAATCCAACCACAAGAATCTTGATTTCTAACCTTCCCCAAGTTGCTTTCCACTCAAATCATCTTTCCACCATATCCAAATATGTGTGAGAGAGTTGAGTGTTGGGGAGACTATCATTTGAAGCACAAGAGCAAGGAGTTCATCATCAACACACCATCTATTACCTTTTGGAGAGTGGTGTCTCCTAGATTGGTTAGGTGTCGCTTGGGAGCCTCCGACAAGATTGTGGAGTTGAACCAAGAAGTTTGTAAGAGCAAGGAAATCACCTACTTTGTGAAGATCTACCCGAGTAAGGCAAGTCCTTCGTGGGTGATGACCATGGTGGGATAGACAAGGTTGCTTCTTCGTGGACCCTTCGTGGGTGGAGCCCTCCATGGACTCGCGCAGCCGTTACCCTTCGTGGGTTGAATTCTCCATCAACGTGGATGTACGATAGCACCACCTATCGGAACCACGCCAAAAATCTCTGTATCTTCATTGCATTTGCATACTCCAATCCCATCTCTTTACTTTCTTGCAATTAGAACGTTTTTTTCTTTCCGCTGCTCACACTCTTGCCATGCTTGCTTGAAATGTATTATGAATGCTTAAACTTGTGCTAAAACTCCACGTCAACTTGAAGAACTTAAAAACTGCCACTTTTACTTGTTGAGGGCATAGTTTCAAATAGCAGAGATAGCATCCGCTATTGCATCCGCAATAGCGCTAGCGCAATAGCATCTTCTATTGCTCAAATTAAATATCATTACTTTTGTTAAGGATCTAGAAATATAACCAATAATATAGTGCTTTTACAAATCTACTACGCGGACATATTGCCCGCTATGCACAATCTGCTACACGGACCCCAATCCGCCAGCCCGCTATCCGTTATTTAAAACCATAGTTGAGGGTATAATCACCCCCCTTCTAGACCCCTCTTCCCATCCTCTCAATTGGTATCAGGGCGTTGGTCTCCATTGCTTTGGTTTAATCACCATTGGACAAAGATGGATGAGTCTACGATTGGGAGTATTAGACATAGAACGCCTATGCTTGACGGAGAGTTCTATAGTACTTGGAAGAATGAGATGCTTGAGATTTTCAATGAATATAATTTGAACAAGTATATCACTAGCCCTTACGCGCCCCCTATTGATCCTTTGCATCCTACCCCCGATGAGTATCTTGACATGACCCGCAATATTAGAACTATTGATCTTATCATGAGAGGATTGCCTACAAATTTTCTTGTGTGCTTGCCTACATTTGAATGTGCTTATACTATATGGAAATATCTTGAAGAGCGCTTTCCAAACCATTTCTTGAAAAATCTAGATGAGATTCTCCAAAAGTCCATTGCTTTTCAAATATGGATACTAGTGATCCTAAATTTGATGAATGTCTATTTGAGCTCTGTGATCTTATGCGTGCCAAAGGAGATGTTGGAGTTATTAGTAGCATCATTTCCCAAGTCATTAGAATTCATAAGCATGAACATTGTCATGGTCATAAATCTAATGAATTACTCTCTCTAGGTGACGACCATTCACATGCATGACAGTGTTGAACATGGATATTATGATGATGATGGTGACTTTGATCTCGATGAGTCGATGAGACACTTTGGTCTTATGGCTAACCTACGTGGTTACATGGCCGGAGGAAAGAAATGGGTTCTCGATAGTGGATGTATTGATCATATGACTGGAGATAAAGACATGTTTCAAGAGCTTGCTGAAAACGATGGTCCTCGAAAGTATGTCACTTTTGGTGATAACTCAAAGGGTAAGGTAGTTGGCCTTGGTAAGGTGGCCATCTCCCATGATAGCTCTATCCAAAATGTCATGCTCGTTGAATCCCTTGGTTATAATCTACTCTTCGTATCTAGATTAGCTGACTTTGGTTTCAATGCCTTATTTAGTGAAGTAGATTGCCAAGTATTTCAAAGAGATAATCATAATATGGTCTTTACCGGTATTCGTAGAGGTGACCTATACATTGTTGATTTCACTAAGAAAGCTCAACCTTGTACTTACTTAATTGCTAAATCTTCTAAAGGTTGGTTATGGCATAGAAGGTTAGGTCACATGGGTATGTGAAATCTTGATAAGCTCATTAAAGGTGATCATATCCTTGGTGTTAAAGATGTCATATTTGACAAGGATAGACTTTGCAGTGCTTGTCAAGCAGGAAAGCAGGTTGGAGGAAGTCATCCGATGAAGAACATCATGACCACGAGAAGACCGCTTGAGCTACTTCATATGGATCTGTTCGGTCCCAATGCCTACAAGAGTCTCGATGGTAACTCGTTCAGATTGGTCATTGTTGACGATTTTTCAAGATTTACATGGGTGTTCTTTCTTGATGATAAATTGTAGGTCCAAAAGATCTTCAAGAACTTTGCTAGGAAGGCCCAAAACCAATTTGAAGTGAAGATCAAGAAGGTTTGAAGCGACAACAGAACGGAGTTCAAGAACAAGAATGTGGATACCTTTCTTGACGACAAAGGGATTTCACAAGTTCTCGGCTACGTACACACCTCAACAAAATGGAGTCATTGAGAGGAAGAACATGACGCTAATCGAGATGGCAAGAACGATGCTTGATGAATACAACATGCCAAGACACTTATGGGCAGAAGCCGTTGAGACAACTTGTCATGCTACGAATTGACTATATATTCACAAACTTCTCAGAAAGACGGCATACGAGCTTCTCACCGGTAACAAACCCCAAGTTGGATACTGCTACCTCTTGAGCATGCGTTGGTTTTCCCTTGAAGAGGAAAGGGTGATGCAGCAAAGTAGCGTAAGTATTTCCCTCAGTTTTGAGAACCAAGGTATCAATCCAGTAGGAGACGACACACAAGTCACCTAGTACCTGCACAAACAATCAAGAACCTTGCAACTAACGTGATAAAGGGGTTGTCAATCCCTTCACAGTCACTCGCAAAAGTGAGATCTAATAAAGATAGTAAAGTAGATATTTTTGTTATTTTTGTTGTATAGATTGGAAAGTAAAGATTGCAATAAAAAGGAACGGCCACAGAAATTGGCAAGTTGACGGGAAACTAATAGATTTAATATAATGGAAAAGAGACCCGGGGGCCATAGGTTTCACTAGTGGCTTCTCTCGAGATAGCATGGATTACGGTGGGTGAACAAATTACTGCCGAGCAATTGATAGAAAAGCGCATAATTATGATGACATCTAAGGCAATGATCATGAACATAGGCATCACGTCCGTGTCAAGTAGATCGAAACGATTCTGCATCCACTACTATTACTCCACATCGACTGCTATCCAGCATGCCTCTAGAGTATTAAGTTCATAAGAACGGAGGAACACATTAAGCAAGATGACATGATGTAGAGGGATAAACTCAAGCAATATGATATAAACCCCATCTTTTTATCCTCGATGGCAACAATACAATACGTGCCTTGCTGCCTCTACTGTCACTGGGAAAGGACACCGCAAGATTGAACCCAAAGCTAAGCACTTCTCCTATTGCAAGAAAGATCAATCTAGTAGACCAAACTAAACCGATAATTCGAAGAGACTTGCAAAGATATCAAATCATGCATATAAGAATTCAGAGAAGAACCAAATAATATTCATAGATAATTAAGTTCACAAATCCACAATTCATCGGATCTCGGCAAACACACCACAAGAGTTTTACATTGAATAGATCTCCAAGAATATCGAGGAGAACTTTGTATTGAGAATCAAAGAGAGAGAAGAAGCCATCTAGCTAATAACTATGGACCCGAAGGTCTGTGGTAAACTACTCACGCTTCATCAGAGAGGCAATGGTGTTGATGTAGAAGCCCTCCGTGATATTCCCCCTCTGGCAGATCGCTGGAAAAGGCCCCAAGATGGGATCTCACGGGTACAGAAGGTTGCGGCGGTGGAAAAGTGGTTTCGTGGTTCCCCCTGATGTTTCTAGGGTATAAGAGTATATATAGGCGAAAGAAGTATGTTGGTTGAGCTACGAGGGGCCCACGAGGGTGGGGGCGCGCCTGCCCCCTAGGCGCGCTCTCCTGCCTCGTGGCCGCCTCGTAGAGTCCCAGATCAACTCCAAGTCTTCTGGATTGCTTTTGGTCCAAGAAAGATCCTCGCAAAGGTTTCATTTCGTTTGGACTCCGTTTGATATTCCTTTTCTGTAAAACACTAAAATAGGCAAAAAACAGAAACTGGCACTGGGCCTCCGGTTAATAGGTTAGTCCCAAAAATAATATAAAAGAGCATAGTAAAGCCCATTAAACATCCAAAACAGATAATATAATAGCATGGAAGAATAAAAAATAATAGATACGTTGGAGACGTATCAGATACTTTCGAGTATTTGGCTCAAAATGTTACATCCTTGATAAGCATCGTCGCTCGAAATTTGCCCCTAAATCTCATGAAGGTTTCCTACTTGGTTATGGCTAGAACTCTCACACTTACCGTGTTGATGTCTACTACACAACCTTCTTCTTGTAGACTCGTATTGGGCTTGCAAGCTTAGAGTTTTGTCGGAAAGTAGCAAATTTCTCTCAAGTGGATGACCTAAGGTTTATCAATCCATGGGAGGCATAGGATGAAGATGGTCTTTGCCAAACAACCCTGCAACCAAATAACAAAGAGTCTCTTGTGTCCCCAACACACCCAATACAATGATACATTGTATAGGTGCACTAGTTCGGCAATGAGATGGTGATACAAGTGTAATATGGATGGCAGATATAGGTTTTTGTAATATGCAAATATAAATACAGCAAGGTAACTAGTAACAAAATTAAACAAAAAGGGTATTGCAATGCTTGGAAATAAGGCCTAGGGTTCATAGTTTCACTAGTGCAAGTTCTCTCAACAATGATAACATAATTAGATCATATGACAATCCCTCAACGTGCGACAAAAGTCACTCCAAAGTTCCTATCACGGAGAACATAAGATGAAATTGCTTGTAGGGTACGAAACCACCTCAAAGTTATTCTTTCCGATCAATCCATTGGGCTATTCCTACAAGATTCACAAACAGCCTAGAGTTCATAGTAAAATAACACCAACGACACACATCAATCAACCCTAATGTCACCCAGATACTCCAATGTCACCACAAGTATCCATGGGTCAATTATACGATATGCATCAAACAACTTTAGATTCATAATATTCAATCCAACACAAACAACTTCATGAGCATCCCGAGATTTCTACAGGAGAAAGGAATGTGAAAATGTGCATCAACCCCTATGAATAGATTACCCCAATGTCACCACGGGAATCCGCGAGTTGATAACCAAAACATACATCAAGTGGATCAACGGAACATCCCATTGTCACCACAGATATCCCATCGCAAGACATACATTAAGTGCTCTCACATCCAAAGATTCAATCCGACATAACAAACCTCAAAGGAAAAGACTCAATTCATCACAAGGAGATAGAGGGAGAAACATCATATGATCCAACTATAATAGCAAAGCTCTCGTTACATCAAGATCGTGCTGAATCAAGAACACGAGAGAGAGAGAGAGAGAGAGAGAGAGAGAGAGAGATCAAACACATAGCTACTGGTACATACCCTCAGCCCCGAGGGTGAACTACTCGCTCTTCATTATGAAGAGCGCCGGAATGATGAAGATGGCCACCGATGATGGTTTCCCCCTCTAGCAGGGTGCCGGAACGGGCCCCCGATTGGTTTTTTGTGGCTACAGAGGCTTGCGGCGGTGGAACTCCCGATCTAGATTTATTTCTGGGGGTTTATGTATTTATAGGAACTAGTTAGATGCCCGTGCGCTGCCACAGGAATAGCAAAAAGACATGTAGTAGCATTCGATCTAAAGGGTGTCATGTGTATTTTTTTACCATGTCATTGTACATGTTTATTGTCTTCCTCTGGCATTGTCTTCCGGTTTATTTTAGACATATGGGTGAGAAAGAGTGAGAAAGGAAAGAGAATGACAGGGGAAGACCTAAGAGAGAATGGGTTAAAATAAAGTGAATGTCATTGTATTTCTTTCACCCTCTCACCATGTCATTGTACATGTTTATTGTCTTCCTCTCATTTTCTCAGATTGTTCCGCTTTGCCATGCTTGGAGTTCTTTATGTGATCTCTGCTTTGGTACATTGGATTGTATCTGAAGCTTTGAGTCCACGAGGTTCCAAATGAAGGCACACATTGCATGTTTTGGAGCCACCTTTTTCTTGGTACCCATCCGACGAGCCTTGCATTCATGAATGGGTGAAAAGGGTAGAAAGTATATGAGAGGGTGCACTCAAGTATCAACATTCTTTGCTGGGTGGCAATGATACCATTTGGTAAGATAAGAGTATGATAGCTCAAAAAATGCAATCGTCAATCATTTCCCTAAAAGTATGATCTTCATTATGCTTACTAAATTCAAGATAAACAAACGTACAAAAAATATTAAGAATAAAAGTAGTTGGCATGACCAGGCAGCCATTTAATAGAAGCCTATTGAAAGAGAAACTACACAAATAGTTACACTACACAAAAGAAGCTACAGCCTAATTATTTGAACTCGGTTGGTCTGGCCCGTGCAGTAGTGAAGGTGCCGCTGCCAGAAACACATGATTTTAAGGAAATCATTGATTATGAAGATAAAATATGACTGGATCATCATGTGGAATGGTTTGTCAAAGGAAAGAGTAGAGAGGCACCTTCATTGTCTTCGTAAGAGGGAAACTTCTATCTCCTGCAAAGTCTTCCCTCTGTTTTGACTACATGCCACCACACAAGTGGATGAAAACAATGTGTACAGAACTTGCAGACCAAATGTAGTGCGTTCGTGTCAACTCTTCATCAGAAAAATCTAGGAAATCTCTCTACACAAATTTAACCGCTTGTTAAATTATACATACGGTAGCAACCATATATTAGATATAGTTTAAAACATTGCTAGCATGGTTAGGACTGACTGCGTAAACATTTCATCCAGAAAAGGGCGCCGCAATTACTTACATTTGTCCTCTTAATAACATATGGGAGGTACACTAACTCTATTAGATATAAAAAGGCTTCAGCCTGCAACGTGTGACACTTCATGACTACAGCAAAAGTAATTGTCTTCAATGTTCATAAACATGCAGAGGGTTAGTATAATAGTTGCCCCACTGAAGTCTAGTGACTTGACCCACTTGGCTACAACTTAAAATCATCCGGATCAAGGTCAGGCCGTTGAAATCCCCCTTTTGACGATCAGAGGCCACCCCCTCTTGAGAAGGAGCCTGGTGCAGCTCCTCCTTCATGGCCCGCATTGCAGAGAGGGCATCCTTGGTTTCGGCGGTGGCCTTCTTCAGATCTTCCCGCTCCAATAAGCGCTCCTTCTCAAGAGCCTCATAGCGGTCGGCAGCATCTTTTACCTTCATGGCCAATTCGGCCACCTCCACCCTGCTTAGGCAGTGCGCAGCCTTTTCGGCTTTCAACTCTTCGGCCGCCTTCGAGGCAGCCGCGTCACTCCTTCGGGCTTGCTCCTTTGCTCGAGCAAGTTCGGCCCGAAGGCGGATATTGATATTGATGGTGTATGCAGATCTGCCGTGTAGTGCGTCTGATGCCGCCGCATTCTATCGTGGCGAGGAGGGGAGCTCGACGGAGGAGGTCTTCTGGTCTCAGTACTCTGAGGTCGGCCATCCGGTGCCCCCAAGCGACCAGCTGAAGCAGCTGGTCGAACTCCACAAGGTAGCTGAGGAGGCCATGAAGGGCCTCATAGTCCGCTATGGCTCGGACAGGCCATGCCTGGAGCTACTTTGGCCTCGTCAAGGCGGTTTGTCGTCTAGGCGGATGGTAACAAGAGACGAGGGACACAATGTTTTTACCTGTGTTCGGCCCTCTCGATGGAGGTAAAACCCTACGTCCTGCTTGATTAATATTGATGATATGGGTAGTACAAGAGTAGATCTACCACGAGATCAAGGAGGCTAAACCCTAGAAGCTACCCTATGGTATGATTGTTGAGATGTATGTTCGTACTACTGACTAAGGCCCTCCGGTTTATATAGACACCAGAGAGGGCTAGGGTTACACAGAGTCGGTTACAATGGTAGGAGATCTACATATCCGTATTGCCAAGCTTGCCTTCCACGCCAAGGAAAGTACCATCCGGACACGAGCCGGAGTCTTCAATCTTCTATCTTCGTAGTCTGGGAGCACGGCGGATATTGCGCATCGGCTGCCCGACGAGGGGCAGCTCTTTCCTACCCCCGGGCCTCATGAGAGGGTCGTCTTCCTCCCCCACTTCCTCCGCGGACTGGGCTTTCCGCTCCATCCATTTGTCCGGGGGCTCATGTTTTACTACGGCCTGGATTTCCACGATCTGGCGCCGAACTTCATCCTCAACATCTCGGCGTTTATCGTCGTGTGCGAGGCCTTCCTCTGCATCCAGCCCCACTTCGGCCTGTGGCTCAAGACCTTCAACGTCAAGCCAAAGGTTGTGAAGGGCACGCAAGCGGAATGCGGAGGCGCCATGTTGGGTAAATTGCCCAACGTCCCTTGGCTAGAAGGGACCTTCGTGGACTCCGTCAAGGGGTGGCAATCGGGGTGGTTCTACATCACCAAGTCATGCTCCTCCAGCGGATTCTCCCATGCCAAGAACGGGCATTCAATTTGTGGGAGTTCAATCCGGAACAACACCAGGTGTTAAGCGGGCTCTTTGATACAACACACGAAGGCGCCTGGAGGGTGCTGTTCAAGGGCGCCGAAGCCCCCGCATCCGTGACCGAAGACCGCGGATTCAGCTCGCAGTCTCCGACTGACGAGGTAAGTGATTCAACCCCATTACGGGACACTTGTGGTAATTAGATTGACTCTAGTGAGGTTTCATTCTGCCTCTTCCTTTGACAAGAATGGATGGAGAAGGCCAAGCTGATCATCAGCCCGGCTCCCATGCCAGAAGACCCAGTGAACGCCCGCTTAACATGGCTACTGGTTCCGGCACCGCACGTGGTGCCGGAGAAGAAGGCCAAGAAGGTGGCCGCGGGGACTCGAAAGAGTTCCCGCAATCAGGCGTCTGACGACGATGAGGACTCCTCCCCTGAGGACGAGGAGGAGGAGTACTCTCTCCCGGAGGAGGGAGAGAAGAAGAGGAAGGCTTCCCCAATCGGGGAGGCCGAAGGGTCCAAGAGGGGAGAACCATCCCCGGACGGTTTCGCCAACATCGGCGTTGGCGAGGATGAGTGGCCTCCAAGGGCCAGGCGTCCGGCAGGATCGTAAGTATCCGGATCATTTATATGCCGTACCTTTCATGTCACGTAGTATCCTTCTAACGCCGCATTCTGTCCGTAGTCCGGCCAGGGATGATCTCCCCGACTCGATGAGCGGGTCGTTGGCCTCGTCGGACGTAAATTCCGTCCCGACTGCCTCTACCCCGTGCGCCGACGAGGACGCCGAGGTGGGATCCCTAGAGGGGACCCATCAGGAGGAGGCTCCAGAGGCGCCGTCAAGTGACCTCCCGGACTTTGCGCCGGACTCTACATCGGAACCCGCCGTGGCTCTAGAGTCCGGCAAGCGGCCCCTTCGAAAGAAGGGCAGGACCGTGACGCCGGCGGCCTCCATCCAACCGGAGGTGCCGGATAACCTGTTGGAGGCGCTTAAAGGCGCTTCCATCGAGGAAGAACACCGCACTATCATGAGTGCGGTGATTGAGAAGGTTCAGCTCGCCAAGAGCGGGCTGACCGAAGCCTGCAGCAGCCTTCTAACAGGCTTTGAGGTAAGAAGTTGAAATTATGTAATGTAATACCGCATAGACAGTAGCCCCTGATGCTTAGTTCGGTGTTCGGAAGGAAAAGCCGGACTAAGGATCTAACAAGATATACGCAGGGTTGCTAAAAATATGTCAATATGGGTTTGCAGGTTGCGCTGCTGACCTCTGCCGCATTAACGGCGGAGGTCGAGGTGCTGAAAAAGGATCTCGAGCGGTCCGAGCAAGAGCTCGGCCATACAAAGAAGCAGCTCGAGGAGAAAGAAGGTGAGTAACACCTCTTTGAATAAGTACCTTACAGAAAAGGATTTTGGTTGCAAATAAAATTAACAAGGATAATATGTGTATTACAGGGGCCACTAACGAGGTGGCATCCCTGAAGGATGCCGTGTCCGCGGCCGAACGCAATGCGGCCACGGAACGGGCTGAGCGAGAAAAGCAAGAGGCGCTGGTGGCGGAAGTTCGGCAAGAGCTCCGTGCTCTCATGGAAAAGCATGAGGGTTTGGGCGTGACTCTAAGACTTCGAGTCCGAGCTTGCCTCGCTCTCGAAAGCGCCAAGTCCGCCAAGGCCGAGGCCCGTAAGGCCCTTCAGAGGTTGAGGACATAAAGAAGATAGCGGCGGTAAGGCATTTTTCATGCAAAGCAGGCATGTTAGTGTGAACTACGACACTTACCCGGTCGGAGCTCTCGAGGCGTTTGCGGATCTGCCGCATAGTGCGTTTGATGTTGCCGCATTCTATCGTGGCGAGGAGGGAGCTCGACGGAGAAGGTCTTCGGTCTCAAGACTCGAGGCCGGCCATCCGTACCCCCAAGCGACCAAATGAAGCAAATGGTCGAACTCCACAAGGTAGCTGAGGAGGCCATGAAGGGCCTCATAGTCCGGCTATGGCTTGACAGGCCATGCCTGGGAGCTACTTTGGCCTCGTGCGGCGGCTGGTGGATGCATGCCCCAGGCTGGATGTAGTCAAGCGCTCCGCCTGCATTGAAGGCGCTCGTCGGGCCCTTGCCCGCATAAAGGTGCAATGGGGCAAACTGGATGCAGAGAAGCTTCTCACGGATCCATCGCCGCCGGGAAAGGAGCATCGCACGCCAGAGCGGTATTATAAGATTGTCCTGAAGGGAGCCTGCGATATTGCAGATGAGTGCTCCCGAAATGTAATTTTTGAGTAAACTCGCTGTATGTTTTATCCTGTGCGTTGAAAACTTCTTTCATATGCGCCATGAGCAACGCTTGTTTAATTTAAAATATTACCTTCTGTGCGGCCGTTTATAAAATCTGAGAGATGGCAAGTCATTGGCTTCAGCCCCCAAGCCACAAGTGCTGGGGTGTTCGGTGATAAACTTGAGCACTCTTGTTCCCATTTTTGGGTCCATCTAGGAGGCGCCAACACGACGAATAAGGCAACCGGACTTATAGTGCTTGAACACTCTCACTTAGCCATAGAATTCTATAATTTTAAATTTGGTGGAGCCCTGGTATTCGGAAGACCGAATCCGGGTGCTATCCACGCTTCGCTTGGACATCATCCGAACTTCGCTCAAGCGGCATGAGTCTTTAAGGACCCGAAGAATCTCTCGAACAGCGACCTATCTCTCGCCTTATCATGCCACTCAGTTTTAGCTTTCTCCACTGAGGCGTTAACCCGGCTCAACCGGGGCGCAATCGCAGTGGTTCTCCCAGTGCTACCTTAGCCGACGGAACGGAACGTAAGGCACCAAAACATGGGAGCCGGCAAACCCAACTATTGACCCAAGACATGATTCGAGCCGATTCATATAATGCTATAAGTTCGGGTGCCGCACTTGTGAAAGTGTTCGGACTTTATCACACCATAATTTGGGGAATGAAGCCCTGGCGATTCGGCCGCACCAAAATATACGGGTGCAAGATGTCATGTAATGAACATATATAAAAGATAACGCAATTGCAATAAAAAGGTGCTGCATTATTTTAAAAAGAAAGTCCGATAGTAGATCGGATGATACAAATAGTCTTGATAAGCAAGGGATTTGGACTAAACAAACATGTCCCCTCCGTGGATGAGCTGCAGACTTGGTGTATATAATCGAATTTAATGCTCAGAATCGAGACCACCAATGTTCGTCGCGGCCTTCTTTAGTCCCCGATGTTGTATCGTGAGTTCGACAGGTTACCACCGGACAGGCTTCAGTTAATGAGTCTGTCTACATAAAAGAAGAAGAAAAAATAAAGAGGAAGGAGGCGCACTTGTGAGCCCCTGGTGTGGTCGAGCCGCACTCTGGGTCCATTGTGATCGTGCCCCTTTCCCTGCGCCCATGGTATCTCCAAAGCATAATGATGTATGTGGAGTGTTATTCTTGCGATTATGCGCGGGCGAGGGTTGGGGCCGCATTGCTACGCGTGCTCTGATCGCGCCAGGTGGTCTTGTTTGACATTGCTCCGGGCGTGCTTTGATGTGTCCGGCCTTTTAACTGCCGGACTTGAGAATTGCCTTAAAAGTCTACTCTGTACTTCTGCCGCGAGAGCCGCTGTATGTTCCTCCGTTCGGAGGGAGCGTTCCGTATTTCCATTGACCGTGATGACTCCACGAGGGCCTGGCATCTTGAGCTTCGTATGCATAATGCGGCACCGCGTTGAATTTTGTAAGCGCGTTCGTCCGAAAGCGAGCATGATAGCCGCCACGAACGGGACTATGTCAAGATTAACTCTTCGCTTCGAAATTATCCGGGATCCAAGACCACTTCGGTGTGGTGAGCTGTCACAGCTTAGCTTCCACTCTGGGATGACACCTTTAAAGGTTGTCTTTGTAGGTTTAATCCTTGATGGGTCTATGCCCATTTTGTGCATCAGATCCCGATAAAGCGTGTTCAAAGCTACCGCCGCCCATCGGGACTCGTGAGGTGGAACCCATTGACGATTGGGTCTAAAACCAATGCGGCGAATCCGCCATGGCATATGCTGGTCGGATGGTCTCTTCGATCGAAAGTGATCGGGCAAGAGGACCACGGGTTGAACTTTGGGGCGATGGCTCCATCGCATAGACGCCCCAGTAGTCGCGCGCTTCCTCTCCCTCTTGGGTATATGGGTCGCGATATCATATTCACCGTCCGCACTTGTGGGGGAAACCCTTCATCCTCTATTGTTCGGCGTCCGGTCTCTTCCTCGTCGTCGCTATTTAGCCCCTTGTCATTGTTTTCGGCAATTAACTTGCCGGCCTGCTTGAACACCCAACAATCTCTATTGGTGTGGTTGGCTGGCTTTTCAGAGGTGCCATGTATCCGCATAAGCGGTCGAGTATTCGGTCCAGATTGACGGACCCGGAGTGGTTCTTTTAAATGGCTTCTTCGTTAACGGGTTTAGAGCCTCGAATCCGCATTGACCGCCGATCCTCCTTATCGCCGCCAGCACGCGGCGCTGGTTTTGATTCGTCGTGACCGCCGTTGTTGTCCTCGAGATCCGGACTGCCAGAATTTTTACGGAGATTGTTGCTGCGGGCTAGCTGCTGTCCTCTCCCGCACAAAAGCGGTCATTAACGATGTGAGGGCTGCCATGGATTTCGGCTTTTCCTGCCCCAGTGCCGGGCTAGCCATTCGTGCGGATGTTATGTTTGAAGGCTGCGGGGCCTCTGCATCCGGACGATCGACGATTTGGTTTTTCTTTGTCAAGAACCGTGTCCGTAATTGTCCGGCCGATTCGTCTGCTGCTGAATGATGTGGCTTAGGTCATTGGCGTCGTGGTCGCACATATGTGCCTTGGAAGTTATCAAGGAATGCGGCCTCCGTGTCTTCCCAACACCCAATTGACTCTGCGGGCAAGCTGTTAAGCCAATGCCGAGCTGGTCCTTTAAGCTTGAGTGGTAGGTACTTGATGGCGTGGAGATCGTCGCCGCAGCCATATGGATGTGGAGAAGGTAGTCTTGATCCACACCGCTGGGTCTGTTGTGCCATCGTAAGATTCGATGTTTACGGTTTAAACCCTTCGGGATCTGATGATCCATTACTTCGTCGATGAAGCATAACGGGTGTCGGCGCCCAGATTGAGCGATATCGCGACGCAGCTCGAGAGAGCGCTGTCTGCTGTGTTCGGCCCGGCCAGGGTTATTGTATCTGGCACGACGGTATTCGTCGTGGGTCGTGGGGCGCCCACGTGATCCATATATGGATCTGGATTGCCTTGCTTTGTCCTCCAATATGTCTCGCAAGTCCGGCGCATTCCCTCTTGGCTTCGTACTTTTGGAGCGATGCCGGGGTACGGTCTTGGCTGGGGTCTGGATGCCTCTCTGTCACGACCACGGGTGGTCACCAGCCATATCGTCTGCGCCGTGATGGGGTATGTATGCCTCCTCCTCTAATCGGGGGAGCAGCTTGCGTCTTGGGTAAATTTTGGAGGGACGTTCGAGTTTATACTCTTTGGCCGCGAGGACCTCGGTCCATCGATCGGCTAGCAGATCCTGATCAGCTTGAAGCTGCTGCTGCTTTTTCTTTAGGCTGTTTACTGTGGCGATAAGCCTGCGCTTGAAGCGCTCTTGTTCGACGGGATCCTCAGGTACGACGAATTCGTCATCGTTGAGGCTTGCTTCGTCTTCGGAGGGAGGCATGTAGTTATCATCCTCGACCCCTTCGTCTGCCGCCCTCTTGTCGGGGCTTGCTTCTGCATCCTCCTGCGCTGAGTCTTGCTGGAGGGGATTGTCTTCGGCACTCTCTGGAGTGTTATTGTCTCCTGTGCCGGAATCTCCATTCTTGCTGTGGCGGGATTTAGAGCGGCGCCGCTGACGCCGGCGTTTGGGCTGCTTCTTTAAAGAGTCCGCCTCCGCCGCTTCTTCGCCATCCCTTCTTTTGGGGTATCCACCATGTATACGCTATATGACGAGGTGGCCTTCCAAAGCCTCGTAGGCGCTGGTTCTGTTCGTCTCCGGCATCGTCGTCCATAGCGTCGATGTCTTCGGAGTCGTAGTCTAGCATGTCGGTTAAATCCTCGACAGTGGCTATAAAGTGGGTGGTGGGTGGGATCTGAATTTCTTCGTCATCCGAACCCCAACCATCCTGGCCACAGTCCGGCCAGGACTCTCCTGATAGCGAAAGATGCTTTAGTGAATTCAGGATATCGCCAAAAGGCGAGTGTTGGAAGATGTCCGCGACAGTGAATTCCATAACCGGCGCCCAATCCGGATCGATTGGTAGGGGCGCGGGAGGTTCGGAGTCCGGCGACTTGGATTCACGAGTTTCGCAAGGGACAAGATTGGTGTTCGGCTCCATCGCCGTGGATGTTGAAGCCTCCAGGGCGGCGTCTATCCGCCGACCCTTGATCTGGGCGATCGGCTCCGGGCTAATGGCCGAAGCTGATCCATGTGCGGTCACCAAGGCACTGTTCGGCGGCAGAGCTAGATCATGCCCATCATCACAGTGCGGCGCGCTCGGCTATGGCTCGAGTCCGTCGAAGATCAAGTCTCCATGGACATCGGCCGTGAAGTTTAAGTTTCCAAATCTGACCTGACGGCCAGGGGCGTAGCTTTCGATCTGCTCCAGATGGCCAAGAGAATTGGCCCGCAGTGCAAAGCCGCCGAATACGAAGATCTATCCGGGGAGAAAAGTCTCACCCTGGACAGCGTTGCTGGTTGAAGATGCCATCAAGCCTATCGGTGGCGACACAGAGGAACTCTCAATGAAAGCACCAATGTCGGTGTCAAAACCGGCGGATCTCGGGTAGGGGGTCCCGAAACTGTGCGTCTAGGCGGATGGTAACAAGAGACGAGGGACACAATGTTTTTACCTGTGTTCGGTCCCTCTCGATGGAGGTAAAACCCTACGTCCTGCTTGATTAATATTGATGATATGGGTAGTACAAGAGTAGATCTACCACGAGATCAAGGAGGCTAAACCCTAGAAGCCACCCCATGGTATGATTGTTGAGATGTATATTCGTCCTACGGACTAAGGCCCTCCGGTTTATATAGACACCGGAGAGGGCTAGGGTTACACAGAGTCGGTTACAATGGTAGGAGATCTACATATCCGTATTGCCAAGCTTGCCTTCCACGCCAAGGAAAGTACCATCCGGACACGAGCCGGAGTCTTCAATCTTCTATCTTCGTAGTCTGGGAGTCCGACGGATATTGATGGTCCGGCTGTCCGGACACCCCCTAGTCCAGGACTCCCTCAGTTAGTATAATAGTTGCCCCACTGAAGTCTAGTGACTTGACCCACTTGGCTACAACTTAAAATCATCCAGATTTGTGCCCCAGCTCATCCTCGGCTCCTCGCTAATCCATAACTGATAGAAAATAGTCAAATCTTCAATTGCTTACAGTAATATAACTCGATATACAACCATATTCTTCTGTATGTTTTCTCTGTTCCATTCAAAAGGGTGTGCATATCTATGTTGTTTACCCAAATTGGAGTAGTAATGAACAATAAGGAATTTTTGTTCTTTCAACCATCTGGTACATCATCAGCAACAAGAGATTTAGAAATTGAAAATGCACAGATGATCAAATTATTTTGATAGTTTTGGAGTGTGTGTACAACAAGATCGATGCAATGTTGCACGAATGTACATTGTCATATTCTTGCTATCTATGGCATCATGTGTCCTGCCGGATTCATCGGCGACTCAGGGTGGTCGATGTAGCCAATGCATTATACATCCATGCATTGTGTGCATAAATGAAGTTCTCGGCGGCCAACCTTTAGAAGTTACTAAAATTCCTATCTGCCTCAACAGAGATGATGTAAAAAATAAGGGGAAAATGTTTATTTTTTAAAAGAAGTTTTGCTTGTTACTTGCAACAAGTTTAAATTTTTAGTCAAAATCATTTGCAATTGCAATTTCAATTCTTGGAAATACAACAATAAATTATCATTCACTTTGAAGATGGCTAAAAGTTGATGTGTAGCTACATAGAAGAATCATATTACCTGAGATTCTTAAAATGCCAAGCTGTGTCAATGCTTGGTCTGCCACCCCAGAATTGAACAAAGAGCACCAAGCGCTAGCACTATTTGTCCTTAACACTGGCAATTAAGGACTGCAGAAAAATAAACATAAAGTGATGAGAAATACAAAGCCCACCAAACTTAGCCCCTTTTTCCATTTGAAAATATGTGAAGCAGAAAACTACAGCATATGAAACAACACACAAATCTAAGGTTACCACCTTAGATCATTTAGTATTCCTCGGAATACTATACTGAAAATTGTTGTCTAAATATTGATCACCACGTGTTCCAAACCTTCGCCTAAAATGCTATTATGTGATTTTTTATACAAAGATAACTATACTTAACAGGGCCATGACAATAGGATAACAGCTGGCATTTGTTCTTACCATCACAAGAAAAAAAAGGCAAAAGGCAATGCAAGCTTTTAACCTCACTGGGTTAGCGACTGAGTAGGGTAGTCAGAACACAAATAAAAGTGAACCATTGACTGTACTTCACAGAGTGATGGTCCACGGATTGCAAATGGAAAGGAAATATATACTGAGAAGTTGCTCCACAAATAAAAGGAAAAGATTGCAGGAAATAGGAAACATGTGAGAGGAGTTTTTCCACTTATGCTGTGGTGCATAAATTATTTGCCAATTAAAATTAATTGAGCGTCCAGTTTGAGTGGCACCAAGCAGAGTACTTGTGAGAGTGGACACTGTAAATTGTTGTTCGGCTTTCTTGCTGAACTTAATCTTGGCATTGTTGTTGCCAAACTGTTTGATTAGGATTATTTTTTTGTCTCCACAAGCTCTTAGACCAGATTATCCAAAAATATCGCCATTTATCCTAACCTAAACAATCATATCAACCAATGAATATGAATCCTGGAAGAAAAAGGAGACACAGTATATAAGTGTAAGTATTCTGGAGTTTCTATCTCACCATAACCGAGAGCTTTTACATAATGGTGGCATACCGGGCTCTTTCTTGTGGCCGCCCTGAACTGTACCTCGGACGACGATGGCCATGCTGGTGTTCGGAGTTGTGATGACCGTGATGGACTGCAGACCGTCTTGGGCGACATGAGGAAAGGTGGGCCCGCGACGACAAGAAAACAAGGAAGTCGACGGCCATGCCTCGGCACTCAGCAGCGCCGACCCGCCACGCGTCGGAACCACGACCTCATCTTCCATTGTCGGCGATTAGGCCAGCACCGCCGCTGTCTGCTCCTCCCTCTCTCACACATCTCTCTATTTCTCTCTCCTTCTCTTTGACGGCGGGCGGAAGGACGGGAGACACACTCACCTAGATCCGCGTGCGGCAACAGATCAAGAGGTGGCATGGAGAGGAGGCGGGGCGACGAGCATAGTAGGCGCGACGACTTTTCCTGGAGAGAGATGGGATCGAGAGGGAGTTGGGAGTTCGGGAGAGGAGAGACAGAGACGGAGACGTGCGTGCGTGTGTAGCGACAGTTTTTTCTCCCTGGGTTCGATCGTGGATGGGAGGAAGCATGGGCTGGTTTCCGGGCCATGCTGTACATGCAGGATTGGCTGCTTTTTTACGGGCAGGTGTAAGGAAGTACCGATCGTACGTGGGAAGCAGCAGGTCGAACCATCACGACGACTGCAGATTCCCCTTTAATAGTAGAGATTTTTGGTGTCGAGAACAAATCAGGGGGGTCCATGAGGAGACCACAAGACCAGAGGGCGCCCCTAGGGGGGTAGGGCGCGCTCTCCACCCTTGTGGAGGTCCCGTGGCTCTTCTGGCCCAACTCTTTTGCTTCAGGGGCTTCTTCTAGTCCATAAAAAATCATCGTAAGTTTTCAACTCATTTGGACTCCATTTGGTATTCCTTTTCTGCAAAACTCAAAAACAAGGAAAAAAACCAAAAACCGGCACTGGGCTCTAGGTTAATAGGTTAGTCCCAAAAATCATATAAAATAGCATATAAATGCATATAAAACATCCAAGATAAATAATATAATAGCATGGAACAATAAAAGATTATAGATACATTGGAGACGTATCACATGTCTACAACAATTTCACCCGAAAGGTTGAAGAGACGGTCGATGTGAAGTTTGATGAATCTAACGGCTCGCAGTAGAGAAATTTCCAATTAATGTAGGAGATAAAGATCCTTCGGAAGCAATTCAAGACTTGTCCATTGGCAAGATTCGCCCAATGGAGGTGAAGGAGAGTACCTCGTCCGTTCAAGTGGAAGCCTCAACGTCAAATCGATGTGAACAAAAAGTTGATTTAGAGGCATCCACAAGTGGAACAAGTCAAGATGAAAGAAGTGAGGAAGTACAACAAGATGAACTACCTCGACCTCCCTCTCCACCTCCACAAGAGAATGACAACGCCAACAACAATGAAGAAGAATAAGACAACAAAGAGGATGTTCCACCCCAACCCAAACAAAAGCTC
The DNA here is from genome assembly GCA_021437245.1 of Aegilops speltoides. Taxonomy (NCBI): domain Eukaryota; kingdom Viridiplantae; phylum Streptophyta; class Magnoliopsida; order Poales; family Poaceae; genus Aegilops; species Aegilops speltoides. Next base: position 324,102,164 of record CM038145.1, read on the forward strand.
TCACGAGTTAGAGCAAGAGTCACTAGAGACCATCCCGTCGAACAAATCTTCGATAATATTCAAACCAGGAGAATTACTCACTCTAAAACTCGTTTAGCTAACTTTTGTAAACATTACTCATTCATTTCTAATGTTAAACCTATGAAGGTAGAAGAAGCTCTTGATGATCCGGATTGGGTGGATGCTATGCACGAAGATCTACACAAGTTCGAGAGGAATCAAGTGTGAACATTAGTTGAAAAGCCGGACGACAATCACAATGTCATTGGAACCAAATGGGTGTTTCAGAATAAGCAACATGAGGATGGACAAGTTGTACACAATAAGGTCTGTCTCGTCACTCAAGGCTACACTCAAGTCGAAGGTATGGACTATGGCGAGACATATGCCCCCGTTGCTAGACTTGAGTCCATATACATCTTACTTGCTTATGTCAATCACCATGATATCACTTTACACCAAATGGACATTAAAAGTGCTTGTCTAAATTGTGAAATTGAGGAGGAAGTTTATGTTAAACAACCTCCCGACTTGTCAATCCTAAGAAACCTAATCATGTCTACATACCTCACAAAGCTCTTTATGGTCTTAAACAAGCCCCTAGAGCATGGTATAAATGCTTGACCAAGTTCCTTGTTGAAAAAGGCTTTGAATTTGGGAAGATTGATTCTACACTTTTTACTAAAATGGTTAATGGTGAATTATTTGTGTGCCAAATTTATGTGGATGATATCATATTTGGTTCTACTAACCCCCATTTTAGTGAAAAGTTTGGAAGGCTAATGTCGAAGAAGTTTGAGATGTCTATGATGAGTGAACTCAATTTTTTCCTTGGCTTGCAAATCAAGCAAATGAAGGAAGGTACCTTTGTTTCTGAAACAAAGTTCAACATGCAAGAAAGCAAAGGCATGAATACACCCATGCCTACTAGTGGACATCTTGACTTGACTAAGGATGGCAAACCGGTCGACCAAAAGGTTTACCGCTCTATGATTGGTTCATTGTTATATCTATGTGCCTCCCATCCCGATATTATGCTAAGTGTGTGCATGTGTGAACGATATCAAGCGGCCCCTAAAGAATTTCATCTTAAGGTTGTGAAAAGGATAGTCAGATACTTAATTCATACACCAAACTTTGGCATTTGGTATCCTAAGAGATCTTCTTTTGATCTTATTGGCTACTCCGATTCTGACTATGCCGGTGACAAGGTTGATAGAAAGTCCACTTCAGGTACTTGTCAATTTCTTGGTATATCCCTTGTGTCTTGGTCCTCTAAGAAACAAAACTCGGTATCCTTATCCACCGCTGAAGCGGAAAACATTGCCGCCGGATCATGTTGTGCTCAATTACTTTGGATGAACCAAACCCTTAAGGATTATGGGATACATGTGAAACATGTTCCATTGCTTTGTGACAATGAAAGTGCTATTAAGATTGCTCACAATCCCGTGCAACATTCTCGAACTAAGCATATTGAAGTTTGTCATCATTTCATTCGAGATCATGTTGCGAAGGAGATACAATCTTAAGCATGTTCATACCGATAAGCAATTGGCGGTTTTCACCAAACCGCTCGATGAGAAAGTTATCTGCCGTTTGAGAGGTGAATTGAACATCATTGATGCCTCAAACTTGGAGTAGAAACTCCATTTGGATACATGCAAGGCATGAGCCTTTTATGACTAAACCTTGATATTTCTCTTATGATGATGATCATATGTCTTGGATCTATACTTGTACCCTTGCATGTTATCTAACCCTTGTAGGTACTTGGATGAGCCCAAATCCATGAGATTGCAAGTCACTCACATCTTGAGCAATCTCTACATCACCAAGTTCCTATGATGTGGTTGTTGAATACAAGGAAGCATGAACCCACTCAACATATCCTTTGACAATTTCAATATATCAAATTTCATTTGGTATCAAGTTTCATGATTGTCATTTTGGATACACAAGTGCTCTTCCTTGCAAGTCTAACCCATGTAGGAAGATGAACTCAAACTCCAAGCGGTGCTCCCAACTCTTGATGAACTACATCAACCTTGAGCATCCAACACAAGTTCGACTACATGATCAAGATCAACACCACAACCCAAGGTACGACATTCCATCTTAGAGAAGCTTTGCACCAAGTCATGAGTCAAAGCAACTCGAAGAGATGTGAATACATCAAAATGCTTAAACGAAAAATGGTAACCCCATTTTGAGCTTAAACGATGAGTATGATCTATGATCAAGTGATCTCACTTAACTCCTAAGTCAATACACTCTAATATAGGTGACTTTCTCGTCGACCCCTTCTAGATGAAGTTCTCCAGTGTTTCTGTGCTCACTTACTTTGTATTCTTTGAAGGAAATATGCCCTAGAGGCAATAATAAAGTTATTATTTATTTCCTCATATCATGATAAATGTTTATTATTCATGCTAGAATTGTATTAACCGGAAACATGATACATGTGTGAATACATAGACAAACATAGTGTCACTAGTATGCCTCTACTTGAACTAGCTCATTGATCAAAGATGGTTATGTTTCCTAACCATAGACATGTGTTGTCATTTGATTAATGGGATCACATCATTAGGAGAATGATGTGATTGACTTGACCCATTCCGTTAGCTTAGCACTTGATCGTTTAGTATGTTGCTATTGCTTTCTTCATGACTTATACAAAGTTCCTTCAACTATGAGATTATGCAACTCCCGTTTAAAGGAGGAACACTTTGTGTGCTACAAAACGTCACAACGTAACTAGGTGATTATAAAGGTTCTCTACAGGTGTCTCCAAAGGTACATGTTGAGTTGGCATAATTCGAGATTAGGTTTGTCACTCCGATTGTCGGAGAGGTATCTCTGGGCCCTCTGGGTAATACTCATCACCTAAGCCTTGCAAGCATTGTAACTAATGAGTTAGTTATTAAATGATGTATTACGGAACGAGTAAAGAGACTTGCCGGTAACGAGATTGAACTAGGTATTGGATACCGATGATCGAATCTCGGGCAAGTAACATACCGATGACAAAGGGAACAATGTATGTTGTTATGCGGTTTGACCGATAAAGATCTTCATAGAATATGTGGGAACCAATATGAACATCCAGGTTCCGCTATTGGTTATTGACCGAGAATAGTTCTAGGTCATGTCTACATAGTTCTCGAACCCGTAGGGTCCGTACGCTTAACGTTACGATGACAGTTTTATTATGAGTTTATAAGTTTTGATGTACCAAGGTTGTTCGAGTCCGGATGTGATCACGGACATGACGAGGAGTCTCGAAATGGTCGAGACATAAAGATTGATATATTGGACGGATATATTTGGACACCGAAAGGTTTCGGATGAGATTGGGACTATATCGAGTTCCGGAAGGTTACCGAACCCCGGTAAGTATATGGGCCTTATTGGGCCTTAGTGGAAGGGAGGAGAAGGAGCAAGGAGGCGCGCCCCAAGCCCAATCCGACTGGGAGGGGGCGCCCCCTTCCTTCTTCCTCCCTCTCTTCCATCCCTCTCCTACTCCTAATAGGAAGGGGCCAAACCTACTTGGAGTAGGTTTGCCCCCCTAGGGCGCCCTCCCTCTTGGCGGCCCCTCCTTCTCTCCCCCTTTATATCACGGAGGAGGGCACCCCATAGACACACAAAGTTGATCTACGATCGTTCCTTAGCCGTGTGCGGTGCCCCCTCCAAAATATTCCACCTCGGTCATATCGTCGCGAGTTTAGGCGAAGCCCACGCCGTAGAACATCATCATCGTCACCACGCCGTCGTCTTGCCGACGAACTCATCCCCGACGCTCGCTGGATTGGAGTCCAGGGGCGCCATCGAGCTGGGCGTGTGCTGAACACGGAGGTGCCGTCGTTCGGTGCTTGGATCGGTCGATTCGTGAAGACGCATCGACTACATCAACCGCGTTGTCATAACGCTTCGCCACGGTCTCACGAGGGCGTGGGCGAACACTCTCCTCTCGTTGCTATGCCATCACCATGATCTTGCGTGTGCGTGGGAATTTTTTGAAATTACTACGTTCCCCAACAGTGGCATCCGAGCCTAGGTTTTATGCGTTGATGTTATATGCACGAGTAGAACACAAGTGAGTTGTGGGCGGTACAAGTCATACTGCTTACCAGCATGTCATACTTTGGTTCGACGGTATTGTTGGATGAAGCGGCCCGGACCGACATTACGCGTACGCTTACGCGAGACTGGTTTTACCTCCGTGCTTTGCACACAGGTGACTAGCGGGTGTCAGTTTCTCCAACTTTAGTTGAACCGAGTGTGGCTACGCCCGGTCCTTGCGAAGGTTAAAACAGCACCAACTTGACGAACTATTGTTGTGGTTTTGATGCGTAGGTAAGAACGGTTCTTGCTCAGCCCGTAGCAGCCACGTAAAACTTGCAACAACAAAGTAGAGGAAATCTAACTTGTTTTTGCAGGGCAAGTTGTGATGTGATATGGCCAAGACGTGATGCTATATTTTATTGTATGATATGATCATGTTTTGTAACCGAAGTTATCGGCAACTGGCAGGAGCCATATGGTTGTCGCTTTATTGTATGAAATGCAAATGCCTTGTAATTGCTTTACTTTATCACTAAGCGGTAGCAATAGTCGTAGAAGCAATAGATGGCGTAAACGACAACGATGCTACGATGGAGATCAAGGTGTCGCGCCGGTGACGATGGTAATCACGACGGTGCTTTGAAGATGGAGATCACAAGCACAAGATGATGATGGCCATATCATATCACTTATATTGATTGCATGTGATGTTTATCCTTTATGCATCTTATCTTGCTTTGATTGACGGTAGCATTTTAAGATGATCTCTCACTAAAAATTATCAAGAATTGTTCTCCCTGAGTATGCACCGTTGCCAAAGTTCGTCGTGCCTGCACACCACATGATGATCGGGTGTGATAAGCTCTCGTCCATCTACAACGGGTGCAAGCCAGTTTTTGCACACGCGGAATACTCAGGTTAAACTTGACGAGCCTAGCATATGCAGATATGGCCTCGGAACATGGAGACCGAAAGGTCGAGCGTGAATCATATAGTAGATATGATCAACATAAAGATGTTCACCATTGAAAACTACTCCATCTCACGTGATGATCGGTTATGGTTTAGTTGATTTGGATCATGTGATCACTCAGATGACTAGAGAGATGTCTGTCTAAGTGGGAGTTCTTAAGTAATATGATTAATTGAACTTAAATTTATCATGAACTTAGTACCTGATAGTATCTTGCTTGTACCTGTCAGTGAGCATATACTCAAAATGTCTGGGTATAATAATCACTTGATTCAACTGGGAGTTAATCTTCCAGATGATAGCGTCATTGACAGAGTTCTCCAATCACTGCCACCAAGCTACAAGAGCTTTGTGATGAACTATAATATGCAAGGGATGAACAAGACTATTCCCGAGCTCTTCGCAATGCTAAAGGCTGCGGAGGTAGAAATCAAGAAGGAGCATCAAGTGTTGATGGTCAACAAGACCACTAGTTTCAAGAAAAAGGGCAAAGGGAAGAAGAAGGGGAACTTCAAGAAGAACAGCAAGCAAGTTGCTGCTCAAGAGAAGAAACCCAAGTCTGGACCTAAGCCTGAAACTGAGTGCTTCTACCGCAAGCGATCGTCACCGAAAGCGGAACTGCCCCAAGTATTTGGCGGATAAGAAGGATGGCAAAGTGAACAAAGGTATATGTGATATACATGTTATTGATGTGTACCTAACTAGAGCTCGTAGTAGCACCTGGGTATTTGATACTGGTTCTGTTGCTAATATTTGCAACTCGAAACAAGGACTACGGAATAAGCGAGCACAGGCCAAGGACGAGGTGACGATGCGCGTGGGAAACGGTTCCAAAGTCGATGTGATCGCGGTCGGCACACTACCTCTACATCTACCTTTGGGATTAGTTTTAGACCTGAATAATTGTTATTTGGTGCCAGCGTTGAGCATGAACATTATATCTGGATCTTGTTTGATGCGAGACGGTTATTCATTTAAATCAGAGAATAATGGTTGTTCTATTTATATGAGTAATATCTTTTATGGTCATGCACCCTTGAAGAGTGGTCTATTTTTATTGAATCTCGATAGTAGTGATACACATATTCATAATGTTGAAGCCAAAAGATGCAGAGTTGATAATGATAGTGCAACTTATTTGTGGCACTGCCGTTTAGGTCATATCGGTGTAAAGCGCATGAAGAAACTCCATACTGATGGACTTTTGGAATCACTTGATTATGAATCACTTGGTACTTGCGAAACGTGCATCATGGGCAAGATGACTAAAACACCATTCTCCGGTACTATGGAGAGAGCAACAGATTTGTTGGAAATCATACATACAGATGTATGTGGTCCGATGAATGTTGAAGCTCGTGGCAGATATCGTTGTTTTCTCACCTTCACAGATGATTTAAGCAGATATGGGTATATCTACTTAATGAAGCATAAGTCTGAAACATTTGAAAAGGTCAAAGAATTTCAGAGTGAAGTGGAAAATCATCGTAACAAGAAAATAAAGTTTCTATGATCTGACCGTGGAGGAGAATATTTGAGTTACGAGTTTGGTTTACATTTGAAACAATGCGGAATAGTTTCGCAACTCACGCCACCTGGAACACCACAAAGAAATGGTGTGTCCGAACGTCGTAATCATACTTTACTAGATATGGTGCGATCTATGATGTCTCTTACTGATTTACCGCTATCGTTTTGGGGTTATGCTTTAGAGACGGCTGCATTCACATTAAATAGGGCACCATCTAAATCCGTTGAGACGACGCCTTATGAACTGTGGTTTGGCAAGAAACCAAAGTTGTCTTTTCTTAAAGTTTGGGGATGCGATGCTTATGTGAAGAAACTTCAACTAGAAAAGCTCGAACCCAAATCGGAGAAATGTGTCTTCATAGGATACCCAAAAGAGACTGTTGGGTACACCTTCTACCACAGATCCGAAGGCAAGACATTCGTTGCTAAGAATTGATCCTTTCTAGAGAAGGAGTTTCTCTCGAAAGAAGTGAGTGGGAGGAAAGTAGAACTTGATGAGGTAACTGTACCTGCTCCCTTATTGGAAAGTAGTTCATCACAGAAATCAGTTCCTGTGACAAATACACCAATTAGTGAGGAAGCTAATGATATTGATCATGAAACTTCAGATCAAGTGACTACTGAACCTCGTAGGTCTACCAGAGTAAGATCCACACCAGAGTGGTACGGTAATCCTGTTCTGGAAGTCATGTTACTTGACCATGATGAACCTACGAACTATGAGGAAGCGATGATGAGCCCAGATTCCGCAAAATGGCTAGAGGCCATGAAATCTGAGATGGGATCCATGTATGAGAACAAAGTATGGACTTTGGTTGACTTGCCGATGATCGGCAAGCCATTGAGAATAAATGGATCTTTAAGAAGAAGACCGACGACGGTAATGTAACTGTCTATAAAGCTCGACTTGTTGCGAAAGGTTTTCGACAAGTTCATGGGGTTGACTACGATGAGACTTTCTCACCCGTGGCGATGCTTAAGTCTGTCCGAATCATGTTAGCGATTGCGATTTTATGATTATGAAATTTGGCGATGGATGTCAAAACTGCATTCTGAATGGATTTCTGGAAGAAGAGTTGTATATGATGCAACCAGAAGGTTTTGTCGATCCTAAAGAAGCTAACAAAGTGTGCAAGCTCCAGCGATCAATCTATGGTCTGGTGCAAGCCTCTCGGAGTTGGAATAAACGCTTTGATAGTGTGATCAAAGCATATAATTTTATATATACTTTTGGAGAAGCCTGTATTTACAAGAAAGTGAGTGGGAGCCCTGTAGCATTTCTAATATTACTTAATATGTGGATGACATATTGTTGATTGGAAATGATATAGAATTTCTGGATAGCATAAAAGGATACTTGAATAAAAGTTTTTCAATGAAAGACCTCGGTGAAGCTGCTTATATATTCAGCATTAAGATCTATAGAGATAGATCAAGACGCTTGATTGGACTTTCACAAAGTACGTACCTTGATAAAGTGTTGAAAAGGTTCAATATGGATCAGGCGAAGAAAGGGTTCTTGCCTCAGACATAAGGTATAAAATTGAGTCGACTCAATGCCCGACCACTGCAGAAAATAGAGAGAAAATGAAAGAAGTTCCCTATGCTTCAGCCATAGGCTCTATCATGTATGCAATGCTGTGTACCAGAACTGATGTGTGCCTTGCTATTAGTTTGTCAGGGAGGTATCAAAGTAATCCAGGAGTGGGTCACTGGACAGCGGTCAAGAACATCTGAAATACCAAGAGGACTAAGGATATGTTTCTCGATATGGAGGTGATAAAGAGCTAGTCGTAAATGGTTACGCCGATGCAAGCTTTGACATCGATCCAAACGATTCTAAATCGCAAACCGGATCGTATTTTTATTAAACGGTGGAGCTGTAAGTTGGTGCAGTTCTAAACAAAGCGCCGTGGCGGGATCTACATGTGAAGCGGAGTACATAGCTGCTTCGAAGCAGCAAATGAAGGAGTCGGATGAAGGAGTTCATTTCCGATCTAGGTGTTATACCTAGTGCATCGGGACCAATGAAGATCTTCTGTGACAATACTGGTGCAATTGCCTTGGCAAAGGAATCCAGATTTCACAAGAGGACCAAGCACATCAAGAGACGCTTCAGTTCCATTCGGGACCAAGTCCAAGTGGGAGACATAGAGATTTGCAAGATACATACGGATCTGAATGTTGCAGACCCGTTGACTAAGCCTCTCTCACGAGCAAAACATGATCAGCACCAAGACTCCATGGGTGTTAGAATCATTACTATATAATCTAGATTATTGACTCTAGTGCAAGTGGGAGACTGAAGGAAATATGCCCTAGAGGCAATAATAAATTTATTATTTATTCCCTCATATCATGATAAATGTTTGTTATTCATGCTAGAATTGTATTAACCGGAAACATGATACATGTGTGAATACATAGACAAACATAGTGTCACTAGTATGCCTCTACTTGAACTAGCTCATTGATCAAAGATGGTTATGTTTCCTAACCATAGACATGTGTTGTCATTTGATTAATGGGATCACATCATTAGGAGAATGATGTGATTGACTTGACCCATTCCGTTAGCTTAGCACTTGATCGTTTAGTATGCTGCTATTGCTTTCTTCATGACTTATACAAAGTTCCTTCAACTATGAGATTATGCAACTCCCGTTTACCGGAGGAACACTTTGTGTGCTACCAAACGTCACAACGTAACTGGGTGATTATAAAGGTGCTCTACAGGTGTCTCCAAAGGTACATGTTGAGTTGGCATAATTCGAGATTAGGTTTGTCACTCCGATTGTCGGAGAGGTATCTCTGGGCCCTCTGGGTAATACTCATCACCTAAGCCTTGCAAGCATTGTAACTAATGAGTTAGTTATTAAATGATGTATTACGGAACGAGTAAAGAGATTTGCCGGTAACGAGATTGAACTAGGTATTGGATATCGATGATCGAATCTCGGGCAAGTAACATACCGATGACAAAGGGAACAACGTATGTTGTTATGCTGTTTGACCGATAAAGATCTTCATAGAATATGTGGGAACCAATATGAACATCTAGGTTCCGCTATTGGTTATTGACCGAGAATAGTTCTAGGTCATGTCTACATAGTTCTCGAACCCGTAGGGTCCGCACGCTTAACGTTACAATGACAGTTTTATTATGAGTTTATAAGTTTTGATGTACCGAAGGTTGTTCGGAGTCCCGGATGTGATCACGGACATGACGAGGAGTCTCGAAATGGTCGAGACATAAAGATTGATATATTGGACAGATATATTTGGACACCGAAAAGGTTCCGGATGAGATTGGGACTATACCGGAGTTCCGGGAGGTTACCGGAACCCCCCCGGTAAGTATATGGGCCTTATTGGGCCTTAATGGAAGGGAGGAGAAGGAGCAAGGAGGGGCGCCCCAAGCCCAATCCGACTGGGAGGGGGCCGCCCCCTTTCTTCTTCCCCTCCCTCTCTTCCTTCCCTCTCCTACTCCTAATAGGAAAGGGGGGCCAAACCTACTTAGAGTAGGTTTGCCCCCCCTAGGGCGCGCCTCCCCTCTTGGCCGGCCCCCTCCTCCTCTCCCCCTTTATATACGGAGGAGGGGGGCACCCCATAGACACACAACTTGATCTACGGATCGTTCCTTAGCCGTGTGCGGTGCCCCCCTCCACCCTATTCCACCTCGGTCATATCGTCACGGAGTTTAGGCAAAGCCCTGCGCCGGTAGAACATCATCATCATCACCACACCGTCGTGCTGACGGAACTCATCCCCGATGCTTCGCTGGATTGGAGTCCGGGGGACGTCATCGAGCTGGACGTGTGCTGAACACGGAGGTGCCGTACGTTCGGTGCTTGGATCGGTCGATTCGTGAAGACGTACGACTACATCAACCGCATTGTCATAACGCTTCTGCTTACGGTCTACGAGGGTACGTGGACGAACACTCTCCCCTCTCGTTGCTATGCCATCACCATGATCTTGCGTGTGCGTAGGAATTTTTTTTGAAATTACTACGTTCCCCAACATTCTTGCACATATATTTCTTGCTATTTGGCTTCCCCTTATAAAAAAAATCATCTAGATCTACTTTCTTATTTCTGTAACTTATGTGTTTAATTCTTTGCAAATCTTTTAATTAATTCATTGCAAATCCTTGTGAGATTTCATTTCCCAAGTGAGCTGAGAATGACAAAATATTTACTCAAAGTTGAACTCGGTCCCTTCGATCCAAACCCATCGGCTCGACCGAAACACAAGGTCTCCTTATGAAAAGTTCATCGGTACAACCGACATGGATTGATTCAATCTCACCGATCTGGACTGTCTGTGACTTTGGAATCTCGGCGTCACTGACGGAAAACAATCGGCGTCAACGATTTCACCTCTGAGAAAATATTTTGCCATTTCCTATTGCCTCTTTTCTTCAGCTCCACTCAATGATTCTATCCTCTATCAACATCTCAGACTACCTACTGCTTTGTAGTGACTCTCAAGGATCACACCTACTTGACTCATGCTCCAGAAGTGCCCTTCTTGGAAATTGATGTCAAAGGGGGGGGAGAGATACCATCAAAGCTTATCAAATGAGCTCATCTAAGCTCTTCTACAGATGCTTGTTGACAAAATAGGAGAAAAGTCACATGTCTTTAAGAGGGGAAAGACATGTCAATTTGTTTGATCTTAGCTATTGCTAATATTCTTGTTGCTCTGATTTTGGCTGATATTTCTTGCTTGATCTGATTTTCTCTCACCATACCTCTCCCATTATCCAATATCAGATTCAGGGGGAGAAAGAGTTGAAGTCTAGGGAAGGAAAATCTTTGGAATTCATTGCATATCTTTAGATCTTTGGGGACATGTCAATATGTAAATGAAGTACTTAGTACTCACTCATTACATGTCATCCATGTCTTGGTACTCTTGTGGTTTCCTGAAATTGCTTTAGTTAGAGTGTTCTTGTGTTATCTAACCCTGTTTTCTCAAGTCCACTCCTTCCAAAGCCAACTCAAGACCATAGGTAAGTATATGCATCACACTCATGTGCATGATTACCTCTTGCTGATGTATATATTGTTTGCAAAAGGGATTCATAAACATGAAGGTAAACTTCTTATTCACATCATTTGCTCTAATGCATATAGCCAAGATACATGTAACTCATTGCTTGCTCTGTCATGCTTATGCATTCACATGTTCTTATATTCTATCTTCACATGATTGTATACATGTAGGGGGAGCTTATGCATGTTACGTGTCCTTCCAAAGCTTTACCCATCACTCTGCATATCGTTTATTTAAAGCTTTGATGTGTGTTGTCATCAATTACCAAAAAGGGAGAGATTGAAAGCACAAGTGCTCCCTGGGTGATTTTGGTAATTAATGTCAATATATCTCTTGTTGGACTAAAACTTTTATCTAGTGTATTTCAGAAAAGTTCAACAACGGCGTGGCATGGACAAGAGGATGTGGAACCCCTTCAAAATGTTGGGGAACGTAGTAATTTCAAAAAAAATCCTACGCACACGCAATATCATGGTGATGCATAGCAACGAGAGGGGAGAGTGTCGTCCACGTACCCTCGTAGACTGTAAGCGGAAGCGTTAGCACAAAGCAGTTGACGTAGTCGTACGTCTTCACGATCCGACCGATCCAAGTACCGAATGTACGGCACCTCCGAGTTCAGCACACGTTCAGCTCGATGACGTCCCGCGAACTCCGATCCAGCAGAGCTTCACGCGAGAGTTCCGTCAGCACGACGGCGTGATGACGGTGATGATGTTGCTACCGATGCAGGGCTTCACCTAAGCACCGCTACGATATGACCGAGGTGGAATATGGTGGAGGGGGGCACCGCACACGGATGGGAGAGATCAACAGATCAACATGTGTGTCCATGGGGTGCTCCACTCCCCCGTATATAAAGGAGTAGAGGAGGGGAGGGCCGACCCTCTCTTGGGCGCGCCATAGGGGAGTCCTACTCCCACCGGGAGTAGGATTCCCCCCTTCCATGTTGGAGTAGGAGAGGTAGGAAAGAGGAGGGAGAGAAGAAGGAAAGGAGGGCTGGCCCCCTCACCCAGGGATGGCAATGGGTACACATTACCCGCGTACCCTGCAGGTAAAAACCCTATTAGGGCAAGGATGAGGATCAAAAAAATACCCATGGGTACATAAATAGAAAATTTTCATACCCATCGGGTATAGTGGGTACGGGTATGGTTTAGTATAACCCATACCCATGTACCCATGTACCCGCATATAATCTGAGAAATAGGCCTTATATATTATTTATCCACATGTTAAACATATTATATGTACATAAATCCCACAACCCTAAAAGGACCTCATCATGCATTCATGCTAGGCCGCCGCACCACAATAGCTAGCCCATGAACTAGTATGTTGCTGTCATGATGTGTTGTTGTTTGTAGATTATTACTATAAGTTATTGTTTATGTAAAATTCAAATTGATGTGTTTCAAATTTGGGTAATTTTACCCGCGGGTACCCATTTACCTTGATGGGTGAAGGGTATGGGAAAAAATTGTACCCGTCAACGGATATGGGTATGGGTGATGGGTAAGGTTTGGGATGACGGGTAAGGGTATGGGGTGGCTCCATCCATATGAAAACACTACGGGTGCCATCCCTACCCTCACCCAATTCGGATTGGGCTTGGGGGAGGGAGCGCCCCCTCCTAGGCTTCCTCCTCCTCTATTCCACTGAGGCCCAATAAGGCCTATTGAGGGAGTTCCAGACTAGGGGGTGTCCGGATAGCCGAACTATCATCTTCGGCCGGACTCCTAGACTATGAAGATACAAGAATGAAGACTCCGTCCCGTGTCTGGATGGGACTTTCCTTGGTGTGGAGGGCAAGCTTGGCGATACGGATATGTAGATCTCCTACCATTGTAACTGACTCTGTGTAACCCTAACCCTCTTCGGTGCTTATATAAACCGGAGGGTTTTAGTCCGTAGGACAAGAAACAACAATCATACCTTAGGCTAGCTTCTAGGGCTTAGCCTCTCTTATCTCGTGGTAGATCTACTCTTGTCCTACCCATATCATCAATATCAATCAAGTAGGAGTAGGGTTTTACCTCCATCGAGAGGGCCCGAACCTGGGTAAAAACATCGTGTCCCGTGTCTCCTGTTACCATCCGCCTAGACGCACAGTTCGGGACCCCCTACCCGAGATCCGCCGGTTTTGACACCCACATTGGTGCTTTCAATGAGAGTTCCTCTGTGTCGTCATCTTTAGGCCCGATGGCTCCTTCGATCATCAACAACGATGCGGTCCAGGGTGAGACTTTTCTCCTCGGACAAATCTTCGTATTCGGCGGCTTTGCACTGCGGACCAATTCGCTTGGCCATCTGGAGCAGATTGAAAGCTACGCCCCTGGCCATCAGGTCAGACTTGGAAGTTTGAACTATACGGCTTACGCCAGCGGAGACTTGATCTTCGACGGGTTCGAGTCACAGCCAAGCGTGCCTCACTGTCACGATGGACATGATCTAGCTCTACTGCCGGACAGTGCCCTGGCGGCCGCACAAGTGTCCGCTCCGACCCTTAGCTCGGAGCCAACTGCGTCGATCGAGGATGGGTGGCTGGACACCGCCTTGGGGGCTGCTATCTCTACGGCAATTGAGCCAAACACCAACCCTGTCCTTTGCGATGCTCGCGACTCCAAGGCGTCGGACTCCTCTCCAGACTCCGAACCTGTTGCGCCCCTGCCAATCGAATCCGATTGGGCGCCGATCATGGAGTTCACTGCTGCGGACATCTTTCAGCACTCGCCCTTTGGCGACATCCTAAATTCACTAAAGTCTCTCTCTCTCTCTCTATCAGGAGAGTCCTGGCCGGACTATGGCCAGGACGGTTGGGATGCGGACGACGAAGAAATTCAAAACCCACCCACCACCCACTTCGTAGCCGATGTCAATGACTTAACCGACATGCTCAACTTCGAGTCCGAAGACATCGACGGTATGGACGATGATGCAGGAGACGACCAAGAACCAGCGCCTACAGGGCACTGGAAGGCCACCTTGTCATATGACATTTACATGGTGGACACCTCAAAAGATGGGAATGGCGATGGAACAACAGAGAATGACCCCTCCAAGAAGCAGCCCAAGCGCCGGCGTCAGTGGCGCCGCTCTAAATCCCGCCACAGCAAAAACGGAGATTCCGGCACCGGAGACAATAACACCCCGGACAGTGCCGAAGACAACCCCCTCCAGCAGGATTCAGCGCAGGACGATGGAGAAGCCAGCTCTCATGAGAGAGCGGCAGGCAGAGAGGTAGAGGACGATAATTACATGCCTCCCTCTGAAGATGAGGCAAGCCTAGACGACGACGAATTTGTCGTGCCTGAGGATCCCGTCAAACAAGAGCGTTTCAAACGCAGGCTTATGGCCACGGCAAGTAGCCACTAGAAAAAGCAGCAACAGCTTAGAGCTGACCAAGACTTACTAGCTGACAGATGGACTGAAGTCCTTGCGGCCGAAGAGTATGAACTCGAACGCCCCTCCAAGAGCTACCCAAAACGCAGGCTGCTACCGCGATTAGAGGAGGAAGCACCTAAACCTACATCACCAGCGCATAATACAGCCGACTGGCAACCTCGCGGCCGCGACAGAGAGCCCTCTCGGCCCTACACTCAAGTCGCACCCCGGCGCCGCTTAAAAAATACCAAGGCACGGGAAAATGCGCCAGACCTGCGGGATATACTTGAGGACAAGGCAAGGCAAACAAGATTGATCTACGGATCACGTGGGCGCCCCACGATACGTGATGATAACCGTCACACCGGATATGGCAATTACGGCCGGGCCGAACACAGTAGACAAAGCTCTTTTGAGCTACGTCGAGATATAGCCCAATACAGAGGCGCCGCACACCCACTATGCTTCACAAATGAAGTGATGGATCATCAAATCCCTGAGGGTTTCAAACCCGTAAACATTGAATCATACGATGGCACAACAGATCCTGCGGTCTGGACCGAGGACTATCTCCTTCATATCCACATGGCCTGCGGTGATGATCTACACGCCATCAAATACCTCCCACTCAAGCTTAAAGGACCAACGCGACATTGGCTTAACAGCTTGCCAGCAGAGTCAATCAGTTGTTGGGAAGACCTGGAAGACGCATTCCTCGACAATTTCTAGGGCACTTATGTGCGACCACCAGACGCCGATGACCTAAGCCACATAATTCAGCAGCCAGAAGAATCGGCCAGACAATTCTAGACACGGTTCCTAACCAAGAAAATCAAATCGTCGACTGTCCGGATGTAGAGGCCCTTGCAGCCTTCAAACATAACATTCGCGACGAGTGGCTTGCCCGGCACCTAGGAAAGGAAAGGCCGAAATCCATGGCAGCCCTCACAACACTCATGACCCGCTTTTGCGCAGGAGAGGACAGCTGGCTTGCCCGTAGTAACAACATGACCAAGAGCCCTGGTAATTCGGATACCAAGGACACAAACGGCAGGTCACGTCGCAACAAGCACAAGCGCCGCATTAATGGCGATAATACTGAGGATACGACAGTCAATGCCGGATTCAGAGGCTCAAAACCCGGTCAGCGGAAAAAGCCATTCAAAAGAAATACTCCGGGCCCGTCCAATTTGGACCGAATACTCGATCGCTCGTGCGGATACGGCACCACCAAAAAGCTAGCCAATCACACCAACAGGATTGTTGGGTGTTCAAGCAGCGAGCAAGTTAATCGCCAAAAACAATGACAAGGGGCTGCATAGTGATGACAAGGAGGAGACCCGGCCGCCGAACAATAGAGGACAGAAGGGTTTCCCCCCACAAGTGCGGACGGTGAACATGATATACGCAACCCACATACCCAAAAGGGAGCGACGTGCACTAAGGGACGTATATGCGATGGAGCCAGTCGCCCCAAAGTTCAATCCGTGGTCCTCCTGCCCGATCACTTTTGATCGAAGGGACCACCCCACTAGCATCCGCCATGGCGGATTTGCAGCATTGGTTCTAGACCCAATCGTCGACGGATTTCACCTCACTAGAGTCCTGATGGACGGCGGCAGCAGCCTGAACCTGCTTTATCAGGATATAGTGCGCAAGATGGGTATAGACCCTCAAGAATTAAACCCACAAAGACGACCTTCAAAGCGCCATACCAGTGTAGAGGCCAACTATGCAGTGCTCGCCATACACTTGAAGTGGTCTTCGATCCCGGATAACTTCCGGCGAGGAGTTAATCTTCGACATAGTCCCGCTCATGGCGGCTATCATGCATCGCTTTCGGACGAACCGCATTGCAAAGTTCAATGCGGTGCCGCTTTCACGATACCTCAAGCTCAAGATGCCAGGCCCTCGAGGAGTCATTACGGTCAACGGAAACACCGAACGCTCTCTTCGAACGGAGGAGCATACATCGGCTCTCGCGGCGGAAGTACAAAGCAGCCTCTTAAGGCAATTCTCGAGTCCGGCTGTTAAGCGGCCGGACACCGTCAAGCGCGTCCGAAGTAACCTACAACAAGACCACCTGGCACGTTCCGAGCACGCGTAGCAATGCGGCCCCAACCCCAGCCCTCACGAAATTGCGAACCAGTACTACGCGTACATAATTACGCTTTGGAAATACCATGGGCATAGGGGGAGGGGCACGACCACGGCAGGCCCAGAATGCGGCTCAACCGCACCAGGGGCTCCCAATTGTGTCATTCTTCCTTTTTTTCCTCTTACTTTTAGGACTCCTTTCTCAAGAAGCCCTGTCCGGCAGTAGAATTGCCGAACACACAATGCAACAGCCAGGGAAGCAGAAAGCTACGTCGAGTGTACAGGTGGTCTCTATAACGAGCAGTATACTTGTTTTACATATCATCCCAGACGCCCACGAGGGGACATGTCAAATAGTCCCGTCCTTGCTTATCGCACTATTTATATCGCTCGCTTTTACGCAGCTTTTTAATAAACAATGCACAACTTTTGCCTATTATTGCATTCCTTTTCTTATCTATATATGTTCACTTATGACATGTTGCATCCAGACGCTTTTGGTACGGCCAAATACACCAGGGCTTAAGTACCCCAAAATATGGTGTGATAAGTCCGAACACTTTCACAAGTGCGGCACCCGAACTTATAGCATTATATGCATCGGCTCGAATCATGTCTTGGGTCAATAGTTGGGTTTGCCCGGCTCCCATGTTTTGGTACCTTACATTCCGTTATATCGGCTAAGGTAGCGCTGGGAGAACCACTGCGATTGTGCCCCGGTTGAGCTGGGTTGAGCACCTCAGTGGAGAAAGCTAAAACTGACCGTCATGATAGGGCGAGAGCCGGTCGCTGTTCGAGAGGTTTCTTCGAGTCCCTAAAGACTTATGCCGCTTAGAGCGAGGAGTCAGCTTTGTCCGGCCTAGGTGTGGATAGCGCCCCGAACTCAGTCTTCCGAATACTAGGGGCTTCGCCGAAATTTAAAATTATAGAATTCTATGGCTAAGTGAGAGTGTTCAAGCATTATAGTCCGGTTGCCTTGTTCGTTGCATTGAGCGCCTCCCTCGAAGGACCCAAGAATTGGAAAAAGAGCGCTCAAGTTTATCCCGAACACCCCAGCACTTGTGGCATGGGGGCAGAAGCCGACGACTCGCCATCTCTCAAATTTAATAAACGGCCGCACAGAAGGTAATATTTTAAATTCACAAGTGTTGCTTAGCGCATATGAACAAGTTTTCAAGCGTACAGGATAACAAATGCGAGTTTACTAAAAAATTACATCTTTGGAGCATTCACCCGCTATAAGGCGGGCACCCTTCAGGACGTTCTCATAATACATCTCGGGCTTGCGATACTCCCTGCCCGGCGGTGGAGCGTCCGTCACAAGCTTCTCAGCGTCCATCTTGCCCTAGTGCACTTTAGCACGGCAAGGCCCTCTGGCACCTTCTATGCAGAGCGAGCACTTGACGACTTCAATCCATGGACAAAGCGCCCATTAGCCGCCGCACCAGCCCAAAGTAGCTCCTGTGCATGGCCTCCTTGCCACACCGAGCTATGAGGCCCTTCATGGCTGTTCGGCCACCTTATGGAGCTCGACCAGCTGCTTCACTGGTCTCGCCAGGGCACCGGTGTCCGCCTCGAAGATACTAAGACCGAACACCTTCTCCGTCGAGCTCCTTCCTCGGCCCGGTAGAATGCGGCAGCGTCGGACACTGCTGCAAGGCAGATCTGCGAATGCTCCCGGAGAGCTCGGATTCGGTAAGTAACAAGTAATTCACTTTCACGTGCTTGCTTTGCATGAAGAATGCCTTACCCGCCGCTATCTTCTTTATTGCCTCAATTTCCTGGAGGGCTTTTTGGGCTTCGGCCTTAGCGGCTTTGGCACTCTCAAGAGCCGAGGTGAGCTCGGACTCTCAAGTCTTCGAGTCACGCTCCAAACTCTCATGTTTTTCCATGAGAACGTGGAGCTCTTGCCGCACCTCCGCCACCCGCGCCTCCTGCTTCTCTCGCTCGGTGCGTTCCGCGGCCGCATTGCTTTCGGCCTTGGACACCGCTTCCTTTAGGGTCGCCACCTCGTTCGTGGCCCCTGCAATTATCATGTTATTCCTGTAAAAATTTTAGCAACCATATCTTTTATATACTTCCATAAGGTATTACTTACCTTCCTTGTCCTCGAGCTGCTTCTTGGCAAGGCCGAGCTCGTTCTCGGACCGCTCGAGGTTCTGCTTCAATGCATTGACCTCCGCAGTCAGTGCGGCAGAGCTCAGCAGCGCAGCCTACATTCCCATATTGACATGCTTATGTTAGACTCCTGCGATATCTTTTAGATCCTCGCCGGCTTTTCTTTCCGAACACCAAACTAAGCATCGTGGGCTACCGCCTATGCGGTACTATTTTTACATATCTTAATTACATACCTCAAAGCTTTGTTAGAAGGCTGGCACAAGCTTGCTTAGCCCGCTTTTGGCGGGCTGAACTTCTGGATCACCGCACTCATAACAAGGCGGTGATCTCGCCGATGGATGCGCCGTTAAGCGCCTCCAGAATTGTCCGGCGCCTCGGTTGGGCGGAGGTCACGGTGTCGCGAGCTCGCCCTTCTTCACGAAGGGGCCCACGAACTTCGAACCACTAAAGGTTCCGGTGCGGAGTCCGGCCCAGGGCCGAACTCAGAACCCTTTGGGGGTTGATCCACCTCGTGCCCAAAGTTCGGGAGGTTGCCTTGCGGCACCTCTGGGACCTCCTCCTCCTGGCTGGGCCCCTTTTGAGACCCCACCTCAGCGTCATCCGCAGCGCGAGGGGAGGAGATGGCCGGAAGTGAAGTGCTATTCACGTCCGACGGAGCCAGGGAGCCGCTCGTTGAAGTGTCGAACCCGTCCTTGGGCGGGCTGCAGGGTTATATTCGGTGTTAGGAGATTCTATGCGACAAACGAAACGCCATGAGTTATTCTGGTGTCCGGACACTTACGAAGTCGCCAGGGGCTTAGCCCTAGGTGGCCACTCCTCTTCGCCGTCGTCGGCGTTGGTGGAGTAGTCCGGATGAAGGGTCCTTCCCTTCTTGGACCCTCCGGCCTCCCCAGTTGGGGAGGCCTTCCTTTTCTTCTCTCCCCCCGCCGAGGGAGAGGCCTCTTTTTTCTCCTCCTCGTCTTCGCGGGAGGAGTCCGCCTAGGAGTCATCGGACGATGAGTCCGATAACACCTGACGCCGGGAACTCTTTCGGGTTCCCGTGGCCTTCTTCTTGCCCTTCTTCTCCGGCACCACATAAGGCGCCGGAGCCAGCAGCCCCGTTAATTGGGCATCCACTGGTCTTCGGCAAGGAGCGGACAGCTTAACCAGCCTGCACTTCTTCTCGCCAGCTCACAAAGGTAGGGGAGTTTAGATCCCGCATAGAGTCAAACTATGAAAAATAAGTGTCCTGTAAAGGGTAAAATAGCTTACCTCGACGGCTTGACGCTGCGAGCTGAATCCGTGATCTTCGGTAGCGGATGCGGGAGCCTCGACGCCCTTGAACAGCACATTCCAGGCATCTTCGTGCGTAGTGTCGAAGAGTCTGCTCAAGGTTTCGTGATGTGCCGGATCAAACTCTCACAAGCTGGAGGCCCGTTGTTGGCACGGGAGGATCCGGCGGATGAGCATGACCTGGACTATGTTGACAAGCTTGATCTTCTTGTTCACAAGGTTTTGGACCCAGGTTTGGAGTCCGGTCAGCTCCTCCGAATTACCCCATGTCAGGCCCTTCTCTTTCCAGGAGGTGAGCTATGTGGGATGCCAGATCGGAACTCGGGGGCCGCTGCCCATTCAGGGTCACGCGGCTCGGTGATGTAGAACCACCCCAATTGCCACCCTTTGATGGTTTCCACGAAGGAGCCCTCGAGCCATGTGACGTTGGGCATCTTGCCCACCATGGCGCCTCCACACTCCGCCTGCTGGCCCCCCACTACCTTCGGCTTGACATTGAAGGTCTTCAGCCATAAGCCGAAGTGGGGCTTGACGCGGAGGAAGGCCTCGCACACGAGATGAACGCCGAGATGTTGAGGATGAAGTTCGGGGCCAGATCATGGAAATCCAGGCCGTAGTTGAACATGAGCCCCCGGACAAATGGGTGAAGTGGAAAACCTAGTCCGCGGAGGAAGTGGGTGAGGAACACCACCCTCTCATGGGGCCCTGGGGTGGGGATGAGCTTCCCCTTGTCATGGAGCCAATGCGCGATGTCGCTGGACAAGTATCCGGCCTTTCGCAGCCTCTTGATGTGCCCCTCCGTGACGGAGGAGGCCATCCACTTGCCTCCCGCTCCGGACATGGCTGGGGAAGGTTGAGGCGAGATGTGCGGACTTGGGCGCTGGAGCTCGAGTGTGCGGAAATGGATAAGCAAAGGAGGAAGAAGGCGTAGGTAAAAAGGTGGATCCTTATCCCCTTATATGGACGGACGAAACTATGCGTCCCTGCCAGCCTGGTAAAACTCGCTTATCTCCCAAGTGCCGTAATCAATAGCGCGGTTGGGTTACCCACGCCCGTATTGATGAGAATCCCGGAATAAGGGGACACGATCTCTGCTTTGACAAGACGTGCCAAGGAAACCGCCTCGCTAAACGCACTGAGGTGGGACAGTAAAAATGATTCGAATAAAGGCTTGGCCATGGTGTGATGTCACACCCCGAAATACGTCAGCAGATTGAACTTGTGTAAATATTATTCTCTCTACGGTGGTATGTGGAACTTATATTGTAGAGCCGGACACTATCCTTGTGTTCAAAATCTTCTATGAATCATTAGGAGGAGGAACCCGCCTTGCAATGCCGAAGAAAATATGCGCGTCGGACTCGTCGTCATTGAAGCCTGATTCAGGGGCTACTGAGGGAGTTCCGGACTAGGGGGTGTCCGAATAGCCGAACTATCATCTTCGGCCGGACTCCTGGACTATGAAGATACAAGAATGAAGACTCCGTCCCGTGTTCGGATGGGACTTTCCTTGGTGTGGAGGGAAAGCTTGGCGATACGGATATGTAGATCTCCTACCATTGTAACCGACTCTGTGTAACCCTAACCCTCTTCGGTGCTTATATAAACCGGAGGGTTTTAGTCCGTAGGACAAGAAACAACAATCATACCATAGGCTAGCTTCTAGGCTTTAGCCTCTCTGATCTCGTGGTAGATCTACTCTTGTACTACCCATATCATCAATATCAATCAAGCAGGAGTAGGGTTTTACCTCCATCGAGAGGGCCCAAACCTGGGTAAAAACATCGTGTCCCTTGTCTCCTGTTACCATCCACCTAGACGCACAGTTCGGGACCCCCTACCCGAGATCCGCCGGTTTTGACACCGACACCCATACACTCCCCGGCGAATTCCCGTAACTCTCCGGTACTCCGATAAATACTCGAATCACTCGGAACATTTCCGATGTCCGAATATAGTCGTC
The DNA here is from genome assembly GCA_021437245.1 of Aegilops speltoides. NCBI lineage: Eukaryota > Viridiplantae > Streptophyta > Magnoliopsida > Poales > Poaceae > Aegilops > Aegilops speltoides. The sequence goes on from CM038145.1 coordinate 324,124,633, forward strand.
CAATATATCAATCTTTACATCTCGACCATTTCGAGACACCTCGTCATGTCCCCGATCTCATCCGGGACTCCATACTACCTTCGGTACATCAAAACACATAAACTCATAATACAGATCGTCACCGAATGTTAAGCGTGCGGACCCTACGGGTTCATGAACTATGTAGACACGATCGAGACTCATTTCTAGTCAATAACCAATAGCGGAACCTGGATGCTCATATTGGCTCCCACATATTCTACGAAGATCTTTATCGGTCAAACCGCATAACAACATACGTTGTTCCCTTTGTCATCAGTATGTTACTTGCCCGAGATTCGATCATCGGTATCCAATACCTAGTTCAATCTCGTTACCGGCAAGTCTCTTTACTCGTTCCGTAATGCATCATCCCGTAACTAAATCATTAGTTGCATTGCTTGCGAGGCTTATAGTGATGTGCATTACCGAGAAGGCCCAGAGATACCTCTCCGACAATCGAAGTGACAAATCCTAATCTCGATCTATGACAACTCAACAAGTACCATCGGAGACACCTGTAGAGCACCTTTATAATCACCCAGTTACATTGTGACGTTTGGTAGCACACAAAGTGTTCCTCTGGTATTTGGGAGTTGCATAATCTCATAGTCATAGGAACATGTATAAGTCATGAAGAAAGCAATAGCAACATACTAAATGATCAAGTGCTAAGCTAATGGAATGGGTCAAGTCAATCACATCATTCTCTAATGATATGATCCCGTTAATCAAATGACAACTCATGTCTATGGTTAGGAAAATTAACTATCTTTGATTCAACGAGCTAGTTAAGTAGATGCATACTAGTGACACTCTGTTTGTCTATGTATTCACACATGTACTAAGTTTCCGGTTAATACAATTCTAGCATGAATAATAAACATTTATCATGAAATAAGGAAATAAATAACTTTATTATTGCCTCTAGGTCATATTTCCTTCAGTCTCCCACTTGCACTAGAGTCAATAATCTAGTTCACACCATCATGTGATTTAACACTAATATTCACATCTGTATGTGATTAACACCCATAGTTCACATCGTCATGTGACCAACACCCAAAAGGCTTACTAGAGACAATAATCTAGTTCACATTGCTTATGTGATTAACACCCAAAGAGTACTAAGGTATGATCATGTTTTGCTCGTGAGAGAAGTTTAGTCAACGGGTCTGTCACATTCAGAGCCGTATGTATTTTGCAAATATTTTATGTCTACAATGCTCTGCACGGAGCTACTCTAGCTAATTGCTCCCGCTTTCAATATGTATCCAGATTGAGACTTAGAGTCATCTGGATCGGTGTAAAAGCTTGCACCGATGTAACTCTTTACGACGAACTCTTTATCACCTCCATAATCGAGAAACATTTCCTTAGTCCTCACTAAGGATATTCTTGACCGTTTTCCAGTGATCTACTCCTAGATCAAAATTGTACTCCCTTGCCAAACTCAAAGCAAGGTATACAATAGGTCTGGTACACAGCATAGCATACTTTATAGAACCTATGACTGAGGCATAGGGAATGACCTTTCATTCTCTTTCTATTTTCTGCCATGGTCAGTTTTTGAGTCTTACTCAACTTCACACCTTGCAACACAGGCAAGAACTCCTTCTTTGACTGTTCCATTTTGAACTACTTCAAAATCTTATCAAGGTATGTACTCATTGAAAAATCTTATCAGGTGTCTCGATCTATCTCTATAGATCTTGATGCTCAATGTGTAAGCAGCTTCACCGAGGTCTTTCTTTGAAAAACTCCTTTCAAACATTCCTTTATGCTTTCCAGAAAATTCTACATCATTTCTGATCAACAATATGTCATTCACATATACTTATCAGAAAGGTTGTAGTGCTCCCACTCACTTTCCTGTAAATACAGGCTTCACCGCAAGTCTATATAAAATTATATGCTTTGATCAACTCATCGAAGCGTATATTTCAACTCTGAGATGCTTGCACCAGTCCATTGATGGATCACTGGAGCTTGCTCACTTTGTTAGCACCTTTAGGTTCGACAAAACCTTTCTGGTTGTATCATATACAACTCTTCTTTAAGAAAACCCTTAAGGAATGCAGTTTTGACATCCATTTGCCAGATTTCATAAAATGTGGCAACTGCTAACATGATTCAGACAAACTTAAGCATCACTAGTGAGAAAATCTCATCGTAGTTAACACCTTGAACTTTGTCAAAAACCTTTTTCGACAAATCGAGCTTTCTAGATAGTAAAACTACTATCAGTGTCCGCCTTCCTCTTGAAGATCCATTTATTCTCAATGGCTTGCCGATCTTCGGGCAAGTCAACCAAAGTTCACACTTTGTTCTCATACATGGATCCCATCTCAGATTTCATGGCCTCAAGCCATTTTGCGGAATCTGGGCTCATCATCGCTTCCTCATAGTTCGTAGGTTCATCATGGTCTAGTAACATGACTTCCAGAACATGACTACCATACCACTCTGGTGCGTACTGTACTTTGGAAGACCTATGAGGTTCTGTAGTAACTTAATCTGAAGTTTCATGATCATCATCATTAGCTTCCTCACTAATTGGTGTAGGAATCACTAGAAGTGATTTCTGTGATGAACTACTTTCCAATTCGGGAGAAGGTACAATTACCTTATCAAGCTCTACTTTCCTCCCACTCACTTCTTTCGAGAGAAACTCCTTCTCTAGAAAGGATCCATCTTAGCAACGAATATCTTGCCTTCGGATCTGTGATAGAAGGTGTACCCAATAGTTTCCTTTGGGTATTCTATGAAGACGCACTTCTTCGATTTGGGTTCGAGCTTATCAGGTTGAAACTTTTTCACATAAGCATCGCATCCCCAAACTTTAAGAAACGACAACTTTGGTTTCTTGCCAAACCACAGTTCATAAGGCGTCGTCTCAACGGATTTTGATGATGCCCTATTTAAAGTGAATGCATCTGTCTCTAATGCATAACCCCAAAACGATAGTGGTAAATCGGTAAGATACATCATAGATCGCACCATGTCCAATAAAGTGCGGTTACGACGTTTGGACACACCATTACGCTGTGGTGTTCCATGTAGCGTGAGCTATGAAACTATTCCACATTGTTTTTAAATGAAGGCCAAACTCGTAACTCAAATATTCTCCTCTATGATCAGATTGTAGAAACTTTATTTTCTTGTTACGATGATTCTCCACTTCACTCTGAAATTCTTTGAACTTTTCAAATGTTTCAGACTTGTGCTTCATTAAGTAGATATACTCATATCTGCTCAAATCATCTATGAAGGTCAGCAAATAACGGTACCCGCCACGAGCATCAACACTCATTGGACCGCATACATCGGTATGTATTATTTCCAACAAGTCAGTAGCTCGTTCCATTGTTTTGAATAATGGAGTTTTAGTCATCTTGCCCAAAAGGTATGGTTCGCAAGCAGCAAATGATTCATAACCAAGTCATTCCAGAAGTCCATCTTTATGGAGTTTCTTCATGCGCTTTACACCGATATGACCCAAACGGCAGTGCCACAAATAAGTTGCACTATCATTATCAACTTTGCATCTTTTGGCATCAATATTATAAATATGTGTATCACCACGATCGAGATCCAACAAACTATTTTCATTGGGTGTATGACCATCGAAGGTTTTATTCATGTAAATAGAACAACAATTATTCTCTAACTTTAAATGAACAACTGTATTGCAATAAACATGGTCGAATCATATTCATGCTCAACGCAAACGCCAAATAACATTTATTTAGGTTTAGCACTAATCCCGAAAGTATAGGGAGTGTGCGATGATGATCATATCAATCTTGGAACCACTTCCAACACACATCGTCACTTCACCCTCAACTAGTGTCTGTTTATTCTGTAACTTCTGTTTCGAGTTACTAATTTTTGGCAACCGAACAAGTATCAAATACCCAGGGGCTACTATAAATACTAGTAAGGTACACATCAATAACCTGTATATCAAATATACCCTTGTTCACTTTGCCATCCTCCTTATCCACCAAATATTCAGGGCATTTCCGCTTCCAGTGACAATTTCCTTTGCAGTAGAAGCACTCAGTTTCAGGCTTTAGTCTAGCTTTGGGCTTCTTCACGAAAGTGACAACTTGCTTGCCATTCTACATGAAGTTACCTTTCTTTCCCTTTGCCCTTTTCTTGAAACTAGTGGTCTTGTTAATCATCAACACTTGATGCTCTTTCTTGATTTCTACCTTTCATCAATTTCATCATCATGAAAAGCTCGGGAATCATTTTCGTCATCCCTTGCATACTATATTTTCATCATGAAGTTCTAATAACTTGGTGATGGTGATTAGAGAACTCTGTCAATCACTATCTTATCTGGAAGACTAACTCCCACTTGATTCAAGCGATTGTAGTACCCAGACAATATGAGCACATGCTTACTGCTTGAGCTATTCTCCTCCATCTTTTAGCTATAGAACTTGTTGGAGACTTCATATCTCTCAACTCGGGTATTTGCTTGAAATATTAACTTGAACTCCTGGAACATCTCATATGGTCCATGATGTTCAAAACGTCTTTGAAATCCCGATTCTAAGTCGTTAAGCATGGTGCACTAAACTATCAAGTAGTCATCATATTGAGCTTAGCCAAACGTTCATAACGTCTGCATCTGCTCCTGCAATAGGTCAGTCACCTAGCGGTGCATCAAGGACATAATTCTCTGTGCAGCAATGAGGATAAACCTCAGATCACGGACCCAGTCCGCATCATTGCTACTATCATCTTCAACTTAGTTTTCTCTAGGAACATATAAAAACATAGGGAAGCTATAACGCGAGCTACTAATATACAACATAATTTGCAAAATACTATCAGGACTAAGTTCATGATAAATTAAAGTTCAATTAATCATATTACTTAAGAACTCCCACTTAGATAGACATCCCTCTAATCATCTAAGTGATCACGTGATCCAAATCAACTAAACCATGTACGATCATCACGTGAGATGGAGTAGTTTTCAATGGTGAACATCATTATGTTGATCATATCTACTATATGATTCACACTTGACCTTTCGGTCTCTAGTGTTCCAAGGCCATATCTGCACATGCTAGGCTCGTCAAGTTTAACCCGAGTATTTCTGTGTGTGCAAAACTGGCTTGCACCCGTTGTAGGTGAACGTTGAGCTTATCACACCCGATCATCACGTGATGTCTCGGCACGACAAAATTTGGCAACGGTGCATACTCAGGGAGAAAACTTGTACCTTGAAATTTAGTGAGAGATCATCTTATAATGCTACCGTCAATCAAAGCAGAATAAGATGTATAAAAGTTAAACATCACATGCAATCAAAATATGTGATATGATATGGCCATCATCATCTTGTGCCTTTGATCTCCATCTCCAAAGCATCGTCATGATCTCTGTCACCGACATGACACCATGATCTCTATCATCTTGATCTATATCAAGGTGTCGTCACATGGTCGTCTCGCCAACTATTGCTCTTGCAACTATTGCTATCGCATAGCGATAAAGTAAAGCAATTATTAGGCGCTTGCATCTTATGCAATAAAGAGACAACCATAAGGCTTCTGCCAGTTGCCGATAACTTCAACAAAACATGATCATCTCATACAACAACTTATATCTCATCATGTCTTGACCATATCACATCACAACATGCCCTGCAAAAACAAGTTAGACGTCCTCTACTTTGTTGTTGCAAGTTTTACGTGGCTGCTATGGGCTGAGCAAGAACCATTCTTACCTATGCATCAAGAACCACAATGATATTTTGTCAAGTTAGTGCTGTTTTAACCTTCAACAAAGACCGGGCATAGCCACACTCAATTCAACTAAAGTTGAAGAAACTGACACCCGCCAGCCACCCATGTGCAAAGCACGTCGGTAGAACCAGTCTCGCGTAAGCATACGCGTAATGTTAGTCCGGGCCAATTCATCCAACAATACCGCCGAATCAAAGTATGACATGCTGGTAAGAAGAATGACTTGTATCGCCCACAACTCACTTGTGTTCTACTCGTGCATATAACATCTACGAATAAACCTAGCTCGGATGCCACTGTTGGGGAACGTAGTAATTTCAAAAAAATTCCTACGCACACGCAAGATCATGGTGATGCATAGCAACGAGAGGGGAGAGAGTGTCGTCCACGTACCCTCGTAGACCGTAAGTGGAAGCGTTAGCACAACGTGGTTGATGTAGTCGTACGTCTTCACGATCCGACCGATCCAAGTACCGAACGTACGGCACCTTTGAGTTCAACACACGTTCAGCTCGATGACGTCCCGCGAACTCCGATCCAGGAGAGCTTCACGAGAGAGTTCCATCGGCACGATGGCATGATGACAGTGATGATTTGCTACCGACGCAGGGCTTCGCCTAAGCACCGCTACGATATGACCGAGGTGGAATATGGTGGAGGGGGCACCGCACACGGCTGGGAGAGATCAACAGATCAACTTGTGTGTCCATGGGGTGCTCCCCTCCCCCGTATATAAAGGAGTAGAGGAGGGGGAGGGCCGGCCCTCTGTTGGGCGCGCCATAGGGGAGTCCTACTCCCACCGGGAGTAGGATTCCCCCCCTTCCATGTTGGAGTAGGAGAGGTAGGAAAGAGGAGGGAGAGAAGAAGGAAAGGGGGGCCGGCCCCCTCACCCAATTCGGATTGGGCTTGGGGGGCCTCCTAGGCTTCCTCCTCCTCTATTCCACTTAGGCCCAATAAGGCCCATACACTCCCCGGCGAATTCCCGTAACTCTCCCGTACTCCGATAAATACCCGAATCACTCGGAACCTTTCCGATGTCCGAATATAGTTGTCCAATATATCGATCTTTACGTCTCGACCATTTCGAGACACCTCGTCATGTCCCCATCTCATCCGGGATTCCGAACTACCTTTGGTACATCAAAACACATAAACTCATAATACGGATCGTCACCGAACGCCAAGCGTGCAAACCTTACGGGTTCAAGAACTATGTAGACATGACCGAGACTCATTTCCGGTCAATAACCTATAGCGGAACCTGGATGCTCATATTGGCTCCCACATATTCTACAGAGATCTTTATCGGTCAAACCGCATAACAACATACGTTGTTCCCTTTGTCATAGGTGTGTTACTTGCCCGAGATTCGATCGTCGGTATCCAATACCTAGTTCAATCTCGTTACCGGCAAGTCTCTTTACTCTTCCCGTAATGCAGCATCCCGCAACTAACTCATTAGTTGCATTGCTTGCAAAGACTTATAGCGATGTGCATTACCGAGAAGGCCCAGAGATACCTCTCCGACAATCGGAGTGACAAATCCTAATCTCGATCTATGCCAACTCAACAAGTACCATCGGAGACACCTGTAGAGCACCTTTATAATCACCCAGTTACGTTGTGACGTTTGGTAGCACACAGAGTGTTCCTCCGGTATTCGGGAGTTGCATAATCTCATAGTCATAGGAACATGTATAAGTCATGAAGAAAGCAATAACAACATACTAAACAATCAAGTGCTAAGCTAACGAAATGGGTCAAGTCAATCACATCATTATCTAATGATGTGATCCCGTTAATCAGATGACAACTCATGTCTATGGCTAGGAAACTTAACCATCTTTGATTCAACGAGCTAGTCAAGTAGAGGCATACTAGTGACACTCTGTTTGTCTATGTATTCACACATGTACTAAGTTTCCGGTTAATACAATTGTAGCATGAATAATAAACATTTATCATGAAATAAGGAAATAAATAATAACTTTATTATTGCCTCTAGGGCATATTTCCTTCACAAAATTCTAAGGATACATATTGGCAAAAGCTCAATACTCTTCATTTCTATTTTAGTGATCCAAGATCACATTGAGTCCATTAGAAAGCCAATATTATTAAAAGGGGATAGGTGTTGCTTAATGGTCTACTTGCTCAAAGTACTTAGTGATATTGCTCCAAAGCCATCAACCACTCTCTCAATTCCAAATATGTCCAAAACTCAAAGTCAGACTCAGCCCACCAGAACATTCTATCTGGCGCCACTGAGTTCATTTGACCTAGCCACTGCAAGAAACCCTAACACCTCGGTCACACCGATACGGATCTCGGTCTCACCAAGATGGCCCTGCAAACTCTCCATTTCCCTTTTGTAACATTTCGGTCTCACCGAAATGAGCGATTGGTCCCATCGAGTTTGCTTGACCGACTCTCTGTTTGCTCTTTGTTGAAATCTGTCTCACCGAGTTCAAGCAATAGGCTTCACCGAGATGAGGTTTTGCCCTAGACCTACCACATCGATCCCACCGAGTTGTTCCAGTTGAAGGAAATATGCCCTAGAGGCAATAATAAAGTTATTATTTATTTCCTCATATCATGATAAATGTTTATTATTCATGCTAGAATTGTATTAACCGGAAACATGATACATGTGTGAATACATAGACAAACACATAGTCACTAGTATGCCTCTACTTGACTAGCTCATTAATCAAAGATGGTTATGTTTCCTGACCATAGACATGTGTTGTCATTTGATTAATGGGATCACATCATTAGGAGAATGATGTGATTGACATGACCCATTCTGTTAGCCTAGCACTTGATCGTTTAGTATCTTGCTATTGCTTTCTTCATGACTTATACAAAGTTCCTACAACTATGAGATTGTGCAACTCCGCTTACGGAAGAACACTTTGTGTGCTACCAAACATCACAATGTAATCGGGTGATTATAAAGGTGCTCTCACAGGTGTTTCCAAGGTACATGTTGGGTTGGCATAATTCGAGATTAGGATTTGTCACTCCGATTGTCGAGAGGTATCTCTCGGCCCTCTCGGTAATACTCATCACCTAAGCCTTGCAAGCATGTAACTAATGAGTTAGTCATGAGATGACGTATTCGGACGAGTAAAGAGACTTGCCGTAACGAGATTGAACTAGGTATTGATACCGACGATCAAATCTCGGGCAAGTAACATACCGATGACAAAGGGACAAAGTATGTTGTTATGCGGTTTGACCGATAAAGATCTTCGTAGAATATGTAGGAACCAATATGGGCATCCAGGTCCCGCTATTGGTTATTGACCGAGAATGGTTTTAGGTCATGTCTACATAGTTCTCAAACCCGTAGGGTCCGCACGCTTAACGTTCGATGACAGTTTTATTATGAGTTTATAAGTTTTGATGTACCGGTTTGTTCGAGTCCGGATGTGATCACGGACATGACGAGGAGTCTCAGAATGGTCGAGACATAAATATTGATATATTGGACGACTATATTCGGACACCGGAAAGGTTCCGGGAGTTTTCGGAGAAAACCGGAGTACCGGAGGGTTACTGGAACCCCCCGGGAAGTAATGGGCCTTGATGGGCCCTATTGGAGAAGAGGGGCCGGCCAGGGCAAGTGGCACGCCCCCTCCCCTTGATTCCGAATAGGACAAGGAAGGGGGGGGCGGCGCCCCCCTTGCCTTCCCCCTCTCCTACTCCTTCCTTCCCCCTCCTTCTTGGATTAGGAAAAGGATGGGGGAAACCTACTTGGAGTAGGTTTCCCCCTCCTAGGGCGCGCCTCCACTTAGGTCGGCCCCCTCCTCCCTCCCTCCTTTATATACGGGGGCGGGGGGCACCCCATAGAGACACAAGTTGATCTACGGATCGTTCCTTAGCCGTGTGCGGTGCCCCCTTCCACCATATTCCACCTCGGTCATATCGTCGTGGAGTTTAGGCGAAGCCCTGTGCCAGTAGAACATCATCATCGTCACCACGCCGTCGTGCTGATGGAACTCATCTCCGGAGCCTTTGCTGGATCGGAGGGCCGAAGATCGTCATCGAGCTGAACGTGTGCTGAACTCGGAGGCTCCGTATGTTCGGTGCTTGGATCGGTCGGATCGTGAAGACGTACGACTACATCAACCGCGTTGTGCTAATGCTTCCGCTTACGGTCTACGAGGGTACGTGGACGAACACTCTCCCCTCTCGTTGCTATGCCATCACCATGATCTTGCGTGTGCGTAGGTATTTTTTTTTGAAATTACTACATTCCCCAACAGTGGTATCAGAGCCTAGGTTTTATGCGTTGATGTTATATGCATGAGTAGAACACAAGTGAGTTGTGGACGATATAAGTCATACTGCCTACCAGTATGTCATACTTTGGTTCAGCGGTATTGTGAGATGAAGCGGCCCGGGTCGACATTACGCGTACGCTTACACGAGACTGGTTTCACCGTTACGAGCACTCATGCTTAAAGGTAGCTGGCAGGTGTCTGTCTCTCTCACTTTAGTTGAACCGAGTGTGGCTACGCCCGGTCCTTGTGAAGGTTAAAACAGAGTCTATTTGACAAACTATCGTTGTGGTTTTGATGCGTAGGTGAGAACGGTTCTTGCTAAGCCCGTAGCAACCACGTAAAATTTGCAACAACAAAGTAGAGGACGTCTAACTTGTTTTTGCAGGGCATGTTGTGATGTGATATGGTCAAGACGTGATGCTATATTTTATTGTATGAGATGATCATGTTTTGTAACCGGTTATCGGCAATCGGCAGGAGCCATATGGTTGTCGCTTTATTGTATGAAATGCAAGCATACATAATTGCTTTACTTTATCACTAAGCGGTAGCGATAGTCGTAGAAGCAATAGATGGCGAACGACAACGATGCTACGATGGAGATCAAGGTGTCGCGCCGTGGCGATGGTGATCATGACGGTGCTTGAAGATGGAGATCACAAGCACAAGATGATGATGTCCATATCATATCACTTATATTGATTGCATGTGATGTTTATCCTTTATGCATCTTATCTTGCTTTGATTGATGGTAGCATTTAAGATGATCTCTCACTAAAATTATCAAGAAGTGTTCTCCCTGAGTATGCACCGTTGCCAAAGTTCGTCGTGCCGAGACACCACGTGATGATCGGGTGTGATAAGCTCTACGTCCATCTACAATGGGTGCAAGCCAGTTTACACACGAGAATACTCGAGGTTAAACTTGACGAGCCTAGCATATGCAGATATGGCCTCGGAACACGAGACCGAAGGTCGAGCGTGAATCATATAGTAGATATGATCAACATAGAGATGTTCACCATTGAAAACTACTCCATCTCACGTGATGATCGGTTATGGTTTAGTTGATTTGGATCACGTGATCACTTAGATCACTAGAGATGTCTGTCTAAGTGGGAGTTCTTAAGTAATATGATTAATTGAACTTAAATTTATCATGAACTTAGTACTGATAGTATCTTGCTTGTCTATGTTTGTTTGTAGATAGATGGTTCGTCTTTGTTGTTCCGTTGAATTTTAATGCGTTCCTTGAGAAAGCAAAGTTGAAAGATGATGGTAGCAATTACGCGGATCGGGTCCGTAACTCGAGGATTATCCTCATTGCTGCACAAAAGAGTTACGTCTGGAAGCACCGCTGGGTGCCGAACTTCTTCTTGATGCAACCGACATTAAGAATGTCCGCGAGCAAAGCTGATGACTACTCTATAGTTCGAGGTGCCATGCTTTACGGCTTGGAACCGGGTCTTCAACGACGTTTTGAGCGTCATGGAGCATATGAGATGTTCCAGAGTTGAAGTTAATATTTCAAGCAAATGCCCGGATTGAGAGATATGAAGTCTCAATAAGTTCTATAGCTGCAAGATGGAGGAGAATAGTTCATCGGTGAACACATACTCGAAATGTGCGGGTATAATAATCACTTGATTCAACCGGGAGTTAATCTTTACGATGATAGTGTCATCGACGAAATTCTCCAATCATCGCCACCAAGCTACAAGAGCTTCGTGATGAACTATAATATGCAAGGGATGAACAAGACTATTCCCGAGCTCTTCGCGATCTTTGAAAGCAGCGGAGGTAGAAATCAGAAGGAGCATCAAGTGTTGATGGTCAACAAGACCACTAGTTTCAAGAAGAAGGGCAAAGGGAAGAAGAAGGGAACTTCAAGGAGAACGGCAAGCAAGTTGCTGCTCAAGAGAAGAAACCCAAGTCTGGACCTAAGCTGGCCCGAGTGCTTCTATCGCAAGCGGTCGACCTTTGAAGCGGAACTGCCCCAAGTATTTGGCGGATAAGAAGGATGGCAAAGTGAGCAAAGGTATATGTGATATACATATTATTGATGTGTACCTAACTAGAGCTCGTAGTAGCACTGGTATTTGATCTTGATTCTGTTGCTAATATTTGCAACTCGAAGCAGGACTACTGAATAAGCGAGCACCGCCAGGGACGAGGTGACGATCGGCGTGGGAAAGCGGTTCCAAAGTCGATGTGATCGCGATCGCACGCTACCTCTACATCTACCTTCGGATTTGTTTTAGACCTGAATAATTGTTATTTGGTGCCGGCGTTGAGCATGAACATTATATCTGGATCTTGTTTAATGCGAGACGGTTATTCATTTAAATCGAGAATAATGGTTGTTCTATTTATATGAGTAATATCTTTTATGGTCATGCACCCTTGAAGAGTGGTCTATTTTATTGAATCTCGATAGTAGTGATACACATATTCATAATGTTGAAGCCAAAAGATGCAGAGTTGATAATGATAGTGCAACTTATTTGTGGCACTCGCCATTTAGGTCATATCGATTAAAACGCATGAAGAAACTCCATCTTGATGGACTTCGGAATCACTTGATTATGAATCACTTGGTACTTGCGAACCGTGCCTCATGGGCAAGATGACTAAAACACCGTTCTCGGAACTATGGAGAGAGCAACAGATTTGTTGGAAATCATATATCTGAGATGTATGTGGTCCGATGAATGTTGAGGCTCGTGGCGGATATCGTTATTTTCTCACCTTCACAGATTGATTTGAGCAGATATGGGTATATCTACTTAATGAAGCACAAGTCTAAAACATTTGAAAAGTTCAAAGAATTTCAGAGTGAAGTGGAAAATCATCGTAACAAGAAAATAAAGTTTCTACGATCGATCGTGGAGGAGAATATTTGAGTTCTGAGTTTGGTTTACATTTGAAACAATGCGGAATAGTTTAAGCAACTCACACCACCGAAACACCACAACGAAATGGTGTGTCCGAACGTCGTAATCGTACTTTACTTGATATGGTGCGATCTATGATGTCTCTTACCGATTTACCGCTATCGTTTTGGGGTTATGCTTTAGAGACGGCCGCAATCACGTTAAATAGGGCACCATCTATATCCGTTGAGACGACGCCTTATGAACTGTGGTTTGGCAAGAAACCAAAGTTGTCGTTTCTTAAAGTTTGGGGTTGCGATGCTTATGTGAAGAAACTTCAAACAGATAAGCTCGAACCCAAATCGGAGAAATGTGTCTTCATAGGATACCCAAAAGAGATGTTGGGTACACCTTCTATCACAGATCCAAGGCAAGACATTCGTTGCTAAGAATGGATCCTTTCTAGAGAAGGAGTTTCTCTCGAAAGAAGTGAGTGGGAGGAAAGTAGAACTTGATGAGATAATCGTATCTACTCCCTTATTGGAAGGTAGTTCATCACGAGAACCGGTTCCTGTGACGACTACACCAATTAGTGAGGAAGCTAATGATATTGGTCATGAAACTTGAGATCAAGTTTCTCTGAACCTCGTGGGTCTACGAATAAGATTTGCACCAGAGTGGTACGGTAATCCTATTCTGGAAGTCATGTTACTTGACCATGATGAACCTACGAACTATGAGGAAGCGATGATGAGCCCAGATTCCGCAAAATGGCTAGAGGCCATGAAATCGAGATGGGATCCATGTATGAAAACAAAGTATGGACTTTGGTTGACTTGCCCGATGATCGGCAAGCCATTGAGAATAAATGGATCTTTAAGAAGAAGACCGACGCTGATGGTAATGTTATCGTCTATAAAGCTCGACTTGTTGCGAAAGGTTTTCGACAAGTTCAAGGGTTGACTACGATGAGACTTTCTCACCCGTGGCGATGCTTAAGTCTGTCCGAATCATGTTGGCTATTGCTGCATTTCATGATTATGAAATTTGGCAAATGGATGTCAAGACTGCATTCTTGAATGGATTTCTAGAAGAAGAGTTGTATATGATGCAGCGGAAGGTTTTGTTGATCCAAAAGTCTTGACAAAGTGTGCAAGCTCCAGCGTTCCATCTATGGACTGGTGCAAGCATCTCGGAGTTGGAATAAGCGCTTTGATAGTGTAATCAAAGCATATGGTTATATCTGAGACTTTTGGAGAAGCTTGTATTTACAAGAAAGTGAGTGGGAGCTCAGTAGCATTTCTAGTTTTATATGTTGATGACATATTATTAATTGGAAATGATATAGATTTTCTGGATAGCATAAAGGGATACTTGAATAAAAGTTTTTCAATGAAAGACCTCGGTGAAGCTGCTTACATATTGGGCATCAAGATCTATAGAGATAGATCAAGGCGCTTAATAGGACTTCCACAAAGCACATACCTTGACAAAATTTTGAAAAAGTTCAAAATGGATCGAGCAAAGAAAGGATTCTTGCACGTGCTACAAGGTGTGAAGTTGAGTCAAACACAATGCCCGACCACGGCAGAAGATAGAGAGAAATGGAAAATGTTCCTATGCTTCAGCCATAGGCTCTATCATGTATTCAATCTTGTGTACCGGACACGACGTATGCTTAGCAATAAGTTTGGCAGGAAGGTACCAAAGTAATCGAGATGGATCATCGGGCAGATCAAGAACATCCCTAAATACCTGAAAAGGACTAAGGATATGTTTCTCGTATATGGAGGTGACAAAGAGCTAGTCCTAAATAGTTATGTCGATGCAAGCTTTGACACTGATCCGGACAATTCTAAATCACAAACCGGATACGTGTTTTTATTAAACGGTGGAGCTGTAAGTTGGTGCAACTCTAAACAAAGCGTCGTGGCGGGATCTACATGTGAAGCGGAGTACATAGTTGCTTCTGAAGCAGCGAATGAAGGAGTCTGGATGAAGGAGTTCATTTCCGATCTAGGTGTCATACCTAGTGCATCGGGACCAATGAAGATCTTCTGTGACAATACTGGTGCAATTGCCTTGGCAAAGGAATCCAGATTTCACAAGAGGACCAAGCACATCAAGAGACACTTCAATTCCATTCAGGACCAAGTCCAAGTGGGAGACATAGAGATTTGCAAGATACATACGGATCTGAATGTTGCAGACCCGTTGACTAAGCCTCTCTCACGAGCAAAACATGATCTGCACCAAGACTCCATGGGTGTTAGAATCATTACTATGTAATCTAGATTATTGACTCTAGTGCAAGTGGGAGATCAAGGAAATATGCCCTAGAGGCAATAATAAAGTTATTATTTATTTCCTCATATCATGATAAATGTTTATTATTCATGCTAGAATTGTATTAACCGGAAACATGATACATGTGTGAATACATAGACAAACACATAGTCACTAGTATGCCTCTACTTGACTAGCTCATTAATCAAAGATGGTTATGTTTCCTGACCATAGACATGTGTTGTCATTTGATTAATGGGATCACATCATTAGGAGAATGATGTGATTGACATGACCCATTCTGTTAGCCTAGCACTTGATCGTTTAGTATACTGCTATTGCTTTCTTCATGACTTATACAAAGTTCCTACAACTATGAGATTGTGCAACTCCCGTTTACCGGAAGAACACTTTGTGTGCTACCAAACATCACAACGTAATTGGGTGATTATAAAGGTGCTCTACAGGTGTTTCCGAAGGTACATGTTGGGTTGGCATAATTCGAGATTAGGATTTGTCACTCCGATTGTCGGAGAGGTATCTCTGGGCCCTCTCGGTAATACTCATCACCTAAGCCTTGCAAGCATGTAACTATTGAGTTAGTTATGAGATGACGTATTACGGAACGAGTAAAGAGACTTGCTGGTAACGAGATTGAACTAGGTATTGGATACCGACGATCAAATCTCGGGCAAGTAACATACCGATGACAAAGGGAACAAATATGTTGTTATGCGGTTTGACCGATAAAGATCTTCGTAGAATATGTAGGAACCAATATGGGCATACAGGTCCCGCTATTGGTTATTGACCGAGAATAGTTTTAGGTCATGTCTACATAGTTCTCGAACCCGTAGGGTCCGCACGCTTAACGTTTCGATGATAGTTTTATTATGAGTTTATAAGTTTTGATGTACCGAAGTTTTTTCGGAGTCCCGGATGTGATCACGGACATGACGAGGAGTCTCGGAATGGTCGAGACATAAAGATTGATATATTGGACGACTATATTCGGACACCGGAAAGGTTCCGGGAGTTTTCGGAGAAAACCGGAGTACCGGAGGGTTACCGGAACCCCCCCGGGAAGTAATGGGCCTTGATGGGCCCTATTGGAGAAAGAGAGGGGCCGGCCAGGGCAAGTGGCGCGCCCCCTCCCCTTGAGTCCGAATAGGACAAGGAAGGGCGGCGCCCCCCTTGCCTTCCCCCTCTCCTACTCCTTCCTTCCCCCTCCTTCTTGGATTAGGAAAAGGAGGGGGGAAACCTACTTGGAGTAGGTTTCCCCCTCCTAGGGCGCGCCTCCCCTTAGGCCGGCCCCTCCTCCTCTCCTCCTTTATATACGGGCGGGGGCACCCCATAGACACACAAGTTGATCTACGGATCGTTCCTTAGCCGTGTCGGTGCCCCTTCCACCATATTCCACCTCGGTCATATCGTCATGAATTTAGGCGAAGCCTGCGCCGATAGAACATCATCATCGTCACCACGCCGTCGTCTTGTGGAACTCATCTCCGGAGCCTTTGCTGGATCGGAGGGCGGAGATCGTCATCGAGCTGAACGTGTCTTTGAACTCGGAGGCTCCGTGACGTTCGGTGCTTGGATCGGTCGGATCGTGAAGACGTCGACTACATCAACCGCGTTGTGCTAACGCTTCGCTTACGGTCTACGAGGGTACGTGGACGAACACTCTCCCCTCTCGTTGCTATGCCATCACCATGATCTTGCGTGTGCGTAGGAATTTTTTTGAAATTACTACGTTCCCCAACACCAGTCAGTCCCACCGAGATTCCTAACATTCACATTTTGAACTAAATCGGTCTCACCAAGTTCTTCTATTCGGTCTGACCGAGTTGGGTCAAACGTGTGTAACGGTTGGATTTGGTGTGGAGGCTATATATACCCCCACCCCCTTATCCATTTGAGAGAGAGCCATCAAAACGTGCCTACACTTCCAGCTTACATTTTCTAAGAAAGAACCACTTACTCATGTGTTGAGATCAAGATATTCCAATGCAACCACAAGAATCTTGATTTCTAGCCTTCTCCAAGTTGTTTTCCACTCAAATAATTTTTCCACCATATTCAAATCTGTGAGAGAGAGTTGAGTGTTGGGAAGACTATCGTTTGAAGCACAAGAGCAAGGAGTTCAGCATCAACACACCATCTATTACCTTTTGGAGAGTGGTATCTCCTAGATTGGTTTGGTGTTGCTTGGGAGCCTCCGACAAGATTGTGGAGTTGAACCAAGAAGTTTGTAAGGGCACGGAGATCGCCTACTTCGTGAATATCTACCCGAGTGAGGCAAGTCCTTCATGGGCGATGACCATGGTGGGATAGACAAGGTTGCTTCTTTGTGGACGCGTCGTGGGTGGAGCCCTCCGTGGACTCGCGCAGCCGTTACCCTTCGTGGGTTGAAGTCTCCATCAACGTGGATGTACGATAGCACCACCTATCGGAACCATGCCAAAAATCTATGTGTCTTTATTGCGTTTGCACACTCCAATCCCATCTCTTTACTTTCTTGCAATTAGCATGTTTTTCTCTTTCTGCTGCTCATACTCTTGCTATGCTTGCTTGAAATGTATTGCGAATGCTTAAACTTGTGCTAAAACTCCACCTCAACTTGAAGAACTTAAAAACTGTCACTTTTACTTGTTGAGGGTCTAATCACCCCCCTTCTAGACCCCTCTTCTTGATCCTCTGAGAAAGAAGAAGTGTTTTTTAAGGGCAATACATGTCGCCTACTAGAAACACAACTGCAAGTCTACCCTCCACCTACGACTTGGGGGAGGATATTTTGTCCCAGTCGCATGCTCACCTCCAAGATGCACTTGTGCCCTACCTATTTATTTACCCTAGTTGCAAGTCCACCCATGACACGCAAATGGGGGACGATGTCCCAAATGCAATTCACCCAACATGTAAATGTCTCCACCTTATCCTTTTTCCTTGTTGCGGTTCCACTCTTAATACACAACTGGGTCTGGCCCCATTTTTGCCTCAGTTGCAAGTCCACCCGCGACACGCAACTGGGGGCGACCATTTTTCTCCCAATTGCAACTCCACCGTCGACATGCAATTGGGCCCCCCAGTACTTTTTGGTCCTGGTTGCAAATCCACCCTAGACTCCCAACTGGAGCCCAACACAGTTTTTACTAGTTGTAAGTCCAACTACACCCTAGACATGCAATTGGGGTCCGCCTTTTTTCCTAGTTGCAAGGCTAGCCTCGATATGCACGTGAGACCCGACCAAATTTTGTCTAAATTGTAAGTCCACCCTTGACACGCAGCTAGGCGGCAACCCATTTTTGTCCCAATTGCAACTCCATCTTCGATAAGCAATGGAGGCCCAGGGACACAGGATCCGAGACTTTTGTCACGGGCCAACACAATTATTTGAGCTGAGCCTACCGGGACATGCCTAGGGAAACATAAAATCCAATGAGCCAAGGCTCTTCTAGTGCACAAAAGGTCTTGGCGATGATGTCACCCAAGTCGCATTTATTGTCAAATCCTATTTCGTGCCCGATGCACAAGTGTTAGGCCAGTGGGGGATACACGTGTCTTGGGTCTTGCGCATTCCTGGTTTTAGTCAGTTTTCTTCTTATTTTCATTTCCTTCTATTTTTCCTTTTCATATACTTGTTCATTTTTTCTTCCTTTTTATGCTTTTTCATATTTTTGTTTCTTTTTACTTGTTCTTGATTTATGTTTATATTTTTATTTAATACTTCGAACATTTTCCCACAATATATAAACATATATTCACACATATATGAGCTTTTTTTTATCTATGATTTTTTGGTACACGGGTATACAATTTTATCTAAATGAATATTTTTAAAATAGGCAATGAAATTTTTCCGAAGTAAAACAAAAACAAAACAAGGACCTAAGTGGGCTGCATCATGGCTGGCCTTTATAAGGTGTTCAGGCGCTTCCTCGGCAAGCGCGGAACAGGAGGACCCGCGTTTTTTTTTTCGTTTCATCACTGTTCTACTACTGTTACATTTCTCCCCCTTGCGTGTCTCGAATTCTTGGTTCATTTCGCAGGCTCTAGGCGTGGCTGGCTTGCTGCCTCGGTAAAAAGCGCATCACGTGGCGACCGTGGCGTGCCCCCCTCCCATGGCCGAGAGGGAAGAAGGGAAGCAGCCACGCAACGCGATTCGAGCCCGGTTGATCTGGTGGGGCGGGCCAGGGCTCCGATCCAGCCTTGAACTCCACGCCCAAGCAAGGCACCCAATGCCATCCCCTTCCCCGGCACCGTTAAAAACTGAGCTCGCGCTTCTCCCCGCTCCATCAACCGAACCCCACGCCACCACGAGCTGTACATTTCTCATCAGGGTCGCGGTGAGTTCCTTCGTGAGCCGGGATGGCGAAGAGTACATGGGCGCTCATCTGCCACCTCCACGCCATTGCCGGGTACGCGCATGCACGGCAGAGCTCACGGCTCCTGAATCCTTCCGTTTCCATCATCGCTTATTTGGCTATAATCTGGTGGATCATGGGCGCTTCTCTTTCCTCTGCAGGCCGAGCCTGACCCTGATATACCCGCTGTGAGTGCGCATTCCTGTCGATCGTTGCACCTTGCATTGCATTGCAGCGGTTAACTGTGGCTAGGCTATGATATGCTATGTACTGAAACGTTGGTAAGATCTGTGGGTGTATGTGTGAGCTGTTGGTTTTGATCATCAGGTACGCGTCGATCTGCGCGATGGAGAGCACGTCCAAGCTGGACGACGGCCAGTGGCTGGCCTACTGGATAATCTACTCCTTCATCGCCCTCTTCGAAATGGCAGCCGAGCAAGTCCTCTACTGGTAAAGTTCATACTGGAGTACACTCTGTTCTGTTCTGTTCAATTACCAAAATGTTCACGCTCTTTCTTAAAGTAGAAATCCTAGCTGCGAACATTTTGCTCCTCATGCAGAAAAGATAATTGTGTCGATTGCAGGATACCGCTGTGGTACGAGGTGAAGCTGCTATTCGTGGCGTGGCTGGTGCTGCCGCAGTTCAGGGGCGCCTCCTTCATCTACGAGAAGTTCGTCAGGGAGCAGATCAGGAAGCACGGGGTGATGCTGCACGAGCACCACGGCCACGGCCATGGTCACGATGCCGGCCACACATCGCACGTCCTGAAGGTAATAATGAGGTTCTTCACGCCGTGTTTCTCTCTCTCTCTGTCGTCTTTTCGAAATGCATGGTCGACGACGCTTAAGCATCTTGGATTGCTGAACGTGCAGGCTGAGCATGGCGTGCACTGAGGAGCAAACTGGCCAGGAGAATGTCTGCCTGTCCGCCGACGACGAGCCTTAACCAAACCCGCTGATCAGGGGTCCCCTTCCGAGCCGGCGTCCTTGTTGATATATGTTGTGAGATGCTGGACGGAACATCGGGTTGGGGCACCATGTACTACTACCTCTGTTCCTGAATGTAAGAAGAACTGTCAACACGTCTTACATTTAGAAACAGAGGGCTTACATGATAATTCGACGATCCCTTGTATATTTATAAATAACGGAAGGATTGTGTTCTTTGAGATCGATAAATTTGTATGGTACTGGTTCAGCACATTTGGAATGGCTTATTAATTCATCGACTTTCTAGATTTATTCATGAAGTTTACGGGAATTGTTCATGTATTTTAGATAACTTGGTCATAGTACTTGCGGGAAAGGTTCTCTAGAAATCACAAAACTACTTTACGTCACACACAAACATATTTTTTAGTACTATCACCTAATGAATTACTCTCATTGTATTTTCAAAAAAACTATTCGTGACTATAAAATACGTTCACGCATTAAAGAAAACAATCATGTATTTCAGAACATTCATGAATATAATCAAATGTTCATATTTTCAGAAAATGCGTGTGTGTTTTATAACAAATTTTCTTCTGTACCAAAAGAATTGTTCGTATATGTCACAAAAAAGTGTCCACACAGTTTTTTCAAATATAGGGAAGTACAAAGAAAAGGCAACAATACAAAATTTAGTAAGACAAGGAAATCAAAAAAGGGGATGCGAAAATGAAAATACTTTCACGTAAATATAATATAAATAAAATTCAAGCAATGAATTAATATTTCTCCTTTTTTTGTTTTATGGCTTTATGGCTCTTCTCTATTTTGTTGTTTCCTCTTTTCATTTTTTTCCTATTCAGTATTTTTTTTCCACATTTCTTATTTTTGCATAATTTGTTTTTGGAAACACAATGATCATTTTTTATGAATACAATATGAACATTTCTACAAATATGCAGTGATCATTCTTTTAATGCGCGGTGAGCAGTTTCCAAGTATGCGATGAACATTTTCCAAATACACGATTACTACATTTTAAAAAGTGCAATAAGAAAATTTTCAGATATGAGATGAATATTTGCTATAAAATTGAGGTTAACGTTTTACAAATTTATAACATGCACATTTGCAAGCACAATGAACATTTTTCAAATACGTAACTTCTGTTCAATACACGACGAACACTCCAAATATGCTACGTATATTTTTAAATATATTATTAAAAAAATAAGATGAACACCTTCTTGGTATATGATGAACAATTCCTAAATGTGTGACGAACTTTTTTGAATATTAGATTACCATTCTTAAAATATGTGTTCTTTTTTCAAATACATGATAAACATTTATAATTGGATGATCATGTAAAAAAAATATTTTGTGATAAAATATTCCCATTTTAAATTGACTAACATTTTTGTAAAAAAATCTGAAATAAAATGTTTGCAAAATAAAAATGAAAAATCTCACCGTAACCGGGCATGGACCGTCTGAGGCGCGCCACAAGAGCTAACATGCAGTTGGTCCGCCACATAAATGGCTAAGAAAAGTTATTTGCGTATTTTCTTAACTATTTTAAGCCTATACTCAAATAGGAGGAAGGATTTTTTTTTAACAGGCAGAAGGGTCCGGAAGGACCCAAAGTTACATTATATAGTAATAAACAAAGTAATGATACTACTCACTCCAGAACCCAGCTGAAATAAAAATTACAACTCAATCCAACAATTATACAAGAAATAGAGGTCGCGCCAAGGATGGAGAAGACCAGACGACGCCATCGCTCTCAACGACCGTGTTTATATATATATATGCAATGTATATACTTCCCTCATCCGTGTTTATTAGTCTCCTCGTATTTTAGGTTAAATTTTGACCATAGATTACACTAACAAAAATATTAGTTACCTATACCACAAAAATATAAGTAGAGACTATCATAACCACCCACACAAGTACAAAAGGCAGGATGCTAGAATTGTCATCCAAAGACATCATCACCATTAGAACATTCTCTCATATTTCCTTTTTGTCTGTCCCCACACCCGCAAAGTAGCACCTACCCATCATCTCCCCAACCTCAAAATTTGAGAGGTTCCACATACACACCAATAAGATTTCAATTAAATGTTTTGGAACATTCCAACAGTTATCCATAGACCTTTCACTAAATTCATAGAGGACTTACAAAAATATCTAGATCACTCCACTGAATTTCAAAAGTTTCAGTTAATATTGGAGAATGTTCAAGTAATGGACATAATAGGGTGCGAAAGTGCCCACCTTAACACTTCGGCGCGAAGACATGCATGCATGTGGGAGGGGGGCAATTATGTGAGTGATATAAATGCAATTTTCAAAACTTAACAAACAATTTATCTGTCAAACACTCAAACAGCCCGTTGATTTAGAAAGTTGGCACGACATTAGTATCAAAGTTGCCACAATATTAGTATTGAAGTTGCTACGTGATAACTGTCGTATCAACACAATGACAACTTCGATACTAGTATGAGGTGGCAACTTTAGATACAAAAAAAGAGTGTATCGAGATATACCCCAGTGAGATTTAGTTATGAAACCCTTGCTACCTCTTGAGCTTGCGTTGGTTTTCCCTTGAAGAGGAAAGGGTAATGCAGCAAAGTAGCGTAAGTATTTCCCTCACTTTTCAGAACTAAGGTATCAATCCAATAGGAGACAACGCACAAGTCACCGAATACCTGCACAAACAATCAACAACTTGCACCCAACGCCCCTTCACGGTCACTTGCAAAAGTGAGATCTGATAGAGATAGATAAACGGTAAAGTAATAACTTTTGGTATTTTTGATTTATAGATTGGAAAGTAAAAGATTGTCAAATAGTAGATCAGAAACTAGCAAGATGTAAAAGAGATTCAATAATATGGAAAAGATACCCGGGGGCCATAGGTTTAACTAATGGCTTCTCTCAAGATAGCAAATATTACGGTGGGTGAACGAATTACTGCCGAGCAATTGATAGAAAAGCGCATAGTTATGACGACATCTAAGGCAATGATCATGAACATAGGCATCACGTCCGTGTCAAGTAGACCGACTCTTGCCTGCATCTACTACTATTACTCCACACATCGATCGCTATCCAGCATGCATCTAGAGTATTAAGTTCATAAAGAACGGAGTAACGCATTAAGCAAGATGACATGATGTAGAGGAATTAACTCAAGCAATATGATGGTAACCCCATTTTGTTATCCTCGATGGCAACAATACAATACGTGTGTTGCTGCCCCTACTGCCACTGGGAAAGGACATCGCAAGATTGAACCCAAAGCTAAGCACTTCTTCCGTTGCAAGAAAGATCAATCTAGTAGGCCAAACTTAGCCGAAAATTCAAAGAGACTTGCAAAGATATCAAATCATGCATATAAGAATTCAGAGAAGAACCAAATAATATTCATAGATAATCTTGATCATAAATCCACAATTCATCGGATTTCGGCAAACAAACCGCAAAAGAGTATTACATCGAATAGATCTCCAAGAACATCGAGGAGAACATGGTATTGAGAATCAAAGAGAGAGAAGAAGGCATCTAGCTAATAACTATGGACCCAGAGGTCTGTGGTAAACTACTCACGCTTCATCGGAGAGGTAATGGTGTTGATGTAGAAGCCCTCCGTGATCGAATCCCTCTTCAGCAGGACGCCAAAAAAGGTCCCTAGATGGGATCTCATGGGTACAGAAGGTTGCGGCGGTGGAAAGTGGTTTCGTGGCTCTCCTGGATGTTTTCAGGGTATAAGAGTATATATAGGCGAAGGAACTAGCTCAGGGGAGCCACGAGGGGCCCACGAGGGTGGGGGCGCGCCCTACCCCCTGGGTGTGCCCTCCTGCCTCGTGGCTTCCTCGTTGCGTCTCCGACTACATCTTCAAGTCTTCTGGTTTGCTTTCGGTCCAAGAAAGATCATCGTGAAGGTTTCATTCCGTTTGTACTCCGTTTGGTATTTTTTTTCCTGCAAAACTCTAAAATAAGAAAAAAAAACAGAAACTAGCACTAGGCCCTTGATTAATAGGTTAGTCCAAAATAATATAAAATAGCATATGAATGCCCATTAAACACCCAAAACAGATAATATAATAGCATGGAACAATAAAAAATTATAAATATGCTGGAGACGTACCAGCCCTCGACGAATCAAAGCCGACAGCAAAAACGGATTATGAATTGCCCAAATGTTTTAGTTTGTAAATCATTATTTATCTTATATTGTTTTTTCAATCCCCACGCGCATGCATGCTTGCAGCTCCTCGCGAACACATGATTCCCAGTCAATGGACGGCCAAGAGCACGTCGCGTGGTGATGAGCGTGCGAACGAACGCTCCTTATAATTTCCAGAACTATTCAGGCAAAGCTTTGACCCAACAACTTTACTCCCTTTGTTTCAAGATGTAGTGCATATAGATTTTCTGAAAAGTAAAACTCCCAAAGTTTGATCAAGTTTATAAAGAAAAATATTTACATATGGAATACCAAACATATAGCATTATATTCATCATAAGATTGTTGGGGAACGTAGTAATTTCAAAAAAAATCCTACGCACACGCAAGATCATGGTGATGATATAGCAACGAGGGGAGAGTGTTGTCTACGTACCCTCGTAGACCGAAGCGGAAGCGTTGACACAATGTAGAGGAAGTAGTCGTACGTCTTCCCGGTTCAACCGATCCAAGCACCGTTACTCCGGCACCTCCGAGTTCTTGACACGCGTACAGCTCGATGACGCACCCTCGATCTCCAATCCAATGAGGCGCCGAGGGGAGTTCCGTCGACAAGACGACGCGTGGTGACGATCTTGATATTCTCCAACAAGCAGGCTTCGCCTAATCACCGCTACAATATGACCGAGGTGTAATATCGTGGAGGGGCACCGCACGGCTAAGGAACGATCAATGATCAACTTGTGTGTCTAGGGTGCCCCCTACCCCGTATATAAAGGAGGGAGGGAGGAGGTGGCCGCCCAAGGAGGCGCGCCATAGGAGGAGGAAACCTACTCCAAGTAGGTTTCCCTCTTTCCTAATCCAAGTTGGAGGGAAGGAAGGAGTACTAGTAGTAGGAAGGAAGAGGGGGAAGGAGAAAGGAAAGGGGGGGCCGGCCCCCCTCCCCAATTCGGATTGGGCTTGGGGGGCGCGCCTCCCTCCCTTGCTCCTTCTCCCTTCCTTCCACTTGGGCCCAATAAGGCCCATATACTTACCGGGGTTCTCGTAACCTCCCGAGCTCAGATATTCCCAAACTCTCCCGGAACCTTTCCGGTGTCCAAATATATCCGTCCAATATATGAATCTTTATGTCTCGACCATTTCGAGACTCCTCGTCATGTCCGTGATCACATCCGGGACTCCGAACAAACTTCGGTACATCAAAATACATAAACTCATAATATAACTGTCATCAAAACCTTAAGCGTGCGGACCCTACGGTTCGAGAACGATGTAGACTGACCGAGACATCGTCTACGGTCAATAACCAATAGCGGGACCAGGTGCCCATATTGGTTCCTACATATTCTACGAAGATCTTTATCGGTCAAACCGCACAACAACATACGTTGTTCCCTTTGTCATCGGTATGTTACTTACCCGAGATTTGATCGTCGGTATCCAATACCTAGTTCAATCTCGTTACCGGTAAGTCTCTTTACTCGTTCCGTAATACATCATCTCATAACTAACTCATTAGTTACATGCTTGTAATGCTTAGGTGATGAGCATTACCGAGAGGGCCCAGAGATACCTCTCCGACAATCGGAGTGACAAATCCTAATCTCGAATTATGCCAACTCAACATGTACCTTCGGAAACACCTGTAGTACTCCTTTATAATCACCCAGTTAGGTTGTGACGTTTGGTAGTACCCAAAGTGTTCCTCCGGTAAACGGGAGTTACACAATTCTCATAGTTACAGGAACATGTATAAGTCATGAAGGAAGCAATAGCAGAATACTAAACGATCAAGTGCTAAGCTAACGGATGGGTCATGTCAATCACATCATTCTCCTAATGATGTGATCCCATTAATCAAATGACAACACATGTCTATGGTTAGGAAACATAACCATCTTTGATTAATGAGCTAGTCAAGTAGAGGCATACTAGTGACTATATGTTTGTCTATGTATTCACACATGTATCATGTTTCCGCTTAATACAATTCTAGCATGAATAATAAACATTTATCATGATATGAGGAAATAAATAATAACTTTATTATTGCCTCTAGGGCATATTTCCTTGAGCCTCCCACTTGCATTAGAGTCAATAATCTAGATTACATAGTAATGATTCTAACACCCATGGAGTCTTGGTGCTGATCATGTTTTGCTCGTGAGAGAGGCTTAGTCAACGGTGCGCAACATTCAGATCCGTATGTATCTTGCAAATCTCTATGTCTCCCACTTGGACTTGGTCCCGAATGGAATTGAAGCGTCTCTTGATGTGCTTGGTCCTCTTGTGAAATCTGGATTCCTTTGCCAAGGCAATTGCACCAAGATTGTCACGAGAAGATCTTCATTGGTCCCGATGCACTAGGTATGACACCTAGATCGGAAATGAACTCCTTCATCCGCACTCCTTCATTTGCTGCTTGAAGCAGCTATGTACTCCGCTTCACATGTAGATCCCGCTCTGACGCTTTGTTTAGAACTGCACCAACTCACAGCTCCACCGTTTAATATAAACACGTATCCGGTTTGCGATTTAGAATCGTCCGGATCGATGTCAAATCTTGCATCGACGTAACCATTTACGGCTAGCTCTTTGTCACCTCCATATCGAGAAACATATCCTTAGTCCTTTTCGTATTTCAGATGTTCTTGACATTGTCCATGATCCACTCTGGATTACTTTGGTACCTACCGCCAAGCTTATTGCTAAGCATACGTCAGTGCCGTACACAAGATTGCATACATGATAGAGCCTATGGTGAAGCATAGGAACACCTTTCATTTTCTCTATCTTCTGTTGTGGTCGGGCATTGAGTTTGACTCAACTTCACACCTTGTAGCACAGTGCAAGAATCCTTTCTTTGCTCGATCCATTTTGAACTTTTTCAAAATTTTGTCAAGGTATGTGCTTTGTGAAAGTCCTATTAAGCGCCTTGATCTATCTCTATAGATCTTGATGCCCAATATGTAAGCAGCTTCACCGAGGTCTTTCATTGAAAAACTTTTATTCAAGTATCCCTTTATGCTATCCAGAAATTCTATATCATTTCCAATTAATAATATGTCATCAACATATAAAACTAGAAATGCTACAGAGCTCTCACTCACTTTCTTGTAAATACAAAGCTTCTCCAAAAGTCTCAGATAAAACCATATGCTTTGATCACACTGTCAAAGCGTTTATTCCAACTCCGAGATGCTTGCACCAGTCCATCAATGGAACGCTGGAGCTTGCATACTTTGTTAGCACCTTTTGGATCAACAAAACCTTCAGGCTGCATCATATACAACTCTTCTTCTAGAAATTCATTCAAGAATGCAGTCTTGACATCCATTTGCCAAATTTCATAATCATGAAATGCAGCAATAGCTAACATGATTCGGACAGACTTAAGCATCGCTACGGGTGAGAAAGTCTCATCGTAGTCAATCCCTTGAACTTGTCGAAGACCTTTCGCAACAAGTCGAGCTTTGTAGACAGTAACATTACCATCAGCGTCAGCCTTCTTCTTAAAGATCCATTTATTCTCAATGGCTTGTCGATCATAGGGCAAGTCAACCAAAGTCCATACTTTGTTTTCATACATGGATCCCATCTCAGATTTCATGGCCTCTAGCCATTTTGCGGAATCTGGGCTCATCATCGCTTCCTCATAGTTCGTAGGTTCATCATGGTCAAGTAACATGACTTCCATAATAGGATTACCGTACCACTCTGGTGCGGATCTTACTCTAGTAGACCTACGAGGTTTAGTAGAAACTTGATCTGAAGTCTCATGATCAATATCATTAGCTTCCTCACTAATTGGTGTAGTTGTCACAGGAACCGGTTCTTGTGATGAACTACCTTCCAATAAGGGAGTAGATACAGTTATCTCATCAAGTTCTACTTTCCTCCCACTCACTTCTTTCGAGAGAAACTCCATCTCTAGAAAGGATCCGAATTTAGCAACGAAAATCTTGCCCTCAGATCTGTGATAGAAGGTGTACCCAATAGTCTCCTTTGGGTATCCTATGAAGACACATTTCTCGATTTGGGTTCGAGCTTATCGGTTGAAGTTTCTTCACATAAGCATCGCAGCCCCAAACTTTAAGAAATGACAACTTTGGTTTCTTGCCAAACCATAGTTCATAAGGCGTCGTCTCAACGGATTTTGATGGTGCCCTATTTAACGTGAATGCGCCGTCTCTAAAGCATAACCCCAAAACGATAGCGGTAAATCGGTAAGAGACATCATAGATCGTACCATATCAAGTAAAGTACGATTCGACGTTCGGACACACCATTTCGTTGTGGTGTTCCAGTGTGCGTGAGTTGCTAAACTATTCCGCATTGTTTCAAATGTAAACCAAACTCGTAACTCAAATATTCTCCTCCACGATCGATCGTAGAAACTTTATTTTCTTGTTATGATGATTTTCTACTTCACTCTGAAATTCTTTGAACTTTTCAAATGTTTCGACTTGTGCTTCATCAAGTAGATATACCCATATCTGCTCAAATCATCTATGAAGGTGAGAAAATAACGATATCCGCCACGAGCCTCAACATTCATCGGGCCACATACATCTCAGATGTATGATTTCCAACAAATCTGTTGCTCTCTCCATAGATCCGGAGAACGGTGTTTTGGTCATCTTGCCCATGAGGCACGGTTCGCAAGTACCAAGTGATTCATAATCAAGTGATTCCGTAAGTCCATCAAGATGGAGTTTCTTCATGTGTTTTACACCGATATGACCTAAACGGCAGTGCCACAAATATGTTGCACTATCATTATCATCTCTGCATCTTTTGGCTTCAACATTATGAATATGTGTATCACTACTATCGAGATTCAATAAAAATAGACCAATCTTCAAGGGTGCATGACCATAAAAGATATTACTCATATAAATAGAACAACCATTAATCTCTGATTTAAATGAATAACCGTCTCGCATCAAACAAGATCCAGATATAATGTTCATGCTCAACGCAGGCACCAAATAACAATTATTCAGGTCTAAAACTAATCCCGATGGTAGATGTAGAGGTAGCGTGCCGACCGCGATCACATCGACTTTGGAACCATTTCCCACGCGCATCGTCACCTCGTCCTTAGCTAATCTTCGCTTAATCCGTAGTCCCTGCTTGAGTTGCAAATGTTAGCAATGTAACCAATATCAAATACCAGTGCTCTGCGAGCATTAGTAAGGTACACATCAATAACATGTATATCACATATACCTTTGTTCACTTTGCCATCCTTCTTATCCGCCAAATACTTGGGGCAGTTCCGCTTCCAAAGTCGGTCGCTTGCGAGAGAAGCACTCGATTTCGTGCTTAGGTCCGGACTTGGGTTTCTTCTCTTGAGCAACAACTTGTTTGCTGTTCTTTTGAAGTTCCTTCTTCTTCCCTTTGCCCTTCTTCTTGAAACTAGTGGTCTTGTTGACCATCAACACTAGATGCTCCTTCTTGATTTCTACCTCTGCGGCTTTCAAAGATCGCGAAGAGCTCGAATAGTCTTGTTCATCCCTTGCATATTATAGTTCATCACAAAGCTCTTGTAGCTTGGTGGCGATGATTGGAGAATTACATCAATGACGCTATCATCCGGAAGATTAACTCCCAGTTGAATCAAGTGATTATTATACCCGGACATTTTGAGTATATGCTCACCGACAGAATCGTTCTCCTCCATCTTGCAAATGTAGAACTTATTGGAGACTTCATATCTCTCAATCCGGCATTTGCTTGAAATATTAACTTCAACTCTGGAACATCTCATATGCTCCATGACGCTCAAAACGTCGTTGAAGACCCGTTCTAAGCCGTAAAGCATGGCACACTGAACTATAGAGTAGTCATCGCTTTGCTCGCCAGACGTTCTTAACGCCGTCGGTTACATCAAGAAGAAGTTCGCACCCAGCGGTGCTTCCAGACGTAACTCTTCTATGCAGCAATGAGGATAATCCTCGAAGTTACGGACCCAATCCGTGTAATTGCTACCATCATCTTTCAACTTTGCTTTCTCAAGGAACGATTAAAATTCAACGGAACAACAACACGAGCCATCTATCTACAAACAAACATAGACAAGCAAAATACTATCAGGTACTAAGTTCATGATAAATTTAAGTTCAATTAATCATATTACTAAAGAACTCCCACTTAGACAGACATCTCTCTAGTCATCTAAGTGATCACGTGAACCAAATCAACTAAACCATGTCCGACCATCACGTGAGATGGAGTAGTTTCAATGGTGAACATCTCTATGTTGATCATATCTACTATATGATTCACGCTCGACCTTTCGGTCTCCGTATTCCGAGGCCATATCTGTATATGCTAGGCTCGTCAAGTATAACCTGAGTATTCCGCGTGTGCAACTGTTTTGCACCCGTTGTATTTGAACGTAGAGCCTATCACACCCGATCATCACGTGGTGTCTCAGCACGAAGAACTTTCGCAATGGTGCATACTCAGGGAGAACACTTCTTGATAATTAGTGAGAGATCATCTTAAAGTGCTACCGTCAATCAAAGCAAGATAAGATGCATAAAGGATAAACATCACATGCAATCAATATAAGTGATATGATATGGCCATCATCATCTTGTGCTTGTGATCTCCATCTCCGAAGCACCGTCGTGATCACCATCGTCATCGGCGCGACACCTTGATCTCCATCGTAGCATCGTTGTCATTTACGCCATCTATTGCTTCTACGACTATCGCTACCGCTTAGTGATAAAGGCTGCTACGGGCTTAGCAAGAACCGTTTTTACCTACGCATCAAAACCACAACGATAGTTTGTCAAATAGACTCCGTTTTAACCTTCACAAGGACCGGGCGTAGCCACACTCGGTTCAACTAAAGTTGGGCGACACACTGCTAGTCACCGTGTGCAAAGCACGGCGGTAAAACCAGCCTCGCGTAAGCGTCTGCGTAATGTCGGTCCGGGCCGCTTCATCCAACAATACCGCTGAACCAAAGTATGACATGTTTGGTAGGCGGATGACTTATATCGTCCACAACTCATTTGTGTTCTACTCGTGCATATAACATCAACGCATAGAACCTAGGCTCGGATGCCACTGTTGGGGAACGTAGTAATTTCAAAAAATTTCCTACGCACACGCAAGATCATGGTGATGATATAGCAACGAGGGGAGAGTGTTGTCTACGTACCCTCGTAGACCAAAGCGGAAGCGTTGACACAACGTAGAGGAAGTAGTCGTACGTCTTCCCGGTTCAACCGATCCAAGCACCGTTACTCCGGCACCTCCGAGTTCTTGACACGCGTACAGCTCGATGACACACCTCGATCTCCAATCCAATGAGGCGCCGAGGGGAGTTCCACAAGACGACGGCGTGGTGGCGATCTTGATGTTCTCCATCGCAGGGCTTCGCCTAAGCACCGCTACAATATGACCGAGGTGTAATATCGTGGAGGGGCACCGCACACGGCTAAGGAACGATCAATGATCAACTTGTGTGTCTAGGGTGCCCCTACCCCGTATATAAAGGAGGGAGGGAGGAGGTGGCCGCCCAAGGAGGGCGCCATAGGAGGAGGAAACCTACTCCAAGTAGGTTTCCCTCTTTTCCTAATCCAAGTTGGAGGGAAGGAAGGAGTACTAGTAGTAGGAAGGAAGAGGGAAGGAGAAAGGAAAGGGGGCCGCCCCCTTCCCAATTCGATTGGGCTTGGGCGCGCCTCCCTTGCTCCTTCTCCTTCCTTCCACTTGGGCCCAATAAGGCCCATATACTTACCGGGGTTCT
The DNA here is from genome assembly GCA_021437245.1 of Aegilops speltoides. Lineage (NCBI taxonomy): Eukaryota > Viridiplantae > Streptophyta > Magnoliopsida > Poales > Poaceae > Aegilops > Aegilops speltoides. The sequence goes on from CM038145.1 coordinate 324,157,136, forward strand.
GTAACCTCCCGAGCTCTCGAGATATTCCCAAACTCTCCGGAACCTTTCCTGTCCAAATATATCCGTCCAATATATGAATATTTATGTCCCGACCATTTCGAGACTCCTCGTCATGTCCGTGATCACATCCGGACTCGAACAAACTTCGTACATCAAAATACATAAACTCATAATATAAGCATCATCGAAACCTTAAGCGTGCGGACCCTACGGTTCGAGAACGATGTAGACATGACCGAGACACGTCTCGTCAATAACCAATAGCGGGACCTAGATGCCCATATTGGTTCCTACATATTCTACTGAAGATCTTTATCGGTCAAACCGCACAACAACATACGTTGTTCCTTTGTCATCGGTATGTTACTTACCCGAGATTTGATCGTCGGTATCCAATACCTAGTTCAATCTCGTTACTGCGTAAGTCTCTTTACTCGTTCCGTGTACGTCATCTCATAACTAACTCATTAGTTACATGCTTTCAAGGCTTAGGTGATGAGTATTACCGAGAGGGCCAGAGATACCTCTCCGACAATCGGAGTGACAAATCCTAATCTCAAATTATGCCAACTCAACATGTACCTTTGGAAACACCTGTAGTACTCCTTTATAATCACCCGATTCGTTGTGACGTTTGGTAGTACCAAAGTGTTCCTCCTGTAAACGGAGTTACACAATTCTCATAGTTACGAGAACATGTATAAGTCATGAAGGAAGCAATAGCAGAATACTAAACGATCAAGTGCTAAGCTAACGGGACGGGTCATGTCAATCACATCATTCTCCTAATGATGTGATCCCATTTAATCAAATGACAACACATGTCTATGGTTAGGAAACATAACCATCTTTGATTAATGAGCTAGTCAAGTAGAGGCATACTAGTGACTATATGTTTGTCTATGTATTCACACATGTATCATGTTTCCGGTTAATACAATTCTAGCATGAATAATAAACATTTATCATGATATGAGGAAATAAATAATAACTTTATTATTGCCTCTAGGGCATATTTCCTTCAAAGATATAGTTTCATATTTTATATATTTGGTATTGTGGACATAAATAGTTTTCCTTATAAAATTAGTCAAAGTTTGACTTCTCAAAAAACCGATACGCACTACATTATGAAATGGAAAAGTATTACTTGTAAAAACGGGCTTGTTAAATCACAGTCAACTGATGTCTAAGTGAATGCGGTAGCCGTCCGATATATGTGCGCCAAGATCTATACAGACCGCTAGCCGGTTACTCTTTGTTACTACCGTCCGATGTGCTTTCTTCGTGCGAACTGGTTGTGTGGCCATGACTTGGGCTTTGGTGGGCTTTTTAGTTTTTCCTATGCCTTCGGACGGGGAGAGTATGGCGTTTGCCGTTACCTGGGCTGTTTACCTTTTTTTTTAGTTTGTAGCATGGGTGTTTTCCCTTGCATACAAGTGGTTCTTTTTGTTCAAAAAAGAAATTGAGTCAGTTTTTTCTGCTTGAGAAAAGTTTTTTTGGTTGTTGTTGCCTAATTCCTATGTTTATTTTGCTTCCTCTTTTAGTTCTAGTTTTTCTTTATCTTTTAAAAACCATATATCATTGCTTCTTCGATCTTGTTTTCGCTTTTCACTTATTTTTGCTTCCTGTTCATTTTTATTGTTAGTCGCACTATCTTTTCATGTGTTATATGAGTCGACAAAATGTCCAATAATTCACTATTTTAATTTTGTATTGTTTGACTTATCTTAGATTAATGTTCTATATACCAGTCACACATTTTCCAACGACATGCTTGCATGGAAAAAATATTTTCATCTTTGAATATATCCCTGAATTAATTGAAGATGCGGAAACCCATGTGAAATCGCAGGAGCCGCACTACATAGGCAACTGGTGTGAGCCCAACTAATTGCCTGGCGCATCATCCATGTTTAATTGCACGCAAACCATCACATCCACAACTGCAACCGTCTCAACACGAATATAACTGGTGCAAACTCATTTTTTTCATTTTTATTATTTTCGTTTCCCCCTTTCTTTCCTTTTTTCTTCACCACTTTAAAAGCAACATCCTATGTTGAGACCCCTTATAAGGAATGTTTTCAGCATAGGGTTCTTGTCACATAAAAAAGTAATGCGACTGTTGCATGTCCAAGCCCGACCCAAGACTGCATAGGTTGTGCGGCGGTTGCATGTACACCCCTGCCCACCAATTGCACATTTTGGGAGGTTGTTGCATGTCCACCCCAACTCCTAAGTACACATGTTGTGGCTCAACATGAACTGCAAGGGGTACAACATGCCTACAACTAGAGAGGAGGGGGGGGGACGGTGATCGTGTGTACTTCTTGTGCGTCATTGGGGCGTTTTTATTTTTCCATTTTTTTTCCTTTTTATCTACACCGCCTGAAAGTAACATCCTAAGTCGAGAACCCCCCTAAAGGGGAATGTTCTCATCATAGGTGGGTTCCGTATGGAAATACTTGTACGACAATTGCATGTCCTACCTCGACCAGCAACTTCACACATTGTGCGGTAGTTGTATGCCCACATCTGACCCGCACATGTTGTGCGGTACTTGCATGTCAAACTCTGACCCGCGATTGGTCACCAGCCTTATGGCTGATGTGGCCGGTGGATCATCGTATGAATAAAAGCTCCGAAATTCCCCGCAAAAAAAAAAAAAGATTGCACACATTGTGCAGCGGTTGCATGTCCACACCTAAAGTTTTTTCTTGCGTGCAACTACACGTGGTGCAACCCGTATGCAACTGCTATAGAAACAATGTGTGCGCAACTAGGGGTGAGGGGATGATAAGAATGGATGCGATTCCGTAAGGTGTTTATATTTTTTTTTCTTCATTTTGTAATCAATTGTATTTTTGTTTACTTTTTTTCAAAAAAATTGAGGCATTTTTTTCATTTTTGCCCATCTTTGTTTCTCGTCAATGTACCTGATGTACATGACGTGTATTTATCAGTTGTATGACAGTCAATTTCTCTGAATCGTAGTCAAATTATAAGCAGACAAGCAAATCAGGCCCAGTCCGGCCCAATAAAGAAAATACAAACAGAACACAGCACACAGGGCAACTGCGTGAAGTTTTACCCTAAAAAAAAAACTGGGTAAAGTTCTCAAGAAAGAAAACTGGGGACATCATTCTGGTAGGAAGAGAAAAATCGCGTTACCTTCAAAAAAAGAGAGAGAGATCGCATCAGATGAAAACCGGTGACATCATTCGATCGAGATTTTGATAAGTCTCAGTCGACTGAGCATTAGTCGCTTACAAGAAACAACATCTCTTTTGTATGACACATATCATGATATGTCATAAAGCGAAGCATAAACTAGCTACCAAACACACGCGAAAAAAGAAAGAGTACTCGTGACAAACACATGACCGACCCCACGTACGGCAACCAGCAATTCATCATATCAGTGTGACCCGACACCGTTTTGAAGCTTTATTCAGATCGAGAAGACTGACCATGCATAGCGCGCGCATGGGCTCACCGGCCGCTACCTCTATGCAGTAGCGATGAGGTTGGAGCTCTGGCTGTCCATGGACTTGAAGGCCTCGAACCTGGGCTCCTTGTCCTCGAACTTGTGACGCACGTACAGCTTCATGTAGTCCTCGAACACGAACCTGGGGTACGCCCCGCCGGCCGCCTGATCCGCCAGCGCCGGCGCCGGGAAGATGACCGCGTCGCTGCCAGGGTTGTAGAAGGATGCGATGGACATACGGTTGCCGTCGGTCTGCGCGACCACGCGGTGGAGCACGCTCTTGTACCTGCCGTTGGTGATCACCTCCAGCTGGTCGCCCAGGTTGACGACGATGGAGTGGCGCGTGGGCGGCACGTCCACCCACTCGCCGTCCTTGAGCAGCTGGAGGCCGCCGACGCGGTCGTCCTGGAAGAGCAGGATGATGCCGCCGGCGTCGGTGTGGGCGCGGAGGCCCTTGACGAGGTCCGGGCGCGGGCACGGCGGGTAGCTGCTGACCTTGGTGCCGAAGGTGGGGACGCCCTTGGAGCCCCGGAACGCGCGCGTGAGGTACCCCTTCTCGAGGCCGAGGTTCTCGCAGAGCAGGTCCAGCAGCCGCTCCGCCAGCCTCTCCAGCTCCGACGCGAACTGCTTCATCACCCGCCTGTACTCGTCGTCGAGGTCGGGTATCTCCGCGATGTTGGCCTCCGGGAGGTGGCGCACGAAGAAGGTGCTCTCCCAGTCCAGGTTCTCCGCCGCCCTGCCGCCGTCCTCCAGCGTCTTGCTGGCGAACTCGAGGAACCTCTGCTCGCGCACCCTCTTGTAGTGCTCCTTGGTCATCTTCTCCACCTCGTCCATCAGCTCCGTCGAGATGCCGTGGTCCAGGACCTGCACGCACAACCGGAAAATGAGAGAGAGAGAGAGAGAGAGCAGATGAACATTAAGGACAGATCGATAAGGAGATTCATCCTGTCAGAGTATGCCATGTTACTACTGTGTATTCACCTGGAAGAAGCCCCAGTTCTCGCATGCATCGTGCAGAAGGTTCATCGCCGCGGGCCGCTCCTCCCCGCGGAGCAGACCCATGTCGATGATGGGGAATGACAATGTCGATGCCATCTTACCCTCTTGATTCGAGACAAGCTGCGTCTCCGGATGTTTCTTCTTGCCTACCGAGCTTCAGAGCTTGCCTGATGCTGTATGAAGGAGCCAGGAGTGCAGTGCCTGGAAGAAGGCCAGCCTCGGGTGCAATTTATAGCCTCGATCGACCAGGCACCCAAAATGCTTCCGGAATGGGTCGACCTTGGAGGCTTGTACACCCCTCAGGTACATACGTATTAGTTATCATTGATTTAGTATAACTTCATACTAAATCAACGACAACTAATATGAAACGAAGCTTATGAAGATTGGTGGCAGGAAAAAAGTGGTAACTAAAAGTACAATTGTACTCTACTAGTATTATTAGCAGTCATTATGCTAAATCTTTCGACCAAAACCACGCAATTAATTACAATGGTCATATAGGATTTCAAAGATATTGTTATGCGCTTTAAGTGTAGAATATCTACTCTTAAAGGGAGTTGATAGGCCGGCATCCACACTTCAATTTCGCCTCACATCCCACCACGTACCCCTTCATGTTAGGTTTTTCACCCTAACACTCAAAACCGAATCGATTCGTCCGACCCTCCTTTTGTTTTTTCATTCTTTCTTTGACAGGTGTTGATTCAATTCAATCACCTAAATAATAGGTAATTAAGAATTCAGCAATAGCACCAGATCACCTTCCTAAAAGATTGACATGAGTTTTTTCTCAATAACCTTCTAAAATAAAATCAGATATTATTTAATAACAAATTGCTACTTCCACACACTACGACACCTACTATTGAATGGCAATGACAACTTTCCAAATACAACGAAAAAGACATGTGTATTTTTACTTACCAAATCACATATTTCAACTAGTATTAAAACTCAAATCTGTATGTCGTTTGTGTTGGGGAACGTAGTAATTTCAAAAAATTTCCTACGCACACGCAAGATCATGGTGATGATATAGCAACGAGAGGGGAGAGTGTTGTCTACGTACCCTCGTGACCAAGCGAAGCGTTGACGCAACGTAGAGGAAGTAGTCGTCGTCCTCCGGTCCAACCGATCCAAGCACCGTTACTCGACACCTCCGAGTTCTTGACATGCGTCAGCTCGATGACGCACCCTCGATCTCCAATCCAAGAGAGGCTCCGAGGGAGAGTTCCACAAGACGGCGTGGTGACGATCTTGATGTTCTCTGTCGCAGGCTTTGCCTAAGCACCGCTACAATATGATCGAGGTGTAATATCGTGGAGGGGCACCGCACACGGCTAAGGAACGATCAATGATCAACTTGTGTGTCCTAGGGTGCCCCCTACCCCGTATATAAAGGAGGAGGGAGGAGGTGGCCGGCCTCAAGGGGCGCGCCATAGGGGGGGAAACCTACTCCAAGTAGGTTTCCTCTCTTCCTTATCTTATTTGGAGGGAAGGAAGGAGTACTAGTATTAGGAAGTAGTACTAGTAGTAGGAAGGAAGAGGGGGAAGGAGAAAGGAAGGGGGCCGCCCCTCCCAATTCGGATTGGGCTTGGGGGCGCGCCTCCTTGCTCCTTCTCTCTTCCTCCTACATGGGCCCAATAAGGCCCATATACCTCCCGGGGTTCCAGTAACCTCCGGAGCTCCAAACTTCTCCGAACCTTTCCGGTGTCCAAATATATCCGTCCAATATATCAATCTTTATGTCTCGACCATTTCGAGACTCCTTGTCATGTCCGTGATCATATCCGGACTCAACAACCTTCGTACATCAAAATACATAAACTCATAATATAAGCTGCTATCGAAACCTTAAGCGTGCGGACCCTACGGTTCGAGAACAATGTAGACATGACCGAGATATGTCTCGGTCAATAACCAATAGCGGGACCTGGATGCCCATATTGGTTCCTACATATTCTACAAAGATCTTTATCGGTCAAACCGCACAACAACATACGTTGTTCCTTTGTCATCGGTATGTTACTTGCTCGAGATTCAACGTCGGTATCCAATACCTAGTTCAATCTCGTTACCGCAAGTCTCTTTACTCATTCCGTAATACATCATCTCACAACTAACTCATTAGTTGAAATGCTTGCAAGGCTTTAGTGATGTGTATTACCGAGAGGGCCCAGAGATACCTCTCCGACATTCGGAGTGACAAATCCTAATCTCGAAATCGCCAACTCAACAAGTACCTTCGGAGACACACAGAGAGCACCTTTATAATCACCCGATTCGTTGTGACGTTTGGTAGCACACAAAGTGTTCCTCCGTAAACGGAGTTGCATAATCTCATAGTCATAGGAACATGTATAAGTCATGAAGGAAGCAATAGCAACATACTAAGCGATTGTGTGCTAATCTAACGGAATGGGTCATGTCAATCAGATCATTCAACTAATGATGTGACCTTGTTAATCAAATAACAACTCCTTGTTCATGGTTAGGAAACATAACCATCTTTGATTAACAAGCTAGTCAAGTAGAGGCATACTAGTGACACTCTTTTGTCTATATATTCACACATGTATTATGTTTCCGGTTAATACAATTCTAGCATGAATAATAAACATTTATCATGATATGAGGAAATAAATAATAACTTTATTATTGCCTCTAGGGCATATTTCCTTGATCTCCCACTTGCACTAGAGTCAATAATCTAGATTACACAAGAATGATTCTAACACCCATGGAGTCTTGGTGTTGATCATGTTTTGCTCGTGGAAGAGGCTTAGTCAACGGGTCTCGCAACATTCAGATCCGTATGTATCTTGCAAATCTCTATGTCTCCCACGGACTAGATCCGGATGGAATTGAAGCGTCTCTTGATGTGCTTGGTTCTCTTGTGAAATCTGGATTCCTTCGCTAAGGCAATCGCTCGATATTGTCACAAAAGATTTTCATTGGACCCGATGCACTAGGTATGACACCTAGATCGGATATGAACTCCTTCATCCGACTCCTTCATTGGCTGCTTCCGGCAGCTATGTATTCCGCTTCACATGTAGATCCCGCCACGACGCTTTGCTTTGAACTGCACTAACCGACAGCTCCACCGCTTAATGTAAACACGTATCCGGTTTGCGATTTAGAATCGTCCGTGTCGTTGTCAAAGCTTGCATCAACGTAACCATTTACGATGAGCTCTTTGTCACCTCCATATACGAGAAACATATCCTTAGTCCTTTTCGGTATTTCAGATGTTCTTGACCGCCGTCCATGATCCACTCCTCGATTACTTTGGTACCTCCTGCTAGACTTATAGCAAGGCACACATCAGTCCAGTACACAAGATTGTATACATGATAGAGCCTATGGCTGAAGCATAGGAACACTTTTCATTTTCTCTATCTTCTGCGTGGTCGGGCTTTGAGTCTTACTCAACTTCACACCTTGCAATACGAGCAAGAACCCTTTCTTTGCTTGATCCATTTTGAACTTCTTCAAAACTTTGTCAAGGTATGTGCTTTGTGAAAGTCCAATTAAGCGTCTTGATCTATCTCTATAGATCTTAATGCCCAATATGTAAGCAGCTTCACCGAGGTCTTTCATTGAAAAACTTTTATTCAAGTATCCCTTTATGCTATCCAGAAATTCTATATCATTTCCAATCAATAATATGTCATCCACATATAATATTAGAAATGCTACAGAGCTCCCACTCACTTTCTTTTAAATACAGCCTTCTCCAAAAGTCTGTATAAAACCAAATGCTTTGATCACACTATCAAAACGTTTATTCCAACTCCGAGAGGCTTGCACCAGTCCATAAATGGAATGTTGGAGCTTACACACTTTGTTAGCTCCCTTTGGATCGATAAAACCTTCTGGTTGCATCATATACAACTCTTCTTCTAGAAATCCATTCAGGAATGCAGTTTTTACATCCATTTGCCAAATTTCATAATCATAAAATGCGGCAATTGCTAACATGATTCGGACAGACTTAAGCATCGCTACGGGTAAGAAGGTCTCATCGTAGTCAACCCCTTGAACTTGTGGAAAACCTTTTGCAACAAGTCGAGCTTTGTAGATAGTAACATTACCGTCAGCGTCAGTCTTCTTCTTGAAGATCCATTTATTCTCAATTGCTTGCCGACCATCGGGCAAGTCAACCAAAGTCCATACTTTGTTCTCATACATGGATCCCATCTCGATTTCATGGCTTCAAGCCATTTTATGAATCTGGGCTCACCATCGCTTCTTCATAGTTCGTAGGTTCATCATGATCTAGTAGCATGACTTCCAGAATAGGATTACCGTACCACTCTGGTGCGAATCTTACTCTGTTCGACCTACGTGGTTCTGTATTAACTTGATCTGAAATTCTATGATCATTATCATCAACTTCCTCACTAGTTGGTTTTGACGTCCACGAAACCGGTTCTGTGATGTATTATTTTCCAACAAGGGAGTAGGTACGATTACCTCATCAAGTTCTACTTTCCTCCCACTCACTTCTTTCGAGAGAAACTCCTTCTCTAGAAATGATCCATTCTTAGCAACAAATGTCTTGCCTTCGGATCTGTGATAGAAGGTGTACCCAATGTCTCCTTTGGGTATCCTATGAAGACACATTTCTCGATTTGGGTTCGAGCTTATCGGGTTGAAGCTTTTTCACATAAGCATCGCAACCCCAAACTTTAAGAAACGACAACTTTGGTTTCTTGCCAAACCATAGTTCATAAGGTGTCGTCTCAGCGGTTTCGATGGTGCCCTATTTAACGTGAATGTGGCTGTCTCTAGAGCATAACCCCAAAACGATAGCGGTAAATCTGTAAGAGACATCATAGACCGCACCATATCAAGTAAAGTACGATTATGACGTTCGGACACACCATTACGCTGTGGTGTTCCGGGTGGCGTGAGTTGTGAAACTATTCCACATTGTTTTAAGTGTAAACCAAACTCGTAACTCAAATATTCTCCTCCACGATCAGATCGTAGAAACTTTATTTTCTTGATACGATGATTTTCTACTTCACTCTGAAATTCTTTGAACTTTTCAAATGTTTCAGACTTATGCTTCATTAAGTAGATATACCCATATCTGCTTAAATCATCTGTGAAGGTGAGAAAATAACGATATCCGCCACGAGCCTCAACATTCATTGGACCACATACATCTGTATGTATGATTTCCAACAAATCTGTTGCTCTCTCCATAGTACCGGAGAACGGCGTTTTGGTCATCTTGCCCATGAGGCACGGTTCGCAAGTACCAAGTGATTCATAATCAAGTGATTCCAAAAGTCCATCAGTATGGAGTTTCTTCATGCGCTTTATACCGATATGACCCAAATGGCAGTGCCACAAATAAGTTGCACTATCATTATCAACTCTGCATCTTTTGGCTTCAACACTATGAATATGTGTATCACTACTATCGAGATTCATCAAAAATAGACCACTCTTCAGGGGTGCATGACCATAAAAGATATTACTCATATAAATAGAACAACCATTATTCTCTGATTTGAATGAATAACCGTCTCGCATTAAACAAGATCCAGATATAATGTTCATGCTCAACGCTGGCACCAAATAACAATTATTTAGGTCTAATACTAATCCCGAAGGTAGATGTAGAGGTAGCGTGCCGACCGCGATCACATCGACTTTGGAACCATTTCCCACGCCAAGATCGTCACCTCGTCCTTTGCGGTGTTAAGCAATTACGTAGTCCTGCTTGAGTTGCAAATATTAGCAATGAACCGAGATCAAATACCAGTGCTCTGCGAGCTCTAGTAAGGTACATATCAATAACATGTATATCACATATACCTTTGTTCACTTTGCCATCCTTCTTATCCGCCAAATACTTGGGGCAGTTCGCTTCAAAGGACCGATCGCTTGCGGAGAAGCACTCGGCTTGTGCTTAGGTCCGGACTTGGGTTTCTTCTCTTGAGCAGCAACTTGTTTGCTGTTCTTCTTGAAGTTCCTTCTTCTTCCCTTTGCCCTTTTCTTGAAACTAGTGGTCTTGTTAACCATCAACACTTGATGCTCCTTCTTGATTTCTACCTCCGCAGCCTTTAGCATTGCGAAGAGCTCGGGAATCGTCTTATCCATCCCTTGCATATTATAGTTCATCACGAAGCTTCTTGTAGCTTGGTGGAAGTGATTGGAGAATTCTGTCAATGACGCCATCATCCGGAAGAGTAACTCCCAGTTGAATCAAGTGATTACAATACCCAGACATCTTGAGTATGTGCTCACTGACAGAACTATTCTCCTCCATCGTGCAGCTATAGAACTTATTGGAGACTTCATATCTCTCAATCCGGGCATTCTTCTGGAATATCAACTTCAACTCCTGAAACATCTCATATGCTCCATGACGTTCAAAACGTCGTTGAAGTCCCGGTTCTAAGCCGTAAAGCATGGCCCATTGAACTATCGAATAGTCATCGCTTTGCTCGCGGACGTTCTTAACGTCGTCGGTTACATCAAGCGAGGTTCGCACACAGCAGCGGTGCTTCCAGGCGTAATTTTTCTCAGGCAAAGAATGAGGATAATCCTCAAATTACGGACCCAGTCCGCGTAGTTGCTACCATCATCTTTCAACTTAGCTTTCTCAAGGAACGCATTAAAATTCAACGGAACAACAAAGACGGGCCATCTATCTACAAACAACATAGACAAGCAAGATACTATCGGTACTAAGTTCATGATAAATTTTAGTTCAATTAATCATATTACTTAAGAACTCCCACTTAGACGTACATCTCTCTAGTCATCTAAGTGATCACGTGATCCAAATCAACTAAACCATAACCGATCATCACGTGAGATGGAGTAGTTTTCAATGGTGAACATCTTATGTTGATCATATCTACTATATGATTCACGCTCGACCTTTCGGTCTCCGTGTTCGAGGCCATATCTGCATATGCTAGGCTCGTCAAGTTTAACTCGAGTATTCTGCGTGTGCAAAACTGGCTTGCACCCGTTGTAGATGGACGTGAGAGCTTATCACACCCGATCATCACGTGGTGTGCAGGCACGACGAACTTTGGCAACGGTGCATACTCGGGAGAACACTACCTTATAATTTTAGTGAGAGATCATCTTAAAATGCTACCGTCAATCAAAGCAAGATAAGATGCATAAAAGATAAACATCATATGCAATCAATATAAGTGATATGATATGGCCATCATCTTCTTGTGCTTGTGATCTCCATCTCTGAAGCACTATCATGATCACCATCGTCACCGGCGCGACACCTTGATCTCCATCGTAGCATCGTTGTCGTTTCGCCATCTATTGCTTCTCGACTATCGCTACCGCTTAGTGATAAAGTAAAGCAATTACGATGCGTTGCATTTCATACAATAAAGCGACAACCATATGGCTCCTGCCATTGCCGATAACCGGTTACAAAACATGATCATCTCATACAATAAAATATAGCATCACGTCTTGACCATATCACATCACAACATGCCATGCAAAAACAAGTTAGACGTCCTCTACTTTGTTGTTGCAAGTTTTACGTGGCTGCTACGGGCTTAAGCAAGAACCAATCTCACCTCGCATCAAAACCACAACGATAGTTTGTCAAGTTGATGCTGTTTTAACCTTCGCAAGGACCGGGCGTAGCACACTCGGTTCAACTAAAGTTGGAGAAACCGACACCGCTAGTCACTTGTGTGCAAAGCACGGCGGTAAAACCAGTCTCGCGTAAATCGTCGCTGTAATGTCGGTCCGGCCGCTTCATCCAACAATACCGCCGAACCAAAGTATGACATCTTTGGTAAGCGATGACTTATATCGCCCACAACTCACTTGTGTTCTACTCGTGCATATAACATCAACGCATAAAACCTAGGCTCGGATGCCACTATTGGGGAACGTAGTAATTTCAAAAATTTCCTACGCACACGCAAGATCATGGTGATGATATAGCAACGAGAGGGAGAGTGTTGTCTCGTACACTCGTAGACCAAAGCGAAGCGTTGACGCAACGTAGAGGAAGTAGTCGTCGTCCTCCGGTCCAACCGATCCAAGCACCGCACTCGGCACCTCCGAGTTCTTGACACGCGTCAGCTCGATGGCGCACCCTCGATCTCCAATCCAGAGAGGCTCCGAGGGGAGTTCCGTCGAGACGACGGCGTGGTGACGATCTTGATGTTCTCTGTCGCAGGCTTCGCCTAAGCACCGCTACAATATGATCGAGGTGTAATATCGTGGAGGGGGCACCGCGACACGGCTAAGGAACGATCAATGATCAACTTGTGTGTCCTAGGGTGCCCCCTACCCCGTATATAAAGGAGGGAGGGAGGAGGTGGCCGGCCTCAAGGGGGCGCCATAGGGAGGGAAACCTACTCCAAGTAGGTTTCCCTCTTTCCTTATCTTATTTGGAGGGAAGGAAGGAGTAGTAGTATTAGGAAGTAGTACTAGTAGTAGGAAGGAAGAGGGAAGGAGAAAGGAAGGGGCCGCCCCCTCCCCAATCGGATTGGGCTTGGTGGCGCCCCTCCCTTGCTCCTTCTCTCTTCCTCCTACATGGGCCCAATAAGGCCCATATACCTCCCGGGGTTCAGTAACCTCCGGAGCTCCAAACTTCTCCGAACCTTTCCGTGTCCAAATATATCAGTCCAATATATCAATCTTTATGTATCGACCATTTCGAGACTCCTCGTCATGTCCGTGATCATATCCGGACTCGAACAACCTTCGTACATCAAAATACATAAACTCATAATATAGCCATCATCGAAACCTTAAGCGTGCAGACCCTACGGTTCGAGAACAATGTAGACATGACCGAGATATGTCTCGGTCAATAACCAATAGCGGGACCTGGATGCCCATATTGGTTCCTACATATTCTACGAAGATCTTTATCGGTCAAACCGCACAACAACATACGTTGTTCCCTTTGTCATCGGTATGTTACTTGCCCGAGATTCGATCGTCGGTATCCAATACCTAGTTCAATCTCGTTACGGCAAGTCTCTTTACTCGTGCCATAATACATCATCTCACAACTAACTCATTAGTTGAAATGCTTGCAAGGCTTAAGTGATGTGTATTACCGAGAGGGCCCAGATACCTCTCGACATTCGGAGGACAAATCCTAATCTCGAAATACGCTAACTCAACAAGTACCTTCGGAGACACCTGTAGAGCACCTTTATAATCACCCGATTCGTTGTGACGTTTGGTAGCACACAAAGTGTTCCTCCGTAAACGGAGTTGCATAATCTCATAGTCATAGGAACATGTATAAGTCATGAAGGAAGCAATAGCAACATACTAAACGATCGTGTGCTAAGCTAACAGAATGGGTCATGTCAATCAGATCATTCAACTAATGATGTGACCTTGTTAATCAAATAACAACTCCTTGTTCATGGTTAGGAAACATAACCATCTTTGATTAACAAGCTAGTTAAGTAGAGGCATACTAGTGACACTCTGTTTGTCTATATATTCACACATGTATTATGTTTCCGGTTAATACAATTCTAGCATGAATAATAAACATTTATCATGATATGAGGAAATAAATAATAACTTTATTATTGCCTCTAGGGCATATTTCCTTCAGTTTGGTACTCCTCCCATCGTTCGAACACGTCCTCCACTCCCACCGATCCGATCTTTAAGCAAATATAAAACTCACCTCCCATCCGTTTTTTCATAAAGAATCAACTTTCACTTATTGCTGGTTTCCATTTTTCACGTACCAAAGCCTATCAATCAGCACAAGGCCCACCACAAATATGGTACCGATCCCTCCTCTTTCAGGCTCTTTCCATACCTAGTTAACTTCCACATAATCAGAAGTTTCCTACCCTTGCGCGTCACATTAAAAGTGCCTGATAGGACTGCTCTTCCATATCTCCACCACATGCCCCAATGTGGCTAAACGCTAACCGCCCTCGGGAAGGACGCATCCACGGGTGCCGCACAACATTGTCATTGCTTTGTGAGGGGCCGCCCCGCCACATCCACCCTTATTCCCAACCCTTCCTCCTTGGTCAATTTCACCTGCAACATCATGCTAATTGCCATTCAATATTGCTCTATCCCCTCATTTGGTATGTGGCGGTTGAGAACAATAGTGGTTGTTACCTCTGCTTCGTTCTAACGCGCCGAGGATGGGCCTGCTCGACCACTCCAAGCTCAACTAGCACAAGGTTTGTGCTACTCAAAATCTCTCTCTCTCTCTCTCTCTCTCTCTCTCTCTCTCTCTCTCTCTCTCTCTCTCTCTCTCTCTCTCTCTCTAGCATGGCATGCTAATGAACACAAATGGGACGGATTAAATACTTATGAATATTCGTGACGTTGTAATTCGATGCAGAGAGAGCACAATCAGTTTCATAAAATGTTCATTTTGGGATTATAATTTGGTGAACGCCACCTGTTTGTTATTTTCCCTACAAAAAAATAAACTTCCTCCTTGCTCATGGAAGATGCCAGGATTATTTTAGGTGCATATAGTTAAGACTTAGCTGCATAAAGTCTCTTGAATAGGTAAACTCAAACTTACAAAATCGAATGCAACTGTAGTATTTTTGTTATTTTCTTTTCAAATTTGTAAAACCTCCAAAATCCGACCACAGTGTTGTCGTTCCAACCTAGCCCTCTGCATTCCCTTCGCCTGGAGGTGCATACTGCAATATCGATGCACCCGCTCACTCCACGTAATCATGCATCCGCGGAGTGGAGCCGATGGATCCTTAAATCACATAGCGGTCAACAGAGAGAGGAAAAGACGGGAGAAAAACTTTCATTGCCGCAAGGCACATGGAAGCATTCCACTCACTCCTTTTGCCCGTGGCAACACACATGACGTGGTTAAGCAAAATTCGTTACTCATCAAAGTGCTGCATGAAAATTAAAGTACAGTAGACATTTTAACAACGAAAAAAGAATGTCCTTTCAAATTACTAGTAAATCTGACAATCTAGACATAAATATGACTGGTTTTTCTTCATCCAACAGCAAGGCCTAGATCGAGTAGAAAAAAAAAATGTGACCGAAATTTTCTGTTGTCTCAAAATCGATTTTTGAGCGGACAGATCGACCGGGCACGGACCCAAAATGCTGCGAGCGGAATGTACCGGAAGGGGTACGTGTCCACCGCGTCGGGCGTCGGCGATGGAGACGCGGCGCTCCGATGCCTTGGATCGGGGATGGGTACGCCACACTGGAGCATGTCCTTCCAGCTGGCTAATCTCACTCACCCGATGGCGATCGGGACCGCGGCATGGCGCCGTCCATCTGCACCGCACAGGAACCTCATTCCCATTGCTTGGTTGGATGAGATGAGATGGGATGGGATGGGACGCAGCGCGAACAAATGCATCTTCGGCGTGCCGGAGAAAAATGAGCGACCGGAAATGTGCCTCCAGGAATTCTGTTGGTTGGATTCGATGTGTTGGGCGACTCACTCGACTGCCTGCCTACGTGAAAGCATATAAATCTGGAGTATGTATAAAAAGAAGAAGTTGTTGAGATCGAGTAGCCTACGATGTAGCGTACGTATAAGTGAGAATTTTTCAGTGTAGTGTATGAGCAGCCCGTTGCATACTAGTAGTTGGACAAGCTGCCAATAACAGACAACGGAATCCTAAATCCCAAATCCCAAATCAAGAGAGGGCATGATCGATATCTTAGTTAGTTGTCAGCATATTATTGCTCTCTCGTTCCAAAAAAAAGCATATTATTGCTCTCCATATATGCATGCACCCACCAAAACCCATCCATTCCTAGACACTGATGAGCCGGCCAAACTCACGAGAGATACTCTAGCAGCTAGCATGGCGATGTTTTCTTCAACAATGCTATCATGGTGATGTAATTCAGAAAAGTTGGAATGTAGTAGTGGATTACTTTTACTCACATGACATTTACCTGCACGTCTCTTGTCACCAGGTTCAGTGGTGGACAAATTAACACAAGAGTCCAAATTAGTGTTCTAGATAGATCAACTTCTTGTAGCCTTTTATTAGGTTTCCCTCGACGTTCAAGTTCCACCTTTTGCATAGGCGGCAAAGCTATTGCCGGCAAAAGGTAGGAGGAACAAAGCAGAGAGAAGCATAGCTTGTGCGGTAAGGCATGACGGAACGATGCATTAGGGTGACGGCGAAACCTTGTGGATATGTCGGCAACTTGCTTCGATTTCTTTCTTCGTGCTGGATGCTGATTAGGTGTGAGTTTGAACATTTTGCTGCCGTCGCAATCCAGGGGCAAATCAGTGGCTCGTGATCAGTGTAAAAAAGATGAATGCTGAGAGTTGAGTAGCCGCATTTAGCTACTAGCATAATGCTCCATATGGGCATTGTCTCTGCTTTACCATATATTCTCTACTTTCAGTGGGCTTTCTGTTGTATCAAAAGCATACGGTTTTCTGGTAATGGTAGTCGCCACGTAGTCATTTTATAATTTAATGGACTGTCGTAGCTATTTATTGATAGGCAAGCAGACAGTAGTTAACCTTGCCGAGGCTCAGGGGCTGTTTGGTTCCCACCACGGTTGCTGCCAAAATTTAGCAGCCACAGTTTTAAGCGTGTGTTTGGTTTTCTTGCACTTTGACTTGCCACACTTTCCCTATGGTCCACTTGTCAAAGAGACAATTTTTTTGCCAACTTTTGCCAAAGTTTGGCGTCCAATTTTTTAGCCACACTTGTGTGGCTTGCCATACTTGTGTGGCTAACCACACTAGTCTCCAACCGAACAGACCCTCAATCCAGTTTCAAACCTATGAAACCAACAAAAACTACTAGTACTATCATGGTCATACAGTCGAATAGCTTAATTTTCATGGAAACATTCTGTCTTCAAGACGCTTAAGACTTCCTTGTCTGCAAAGAATCATGATTCTGCTGCTTTCTGGAGAAGCTGGACGCACCTTCCAACTAGGCGATTGCACAGCTAATTCTGGCTCTGGAACCATCAGACTGAGGATTTTGGCGGTGTCCGCACCTGCAACCCACATGCCTATGGGACTGGCACTAGCCCTTGTGGTGCGACATCAGTGCTGGATCGGGTCTGATCCTATGTCTAACTCTAACCTAGCTAGGCATAGCATTGCGCAAAGCAAATTTATTCAGCGCATTTAAAAGGAGTAAAGTATGACTAGGACGCAGGAAAAAGGAGGCGCCGATCGAAGCAAACTTGGGTGCAGCTTGCCACTTGGTAAACGCGGAGAAAGCTTCGGTGTAGCTTTCTGGCCTGCCCTCCTGAAAGCCACACCGAGCTGAGCTCTTATCGGCAATCGGCATGGCCGTGTAGACGTGTGCACTGAAAGGAAGTTCCTTGAACCAGGACTGTAGTAGGTATGAACTCTGAACTTAGCTCCACCGACGCTGAAACGGACGCTGTGTGTGCGCTCACGGCCTCACAAAGCAGATAGTGTGAAACTGTTTCAGGAAGACCGGGCATGTTAGCGCTGGCGAGGACCA
Organism: Aegilops speltoides; assembly: GCA_021437245.1. Lineage (NCBI taxonomy): Eukaryota > Viridiplantae > Streptophyta > Magnoliopsida > Poales > Poaceae > Aegilops > Aegilops speltoides. Next base: position 324,175,094 of record CM038145.1, read on the forward strand.
TGAACAGTGCACGAACCGAAGACGACTCCCGTATTTTGGGAATCCAAGGCGTCCGATGAGCTGCGCTGATGGCGAGTGTAACATGCCAGGTCCATGGCACCAGTTGAGCTGATGATGACTGGTGATCAGGTCGAACTTGTCCCGGTCTGAGTGTCCTGGAGCACCTACTACTGATTGACAGCCGGTTCGCTGATGATAAGCTAGTAGTGCAGTCTACAGTGCGATTCAAACGGACGTGGCTCGCACCTAGCCACGTTTAAGGGCAGCGAGGGCATCTCCAACACCGACTCCAAAACTGCCCGCCGTTGAGACTATGCGGCCTGAACGAGTTTTGTCATTCAATATGGTTTGTATCGGTTCGCGGGGTAGTCCAAACTTATTTCCCTGTAAACCAAAGATAAAGTGTGAAGGCTTTGCGAGCGTCCGGAACGACCGCTTCCACGTTCCCGTGTGATCACCCTGACCCAACCAAAAAACCCATCTGCCTCTCCCGTGTTTTTCATCCAACAACCGCGTCGCTTGCCCGCGCCACATTCATGCCTGTTCAAAGCATGCAGCGGCCGACATTGATGCCGAGCGATGCCGAGCCACGCGACCGGACATGAAGGCGGCGCATTGAAGCGGGTTGACCGGCCCTTCTCATGGCCTGCCCGTGGCTATTTAAGCGTTGTACCGGCGATGCACATCCTTACTCCGTCCTCTCCTCCTCCTCACCGAGCACCTCCAACTACAACGGCGATGCCGACGTCGTGGTTCTCCACGCCGGCACACGGAGGTGGTGGCAGTGGCAGTTCATCGACAAGCGGATCTTGGTGTCGCCGCCCTCGCTCTTCAGGCCCCTCGGCATCCACGGCGGCCGGCTCCTCTGGCAAGGAGGAGATCGTCATCTCCTCAAATGATGAGGAGGACCAGAAGCTGTAGCAGCAGTCGGAGCAACCGAGGTGGCTCGACGGACGAAGAGGTCTTCCGTCAAATGCAAATCATGACGGAGCGCTCGGTCCGTCAGATGTGTCCGGCTCCACCGTCGACGGCACGGGTCAAGGAGGAGTCACCGTCCCCGGTGCGCTACCATGTCAAGCGGGAGCCGACGTCCCCACTCTGGCGGGTGAAGTAGGAACCCGCCTTTGCCCGTGCAACCGTTGCGGCGTCCAGATTGGACGCCGCGTCAAGGATGAGCCGACCTCGCCCCGCAACCGCAGCGTGCAGATCAGACTCCGCGTCAGAGATGAGCCCGCGTCGCCACCGACGCTTAGCCAGTACGTCCGCATTGACGCCCCCACCCCCGCCGCAACCGCCACTCCGTCAAGATCGGCGAGTAGTGGTCGCTTAGAGCATCTACAACCGGACATTGCAAATCCGACCCCTCAAACGTCCGTGGGCACTGACCGGGCACGCATCAAATTAGCCACTTTGCATCCACCTCTTTCATATTTCATCTCCTAAATCCATACAAAACATGCAAAAGTAATCCTGCATACTACATCTACGTACTACCCTAGCTACTCTTCGTCGTCGGTTATGTCCACGACGATGGTGCCGGGCACCGGCTGGACAGGTGGGTAGGAGGGTTCCGGCTCATCCTCCTCCTGCTCGACCTCATCCATGTAGGCGAACATCTCCGCCTCGTCCGCGGCCTCTTGCGCCTCCATCTCCTGCCGGCAACGGCGTCTTGCCTCCGCAGCCGACTCCGACCGGAGGGAATCGAGGATGGCCTGCTGCTCCGCTTGCAAATCCCCGTCGCGAGCGTCCCCCGCCTCCTCCTCCTCCTCCAACTTCTCCCCCGGACCCATTGCATCCGAAGGTAGCCCCGCAGCGATCCGAGCTTCGCGCCTTGCCCGGACTAGCTCAAGGAGCTCGAGCCGGCGCTCCGACATCAGAAAGGGCTCGCTCCTCACCCGGCCGCGTGGGGGCATGGCTACTAGGTGGACGGGTGGAGTGTAAAGTGGCGGCGGCATCGGATAGGAGGAGGAAAATGTGGATGGATGGTAGGGTTTTGGTGCCGCCGGTCGACTTAAATAGCCAGGCAATGCACTACGCGGCCCGCCAGAGCTGCGCCACACGGCGCCACCGGTCCGACGGAGGAGACGAGCTTCGGATTGCTGTGTTTGAGGGCATTTCCGACCGGGACCATTTCGTGAGTCCACGTGGCGGGCGTGCCTGGGCGCCCCCATATCCGCCCCATATTTGGGCTGGATATGGGGGGTGCCAGTCAGCTCGGGCGTTTGAGGGTTGTCTGGGTCAAAAAATCGTGACCGGGTGGCCTCCCCAGGCGTTTGAGACGGGTTTGAGGGGTCCGGTTGTAGATGCTCTTAGCGACTGTTCCGCCAACGTCGGCATTGGCCGCGGCAGCCCTCCACACCGCGAGCGGTAAGCACCCTCCGGACAAGGCTGCCGCTGTCGTGGTTCTAAGTCTGACAGTAGAGTGGGGGGTAGGTATGGAGAGGCAAGGTCCTAGCTATGGAGCAGTTGTAAACACGGGAGATGTACGAGTTCAGGCCCTTCTCGGAGAAGTAATAGCCCTACCTCTCGGAGCCCGGAGGCGGTCGAGTGGATTATGTGTGTATGGATTACAGGGGTGCGAATCCTTTACACTGAGGTGGGGGTGGCTTATATAGTGCCTGCCAGACCCCTCCGGCCCTCAATAATGTGGGGTTTAAAGTACATTAAGTCTGGGCGTTACTAGTAACGCCCTACATAAAGTGTCTTAAATACCATAAAGTCTACTTAACTACAGACCATTACGGTACAGAGTGCTTCTTGACCTTCTAGTGGTCGAGTGAGTCCTCATGGTCGAGTCCTTCAAGTCCGTCGAGTGAAGTCTTCCTTGGTCGACTGGAAGGTAGTCTCTTCTAATGGTGTCCTTGGGTAGGGTATTTAGATCAGGTCTATGACCCTACCCTAGGTACATGACTCCATCATTAGCCCCCGAATGGATTGAGGCTTGTGTGAGGAAGGAGTTGATATTATTTCCGACTGGCTTCTGCGTTCTGGATATGTGTTGTCTTGGACCAATAATCTCTTTGCCGATAATCATCAACTTTTCTTCAGTCGGCGTGATCCATTCTTTTCTTTCGTCGAGTGACCTTTTGAACTTAACAATTTCCGAGCGACGGATCGCAGGAAATCTCGCGCCTGACAGATCGTTCTGCCGTTCGCGGATTCTGCGGGATACGAAATTTGGAGAAGCGCGCTCGGATGGGATAGGACATAGACGCCTCGATTCTCGCACCACCTTTTTCGCCATGTATCGCGTCGCTGCGATCTGTTTCGGGATGTGATTGGATCTCTCAGCCCACCACATCCACTCGGAAGTGATCTTATAAAGGCGCCCGGCGAGGAACTTTGAACAGTACCTCTCCATTCTCTCTCTCGCTGCCCTCCCTGCCTCCGCCCACTGCATCCACTCCTGCCCCTGCGCAACCGCTCCTCGTGTCCTTCGCCGGTAGCCATGGTGAAGGAGAAGACGGCGGCGTTGGAACGCGCGAAGAAGGCATCGGCGACGGGGAAGGCGAAGGGGAGAACCACCAGTCGGGGCGGGTCGTCGTCCAGATCTCGTCTGCCGAACGGCTGGGTCCAAGGAGATTGGATCCGGCCGACCATCACGGAGAAGGATCTCCTCGACATGGCCAACAACGGTCTGATCCCCCACGGAGCAGCAAGGCTCCCGGGGAATGAGTGGCAACCCCAGCCGGAAGAGGGTGAGTGTGTCCTTCTGGCTACCCATGTCGACCGCGGGTTTTCTTTGCCGCCGAGTATTTTCTTCCGTGGTTTCTTGAACTTCTTTGGAGCGCAACTCCACCACTTCAATCCGAACTCTATCGCCTACCTTGCCGCATTTGTGTCCATGTGTGAGAACTTTACGGGTTGCCGACCGCCTTTGGGCCTGTTCAAGCATATATTCACGTGTCGCTCTCGCACCGTGCGTATAAGCGAGTCCAGATGACGATAAAACCAAAGTTATCCAGATGTGTGGAGGTCTGGGGATCCAGATGAGGAACAAGAGCACCTTCCCAGCCATGACGCTCCCCGAATCGGTCAGACGCTGGCAGTCGACCTGGTTCTCTCGCTGAACGAGTCGACGCCGGGCGGTCGAGTGGACTCCCTCGCTTTACCATGGACCGAGCTAACAAACCCTCCTCTCTCAAGGTGATTCCGGAGGAGAAAGCCGACGGAAGGTGCTGATGGAGCGCGTAATCTAGTTGGTTCGGGAAGGTAGGACGGTATGGATCTCCTAGAGGTTTTTCTTAGGCGGCGTATCCAGCCTCTTCAGTTCCGGAGCCATTGCATGTGGTTGTACCGCGGGACCGAAGATGAGACTCGGATCAATCCAAAAGCAGTCGACGATGCCACGCTGGAAAGGTGGATGGCCGCGGTCACTGGGAACAAGGATAACCCTCGTGGAGCCAGGAGGATTCCTCCACTCGACCATTGCAGCATCCCAGACAAGGTATGCCCACTCTACCTCCAATTGTATTCTTGCCATACTTATTTCCGTTTCTCCGCAAATTGGTCAATTGATCTTTGTCTTGATGTCTAACAGGCCCTCACCGAACTGTACTCGATGCCCAATGGAGCGCAGACTCCGACTGAAGAGGGCGAAGCGAGTGGGGGAGAAAGCCAGGAGGAGTGGGACTCGGATGCTGCCGGAGATGACGACGATGATGATGATGATGAGGAAGAAGAAGAAGGGGAGGAGGAGGTCGCACCACCGCGCTCGGAAAGGCGGTCGAAGCTTGTTCATGACCCGGCGACTAAACGGGGCAAGGGGGTGGCGACTGTCCTGCAGTCGACCAAGCGCCCTTGGACCACTTCTTCGGTGCTGACTGAAAAGGCTCCGAAGCAATCCAAGGTGGCACCGTCGAAGCCGACCAAGGTCCTGCCGAAGATGAAGGTGTCAATCCCCACCATATCGGGGTAAAAATGCTGCTTGATTCTTCTTTCTTTATACGAGTTTATCTTTGATCGACACTTGAGTTAACCGACTGATCTTTGGAATTGTAGTGCTGCTGCTTCCGACACCTCCGCCAAGGCCGACGATCATGAGATGGAGGATGCCGCGACCTCAAAACCTGGTATCACTCTCTTAATTCCATTTTTTAGTCGATTGACTCTTGGTCTCTAATTCTGATTCTTTTCTGCAACTTCATCCAATGTTGTTATCACCCTTCCTGACGACGACGACGACGACGAGGAACCGCTGAAGCATAGGTGGAGCAGGAAAGCGTCTGCCGGCAGGGTGGCCCAGGATGTGACGGCACCCGAGACTCTGGTCGCGGGGTAGGAGGACACCACTCGGCACATCGTGTCCTTCGCGGTTCCACTGACGAGTGCTCACCCCGCTTCGTCGAGTGCTGCAAAGCCTTCCCTCTTCACCATGCACCACGTCCTAGAGGACCAAGCCAGTGCTGCAAAGGAAGTGATACGCCAGGCGGGGGTCATGATGGAGCAGGTGAAGGCCATCCGGGAGGCAAGCCAGGCAGCCCTCGACGCCAGATTCGCTCTTCAAAGCAATGTTCAGTCCGTCGAATCGCTGCTCATTAGGATATGCTATCAAAAGCTTTTCTTTTCGGAATCCATAGCAATCACCCACTGGGTGTGTCGATTGAAACTCCGGTTTAGCGGGGGCACACTGAGTGCACCCGCCGGGTGTAGTCCCCAAGACTATGGTTGACTGCTGGCAGTCGACCATAGGCTTTAGAAGTTAAATTCTTCCGTCAGTCGACTAGGTCGAAAGGACTTCTCAAACCGGTGGGGGCACGCTGAGTGCACCCACTGGGTGTAGTCCCGAGATCGTGGTCGATCGCTTGCGCCGATTCAATCAAGAATACGTCCTGTTTTTTTTGGTCGACTGGTCGACTCTATCTTAATAGAACTAGTGGGGGCATCGCCGAGTGCACCCACCGGTGTAGTCCCGAGACTACGGTCGAATGTTTGTATTCGGCCGTAGTCTTAGAAACGCATGATTTTCGCTATCCACTCGGAAGTGAATTATCTTTGACATTTTGTCGATTGGTTCTTCGCAGAAATCCTGCGACCTTATGCTCGTTATCTTGAATCGAGAACAAGCACATCCAGCTCGAGCTGGATCTGAAGCTGGTCCAAGAGAATCTGACGAAGGCGAAGGAGGAGACCAAAGGTATGTTCGGTGAGACCTCGACGACTGCTTTTGTCCTTCATCTGTTTCAAAATTTGACCTTCATTTGCTTTACAGGCAAGGTGAAGGAGGCCCAGAAGAAGAAAGATCTTGAACTAGCTGAGAAGACCAAACTTGCTGACGAGAAGTTAGCTTCGGTCACCAAGCTCGAAGAAGAAAATACTAATCTGAAAACTGCTCTTGAGATTGCCAACAAGGAGGTTAGTCGACTGAAGAACAACAAAGCTGCTCTGAATGACAAGGCCAGTCAGTTGGCTGGGAAGAAGAATGATCTGGAGGCCTTTCTGAGTGGACTTGACAAGAAGTTGTTCCTCATGCTCGAAGGTAATCCTTTGCATTAAACAGTTATTTTTACAGTGATCTTTCCATTCGACCATCGCCTTGACTCAGTGATTGTACTTGCAGAATTTTGCCAAAACTTTGAAGAGGAAACTAGTCGGCTGGAACCAAACCTGGACCCCGTCAACTCTCCGGTGAACGATGAAGTTGCCATGAATGTGTTCCGACTTGAGTCCCGCATTGCTGCTGTTGTTGACTATCTTGCAAGGCTGAAAGTCGCCACTTCCCGCATTGACACCACGCTCTGGCCCAGGGAGACACTCCAGAACGACCTCGAGTCTCTGATGGCTCGACTAAACACAGTTCCTGATCGAGTGCAGGAGTGGAAAAAGTCCTCTGCTAGGTGTGGCGCAGATGTTGCTCGTGTGCGCTCGAGTCCACTTGCAAGGATGCGCGAGAAGATAAGTTATGCGGCCCTTGGTGGCTAACACTAAGAAGCACGACTTCAGGTCCTTCATGGAGACCTTCATCGCTGCTGCCACTCGGATCGTGGACGGAATTGATCTTGATGAGTTTGTTGCACCTTCCAGCCCTCCACAGGAGGGGTAAAAAACTTCTTTGAGCTCGACACTTTAAATTTGTCTCGGTATGCCGAGTGATTTTGTAACCGATAAATCTTAACAGGCTTAGTGCCTGAGCACTTTCGGTTTCCTTAGGTATCCATCTGAACTTGGATTCGACGTTTGAATACGCTTGTTTTTGGCTTGAAATGTCTTTTGCAGGTTTTAAAGCAAGGTGCTTACTGCAGTCGACTTTCTCTTCAATTCACTTAGGCGCAGCCTTTGGATCGGTTAAGCTCCCGAGTGGGAGGTGTGTTCACCACTCGGTAGGATTTTCGCGACTTAGGCGAGCACTGGGCTGCAGCTAAGCCTTCGAGTGAGAGGTTTGCTCTTCACTCGGTAGGATTTTTATACCTTAGGCGAGCACTGTGCTGCAGCTAAGCCTCCGAGTGAGAGGTTTGCTCTTCACTTGGTAGGATTTTTATACCTTAGGCGAGCACTAGGCTGCAGCTAAGCCCCCGAGTGAGAGGTTTGCTCTTCACTCGGTAGGATTTTTATACCTTAGGCGCAGCACTGGCTGCAGCTAAGCCCCAGTGAGAGGTTTGCTCTTCACTTGGTAGGATTTTTATACCTTAGGCGAGCACTAGGCTGCAGCTAAGCCCCAGTGAGAGGTTTGCTCTTCACTCGGTGGATTTTTATGCCTTAGGCGAGCACTGGCTGCAGCTAAGCCCCCGAGTGAGAGGTTTGCTCTTCACTCGGTAGGATTTTTATACCTTAGGCGAGCACTGGGCTGCAGCTAAGCCCCCGAGTGAGAGGTTTGCTCTTCACTCGGTAGGATTTTTATACCTTAGGCGAGCACTAGGCTGCAGCTAAGCCCCCGAGTGAGAGGTTTGCTCTACACTCGGTAGGATTTTCACGTTGTACTTGTGGCGTAGCTCAGAGGAGAGGGACGCAGTCGACCTGCACCTCGTCCTCCTTACGACCGCACATTGTATTTGTGGCGTAGTTCAGAGGAGAGGGTCGCAGTCGACCTGCACCTCGTCCTCCTTGCGAGCGCATGTTGTATTTGTGGCGTAGCTCAGAGGAGAGAGTCGCAGTCGACCTGCACCTCATCCTCCTTGCGAGCGCACGTTGTATTTGTGGCGTAGCTCAGAGGAGAGGGTCGCAGTCGACCTGCACCTCGTCCTCCTTGCGAGCGCACGTTGTACTTGTGACGTAGCTCAGAGGAGAGAGTCGCAGTCGACCTGCACCTCATCCTCCTTGCGAGCGCATGTTGTACTTGTACTTAGGCGAGTGTTTAGACTGCAGCTAAGCCCCCGAGTGGGAGTCTGGCTCACCACTCAGTAGGATTTTATTCGAACTTAGGCGAGTACTTGGACTGCAGCTAAGCCTCCGAGTGGGAGTCTGGCTCACCACTCAGTAGGATTTTATTTAAACTTAGGTGAGTACTTGGACTGCAGCTAAGCCCCCGAGTGGGAGTCTGGCTCACCACTTGGTAAGATTTTATTTGAACTTAGGCGAAACGGGTTCGCAGCTAAGCCTTCCGAGTGGGAGTCTGGCTCATCACTCGACAAGGATTTTTTTACAAACTTAGGCGAAACGGTTTCGCAGCTAAGTCACCCACTGAGGGGAAAATTTTATCGACAAATAAAAGTGACAAAAATTATGGGGAAATTATGACACTATTATTTTGCAATCCATGAACTACGTATATTTTGTTACAACTCGTCCGAGTGAAAAAACTTTAAGTGTAAAACGGGCGGAGCAGCTCCGCGTTCCAAGCCCGGGGCTCGTCAATATTGTGCTTGACGTTGTAGATACGGTATGCTCCGTTATGGAGAACCTTGGTGACGATGAAGGGTCCTTCCCAAGAAGGAGCAAGCTTATGTTGTTTCTGCTGATCCACTCGGAGAACTAAATCTCCTTCCTAGAAGGCTCGACTCTTCACATTTCTGGCGTGGAAGCGACGCAAGTCTTGTTGGTAGATGGTCGATTGGATCAGAGCCATCTCCCTTTCTTCCTCTAAGAGGTCGACTGCGTCCTGCCGCGCTTGTTCAGCTTCTGCTTCGTTGTAGAGTTCAACCCGAGGAGCATTGTGGAGAAGATCACTCGGCAAAACTGCTTCAGCTCCATAGACCAAGAAGAATGGAGTTCTCCTGGTCGACCGATTAGGCGTGGTCTGCATCCCCAAAAGCACCGAGGAAGTTCGTCGACCCATGCTCCACCCGCATGTTTGAGATCACGATCACGGGGTTTCAACCCTTTGAGGATCAGGCCATTGGCTCGCTCTGCTTGTCCATTCGATCATGGATGGGCGATCAAGCGTAGTCGACTTGTGTGCCTTGAGAGTTGCAGAAATCCCTGAATTCCTCTAAGTCAAAGTTCGACCCATTATCTGTAATGATGCTGTGCGGGACTCCATATCTGAATATCAGTTCCCTGATGAAGCTAACAGCGATACAAGGCGTCAAGGTTCTTGATGGGTTTTGCCTCAATCCACTTGGTGAACTTGTCGATCGCCACCAAGACATCGCGTGAAACCGCTTCGACCTGTTCTCAAGGGCCGACCATATCCAATCCCCATCTTCGAAGGGCCGACGAGTGGAATGGTCTTCAGAGCTGATGCAGGCTTGTGTGACATATTTGAGTAGAACTGACATCCTTCGCACTTGTCCACTATTTCCTTTGCCATCTCATTCGCCTTTGGCCAGTAAAATCCGGCTCGGTATGCTTTGGCCATGATGGTCCGAGAGGACGCATGATGACCACAGGTCCCCGAGTGGATATCATCAAGGATGATTCGACCTTCTTCTAGCGTTATGCACTTCTGACCAACTCCAGTCGCGCTCTCTCTATACAACTGTCCTTTGATTACGGTAAAGGCCTTGGATCGACGGACGATCTGTCGAGCCTGTTCCTCATCCTCTGGGAGCTCTTTTCTCAAGATATACGCGATATATGGAACTGTCCAGTCAGGAGTGACTACTAAGACCTCCATAACCAAGTCGACCACTGCTGGGACTTCTACTTCAGTCGGATCTGTGGCACTCTTGGGTTGCGGGGCTTCTTCAGTGAAAGGGTCTTCTTTAACTGACGGAGTGTGAATATGCTCTAAGAACACACCACTCGAAATGGCTTCTCTCTTGGAACCTATCTTTGCTAGATCATCACCGCTTGATTTTTTAGTCGGGTATATGATGGAGCTCTAACCCTCAAACTTCTTTTCCAGCTTCCTCACCGCATTGCAAGATCCAATCATAGCTGGGCCTCTAACGCCCCACTCCTTCATCACTTGGTTGACCACTAAATCCGAAGTCGCCATAGACCATAAGGCGACGGACGCCGAGTGAAATGGCCATGCATAACCCATACAAAAGGGCCTCGTACTCTGCCTCATTGTTGGAGGAATCAAAGTGAATCGGAGCACATATCCGAGCTTATCTCCTCTGGGGGAAACCAGACAACCCCAAAGACCGAACCATTCAACATCTTAGAGCCATCAAAGAACATGGTCCAATGCTCCGAGTGAACTTCGATCGGTCTTTCTTGCTCAATCCACTCGGCGAGGAAATCTGCTATCGCTTGGGACTTAATGGCTTTCTTTGCCTCAAACTTGATATCAAGGGAAGAAGTTCAATCGCCCATTTCGCCACTCGACCGCTTGCATCTCTGTTGTGCGTAATCTCGAAGTGGAGCGTCGTCGACGATCGTGATGGAATGATCGAGAAATAATGAGCAACCTTCTTCGTGGTCATGTATATCCCATACACAAGCTTCGATAATGAGGGTATCTCTGCTGGATGGAGTTAAAACTTCAGATAAATAGTACACTGGGCGCTGAACTTTGAAGGCTTTCCCTTCTTCTTCCCGCTCGACCGTAAGTAGTGTACTGATGACTTATTCTATGGCTGCGATATAAAGCAACAGAGGCTCTTTGCTGATTGGAGCAGCAAGCACCGGCCGGGTGGAGAGCGAGCTTTTAGCTCGGCAAACGCTGCATCGACTTCGAGTCCACTCGAACTTGTTCCGCTTTCTTCATCGATCGGTAAAGAGGCAATGCCTTTTCACCGAGTCGTGAGATGAATCGACTTAATGCGGCCAAGCATCCAGTAAGCTTCTGGACATCGTGCACTCGCACGGGGCGTTTCATTCGGAGAATAGTGCCGATCTTCTCTGGATTAGCATTGATCCCTCGTTCGGAAACGAGAAAACCGAGTTACTTGCCACCAGGAACTCCGAATGTGCACTTTGATGGATTGAGCTTGATATCATACCTTCTGAGGTTGGCAAATGTTTCGGCAAGGTCAGTGAGCAGGTCGGAACCTTTTCGCGACTTGACCACGATATCATCCATATACGCTTCCACATTCCGACTGATTTGAGTGAGCAAACACTTCTGAATCATTCGCATAAACGTGGCTCCGGCATTCTTGAGGCCGAATGGCATGGTGATACAGCAGAAGCACCCGAATGGAGTGATGAAAGCTGTTTTTATCTCATCGGGCCCATATAGACGGATCTGATGGTACCCGGAATAAGCGTCCAGAAAAGACAATCTCTCACATCCCGCGGTCGAGTCAACAATTTGATCAATGCGAGGGAGAGGGAAATGATCTTTCGGGCAGGCCCGATTGATGTGCTTGAAATCAATGCACATTCGGAGTGAGTTGTACTTCTTAGGAACCATGACAACATTAGCGAGCCACTCGAGTGATATATCTCTCGATAAATCCTGCCGCCAACAAATGAGCCACTTCCTCACCAATAGCTTTTCTCTTACGGGCGGCGCACCAAAGATGCTCTTTAACTGGTTTTGTTGTTGAGTCGACCACGAGACGATGCTCACCAGATCCCCAGGAACACCCGCATGTCACCCGCTTCCATGCAAAACGTCCCGCTTCTCACGGAGGAACTGGATGAGCGCTTCTTCCTATTTCGGTCGAGCGTTGTGGAGATGTGGGTCGGGCTGCATTGGGGTCGGTCGGTGGATGTGGACAGGCTTTGTCTCACCGGACGATCGAAATGCGACTCTGTGGCGGGCTTCTTGGCTCGCAAACAATCACTCGGATCTGCGTTTTGCTTATATTCTTCAAACTCGACCATCGCCACCGAATCGCAATCTTTGAGCCTTTACGAAACACTCTTCGCTTTTTCCGATCACCAAGGATGGTGATCACCCTTTGGGGCCGGGCATCTTCATTGTGAGGTAGACGTAACATGGTCGAGCCATGAACCGTGCGTAAGCTGGCCTCCCCAAAATAGCATGATACGCGCTCTGAAAATCCATGACCTCAAACGTCAGCCTCTCCTTGCAAAAATGCTTTGAATCGCCAAACACTATGTCCAGAGCAATTTGGCCGAGTGACTCGGCTTTCTTTACTGGTATGACTCCATGAAAACTCATGTTACTGCAGCTCAGCCGGGACATCGGAATGCCCATTCCTTTCAGCGTGTCTTCATACAACAAGTTCAGTCCGCTACCGCCGTCCATCAGCACCTTCGTCAGCCGAGTGCCTTGGAAAACCGGGTCGACCACCAAAGCTTGCCTCCCAGGGGTGGCAATATGAGTCGGGTGATCAGATTGGTCGAATGTGATGGGCGTTTGGGACCATCTCAGATAATTTGGTTTCGCCGGGGCGACCATGTTCACCTCACGGTTAATGACCTTCAGTCGGCTCTTGCTTTCCACATCTGCGAAAATCATCAGGGTGGAGTTGACATGTGGATATCCTCCTCACTTGTTCTCCTTATCTTGACCTTGTCCGACTCCTTTTCCTTGTCCTTGGACTGTTTTCCTTGAACCGCTGGATCGAGTCGACATCGGCAAGTGGTATGCTTCGGTAGAAGATATTACCCTCTTCATCTTTCTTCATGTGGATGTGACACGCATATCCATCACGCCATTTCCTTCTTTATCCTTCACCTTCTTAGGGTTCCGGGATCCTTTAGGTTTCCCTTTGAACTTGCCTCGAGTCACGGCGAGCCTCTCCGGAGCTGCTGGTTCGACCTTCCGCTTCGCTCCGATGGTGTTTCCTTCTCCGATCGACTCGGCTTGTACTTGCCACTTGAGTCGGTCTTCTTCTTCGCCGTTGGCATACTTGGTAGCAATCTCCATCATCCGACTCGTGGTCATGTCTCCGGTTCGACCAAACTTCAAACTCAATTCTCTCGTCTTGACACCATCCTTGAAGGCGCAGATCGCTCGATGATCGAACCGCGTTCTCCACGGTATGATGCAAAGTGATCCATCTCTGAATATACTCTCGAGAGTCTCATTCGCTCTTCTCGCACACAGACTTGCAGCTCTGTCAATCCAGCTTGGTCGCTTGCAAGTTCCTTCAAATGTTACGGCGAACACTGGGATAGATCTTCCCAAGTGTAAATGCTGCTAGGAGGTAATCGATTCAACCACGCCCGCGTAACCTTCCAACATGAGGGGCAATGCTTCATGGCCACTTCGTCATTCCCACCACCAATCTGAACCGCCACTCGGTAGTCCTCAAGCCGTGTTTGAGGCTTAGACTCACCAATGGAACTTGCTTACTCCAGATTGCCAACCCGGAAGTTGGGGGAATCACCGCGCTCGATAGCCTATTTGAAACATTCGGACCGTAAACATGCACTCGATCGCTTGTGGGTGCATCTCTGTCGGGCCACCCGATGGGCTCTGTTTTGGTCGACCAAGCCTTGCACGATGATGGATCGCGTCGAAGCTCAGTTCCCGGGTCGACCGAACTCTTCGCCCCACACTAAGTTGACGCTTTGTCATCCTGCCGCCGAGGCGTAAGACCCACCCTCGGGCGGGGGAGGGTACTCGACGCCTATCATCACGATCATGTCGGTCACCGTCTCGGTCTCGCCGATTCTTGCGTCCTTCACGCGCGGAGGCGATCTAGGATCGTGAGCCGATCGAATCAGTATTCGCAGCGGCGATCGATTGTGAATTACATTGCGGATCGCGACATGGCTGAATTCGATCTCCTGCCGCCGGAGCAAATCTCGATATGCAACAAGCCTCTGCCCGACTTCCGATCGCGAGGGCTGGATGGACTCGCTATACGGGTTCCAAATACTAAATTACGAATCGGGTTCGATATACCGAGTCGGCGGGAAGAGTTGACGCCGATTGGCGTCGGTGCTCGCTGTTGCGCAGGCTCGCCGAGTGCTCACTGAAGATTTTCCAGACGAGCGTGTTCAGCCAAGTTGGCCAAACGTGCCTCCTCCAAGGCGCGAGCCTCGGGGGTTTCTCCCGCGATGGGAGTATGTAGGGCATCCATGTTCCTGCGGTGAAGCTCTTCCCTTTGCAGAGAATTGAGTGGCTCGGGTTGGTACTCTTCGTGGGCTTGTGCGGGGTCGCCTCCACCGTCTACTCCGCCCTCGTGGGCGAAGCTAGGAGGGTTGCGAGGTCCGTTGACCATCAAGATTTCCGCCGCCGGATCACTGCTATCGCATTCGGATGCGCCTCTACGGAGCGGTCGACGGATCGAATGCATCAGTAGAGGATTCGCCGGACTCGATTGCAGCAACTTGAGCGGTGGCGTCCCGACGAGCCATCACAAGGCCTCACCCACCGCTGAGCCTCGATCACCAGAGCGCTTGCGGCCGTGGGAGACCGGAGGGTGACCGATATGGAGTCGACCGATATGGGGTCGACGGTTGTCGCAGCAGAACGCCGCGGACACATGCGCGAAAATACGCCGCACCGCGGACGGGGAGCGCATCAACGTCGAGTGGAGCCTCTTGGAGCCAAGCGGAGTCGTCGGTGATGAAGGTGAGAGCGCCGAGACGGATCTCGTGGCCCTCGACCAAAACTCCACCAGCAACCATGATGAAAGTACTCGGAAGAACCGCAACTTCTCCAAAAAATCGCTAAGACACCTGCCCCAAGGTGGGCGCCAACTGTCGTGGTTCTAAGTCTGACAGTAGAGTGGGGTAGGTATGAAGAGGCAAGGCCCTAGATATGGAGCAGTTGTAACACGGGAGATGTACGAGTTCAGGCCCTTCTCGGAGGAAGTAATAGCCCTACGTCTCGGAGCCTGGAGGCGGTCGAGTGGATTATGTGTGTATGGATTACAGGGGTGCGAACCCTTTACATTGAGGTGGGGGGTGGCTTATATAGTGCCCCGGACCCTCCTCCCTCGATAATGCGGGTTTAAAGTACATTAAGTCTGGCGTTCTTGGTAACGCCTACATAAAGTGTCTTAAATACCATAAAGTCTACTTAATTACGCATCACGTTCAGACAGAGTGCTTGACCTTCCGGTGGTCGAGTGAGTCCTCATGGTCGAGTCCTTCAAGTCCGTCGAGTGAAGTCTTCCTTGGTCGACTGGAAGGTAGTCTCTTCTAATGGTGTCCTTGTGTAGGGTATTTAGATCAGGTCTATGACCCTACCCTAGGTACATGACTCCATCAGCCGCCGCCCTTTCGCGTCCTTCTGCCGCTGGAAGGACCACGATGACAACGACGACACGGACGACGATGTTGGTGCGGCGGGGCAGGATGGGCACGCTGGTATAGGGTGTAGTTTTTTCTCTAGTTGTTAGTTAAACCTTTTATGTACATCATGTCCAAACTTTTATAAAAGCTTTCAAGTTTGCATGAATTTTGTCCCATCTGTTGAAACCCTGTTTGAATTGCATGCGGATCGCGTTGGACGTCCGACTCCCGCAAACGGATGAAGGAGCAAATTTGGGGTGAGTGTTTGGAGGTGCCCTAACTTGCCCTCCTGAGTAGTACATCCGACATTCATCCGCGTGCATCTATATCTATATCTATACCAATATAAAAAGACCCAAATGGTCAGATCCAATTAATCTCGGCCATCAAAGTATGTCAATCCAACGACCTAAACCGCTTCTATGTCGAGCGCTCAACACGTTTAGCGTGTAGTTAATTTCATGCCAAATATAATATTAATCATATAATAACACGCAAATAATATTCTAGTAGTACTTAATATCCGCATGCACTTAATATATTTCCAAATTAACGTGCATTGCACGTATACATTGGCCCTGTTTGGATCGTAGGGTTAGAGTTAGTTTGGGTTAGTTTGGACCCAACTAACCCAAGAATATCCAAACATGTGGGTTAGTTTGGGTTAGATGCATCTAACCCATTCAAAAAATCTAACCCACCCAAGAGGTGCTTATTTGGGTTAGTTCTTCTCGGAACCACTAAAAACATTTTTTTTCTCTCGTTTTTTCCACAGCAGATCCTTCCTCACTTCCTCAAAGCTTCTCGTCCGCTCCTCCCCTCCCTCTCGCACCGCCCGTGAAGGCGCCTCGCCGTATCCGTGCTCCATCTAACCCTGTCATCCAAACACCTCATCGGCTAGAGTTAGTTCAGGGTTAGTTCAGGGCTAGAATCTAACTCTAACCTCTAACTGAGTTAGAGTATCCAAACAGGGCCATTGACTAGTTTTGTAAAAGATACTCACGACGTGATGGTGCGGAAACGAAGACTGTTTCTTCTTTCTCTCTCTGGCTAGATCCGCGAGCAGTCAGCGTGGACCGAGCACGCAGGACATGACAATTATCGTGTTTGAACGAGTCAAAAAGGCCACATCGCCTCAACCTCTCCAGTCGACCAACCAGCCATCAATCAACTCGTGGCTGCTCGTGACGGGCGGCGATTGGTTGGCCCAATCATGCATGCGCGCCATCGATCGGCCTCTCTCTCTCGCGCCCGCGCACGATGTCGCGTACCGCGTGCGCGCTGCGGCTCCATCTCCATGCCGCGCGCCTTAAACCCTCCGCTCCGCATCCACCAGAACACCAGCACGGCGGGTGATGGAGGAGCACATGGACGGGCTGGCGTCGTCAGGTGCATGCATGCACGCGCTGCGTGGCATGGCATGGCACGGGCGCGGCGAGCAAGCGCCCGGGCGCGACATGGTAACGTGTGGCACGGGGCGGCATTGGATGCGCGCGCGCGCCCCCGCCCGCCACCACCGCGTTAATTATTTGCCTCATGCGGAGACACAGCGCCGCTCGGCCGGACCACCACGGGCACGGGCGCACGGGATGGGCTACGTCGTGCATTGCTAGTAGTACCATGTACGTGCGTACGTGCTACAGGAGCAGGTGCATACGGGGGGTGGGGTAGACTAGACGGCGACGGGGACCGGAGAGTTTTTTTTTGAAACGAACGGGGACCGGAGAGTGATTTGGCATCCACCGAGATATCGAGAGATGCGTGGCATCTCATGTACGTACCTCAAAGGAAAGAGAGAGATGCGTGGGCGTGGCATGCATTGCCGCCTTGTGTTCGTGTCCGGCACCACGGTCTGTAAGTTTTATCTGGATGGTGAGAGACGTCTGTAACTTTAGGGGCCGTGTTAATGTTGTTGGGAAACCGGGGCCACCACGATGGTGGCGGCGCCGAGCGCGAGTCGCTCGGGATAGCCCCTCCCGTTCCCCTCTTTACGATAAGTGGGTACTTATCCTCGACGCTGGTCCCTATATAAAGAACGGCGGTTCGTCATCAGAACACACGATCATTGATTAATAAAGTTCTGGTCTCCTCCATCTCTCTCGTGTCATTTACTTTATTTTCGACTACTTCCTCTACGACGCCTTCGCTCGCGCTCCGCAACCTCGGACCGGACTCGCCGGAGTTGCGGAACACGTTATCAAGACGCTTCGCTTCTACCAACTCTCCGTCAAGCTGCGTCAAGCACGCATCACGCGAGCTTTCGCCGATCCCGCGAGGTATAAGATCCAATCCCACTTTTGCAAAAATGGATTCCTCTCGTTACTGCGATTCCGTTTTTGCGATTAGTTTCTTTTGGTTTGATCTACCTATGGTGCGGATTTTCCTCCCAAGAACCGAGCGGACGAACACGTCGCCGACCAATGTCGATGTTCTTGGACTAAGAGGAACTTGTCGATCGCACTATAGGAGTCGATGCAGATCGCGATCCAGATGATCGCGATACTGCGCAAGAATAAAGACCACCGTGCCATGCGCGTCGTTTTTCGGATGAACGCGACGAAGATCGCTCTGAGGTAGGCGTCCCGGATGACGCCGCTGTGGTCGCGACTCCCGATCGCGTGCGGAAGCGTCAAGTCTGGCCGACGCCGCCGCCATAGCCTCGCTGCCGTCCGTCGCTACTTGGCGTGCCGCACCCAGACGCTCGCCGTCATTGCTGCCTTTACCCGCTGCCGCGACGGCACCGTCGTCTTGGGCGTAGTCTGGCTGGCGAGTCCTGCATGGCGCCCTATCACAAGCGTGCTTGCGCACACAAGAGCCGCCTCCGCCCGGTCATTGCAATTGCCTCCGTGTGTCATTGTTGAGGATATACATAACAGGTAGGCCCACGAAGGGTCGAAATATCATGAAGCATGGGGTCCACACAACATGTGGGTCCAGGTCAATTTCATACAGACACACTATCCACTCGGACAAGCAACATACTATCCACTCGACCATACGACTCACTCGGATATACGAAGACCAGCAGGCAGGAAGGCAGTCGGCATCTTTCTAATAGTGAGGGCTTAATAGCGGGCTGGCATTATGGCATTCATACCCCACTTTGTAACATAGGAGGTGAGGGGGTGGCGCACTCTATATAAGCCACCCCCCATCACTAGACTAGGGGGACTCTCTTTCTTCTACCTCTCTCTCTTTTCACCATTAGTCTCAGGACTTAGCTCAGGATGGGGATCCGTTCCTCTCTCACACACACACATTGTAATCTCCGGATATATACTCAGATATAACAAAGCCTCTCCGGAGCACGAGACGTAGGGTTGTTATCTCCACCATGAGAGGCCCGAACTCGCTAAAACCACCGTGTCACCCATATGCATCTCGATAGATCATGCTCCGTTACCCTATACCTTATTATTGTCGGAATCGTTCCCACGACAGTTGGCGCCCACCTTGGGGCATGGCGTCTATCAAGCCATGATGTAGATGGTTATTTGAGCCAATATTCCAATGAGTTCAGTCGGATCCATCGCTTCGACAAGTTCGAACTGATCCTTCGCTCTTCGGACTCTTGTCGGTTAACCAAGAAGCCCTTACACTCCCAAATGGGTGTCTATGGGTGTCATTCACACAAATCATTTGAGCACACACCAAATTTCCTCGAGAAATTATTTCGTTGGCTTGTGCCATTTTTTACACAAGTTACGTGATCACTCGATGGCCCTATGCACCAACTTCATCGCTGCTTGGACTCGGTCACCGTACCGGTCCTAGTGCACCACAACACCTACCTTGTCGCTCTGTTGACTTCAAACACATCCGGTCAACCCTCTCAGGAATCCTCTTCATCATATCAATGATATAGACCTCTTCGGCATGAGATGATAATTCCCTTTTATAATCAAATTTCACACTTCACTCTTTTGCGAGTTTGCCTCTTTCGAGCATCACTCGAAAGATTCTCCTCATCTTTACCCGAGTCTAACTCGATGAATTGCAAATTATCCATTCAAAACTATATTTCTCGTGTTCGACATGTCCGTTGTCAAAGCCTCGAGTACGCTCGGGGCTACGCCACACTCGGGGCTGCATCTCATTTGGAATTACACTCTCACGAGTGGTCGACTACTTCATCACCGGCAGATCCTTCACTTCAACAAATGCATCCGATCCGCCACTTCGACAAGTTTAGTAATCACCCGGATGCTCGCGCCGCCATATTCTTTCCTACTCGACTCGGTTGTCACGCCGGGTCTTGTTAAGCGTCGCAACCACACTACACCAAACTCGTCACTACATAACCTTCGAAAGCATTTGACTAAGCCCTCCGAGGACCATTTTTCACCGTCCGGTGACACACGACTTCGCTTTTTAGCCCCGCGCCGCCACTTTCGGTTGTGCGTCTTCACCACTCGGCTGCCCGTGCATCTTCACTTGGCTAGATATGTTGTCCTACATTCACCACTTCACACGCCATCACATTCGCCGCCCCACGTCGCCACTCGGGTTGAGCACGTCTTCACCACTCGACCGCTCTGCGCGTCACGCATCCATCCGATTGATTCAATTCCGCACAAAGATATTTGCCGTGCCAACTGCATGGAGGTTTACCGAGAAGACTTAAACCCTCCGCTGACTCACCTAGTCCGACAGAGGCTCGAGATTACACCCGGTGGGTGCACTCGGCGTGCCCCCACTGGAAGAGAACTCAGAAAGAAACATTTTGCTCGATGCAAACCCATCTCCAGTATTACTCGACCTCCGAGTCAGAGAAGAACAAGTTCGATTAGTACCAGCTAAGAAGAGTTTTAGTTCTCTCATACCCCCGCCGACTGCCCGCAGTCGACCGCGGTCTCGGGGACTACACCCAGTGGGTGCACTCAGCGTGCCCCCACTGGAGTAATCTCTACTCGGTACGGCCTGACCAGTCCGAGTGATGAACAACAACAAAAAAGACAGGCTCTATGACTCCCGCCGACTGTTGGTATCCACTCGGAACGGTCAGCCCGGTCCGAGTGACGGCCAAACAACAACAAAAAAGACAGGCTCTATGACTCCCGCCGACTGTTGGTATCCACTGAACGCAGTCACCCGTCCGAGTGACGCCAAACAACAACAAAAAGACAGTTCTAAGACTCCGCGACGCCCGCGCGATGACGGCGATCTCGGAGTACACCAGTGGGTGCACTCAGCGTGCCCCCATCGAAGGGTATCCACTTAACGGTCCGCCCAACCCGAGTGACGGCCAAACAACAAAAAGACACGCTCCAGCGTGAAGAAATTCCGAGTAATCGCTTACTCAATGCAGCCCACTCCAAATCACTCCAAAAAATATATTCTATAAGGCAAGTTTAACGCTCCTCCGTGGACCTGTTTTGAGCCTTCTTCTAGGACTCAAAGTGTGAAACTCACAAGTGTGGATCTGAAACCGACTCGTATTGACGTTCCTCCGGGATAAGAATGGCATCTCTCTAAAAGATCACCCATGTGTCAATCTGGTTGCACGGATTTAATGACACGCCCATACTCGGATCACGAAGTTAAACCTCTCCCGAGAGATGAACGAATGTCACCAAGTTGCTCCTCACGACACTTACCTCGATCACCGGGAAGCATGGTGCCGGAATCCATTGAGATTTTGTTCAAACCTTGGTTGTCCGAAGCGCGGCGACATGTACCGAGTATTTCAGAATCACTTGGACCAAATCGTGTCTTACACCAACTCGCTTACGCAAAATCGCAATCGATTCGGGGCTAATGTTGGGGATATACATAACAGTAGGCCCACGAAGGGTCGAAATATCATGAAGCATGGGGTCCACACAACATGTGGGTCCGTGTCAATTTCATACGACACACTATCCACTCGGACAAGCAACATACTATCCACTCGACCATACGACTCACTCGGATATCTGAAGACCAAAGCAAAGAAGGCGTTGGCATCTTTCTAATAGTGAGGGCTTAATAGCGGGCTGGCATTATGGCATTCATACCCCACTTTGTAACATAGGAGGTGAGGGGTGGCGACTCTATATAAGCCACCCCCATCACTAGACTAGGGGACTCTCTTTCTTCTACCTCTCTCTTTTCACCATTAGTCTCGGGACTTAGCTCAGATGGGGATCCGCTCCTCTCTCACACACACACATTGTAATCTCCGGATATATACTCAGATATAACAAAGCCTCTCCGGAGCACGAGACGTAGGGTTGTTATCTCCACCATGAGAGGCCCGAACTCGCTAAAACCACCGTGTCACCCATATGCATCTCGATAGATCATGCTCCGTTACCCTATACCTTATTATTGTCGGAATCGTTCCCACGACGGCCGGCGTCACAAGCAGCCGCGCTCCACGCCCAGCGCCGCGCCTCGTTAGCCTCGCGTCCTGCTGGCGCCGTCGCCCACCACAGGTGCCTCGCCGTCGCCGCCTTATTGCCTCAAGACCATAGGTCGCGCCGCCCGCGTGTCAGCGCCGCTAACAGTGTGTTGCCGCCGTTTCATGCTTGCTGCCCGCCACAGCGTGCCTCTCCGTCGTCGCCGCCTTGGCCTCGCGACTATAGGTCGCGCCGCCACAGGTCGTCGCCACCATTGTCAGTGTGTGTGCCGCCCCGCGCCCTTGCTTGCGGCGCCGCCCAGCTGCGTGCCTCGCCGTCGCGCCGCTGGTGCCATCGCCATCACTGCCTGGCGTGTGCGCCGCCGCCCGCCATGCCCATTCGGCGCTAGTAACCTAATGTCGCGCCGGTGTGGGCGGGTGAGCTTGGCGGACGGGCCACTAGGTCTTTGATGTTGGGGCTGAATGGGCATGGCTGTGGAGAACCCCACAAAAAAAAAGTGGCGCCGGCTGCAACACGGAGATCTTTGCATTTGAGCCCCCGAAGTTTCCAGTTTTTACGCGAATTTTTTTTCCTGCTGTAATATTTCGCGTAGAAGTCCTCGAACTATGCATTTTACCGAAAACACGTATTTGGGCTTAAAAATGCCTCGGGAATTCATTTTTTGGGCTAGTTTTCACATACGAGATGCGCTTAACATGCTATATTCTGTAAACATGTATTATTGTATGAATTTACTGCTGTAGATTAATTGTTTAGCACTCTTAATCATTTAGTAAGTCATATAATAGCATGTTTTAAATATTGGAACGCCTTTTTATTGAATAAGTTTATCAACATCGCTTTGTGCAAACGACACCGCTTGTAATCTCATGATTTTTGCATAAATCGCAGATGGCCGAATTGCTCACAAGGAGTTTCTGAGTTGGCCTGCATAGGCTGAACTACTGTCATGGTCCTCGATCGCGAGATTTTTCTCGAGGCAAAACCTCCCGAGGGCGATCGGTAGGGGCCCAGTGGCCGCCATCGATCCCAAGTTCAAATCGAGAATGCGCAGAGCTCTGCACTTTCTCCGTCATCACCGTCACCTACTCGAAGATGAGTATATGGTCGCCTTGATGCTTTAGCCTTTGGACCGCTCTTAAGCGGCGGTTTGAGCGGTGAAGTACACCGTGAAGCCACGTCAGAGAGCAGAGTGGATCCGTCGAGGTTTGCGGACTTCAAGACGGTTGGGAGTACAATTGCTCAGACCGGTTTGTACGACTCTTCGGTTGTGTGTCTTCGAGATTACCGACTCCCAGAAGATTGAGAAAACCCTATCCACTTTCCACCCCGACGCGGTCCAGTCCTCACGGAACTACCGCCAGGGGAACTACACGAGGTATTCAGAGTTGATTGACGTCCTCCAGGTGGCGGAGGCGCAGGATGAGGTTCTCAAAAAGAACTTTGTCGCGCAACCGCTTGGGGGGAGTTCTCGCCAGGAGGTGAACGCTCTCAAAGTCCGCAAGCCTCAACAGAAGAAGAGGGCCGCAAGGGCAAGAAGAAGGCCCTCACCCTCCCGCCTGCCAAGGAAACAAGCCGGGCAAGGGAGGCAGCGCCTCAGATCGCTTCTTGTGGCTCGGTGGAGCATTTCTCCCGCCAGATCTGCCAGACCACCGGAGGTCGTTGAAGCATACAAGGCTCGGAAGGCGCGTGAGACGCACCTCGCCTTGGTTCAGAGGGAGCACCACCGGCGCCCATGGCGGCACCGTGATGATTGCTCGCGCCCTGCTGCGCCCATAGAGGCGAACCCGTGGTGCCCATCGCGCAGCTTTGGCGGTCTCTACCGACGCCCACGTCTCCATGGAGGTTGACCACATGGTCGCCTCGGCGGCGCCGCCACTAGACATTGATGCGGCCTCCAAGATGATTTCTAAGGAGGATCAATTCACTAGTATGGAGATTGCGGCTGAAGTTGATGGCTTCTTCAC